>JAOTOL010001513.1:800000-1435936 GCA_034440575.1 Imbricaverruca yamaguchii
CACGCGCAGAATCGCGGCACCAGAAGCGGTGCTGGCCCGACTCCCCGTCCTTCCCGCTCCGACCCCGCGACTGTGCGAAGGCACGCGGCTGGGTGCTGAGACCGTGCCTGGCCCCATTCCAGTAGTGGCCACTGAGCTGTGCAATGTACAGGCTACGGTGTCCGTCTCTCCACGCTCCTGCTGGCGACGCCTCTGCGCCCAGGCCCCTACACTGTGGCCTTGCGCTGCTCGAGTTGACCGCAGAGCCGCCTAGCTCTTACTGCGGTGTAAATGTGCAAACTTGCACCGTGGGGAATGTGAGACGGCCGGGCATGCATTGAATGCATGATATCAGCGTGCAGGTAACTGTTCGATCGCTGGGAAGTGCCTCCAGACGTTGGTCGTAACCACAGTCGCCTGTGACCACAGTAGATTGTGGCCACAGTAGATTGTGACCACAGTCACCCGTGGTTACAGTCATCTATGACCGCAGTCACTTCTGACTACAGTCTGCTGTGACCACAGCCACCTCTGACTACAGTCTGCTGTGACCACAGCCACCTCTGACTACAGTCGGTTGTGACCACAGCCACCTCTGACTACAGTCGGCTGTGACCACAGTCACCTCTGACTACAGTCGGCTGTGACCACAGTCACCTCTGACTACAGTCGAATGTGACCACAGTAACCTCTGACTACAGTCGAATGTGACCAGTCACCTCTGACTACAGTCGAATGTGACCACAGCCACCTCTGACTACAGTCGGCTGTGACCACAGCCACCTCTGACTACAGTCGGCTGTGACCACAGTAACCTCTGATTACAGTCGGTTGTAACCACAGTCACCTCTGACTACAGTCGGCTGTGACCACAGTCACCTCTGACTACAGTCGAATGTGACCACAGTCACCTCTGACTACAGTCGAATGTGACCACAGTCACCTCTGACTACAGTCGGCTGTGACCACAGTCACCTCTGACTACAGTCGGCTGTGACCACAGTCACCTCTGACTACAGTCGAATGTGACCACAGTAACCTCTGACCTACAGTCGGCTGTGACCACAGTCACCTCTGACTACAGTCGGCTGTGACCACAGTCAACAGAGGCTGCAGTGGTCCGTGGCCACAGTCACCCGTGACCACAGTCGACAGAGGCTGCAGTGGTCCGTGGCCACAGTCACCCGTGACCACAGTCGACAGAGGCTGCAGTGGGCCGTGGCCACAGTCACCCGTGACCACAGTCGACAGAGGCTGCAGTGGGCCGTGGCCACAGTCACCCGTGACCACAGTCGACAGAGGCTGCAGTGGGCCGTGGCCACAGTCACCCGTGACCACAGTCGACAGAGGCTGCAGTGGTCCGTGGCCACAGTCACCCGTGACCACAGTCGACAGAGGCTGCAGTGGGCCGTGGCCACAGTCACCCGTGACCACAGTCGACAGAGGCTGCAGTGGGCCGTGGCCACAGTCACCCGTGACCACAGTCGACAGAGGCTGCAGTGGTCCGTGGCCACAGTCACCCGTGACCACAGTCGACAGAGGCTGCAGTGGGCCGTGGCCACAGTCACCCGTGACCACAGTCGACAGAGGCTGCAGTGGGCCGTGGCCACAGTCACCCGTGACCACAGTCGACAGAGACTGCAGTCGGCTGTGACCACAGGCAGCAGTAACCCCTTTCGACGGCGAATGGTGTGCTTGTGGTGGCGCTCGTAGGCCGCATCCTTGAATACGTCAGATGCGTCGTTATACAAATGAGCGCTCAGACTTCAGGAGTTGTGATTCTGGAGGAATGGTGATTCAGGTGTACTTAGGAGTGGTGATTCAAGATGAGTACTCAGGAGGGGTGATTCAGGATGACAATTGGTACCACCGAATTCACCTTAGCTGGGGCCGAAGATGAGGGTGATTATCTCAAGATCGCAATAAATAGCTATGCTTATCGCAAGTATGCAGTGTCACGGTAAAGACATAACCACCATTGCATAGTAGCATTTCTATCTTCGGCTATTTTCAGATCAATACGGTCCCTCGCCGTTCGGGGTGAGTAGTGGTATAGCAGTAGAGTAGTTGGCAGGGTGCTCGCCTCCCAGCAGAAGGATTGCATGTTCGAATCAAATCTGTGGCTGCTGTGTTCCGAGACAAATCTGCATGAAAGATCGGCGGATGACCATAGCAGTCGATGCGTCGTGAAACCGGTATTAAATCCATTTCTTTGTTGGTGATAAAATGTATTCGTACCTAATTTATCGCTGATTTTTTTTCATGACTGGTTTGTCAAACTTTGTTTTTCTATCCTTTCCATTCGACACATTTCATCAATCCGTCTTCAACCGCCCCCTTCAGGTTTTTCGCGGATAGTGGACGAACGCCGCGAGGCAGCGCGCCCAAACTTGGCTTACCTTTTCCACATCAATTGGACATGCTGAATCAAAATGTTTAGGTCAGGTCATCTATAGTCAACGAGTTATTAAAGGTCAAGTGAGGTCACCTCCAAAAAAGTTCAACCAGTCGTCACGCTTTAACGGATACAGATATTTTAATGAAACTTTCAGCGTTTGCTTATCTTCAGGGATGCCACAAAACTTAAGAGTTGAATTTTCACTCTTTTTTTCGTTTTTGACTACGTGTAAATTTTACGTATTTGCCATTTAAATAGATGATTCTGGCTAAAGTAAGCATTTTTTAGGGCAAGTTGACTTCCAACAACGTTTCTCGGCCTTCTCTACCCATCGGAAGAGGAAAATAAAAGAAAACTTGAAAACTCAAAATTTTGAAATATCCAAAATATATATTTTTTTTTTTTTTTTGGGGGGGGGGGGGGGGCAAACAAAATGATAGCCCTGGTCGATTTCGCTGTCCTTTTCTCATTCTAAATAAATTTTGTTTTTCACATATCCCCCAAAATGAACTCCCCAGAGTCAAAAGCATAATGGGGTGGACCCGGATCCTACTCGTCGAGCGCTTTCCGATGACACCGCCTTCGTTGTCGTGCGATGCTTAGTTTGCGATAACCGACTTTGTAAAAAAAGAGTTACCACGCATATTTTGGAGTGAAACTAGGTGATAGGACAAGCCGTTTGCCCCTCATATCTGCTGCAAGTCACGTGTGGAAGGCCTACGAGTCTGGAAGAACAAGACCCGGAAATCCATGCCGTTCGGCATTCCCATGGTGTGGCGGGAGGGAAAGGATCTTACCACCGATTGCTATTTTTGTATGACATCTGAAAGGAGTAAATCGAGAGAAACAGAAGCATGTAAAATATTCGGATGTGCCTTCAGCAATCAAGCCAGTCCCTCATGGTCAAGATGTCCCCGTCCCTGAACCCGATGTCGACATCGAGTCATCTTCCGACTCTAGTGGGGATGAAATGGACGCAGACGCGTCTGGTGCATATTAACCGACCGAGAACGATCAGCCGGTACCGTTGAACCAAGCTGAACTCAATGACCTAACGAGGGACCTGAACTTGTCCGAGGAATCTGCTCAGCTGCTGGGTTCACGGCTCCGCGAGAAACGTTTGCTGGCGCCTGAAACGACATTCTTTTGGTATCGGAATCGCGAAAAAGAATTCAGAGAATACTTTACCTTCGACGAAGAACATTCTCTAGTCTACTGCAACAACATCGCGGGCCTAGTAGAAGTAATGGGAACAGAGTACAACCCGGCAGAATTGAGGCTGTTCATAGACTCCTCGAGTAGGAGCCTGAAGGCAGTTATTCTGAACAACGGCAATAAGTTGGCGTCGATTCCTGTTGGACACTCCGTGCAACTGAGGGAAGGCATAACAGCATGAAACTTTTTTGTCTGCTTTGAACTACAAAGAGCATGGTTGGCTGATCTGTGGTGACCTCAAGGTAGTAGGTCTCGTCCTTGGGCTGCAGGGCGGCTACACGAAATATCCATGCTTGCTATGCCTCTGGGACAGTCGGGCTGGCAAACAGCACTATGTACAACGTGACTGGCCATCCAGGCATGCACTTGAACCTGGCTCCCACAACGTGCAGTCACGCCCCCTGGTTGAACCACAGAAAATCCTACTTCCACCACTCGATATGAAACTCGGTTTTATTAAACATTTTGTGAAAACACTGGATAATAAAGGACGAAGATTTGCATTTTTGGGACAGAAATTTCCTCATGTGAGCAGAGAAAAGCTGAAGGCTGGTGTATTCGACGGTCCTCAGATAAGGGAGCTCATGAAGGATACTCGATTCGAAGAATGTCTGGAATAGTCTGAGCTCTCTGCATGGCTGGCCTTGAAGTCAATCATCACCAACTTCCTGGGTAATCACAGAAGTGCGGAATACGTGGAGGTCGTCGATGAGTTGATTGACAGTTTTCAGCAACTTGGTGCTCGAATGTCGGTAAAAATGCACTTTCTTAGGTCCCATCTAGATTATTTCCCAGATAACTGTGGAGATTACAGTGAAGAGCAGGGAGAACGCTTCCACAAAGACATACGGGTGATGGAAGAACGCTACCAAGGTCGGTGGGATGTGAACTTTCTGGCGGACTGTTGTTGGTGCCTGAAGAGGGATGTCCCATCTACTCAACACAGTCGGAAGTCCCTGAAAAGGCCATTTATTCCGCAGTAGTGTGTACTGTTGGGATGCGCTCTGAATACACTTATGGTCCATCTGTTTGGAGTTTAAACCTTTATTTATGCTTCTGTCGGATTCACTAGTAAACCAGTCAGAGCAGTGTTTTGGTTTATATGAGTGAAATAACATATTTTAAAAAATCGAGCTAATCGAGCAAAACAGATGCAATTTTCCGAATCAGCATGAAAAAATGACCTAAAATCAGCTGAGACACCCTTGACCTTATAAATCACGCAGATCAGTGCAATCAGAGCTGTACGTTCGCGTTTCACCGCACCCTCAACATCAGCCGGGGCTACGTTCTCACCCCAGAGTTAGATGGGATTCCATTCGCCAACATAGCAGAACTGCTCGCCGTCACAGCCACAGTAATCCACATGATCACACGGAAGGCAAGACCTACACACAGCATCTTAGTCTCAGACTTTCAGCGTACAACAGCTTCCACCACAGATGTGGAGATGTGAGTGGAAAGCGCTGCAGCACAAAAATGTGTGATGTTCTTGCCCTGGTCCGGTAGGCTTCGTGAGAGTTAAATCAGACCAAACGAGTTCTTTGCGCCACCTGAAGATATGGGAGATCTGTCGATAACTGAACCAGCACGATGTATGCTGGTCGAGTAGGAAAATGACAACTCTGATCGGTGCTAGCGATGATTTTTCTTTAGACGTGTACGGTCTGAGGGTTATGTGTGACAGGATCACCCAGCGCGCTCGATGCAGTGTTCCAGGAACAATAGCAGTGGGCTTCTGCGAAAACCGGTTGACCCGTGCTGCGCTGAGCGGCACATTATGCATATACAGTTTGTACGTACGCAGGTCATGTTCCATGGCTTGGGTATTTGGCATACCAGTCCTAATAGGGTTAAAATGTCGCAAGTGCAGAGAGGTTAATGGCCTATGAATGGCATCACCAAGTGGATCCTTAAAAGACGATGACCCGTTGTTTCGATATCTCCGTCCTTAAAAAACTGTGCAGAGCTACCTCGTTGGCATGCACGCCACAAATGCAATGATCAGATATTTCGGATGGGTGTCCTAACAAGGGCTCAACTGACGTGGTGGCAGAGAGGCTAACCGATTCTAGATGGCTTTGCCAAGTGGACGTAGTGCTGGTTCTATTTTCATATTCACACCGCCCTATTAGCTGCAATTTATACACACCACCGCATTCCAGAACAACTGGATCGGCATTCTCGCGCATAACATCGATCAACCCTTTAGATATGACACCAGATTTTCTACCGACAGGAGATGCATGATCCACACACCGATGCCCAGTTTCCGTCACGATATGGCATACATGATCCACACACTGGTGCCTCGGTTACGTCACGATAGGCCACGTATGATCCATACACTGGTGCCCTGGTTACGTCACGATAGGCCACGTATGATCCATACAGTGGTGCCCCGGTTACGTCACGATAGGCCACGTATGATCCATACAGTGGTGCCCCGGTTCCGGGGCACGACAGGGTATACATGACCCACACCCTGGAGCATCGGTTCCGTCACGACCATCTCATGAAGCTCCTGTTCCCAGCACGCATTCTGCGCTTATCATTTAAGCCAAAGTCTCACACATCCCGGTCAACAAACTGAAAGCGTTAAGAAGAGGCGAGACTAAAACTAAGACTTAATATCCGAGGCGTATTACACTCCTGTTCGCAACGACTGAGGCGCGAGAAAGTTATTCTGAGTCGTCTACGTCTAGGACACACCTACTTTTCCCACCGCTACCTCCTGTGTGGACAAAAGCGACCAGCCTACCCACGTTGCGGCGGTGACGTGGCTGTGGCCCACCCTCTCTTCGCATGTTGACATTTTGAACCGGAACGCCGCCGCTTCTATTGAACCTCATCGCCCACCCTGGTGCAAATACTGGGCGATGGCTCACGTTATGTTGTTGATCTATTTCCGTTTCTTTCTGCGGTTGGGTTTGACGAGGTATGTTCCCGCGAATGAAGGTAGCATATGAATACCAAATATGTTCTGACCTCACAAACCAACACATCACGAAACGTCCTAAAATGTTGTGATCAAAGCCCTCCCCCCAGCATAACGACGGTGCGTTTATACCTGGCTCGACGGACGTATTTGTGAGCACTTTATAACCCATACAGTTCATGCGCCCCTAAATCCCACAAATAACAATTAAAGTCTCATATTCTCTTCGATCGTAGATATTGTCAATTAGTATTCCGGTTCATTCCGGAAATCCCGGTTCATTGCACCATCTACAGCAATGTCTTCTCTATCCCACTTGTTTACTCTGGTGTCTGATGTTGATTCTGTGGACAAATTTGTTCATTTTGTTTGACATAACAATCCCACCAGAACTGCGTTCAGTAATCCGGACCGGACACACTTCATGGTCCCGTAACCACCACACATCGAGTAGACCTGACGGCATACGCTCAGTGATCCCGTAACCATCACACGCCACACGCTCAATGGTCCCGTAACTGTCACACAGTCTATGGAAGTTAGGTAGTGGCGACTGTTCTGCCCAGTGTGAGCATGATATTGAGAGCTGTTGAAGCTCAATGACTCATTTTCAGAGATGTGTTTTTGGAATGCTGGCTACCGGCTTTATCACTATCGTCTGATGTGAACGGATCATATAACGACGGGCCGGGAGGGTTACGTCTGACGACGTTGTCGAGGCTTCGGGTTACGTCTACCGACATTGTCGGGACCTCGGGTTGGGTCTCTCGACATTGTTGGGCCTCAGGTTAGGTCTGTCGACGTTGTTGGGACCTCAGGCTACGTCTCTTGACATTGTTGGGGCCTGAGGTTAAGTCTGTCAACTGTGTCGAGACCTTCGGCGGCCTCTTGCTTCTTCTCGTCCTCTTGCTTCCTGTACTTTTTCTTCTCGAGGATCTCATTTGTTTCCTTTTTGTCCATCCCTCCAATGTGCAACCTCCTTGCAATGTACTGATGTGCAATGAATGACACCTCATGAAGCGGTATTTCCCTCTGGGGAACACTGGCAAACAGACCGCGGATCTTTATGGCAGCGACAGATCAGCGTGTCGAATAGATAATCATGTGTTTCCCTTCTTTACTTCACATTCCTTTCCTCTTTTAGGATGTTCTAATTTATCCAGCTTGTTCAGGTCTCGATTCAGCTTACGTCCATCTGTCTGCCTGTCTATCTATCTATTATATTTTATATTCTACATCATGCTGCCATCACTAGTGCATCAGTCCTCTGTATGACAATTTCGCCTGTTGGATCATTCATTGATATCCAGTTATCTGCCTCCAGTCTTGGGTGCCACTGAGTGAAGCATGGTCGCTACCACACAGCGAAATAGTGTGACAAAAACGGGAAGATGTGAAATAATTATACATTTTGGGCCGACATGGGAAATCTAAAGGGGAATGAAAGGCGGCCGTGTCCACTCTAGTCACTATTACACAAACATTAGCAATGGATGTTCTTCAAGGAGACGTTTATCCACGCGCTGCTAGACTATGTCTTCGCAGTCTCCAAAGCGAATTCCATTATAATATTTCATGCATCCTTTACATGCATCCTTTTCATGCAGAGTTGCACAGCAGCCTTCATCCCTGCCCTCGTTCTCACACCCCCATGCAGTAGGAATCACTGGCAACTGCCATGACGGCATCATTTCCCAAGTCTCTGGTTAACCCACACTCGTGATCACCTCAGTTTCAGCCTGTGTGCGCGCACACGTACCTACGCTGTTCACCGTCATCATGCATGCATATGAACAGGCACGGCAACACCGATCCAATCGCACGTAGAGATTACAAGGCATGGGATATCATGATGCTACTCGAAAACAACGCGGGTGGACACACAAGGGGGATTTTGATGGAAAGTTATTTGGTGTTTTGGTGATTCATAGCAGATGCAATGCCACCCTCAGCAATAGAAGTTGCCTTTACTCTCCACCCCATTGCATACATGCAGGCAGCAGTGGTATAACCAGCGCCATCGCGTCTCAATCGCGCGAACGCCATTCGATGGCTTCGGAAGCAGGTCGGATGTCCCGTGCCCGCGTCATTGGAGACGTTTGTCTGTGTACTGCTTCCAGCTGTGGATTGGTTGTTGGAGTTTATAGGCGCATCGACTACGTCGGTCGTGCAGGGCGCCATGGGGTCCCCAGCGGTCGTGACGCGTGTCCATATACCGCTCCCAGTGCTGCTGGGAAGCGTGTGTTCATGTACTGTCTCCATAGGTGGAGGTGAGCTCTCATGTGCCAGATGGGCGCCATGGGGCCATGGGGTCCCCAGCGGTCGTGACGCGTGTCCGTATACCGCTCCCAGTGCTGGTGGGAAGCGTGTGTTCATGTACTGTCTCCAGTGGTGGAGGTGAGCTCTCATGTGCCAGATGGGCGCCATGGGGCCATGGGGTCCCCAGCGGTCGTGACGCGTGTCCATATACCGCTCCCAGTGCTCGTGGGAAGCGTGTGTTCATGTACTATCTCCAGTGGTGGAGGTGTGCTCTCATGTGCCAGATGCCGGCGGCGAAGATATCCATGTAAAATACTATGCAATGCCAATGCACACTGTGATAACTCGAGGGAAAAACTGGCCATAAATCATAGCGGACAAAGTATGCTAGTTACCGGGGCGATTTTGGCCTTAGTCAAAAGAGCTTAACATTATGATCATGTGGGGAAGATTTATTGTCTTAAATATTACCTAGCCCAGGAATTTCAGAGGTTATTCTGCTAGAGGGAAGGGAGCATTCTGCTCCACTCATTTTGCTTCTGCGAAATATATCTGGAACAAATTGAGACAAATAGCTCAAATTGTGCACACACCTACATGAGTATCTAGTGTACCTTGTATTAAAATATTGACGTCCGGTCATCCATGGTGACATCATGATGACGTCATAAGTGAAGTCAGTTGGTGCTCATATATTGGATGATTATTAGTGAGCGTTTGTATGCGAGTATTCTGCAGCGTAAATGTGACCTTATAATGGCTACGCTGATCTTGTCCTAAGTGGCTAAAATTACGCCAAAAGTCTGCAGTGTTAATGTGACCTTATAATTGCAAGATCTTGTCCTAAGTGGCTGAAATTACGCCAAAATACATCACTAAGATATGCACTCAGGTTGGCTCACTTCAGAGCTTCTGAGAGCCCCGCGAATCTTGCTGGGTCGATTCGGTGATGACCCCACCTGTCACAACACGAAAGCTGCGTCCTTCATGCCCTCAGCACGAGCACCTTGCCCAGCAACCTCCAGGATCTACAGAGAACTGTGCTGTTGTGTAACTCTTGAGGATGCCCGACCCTGAGAACGGGCGCTGAGGTGATCGTATATTCTAGTTGATCGCTCTTCTTCGCGCACTCTTCACGGTCTCGTCATCAAGGCTTCATGTTGGCTTCATCATCACTCACGGCGTGGCCACTACACTTTAGGAACACGGAGAACACCTCGTCTACCGAAATACTAATCGCAAACTGACTTCTAAGTTTGTTCTGGGCTCGCATGCACTTAACTCACTTTCCTTTGAAGTGCTTGGCGATAAGTCGGCCGCCTTTCTCAAGTCCACAATCGACGACTCACTTCGGAGGCATCCCTGAGGGATTTTCTCCATGATCAACTGCAAACTATAATTAAGCACATGAGCATAATAGTTCCCACACCCAGACGCTTTTGCACCGGTTAACAAGTTCACCATTTCCTCTGCTATCGCGCACCTTCATGTTAACTGTACGCAAAATGACCCGGTCCTTACAGGCAAAGACAGCTTCCCTGGCGTGACCTATCTCGACTCAGTCGTCTCGTCAGTAAAGGGACGTTCTGGCATAGCAATCACTGGATCAGGTTACCTGGTCAAGACTGCAGCCAGCCGACGCGTCGCGGCGTCCAATGGCGCCAGAAATACGGCATCAAAGTCAAGAAATGCATTTATGGCCAGTTTTTCCCTTGAGATATCATACTGTGCAATGGTGTGCACCGAAAGTCGAACTGAAATGCACGCGTCGGGCAACAAGCTGGGAAGCGCGAGCGGGCACATAGTAGGAACTCTTCGGGGAAATGAATGCCGTTTACCGTTCATGAGTGTCCCAAAATATTCCGTGTCCGTATCAGGATATAGCTTGTAGAGCTGTGGACAGTCTCGAGGCAACTGATCTCAGAATCGTGCAAACATCGGAAAATAAACGCAGCCGCTTGCAAGGCCATTATTTGCAATGATTGTCCACATTTGCAAATATTTTCTTGTTTTTTGCAAACCTTGCTGCATTGGTAGCCAAGCGTTTGCCTGTTCGCTCTATCGCGTTCTACTTACTGGGAGTGGGGGTGTCGTTATCGCTCACCGACCATCTCGTTTGTTATTTGGGTTTTAGGGAGCTTCGACCAGTTTTGATCATTCGTGCCCATCACCAACCATCTCAGGGATTAAACACCGATTGAGATAGGTCAAGCGACAAAACAAATAAATTGCTCCATCGCGGAATGCGGCGATTGACTGCATCGTAGTTGCTGGTCGGTATGTGATGTGTACTGTGCCATGCGGTATCGAAGTGGGCGGCCTGCGATCCGCCGTACTGAGAAGCGTTGACACTCAAATCAGTCCAATCATTCCCGCAATTAAAACCTAGCGAAGAGGGCATCTACATTACTACATGGCATACAATCGACTTCACCATATAGCTCACATACGCTAATATATTTAACACGCCACACGACGGGGAAGAGGCGAGGGACAGCAGCTTCTAGCCGATGTCAACTTGAAACATGTGTTGACGAAACATCCTCTTGATGAACAGCAGCAGCATCTCCACATGTCTGTCAATGCGCTTGGATGGCGGCGTCGCGACCCCCCCCCCCCGCTGAGAGCAGCGTCTGGCGCTCGGCGCATAAACGCACGCCAATGCTCGTCGGGCCCGCAGCAGGATTCTCAGATCCGAGCTCCCGTAACTATTCCGGTTTTCCCGCCTTCCATAATCCGCCAGCCAACTGCGCAAATCGTACAGCTGCTGCACAGCGTTGTGCAATGTCCGAGGTAGAGCCGTATCTTTCCGGGACAGCTGTCAGCCGCACGCCGAGCTCGGCGGCAACCTTTACGTCACCGCCGCACACCAGCGTCACCACACGGCGCTGCGTTGCTTTCAGCGAACGCCGTACGTATGGAAGGAGTACTTGGCTGCCCACCAGAGCGGCGACTTCATCTGGCAGCAGCAGTGGGACACAGACGGCTCCAGTTCCCTGCTCACCCACCATCACCCGTACTTCATGTGAGTCGGCCTCCTGTCTCACCCTCCATCACCCGTACTTCATGTGTGTCGGCCTCCTGTCTCACCCCCATACCGTATTTGTGGCCTCTGTTCCCCTCCCTCTTATTGTGTCGGCCTCCTGTTCCCCCATCCGTACTTATGTGTGTCGGCCTCCTGTCTCACCCTCCATACCGTACTTCATGTGAGTCGGCCTCCTGTCCTCCTCTATTATGTGTGTCGGCCTCCTTCTACCCTCATACCCGTACTTCATGTGTGTCGGCCTCCTGTCTCACCCTCCATACCCGTACTTATGTGGTCGGCCTCCTGTCTCACCCTCCATCCCCGTACTTGTGGCGGCTTTCTGTGTGTCGGCCTCCTGTCTCACACCCGTACTTGTGTGTCGGCCTCCTGTCTCCCTCCATCCCGTCTTTGTGTGTCGGCCTCCTTCTCTCCATATGCCTTACTTATGTGTGTCGGCCTCCTGTCTCACCCTCCATCACCGTACTTCATGTGTGTGGCCTCCTCTCACCCTCATCGTTTTGGTGGCCTTGTCCCTCATCCCGTACTTTTTGTGGTCCTTCCTCTTTGTGTGGCCTCCTGTCTCACCCTCCATCACCCGTACTTTGTGTGTGGCCTCCTGTCTCCCCTCCATCCCTACTTTGTGTGTGGCCTCTTTTCGTACTTATGTGTGTCGGCCTCCTGTTACCCCCATACCCGTACTGTGTGTGGCCTCCTGTCTCACCCTCCATCACCCGTATTTGTGGTCGGCCTCCTGTCTACCCTCCATACCCGTACTTATGTGTGTGGCCTCTGTTCACCCTCCATCACCCGTATTAGTGTGTCGGCCTCCTGTTACCCTCCATCACCCGTACTTCATGTGTGTCGGCCTCCTGTTACCCTCCATCACCCGTACTTCATGTGTGTGGCCTCCTCCTTTATGTTCTCTGCCCCCATCACCCGTACTTCATGTGAGTCGGCCTCCTGTCTCACCCTCCATACATGTGTGGCCTCCTGTTCCCTCCATACCCGTTTTGTGTGGCCTCCTGTTCCCCCATACCCGTTTTGTGTGTCGGCTCTTCCCTCCTACCCAAATGTGTGTCGGCCTCTGTCTCCCTACCCGTTTTGTGTGTGCCTCCTGTCACCCTCCATCACCCGAACTTCATGTGTGTCGGCCTCCTGTCTCACCCTCCAGCACCCGTACTTCATGTAAGTCGGCCTCCTGACTCACCTTTCATGACCCCTACTTTACATGAGTGGGCCTGTGCTTATCCACCGTCGCCCCTGCTTCACGTCAGTTGGCTGTCTATCAGTATAGCTGGCGTGAAGGCGAGCAGTCTCACAGTCTCATGTATATATATATATATATATATATATATATATATATATATATATATATATATATATATATATATGTGTGTATGCATACATACATACATACAAACATGCATAGTGATGGGGTCAGTGAAGCCATACCTTCTACTGAACTTCAGAAATATTAAGCATGAACCTTGTGATGTTGCTTTAAAAATGCTACGTCTGAAGTTTGCTCTAAAGTGAGCCAGTCGCCTGCCCCACGCACCTGGATATGGACATTTCACAGGACTTCAGCGTCGTAATACTTTTTCTGGGCACTTGACGTTGTTTGTTGTGTTTGTGTACCATGCTTCTTTCCGTTCATCACTCAGCTCAGTTGATGACGCGCAAGCCGCCCATGCATGAGCCCGCCAGACGCCTCCCACCTGGCTCACGTGGCGCCACCTATGTCTACAGGTATACAACTAGCGCCGCCTGCGGACCGTTCGGCGAGTCAACCAAGATGTGTTTCAACTTTGACTTTGCCCGGGACTGGTCCAACCCCGTGCCCTGGTACAACCAATTTACTCACGTGACGGATGCCAACATCAAGGTGAGGTTTACGCAGACAGGTATTTTTAACAGACGGTTTGACTTCTGGAATAAATTGTTTTGTTCAGCCTCAGTATGTAGTCAGGCTGTTAGCACACTTGTTTTGTTCAGCCTCAGTATGTAGTCAGGCTGTTGGCACACCTGTTTTGTTCAGCCTTGGTATGCAGTCATGCTGTTGGCAAACCTATTTTGTTCAGCCTCGATATGCGGTCAGGCTGTTGGCAAACCTATTTTGTTCAGCCTTGGTATGTAGTCAGGGTGTTGGCACACCCGTTTTGTTCAGTCTTGGTATGTAATCAGGGTGTTGGCACACCTGTTTTCAGTGGCGTCTCCACGAAATTCTTCCAGGGGGAGGGGGGCAAGATCAAAAGGGGGCCTCCTGCTCCCCGAAAAGGGGCCTCCATTGTGTTAGGGCCTCCTATTGTTTTTAGACCCTTATTATGGTTCGGGAATGGGAAACATGATTTCATATTAATGTACTGCTTGTTCTTGGCATGGTGCCTTATGTACTCAACACGCAAAAACAATTTTTTTTCGCTGAAAACCGGGACATACCAAGGTATAAATAATGTAGATAAATACCTAAGTGTCAAAACCAACCAACGTCTTGATGCTTTTTCGAACAGAAAATGTTCCCGCTGGCCTCTAGATTACAGCGAGGCTGATGCTAAGCATATCTTTAACACATCTCCCATTGATCATCCCACAGTTATGTCCTCCAAGAATAACTGAATATAGCTAGATATATCACTACTGTTATTTATTACCACCAGCTTGATGCCCTAAGCAAAGCTTAAGCGCTCATTTCCCAGTCCTAGGACGATAATTTCGCGAAGGTGACAACAAGAAATGGGTTACATTGGTTTTCTGATCGGAATATTAAGAATTTGCGATTTTTTCTAATATTGGTGCTGGTTGCAAGGCACCTACAAAACAAGTTAAAATAACAAATTCTTCACGAATGAATTAAAGCGCCTCGGATTTCGACCGCAATTTTGTCACAGGGCACTTATCGAAATGAAATGATTAGTGGTCAACTAAATTATCCTGTGGAAGGGCCTAAACTAATTCTACGGTTTTATTTCGGTATCCATTGATAAATCAACTCACACTGCTGGAATTACACCCATACCACAACAACCGGATCGGTATCCGAAAATGTCGAGCTAGAGCCCTTCAAAAAAGAGGGATTCCCAAAAAATAAATGTCAGCGTCGGGAAAATGGCTCTGGAGTACAGAACATATTACCAGATAGATGCCTTCACAAATTATGCACGCCGCCGAGAAAAAAAAACCGAATCTCGAAAAATCGAGATGGGATACAGGTACATGGCACCAGGGTCTCGAAATGTCGGGCCGGAATTTGGACTTTTGAGAGAAAAACAATCAGAAAAAAATCCAGAAAAATAGCATTCAGCACAGAAAACTGGCGTTGGGTAACCGGAACCACGCGCCTGGGAGCGATAAGTCAGGCTGGGACACAGACAAATCGCACCGAAGCCCCAAAACCGAACACCCACAAATGTGCATTAGAAGCCCCAAATAAACATAGCAGGGCCCCAAGAGCACAACCGGGGCCGAATATATAATTTACGCTCTGAAGCACACAATCTCCCAAAAAGCGTCAGGGCCTCAAAACATGCGTTGCAGCCCTAAATAAACATGCATGGAGCTCTAACAAATACACTGGAAGCTCTCAAGGCACGCGGGGACCATGCTAACTTGATGCACCTTGGAAAACGCCCTGACACGTAAAAATATCCTCGGTGCATAAAAGCATCAAAACCCTAAAACGAGCAGCAGTTTAGTAAATGTATTAAACCCCTAACTTTAATTTAAAATATATTACCCATCACTTTGAAATGTAAAATTTCCCAATTTCAGGCATTCCAGTTCATATCACCCGGTCGCCACGACGCCAATGTCCGTGCATGTGCGCGCATTCGGCGCATTCGCAACGTTTCATGCGATGCTACGGTTTCTGCTAGGCCTTCTTCCTTTTGCTAATTACTGTCACATGATAAAGTTGCGCCATATTTGACGGGCTGCAATGCTTAGTATGGGCACTCGCTGCGAAAAGTCGAGTAATTAAATCTGACCATTAATTTCCTACCTCCCACATTTTCTGGTAGTTATGAAATGCAGATTCCGTTCAGGTTTGACGCACCTGACATCTTTGCTGCTATCCTCCCAGAATGACTGTCGAACCGAGGCCCTTCCTCGGTGCTCTTTGTTGGACCCGCTGCGTTTTTCTGCGCAGCGGCCTAATGCATTTTCGAAACCCCTCCTCGTTTCAGTGTGCTGTTGCTTTTTTGGGCACCGATTTTTTCATCTGTCAGGGCGTTTTCGAAGATCCCGATGTCTTAATTTAACGCCCGGTGCTTTTGTTCGTTTTGGAATCATGTTACCATTTGCGGCCCCAGCCTCTTTTCAGGCCCTGCTTCGTCCTTATGACCTCTGTGTGCCATAGGAGCTTCTTGTGCATTTTTTTTAGACGTCCAGGTATGTTAAGGCCCTGTCGCTTTTTAGGAGACTATGTGCGTTTCGGAGGGCCAGTTGTATTGTCGGCCCCCATTATGCTCTTAGGTTCCTGTTGTGTTTTGGGGGGTTTCTTACGCACATTTGTGGTGCTCCAGTACGATGTTGTGGCTTCTGTGCGGTGCTTCTTAGTCCCAGCGCGATTTATCGGGCACAGGCGCGTGGTTCCTGGGACCTAACGCCAGTTTTCTGGGCTCAACGATATTTTGTCGGTTTTTTGTTGTAAATACCGAATCCCGACCTGACTTTTCGAGTCCCTGGCGCCACGTTTTTGCATCTCACCTCGATTTTTTTAGATACGGTATGTTTTTCAGTGTCATATGCAATTTGTGACGGCATCTGGCTGCATGTTCGGCGCTCCAGAGCCATGTTTTTGAACAGGATATTTATTTCGTTAAATACATTCTTATTTTTGAAGGCTTCACCTTTATCTTTTTTTCGGATACCGATTTCGTTTTTGTGGTCACATTGTTCTTACGTGTGAGCCTAAACGCCAATTTTGTGGAGTTTCGACGGGACTACCGATGGGAATTGTGGGTTCCGAGCGCGATATTTTGGGGGACATATTTGAGTTTGTGGGAAGCGTTGTACTTAGCTGTTGCCCCAACGCGATTTTGACGGTTCCTATTGCAAGTTTTCGAGCCTCGGAACGAGTTTTCGGGGGCCCGAAGTACTTATTTAGAAACCCCTGCGCGAATTCTGGTGGACCGACGAGAATTTTGGTGGCCCCAGCGCGAGCTTTGGAGCCCCGGCACGATTCTTGGGAGCTTATGCCTCTCAGGATAGAAGGGGAATTTGCCCCCTTGGTATGCACTGCGGCCACTGAAGGAGTATATTTTTGTCCCAGAATGACATTCCGGTTAAGGATTTTTTTTTTTTTTAGCAGCTGCAACTTTTGGGGCCGGGCGCGCCCTGCTGGGCTTCCAGGGTGATCTTCAATGGCTGCGACGCGATTTTTTTATCCAGTCCAATGTGATGTTTTGGGCCCCGACGTCATTTGCTTGGATCCCTAGCGCGAACTTTAGCTGCCTGGACACTTTTTTGGGTCTAAAACGTTTTAGGTTTTTTTTGCGTCATTGTCCAGAGTTTTTGTGTTTTTTGTTGTTGTTGTGTTTTGTGAGTGTTTTTCACAGTTGGACCCATGTCCGGAATGTTTTTGTTGCTCTGGCTTCATTTGTTTTGGTCCCAATGAGACTGTTGTGGAATGGTACGACCCGTCGTTCCACTATATATATTTTCATGGTCCGGTCGTAATTTTTTGGTACACCCAGGCTCAGCGTGGTTTTCAAGGCCCCCGGACGGATTTTTTTGGTCTATGTCGTAAATTTGAAACACCCCGGCACGACGTTTACCATCTCTTAGGGGTTTCTTGCAAATTATAGGCCCCACCTTGCGTCCTAAGTATCTCGTCCCATTTCCTGGAGCGTCTTTACCGGTTTTCAACGTCTTATGTCCTACCCTCCTTCATGTTCATTGTCCTCCTCTCTCCTCTTGAAAGGCCTTCTCTCACATCGTGGGGCCCTTTACCATGGCATGCGGCTTCCTCTCGTGTCCCAGGAGCATTATGTGCCAAATTTGGGGCCTCATGCCACGCTTCGTGGGCTTCCTCCTTTATCCTGGCAAAGCTTTACCAGTCTTGAGGGAGTCTTCAATTTTGGAAACCTCACACCCCTTCGTACCTGTTACCACTCCTATCTTAAGGGCCTCTTCTCATGTTCTTGGAAATCTTTCTGGTCTTCGGGGCCTCATTCAGTCCTGTAGACCTACTCCTTTTTGGGGGACTCCTCTCGAGTCCGGCAGGGCCCTCATTTCTCTTCTAGTCATTTTTCAAATTAGGGGCCTCCTCTGGCGTCTTGGGGACCTCTTGCTCTGCGATTTGATTCGAACTTCGCCCATCTTAAGGGTGTTATCCTATCTCCTGGTGGACTCCCCTCCTTTCCCAGGTTCCTCCTCTACCAAATTATACACAACCTTCATCTCAGTGGCCTTGCTACTTCCCGGGGACCTTTTTGGACATCTGTGAGCCTTCTTTTCCGTCTGGGAGCTATCTTTCGTATCCAATGGCCTTGCTATCCAATTTTAGGGCCTCCTCGTTCATCATGGGGTCTTATTTCCAACCTTGTGTCGCCCTCTTCCGAATTAAGTGCCTCCTGCCATGTCTCTGGATCATCCTTTTCTGTTTTGGTGGAACCTTACTCGTTTTGGTGCCTATTTTTGCGTCTCCGAGACCTCATCCGATATCCACTGGCTTTCTTTTCCGTCTTAGGGCCTCCTCTCACTTTCTGGGGCCTCCCTTCCCGTATTGGGGTCTCCTTTGCAGTTCTGGGGCCTTCGTGCACATTTTTGGCACTTTCTTGATTTCTGGGGCCTCCTATACTCTCCTAGGTGACTCCTTTGTAAAATTATGGGACTCCTTTTACGTCTTGGAGACCTCCCCATCTGTGTTTGGAGCCTCATTATTCTCTTAGCAGGTTGTTTTTGCATCCTAGTTTTAAATCTTCTCTTCTAGGGTTTTCGTCTTCTAGAATGTGGGCCTCATCTCGCTGGTCTCAGTGGCCTTCTCTCCTTCCTCGGGGGACCTTCTTACCCACCTTGGGGTCTACTCTTGCACCCGGATAAATATCTCTTGTCATTATTTTCTATTGTAGGGCCCTTCTCTTCCATTTTGGGACCTGGTTTTCCAAATTAAGAATATCTTGCCACCCATCGGAAGCCTTCTCGTGTAGCCCTGGATGGCTTCTTGCCCGTCTCGGTGGCATCCTTTTCGTCCTGGAGGTCTCATTTTGTCCTGGGGGGGGCTCCTTTTCATCCTGGGGGCCTACTCACAATCTCTGTTCAGTATCTTATAGGAACCTGATTATATTTCCTGGGGGCCTTATTATCAATCTTGGATCCACCTTGACAGCATCATCTTCTGTCCCGTCAGGCTCCTTGCTCACCTTTTTGCTTGATGCCTTTCCGGATAGTGGTCTCCTCAAATTACAGGGGGCGCCCCACCCCAAGTCCCAAGGCAAGGGGTGGAGACGATTGCCCCCGCTGCCCCCACCCTGGTAGCGACGTCCCTGCTCTGAAACCTCATCTCATATCCCCTGGCTTTTCTTTTCCGGCTTAGGGCCTCTCATTTTATTGGGCCTCCCTTCCCGTATTGAGACTCCTTTGCAATGTTGAGGGCCTCCGTGCCAATTTTGGCACTCTCTTGATTTCTGTGGCTCCCTACACTCCCCTAGGTGACTTATTTTTCAAATTATGGGCATCTTCCTGGAGGCCACTAATTTCTAGAATCTCTTTTTCGTTTTGTGGGCTTCCTTTTCGTCCTTGAAGGCGTCCTTTTCGTCCTGGAGAGCCTCCTTTTCGTCCTGAAGGGCCTCCTTTTCGTCCTGGGGACTCCTGTTCGTCATGGGTGCCTCCTTTTCGTCATGGGGGCCTCCTTTTCGTCATGGGAGTCCTTTTCGTCACAAATTATGGGCCTCCTCCTGGAGGCCCCTAATTTGTAGAATATCTTTTTGGTCATGGGGGCCTCCTTTTCGTCCTGGGGCCTTCTTTCCGTCCCGGAGGGCCTCTTTTTTGTCCTGGAGGGCCTCCTTTTCGTCCTAGGGCCCACCTTTCCATCCTGGGGCCTCCTTTTCGTCCTGGGGGCATCCTTTTCGTCATGGGGCCTACTTTTCGTCATGGGGGTCCTTTTCGTCATGGGGTCCTTTTTGTCCTGGGGGCCTCCTTTTCGTCCTGGATGCCTCCTTGTCGTCCTGGGGTCCTCATTTTCATCCTGGGGGCCTCCTTTTCATCCTGTGGGCCTCCTTTTCGTCCTGGGGGCCTCCTCAAATTTCAGGGGGCGGCGCCCCCAGTCTCACGGCAGGGGGCAATTGCCCCCGCTGCCACCTCCCCCCGGTGGCGACGCCCCTGCCTGTTTTGTTCAGCCTTGGTGTGTAGTCAGGTTGTTGGCACACCTGTTTTGTTCAGCCTTGGTGTGCAGCCAAAGATCTGGCAGGTGTAGGAACGCAGCGGCACTAACCTCACAGCATTTCGTAATAGGATAATATGCAACACGGCAAGCTTTATAAGCGGTGTCACCAACTTGCAGAGCAGGAAGTTGCTCGCTCTGTCAGAAGCCTTAATTTTAAAGGTCTTCATTCCTGCTCCTTATGAGGAAGTAAAACAACAGGATGACGTCCTGCGAATTCACATTTCCTTGGTGTCACAGGTAAAAAAGATATTCATTTCTCATCTTGTCAGTCAGTGTATCATTTATTTTCATTGTTGTAGTTTGGCGATGTGATGTGCGTCAAGTTGAATCAGTGCGTCAACCACCTGAGACGCCCCCCATACAAATTTGAACATGGCAAAATACTGTCTTGCTGATGAGAGTGATTGTCAGTGAACAAAAATGAAAAGACACCGCCAGCATGGCTGGAGATCTCAGGTGTATCTGGGTGGTCTGATTCCCCTGATTTGGCACCCTGCTGATGCTAAGTTGTCAGTTGCCCTATTCAATCTGAAAATATGTTTGAAAATATGGACTTGGACCCCTCCCCTGGCTTCTTGAGAGATCTCCAGCCCTGACACTGACGCACCGAACGATTCTGAGCGAGACACTGACACTGAAAGACTCGAACGATTCTGCAGAATGCTGTCTTGCTGGTGACTATCAGGTACACGAGATAGACGACACCGAAAAACATTGACACTGAGATAATTGAAATTTACCTAGTGCAATGGGCCCTGTGCAATATGTGCACCGCGCCATCACTGCGTGCGCCTCCGAGTAGTGTGTGTGGGGAAGGGAGGGCCTGGCGCTCTGACCTCGTAATCTGTCATTGTAGAGCAAGCGAAGCTGCATCACTAGATTCAGATGCAAGCCAGCTGACTGGAGAAGGGAGACATTGTTCCAGCGAGTGTTTTTCCCCTGCTCGCATGTGACTACAGAATGCATTCATTTCGACAGGAGCGCGCCGAACTGCTGGTGAGTGCCGCCGGAAGGACAGCTTCGCTGTTCCCCCACAACGTGGCGCTGATGATGCTGGGCGCCGACTTCCAGTTCCAGCACCAGTTCGAGTGGCGCGAACAGTACACAAACTACACCAAACTGATGGCGCACATCAACAGCCGGCCGGAGCTGGGAGCGCAGATCCAGTTCAGCACGCCGGCAGAGTACTTCCACGCGGTGCGGCAGCGGTCGCGCCGCGGCCGCCGGCTGCCCACGCTGGTCGGCGACTTCCACGTCTATTCGGACGTGTTCCAGGCCAAGCCCAAGTACTGGTCTGGATACTACACGACGCTGCCGCACTGGAAGCGTGCCGCGCGCCAGCTGGAGGCGCAGCTGCGCGCCACGGACATCCTGTTCGCGTGGGCGTGGAGTCAGCGGCGAGCCTCCATCCAGGTGTCCACCAGGCACGGCTTCTACCACACCTACGACAGGCTGGTAATGAGCCGGCAGGACGTCGGCCTCTTCAACCACCATGACGCCATCACCGGCACGTCCTCCACCAACGTGATGAGTGACTTCATCGAGCGACTGAGCATCAGCGACATTGACCTGACGCGCGCCTCCATCTTCTCCATGGCGTCGCTGCTGCTGCTGCTGGAATCGGCCGCCGATGCTCGGGAGCTGTTCGGCCGGTACAAGCCGCTGGAGCGCGGTCTGGGCGTGACCCCTGAGCTGGTGACGTTCGCCATCGACTCGGGCGACCGCCGCCGGCTCATCCTGTACAATCCGCTGGCGCACGAGCGGACCGAGCTGGTGCAGTTTGTGGTGCCCGAGCCTGGGGTGGCCGTGGAGGACCCTGCCGGCCAGTCGGTGGTCGTGCAACAGCAGCCCGAGGGCAAGCTGTTCAAGGTGTCCTTCCTGGCGACACTGCGTCCGCTGTCGGTGCACGTGTTCAGCGTGATGGCCATCACGGCGCCGACGCCGACCCCGACCGGGCCGGACGAGGACGAGGCAGCGTTCACCATCGGCAACGACCGATTCGAGCTGACATTCAACCGGAGCGGCTTCCTGTGGAGCGTGCTGGACCGGCGGGTGGACCGGCAGCTGGCGCTGGAGGTTAACTTCGGCGCGTACCAGACAGTGCCGCGCGAGAGCGGCCTCTACCTGTTCGCGGCCGTCGGCGAGCCGGTGCCGGTGGCGTGTCCCCACCGACGGTGGACGGTGCGGCACGGCTCGGTCACGTCCGAGGCAAGTGTCGACTGCGGCCGCGTGCGGCTGACTGTGCGACTGCACCACACGACGGCGCCGCTCGGCCACGCCGTGCACCTGCAGACGGACACGATGCTGACGCGCGCCGACGACGAGACGGACGTGTTCATGCGGCTGCGCACCGACGTGCGGTCGTGCGCGCCGCCGGCCGGCTGCGGCTTCTACACGGATGCCAACGACTACCAGATGGTGTGGCGGCCGTACGTGGCGGCCGCCGGCGTGGCGGGCAACATGTACCCGGCCACGACGCAGGCCAGCCTGCAGGACGCCCGGCTGCGGCTCAGCCTGCTGATGGACCACTCACGCGGCGTCGCCAGCCTCGAGGAGGGCACGCTGATCGCCGTGCTCGACCGGCGGTCGCGCTTCGACGACGACCGCGGCATCGGCCAGGGCAACGAGGCCAACCGGCCGGTGCGCGCGTCGTTCGTAGTGACGCTCGACCACCTGCCGGCGCCGCCGGCCGCCGACGAGCTGTTCGCCAACAGTCCGCTGACGGCGGCGCTGTCGCGGCGCCTCAACCACCCGGCGCGCGCCTTCATGGAGCGCGACCCGGACGCGCCGCGCGTCGGCCGCGCGCTGCAGCTGCTGGAAGGCGCGCTGCCCTGCGACTGGGAGGTGGTGACGCTGCGCCAGCTTGCCAGCCCGCAGCACTACCACACGCCGGGCCGCCGGCTGCAGCTGACGCTGCTCAGGCGCCGGCTCGACTGCCGGCTCTGGGACGAGCGGGATGGCCTGCGCTGCCGGCCGGGCGCCGCCGCCGGCGTCGACTTCTCGCGCTGGATCTCGCTGAGCGCCGTGACGCCGACTAGCCTGACTGGCGGCGAGCGGCCGCCCCCCGCGCGCCCCCTCCGCCGACTGAGCGACATTCGCCTGGCGCCCGACGAGCTGCGCACGTTCGAGCTCAGCTTGCTTGCGTCCGTCCGTGAGGAGAAACTGGACAGTGAGCACCTGAACGAGCAGGAAATGGCCCTCATGAAGAAGCTGAACGGACTGGAGTGAGGCGGGCACCGCGGTGTGGCCAGTGTGGCCAGTGTGGCGCTGTGCTCTGACGTTGGCCGAGCCGAGACCAGAAGCGGGCGCCGCGGTGTGGCCAGTGTGGCCAGTGTGGCGCTGTGCTCTGATGTTGGCTGAGCCGAGACCAGAGCCTCAGGTTGTCTTGTGCTCAACACTGAGTGATCCACGTCTTCATCAAGGTGACACCTGTCTGGCTGCTTACAACTGGATGCCAATGAGCTTCGAGTGAAACAGAACAGGGCACGTCTGCAGTGGTGCATGCCACACTGTCCGGCTCGTGCCGTGCAATTGCTGAATTTGTGATGTATTGATTTGTTAGTTAGTTGGTTACTTGGGCTTTAGGGCGCTTCGACCAGAAGTGATCATGCGCCCAGGTGTATGGATTTGGTTGTCGAACATGCAGGTTGTCAACATGTCGAATGCGATTCACCTGTACTACAGTAGAAACCTCACCTTCCCATGTCCTCACGAAATAGACACGAATCCCATTAATTAGTAATGAAGAAATTGCATTCGCATCTGAATGACTCAAGACTTTCTCGAAGTGAGACATTCTTGTGACTGACTGGCCGTCGCCTGGGCTCAGCGATACTTCATCATCAATGATTTTGTCGAGTTGGATTGCTTTGTTCAGTGTATTTGCAACAACGTTACATGAAACTATTTATTGTCTGATGTATTATATATGATATTATATATAATGCATCATATTATATAATATTATACAATCTATTTATGTATCATCTATCTACATGCATGTCATGCAAGCCTTTCTCGCACAAGGCAAGGGCCACCACGGCATTGGAGTGGAGGGCTGGCTATGTATTGTCTATGGCAGACAGAGGTGCTATCGTTCACATTACGTTCTAATTTCAGATTAACCAATAACTACATGCAAGGACTCACAACTGGAAATTGACTAATGACAGGCAGAGGTGACTACTGGTTGCCGAGATGATAGTGAACCACTATATGTTTGATGTCAGTTTGCTAAGTGCGCTGGAGTTGTGTTGCAGGGTGGCAAGACTGTCGGGCGGGCAGAAACCGAGCATCGTGTTCACTGTGTCTGGTGGTCCTCGTGCGAAGTTTGTTTTCAAATGATCATCATCGGGTATAACTTACCAAACTTGATTTGACACCGCCTGCGAAGCTATCATAACGTATTTTTGTCATTGCTAGGTTTATCAGGTCGATCACTTCGCATCTCTTATCCGTCCCAAAAGTGAGGAGAGCAATTCAGTACGGAAAAGGCACCTATTTCAGAGTTGCATCCCTATCATTGCCAGCAAAGACATGCCGAGCCGTAAACACTACATTGCTCATGACACAGTGCTCGCTTGCCCGTCTGAACCCACACTGAGCGGCAGGTGCTGTCGAGTGTTTATTACGACTGCTGACAAAATGTGTTCACACTACGGCTGCTTTGCTGTGGTTGTGTCGTCGCCACGGAAGGCGGCGCACTGTAGCAGGTCGACGTCCCGTCCACACGGTGTCTTTATGGATTACAATGTGTTCGTATATTTTGTGAAGTGTACATGATATCTAGTCACACCTGTATGGCTGCAATTTCTGGTGTCACCCCCAGACAATCTATTTTGTCGCCAAAAAGTCCTTGATCTTTTTTGTTACAAAATATGTTGGCATGCCTCTTTATTGGTGTTCTGCTCGCTAAGTTGGCGATGACTCGTTTAGTTGTTGATGTTCTCCGGCACGGGCGAGGTTTTATCGTTGTTGGTGGTACTAGCGCTTCAAAGTGGTATGGCAGATTGACTCGGGCTTCTTGATCAGTTTTGACAATGTTGGCTTGCTCGCGCGTGTAATTGCAGCTGGCGGTGAACTCCACGACTGACTCATGCGTGGAGTCGTGAACTAAGCGCCCTGGAAACTTGTGCTTGCATCCATCTTCTTTGAAGTCACCACCGTTCGTGTGCGTTTTACCTTCCGGTTGAGGGTACGGTCCAGCTAGCGATGCAACAATATGTTGGGTGAATGCAAGGCGTCCAGGATAGCTCATTTCACATGATGATCACGTGCTCAATACTGCAATCCAAAAATACCGTCATACAGACAGGTGCGACAGGCACCTAAGCTCGCCCCGGTCCCAGAACGAAAAAAAAAGCATTGCAATAGTCGATTGTGTATCAGCGGCTTGCCCGTACCGCCGGGTCTATTTCCAGACGCCGCGAAATGGGGTTATCAGCGTTTTTGTCGGCATCTACCAGGCAGGTTATTGTGACAGCCGAGTAAGATGGGAGTGCCTTGCTGCGATGTGGCTGTGGAGGTGTGACTGCTCAGGTGTCTTCTGCAGTTGTGACGGGCGGGAGTGTTCGCGGTGAGGTGACCGCATGGGTCATGTGTTCGAACAGCCGCTGTGTGGGCAGCTCCGAACCACCGAACAAATGTCTTCACATGTCTTCCACTGAATGGTCATTATTTTCACAAAGCAAGTCGAAAATATATGAGGAATAACTCGTGTTGCTCAGCTTGTTTTCGTTGTAGTGCACGATGAAAGGAAGACGATGAGATCGAAGACTGATCAGGAGGGGCGGGGGGGGGCGAGTGCCTTCACTTCGCACATAGGCTTACATCGTTTTTCACGGTTCGGTTCAGGAAGTGATGAGACACCGATTTTACGATTCAGTTCAGGAAGCGATCCGACGCACACACGCCATCGCAGGAGACCGACCTAGCGCTTTGGCACACAGATGGAGTTGAGTGCGTGCGTGGGAGGAGTTCGGTTCACCTCGACTGTTGTCAACACTCCTGCTGTTGACTGCGCCAAGCTGCATAGGCACCTTCCGTTCTCTATGGGCAAGAAAGCTAGCTATGGCTGAAAAGCCCACCTCTGACACACATTCACATTCGAGGACGGTACTGCCAGGATAAATTTGCTTGTGAAACGCCCAATTGCTGATGTCTATCCCTAAATAGACAGGCTTTGTGCATCCGTACTTATTTATATTGGCTGTGTTGACTTAGTTGTTCTGATTTAAGGCGCTTATTTCCTGAGTTTATTGTGACATATATTAGAGCGACACTGCCGCAGTGAAGCCAAACAAATAACAGGCGTAGTCACATACACTTGCATGTTGTGTGAAGCAAGCAACAAATACAGACATCGTGCATGGGATAAGTGAATGGGATAATGTCGTCATTACATGTCTTCACTAAAAAAAAACATCACCCGAATCTCGGCAGGCTTAAGTGGAGGAGCTGGGACAGTACGGAAACGTTCGGTGAAAGTACTGAATAAGTGTGTGTATAATATGTGAATACAAATAAAAAGGGGCAAACCCACATTGTGCTTTCTTAGTATCAACTAGCACGGCTGTTTTTTGCCAAGGAGAATGTTAATCAATATTTTTTAAGACCTGATAAAATGTTTCCGCGTTTCAGTTTTGTCCCATGGATGAGGAAAGATTGTTAAATGTGTAGGACAATGCGGACCATGTATTAGCTTCAATCGTGATGTAGATAATTGGAATATATTCATACCTTTTTTCGAGCTATCTGACACGCCTGCAATCATTTACAACGAGCACGGAGGTTGGGGCATAAGGCCTGTGTGTGTGCGTGTGCGTGTGCGTGTGCGTGTGCGTGTGCGTGTGCGTGTGCGTGTGCGTGCGTGTGAAAGAGAGAGAGAGAGGGGGGGAGCAGGGAATAGGAAAAGGAAGATGAAGATGTGAGGAGGAAGAACATGAATATGAAGATGAAGGGACAGATACGGACATACACAAAGAGGACACGACATAGGTAGAGGGGCTCTCGGTGTGCTTTTAGGGCCCCGCTGCGAGCATCTGTTTATTTTGGGCCCCTATTAGAATTTAATGCCGTGGCACAATTTTTGGAGGTTTTTGGCACGATGGTTCGGGCACCCGGCACAATTTTTCAGACCCGGCTGCGAGTTTTCGGGACCAGGCGACAGTTATGGAGGTCCAGATGCGGGTAGTGGGAGCCCCTATACGAGTTTTCTGGAAATGACCCGATTTTATGGATCTGTTTTCAACTTGTCGCAACCCTGGTCGCTGCAAGGGTACTATCAGGAAACTAGCCTTGTCTTCTACAAAGTTTTCAGTGGTTGCCTTTTTGCTATCATCTGTCCTTTCTCAGCCTTAGAAAAGCCATACAATATCGCAGAATTTGCAGCCGGAAGATGAAAGCAATGCCACTACCCTGACACCCCAGACAGATGATTATGTGTAACTCCTTGTTCCGAGGTTGTAATTGGAAGTACTAGCCTCCAGGAAGTACTAGTCACGTCTGTTGTGCTGGCGTGCACTATCAGCACGTTTTCGAAACAATAAAGGCGTGCGCGTGCCTGTCTACGCATGATTTGTTTGAAACACGCATAGCGCGAGGCTGCCGTCATCTCACGATTACGAGCTGCCTTTCAACTGATCACCTCGACTTTTGCTATTACCTGGATATTCTGTACTACCCGAATATTATACAAATACTTAGATATTATATTTTACTTGGATTACTTGGACTATCTGGATATTTGACTACGAAGCTGATGTATGTTTCTTGGTACGCGCACTCCAATAATCTTTTCGTCTCAGCTGAAGTGAAGCTCCGGTATGAAATATCGTCGTCCTCGTATCAGATACACGTGCGCTGGGAACATTTCCCCCGGTAGTCGTGATGCGGAAGAGACAAATGTCGGCGAGGTCGTGGTTTCCGACCGGCTTTCGATAATCCCCATTGATTATGTCGCGTCACTCCGACCCTGAAGCCGAACGCGGATCACGAATGTCACAGTCATGTCGCCGTTCAAGCGACGTGCAGAGTTCCGATGCAGTTCTGGTGCAGCCTCCGGTCCGGCCGCACGGCTCTGGCGGTGCCTCTGGCAGTCATCACCAGTCGGGCAGGGACTGGTGACGCTAGTGTGCGGCAGTCATCACCAGTCGGGCAGGGACTGGTGACGCCAGTGTGCGGCAGTCATCACCAGTCGGGCAGGGACTGGTGACGCCAGTGTGCGGCAGTCATCACCAGTCGGGCAGGGACTGGTGACGCCAGTGTGCGGCAGTCATCACCAGTCGGGCAGGGACTGGTGACGCCAGTGTGCGGCAGTCATCACCAGTCGGCCAGGGACTGGTGACGCCAGTGTGCGGCAGTCATCACCAGTCGGGCAGGGACTGGTGACACCAGTGTGCGGCAGTCATCACCAGTCGGGCAGGGACTGGTGACGCCAGTGTGCGGCAGTCATCACCAGTCGGGCAGGGACTGGTGACACCAGTGTGCGGCAGTCATCACCAGTCGGGCAGGGACTGGTGACACCAGTGTGCGGCAGTCATCACCAGTCGGGCAGGGACTGGTGACACCAGTGTGCGGCAGTCATCACCAGTCGGGCAGGGACTGGTGACGCCAGTGTGCGGCAGTCATCACCAGTCGGGCAGGGACTGGTGACACCAGTGTGCGGCAGTCATCACCAGTCGGGCAGGGACTGGTGACGCCAGTGTGTGACAGTCATCACCAGTCGGGCAGGGACTGGTGACGCCCGTGTGTGACAGTCATCACCAGTCGGGCAGGGACTGGTGACACCAGTGTGTGACAGTCATCACCAGTCGGCCAGGGACTGGTGACGCCCGTGTGCGGCAGTCATCACCAGTCGGGCAGGGACTGGTGACGCCAGTGTGCGGCGGTCATCACCAGTCGGGCAGGGACTGGTGACGCCAGTGTGCGCCACCGAGCCGCCACGGTCAGTGCCACGACTGGCGTAATCCGCCTGCAGCGTCTGCGCCTGCAGTCATCGCGCAGAGACTCTCTCCCTCTGCCGAGAAAACGCCAGGTCTGTCTTTCCGCAGTCCGAGTCAGAAGTCTGTGTTCGGATTCTGTCCCTGGAGTGTCGCCGCGGAGTCGGTTTCTGAAGTCTGCAGTCCATAGTCTCGCTCCGTCTCCGCACACCGAGGTGGGCGGAGGCTCTGTGTCGCCGTCATCACCACACACCGAGGTGGGCGGAGGCTCGGTGTCGCCGTCATCATCGCACACCGAGGTGGGCGGGGGCTCGGTGTCGCCGTCATCACCACACGCCGAGGTGTGGGACGCTCGGTGTCGCCGTCATCACCACACGCCGAGGTGGGCGGAGGCTCGGTGTCGCCGTCATCATCGCACACCGAGGTGGGCGGAGGCTCTGTGTCGCCGTCATCACCACACACCGAGGTGGGCGGAGGCTCGGTGTCGCCGTCATCATCGCACACCGAGGTGGGCGGGGGCTCGGTGTCGTCGTCATCATCGCACACCGAGGTGGGCGGAGGCTCTGTGTCGCCGTCATCACCACACACCGAGGTGGGCGGAGGCTCGGTGTCGCCGTCATCACCACACACCGAGGTGGGCGGAGGCTCGGTGTCGCCGTCATCATCGCACACCGAGGTGGGCGGGGGCTCGGTGTCGTCGTCATCATCGCACACCGAGGTGGGCGGAGGCTCTGTGTCGCCGTCATCACCATACACCGAGGTGGGCGGAGGCTCGGTGTCGCCGTCATCATCGCACACCGAGGTGGGCGGAGGCTCTGTGTCGCTAGCACAGGAATGCACCAGCCCAGCTCGGTCAACAAGCGGTGGCGGAGGGCAAGTTTTCTCAGTAGATGGGTAAGTAGACTTTAGTCTGCTAGCCTCGGATACTTAGTTGGGACATGGCGCATTGTTACATTCTCCTGGTGCCAAATTGTCCAGGCGCTGCATCGCCCTGGTGCTACATCGTCCTGGTGCTGCATCGTCCTGGTGCTGCATCGTCCTGGTGCTGCATCGTCCTGGTGCTGCATCGCCCTGGTGCTACATCGTCCTGGTGCTACATCGTCCTGGTGCTGCATCGCCCTGGTGCTACATCGTCCTCGTGCTGCATCCCCCTGGTGCTACATCGTCCTGGTGCTACATCGTCCTGGTGCTGCATCGTCCTCGTGCTGCATCGCCCTGGTGCTACATCGTCCTCGTGCTGCATCCCCCTGGTGCTACATCGTCCTGGTGCTACATCGTCCTGGTGCTGCATCCCCCTGGTGCTACATCGTCCTGGTGCTGCATCGCCCTGGTGCTACATCGCCCTGGTGCTACATCGTCCTGGTGCTGCATCGTCCTGGTGCTGCATCGTCCCAGTCCTACATCCTCCTAGTGTTTATGCTGAACTCATCCACGGGTTGCATGCATTGCAATTACATTCCAATTGTGCTGTTGCATGCAATATCCTAGTGTTAATGCTGCGCTCGTCAACGGGTTGCATGCATTATAATTGCATTACAATTATATTGTTGCATGCAATTCCCTGGTGTCCATGCTGCGCCCATCCATGGGCTGCATACATATGCTGGAAACTGTGTTGAATAAATCACTGCAACCGACTTCTGAACACGGTAGGGTTCATTTTTATAAACACGGAATGCCTATTCCACGCGCGGATCCAGAATAAAAAATAAGCCACGCGACAATCCATACATGATTGATTTTGGCCATCTTGTGACCATTTAGGACGGAAAAATTCGTAAAGTAAGTCCGTGTGCCACTGACGTCTGTCCCTGAATCCGCATCAATCTGCTGGACAGCTTGTTAGACTAACTATCTTCGATACGCTTTACATAAGATCGCGCTCAATTCAACACATTCTATGTACATAACTGCGATATATTAGAGTAAAACTGCATAGTGATGCTGCCCAGCAACAACGTTGCCTTCCCAGGAATCAATGGTGCTCGATTGACCGCATACAGGGAGCGTGCTAACCCTGGCCCGTGTAGGACGTTTCTCCCAGTATGACTTTTGCAGTCGATGCGCCCCCAAACAAAAAGGGCATTTCGCCCCCTTCACCGGCGCAGAGGAGTGAGGAGAGATGCACCCCACTCCCACCTCCTGGCGCTTTCAAACTGAGAGTGCTAGCGATATGAAACAGAAGCCAGCATGTTGCTCGTGTCACATTCTCACAATCGATATCCGGCTTCTATACTTCCAGATATTCATTGATTTCCCAGGTCAACTAAAAGGTTGTTTTGTTGCAAACATCTTCAATATTCACGAATGATCAATCATTGCGGAAGACAGAAACGATGGCAAGTAGACGTTTCAGAGTTTCAGCATAGTATTCCTAAGTAGCTTGGAACACTAACTATGTGAAATATACTGTATATAAACACACGCGTTAAGGGTCAGATGAGGTGAAAGGGTTGATCTCGTTTTAGAAACTTCAAAACTAGTGCCAGTAAACATCATGTTTTAGCCAAGGGATTACACCCGAAACTCGATATCAGCGTCCAGATTCATTCCGGGGATCAGAAACGCAAGTCGGTCACCTGAAGTCAAACTTGGTCAGTGACCTTGAATAGCCATGCACAGACTCTTTTTTTTTAATGTAGAAACAGTAGCTTATTTCCACATCGCCCGACCACATCCAACATTGAACAACGAGGACAACACATATCATGAGTTGCCGATAGCTAGCGATTTCGTGCAAAAACGTCTTCACATGTTACCTTTCACGACGCTACCATGCCACCATGCCAGTACCTGACAGCACATCTCCAAATTTGTAATATCATCAGGTAGCTAAAGAAGCCGCCATGCGTCATAAGCAGGCTGTCAGCTTCACCAAACAGCGGTACTATAATGGCACCGTTTTGTTGTAGTCGCCGAAGCAAGCCGGATGAGTTTAGCAACCTCTCTGAACGGGTGGCGATTTGACTCAAGTGAACATGACGCACAATTGATGTCCCCTGTACAGCTTTAGATCTTATGTTTTATACGTTTTATAAGGATATACCTGTTGCGACTGTTGCACTGGGCATTCGAAACTGCTCTTTGGCAATTTTGAACTGACAAAAATCGACTTGACCATTCTTTATTATAAAGGAATCGAGGTCAAAAGAAGCTAAGGTATTACTTGAAAAAAGCAATGTCAATCATATTGACCATAATGTCCCCAGAGACGTTTCACTTGCACCAGTCGCAACCTGTATCGCAGTCGCAATACAGAATACCGTCACGTGGTGACGGTATTCTGTAGTGATGGGCTATCAACGATGTTAATGAGGCTAAACGTGCAACAAGCCAAAGTATAACAACCCGACACCAACGGCGGCACTTCTGCGCCCGGCCCTATCGATACGATTCCCTGATTTGCGAGGAGGCTATTCGTGTTCGCCTAAAAGCCGCTGGCACTCAAATGGTGCACCTCGCTCCACCGAGTGGTCGACTTTTGAGTAGGCCGTCCGGCGACGTGGCGCCCCCCCTCCACCCCAACTATAAATTATTTTGCAGAGTATTTGGGCAAAATTAAACCCATTTAGACATCAGGGAGATGTCCTTAGCCCATGTTTTAGATATTTTAGATGCTGACCCTCAGCATCTAAAATATCACATAAACCACTACGTAAAACATCCTTAACGTAAATGTTCACTTGCCTGCACCTTGCTCGGAAAAACTCGCTTTAATTGACAGACACGCAGCGTACTCGTTTCAAAGGCGGCGCAAATTATCTTTGTGGTCCAGCACGCATAAAAATCCCCCGGCATGGCGCCGCACAACAGCGCCATGCCGCCCCCCCAGCTGTCCGGCGCCACCGTGACAAGCCGACGTGACCGGCGCCAGTTGGTGGCGCCGGCGCCGCGCCAGTTGGTGGCGCGCTGACGTAACCGGCGCCAGTTGGTGACGCTGACGTGACCGGCGCCAGTTGGTGGCGCTGACGTGACCGGCGCCAGTTGGTGGCGCTGACGTGACCGGCGCCAGTTGGTGGCGCTGACGTGACCGGCGCCAGTTGGTGGCGCTGACGTGACCGGCGTTAGTTGGTGGCGCTGACGTAACCGGCGCCAGTTGGTGACGCTGACGTAACCGGCGCCAGTTGGTGGCGCTGACGTAACCGGCGCCAGTTGGTGGCGCTGACGTGACCGGCGCCAGTTGGTGACGCTGACGTAACCGGCGCCAGTTGGTGGCGCTGACGTAACCGGCGCCAGTTGGTGGCGCTGACGTGACCGGCGCCAGTTGGTGACGCTGACGTAACCGGCGCCAGTTGGTGACGCTGACGTAACCGGCGCCAGTTGGTGGCGCTGACGTAACCGGCGCCAGTTGGTGGCGCTGACGTGACCGGCGCCAGTTGGTGACGCTGACGTGACCAGCGCCAGTTGGTGGCGCCGGCGCCGCGCCAGTTACGCCGCCGCCGGCTAATTGGCGCGTCGCGACCGTGCCGCTGACCGATGGACCCCGGCACGGACACCGGCTGCTCATCCCCGTCGGCGCCGACGCGCCAATCGCCGGCCGTCGCTGGCGCCGTCCGGCCACTCTGGGCTGCTTCGGACCGGCCGCCGCCCGGGCCGTCCGACCGCTCCGGACTGGACCAGACCAGACCGGACCGGACCGGACCGGACCGGACCGGACCAGACCGGACCGGACCGGATCGCTCCCGGCCAGACGAGACCGGCCGTGCCGTGTAAGGTTCCGTGCGGACAGGCAATATCAGGTGTAGCGCACACTATGGACGAGCAGGTGATGCTGGAGGTAAGCATAAGCCGGGCCGAATGCTAGACAAAGTCGTGATACTAAAGTACAGGCAGGCAATATTTTCCCGCGAGTCTGATGTCACATGATTAGTATCATGCACATGTGCGACATGGTATGAGCATAATGAACGAAAAGCATGCCCCCTACGACATGCCATAGTTAATAATGATGTGGCGACTATCTCTGGGGATCGCTATCATCACTTCCACCAACTACCTCTCAGCTTCGATTATGTGATGCATATATATAGTGCACAGTGCAGGGCACTATCCTGTATGTATGCACGATCGGCGTCTGCGTATATTGTAACGGAGTGAACTTCGGACCTCTCTTTCGAAACCGTTTGGGCGCCATGCATACCGGGGGCCGTGCTCCGAACGGATCTCAGATATTCGGCCGGCAACTGCCGGCGCGATGACGTGGGCCTTTGACGCCCCGAGCGGCGGCAGTCGCTGTGGATGTTATGCTCAGTCAGATACGGTGCCGGCGACAACGGGCAGCCGGCGGATGCTGCGTCATTGCGCTATGACACCCGTGTCACCATCGTGACTCTCGTGCCATCATTGTGACACCCATGTTACCGTTGTGACGCTCGTGTCACCATTGTGCCATGCAGTGCATGTGGGGAGTGTCTGGAGTGCGACGACCGAATCCTGATATTTCGTCAAATTGTTTTGTCTGTAACGAGCTGCTTCACAATGTCAGCTGAGCAAATCGAGGGCCGGCTGACCTCCATTAGCGATAAAACTTCGTACGTGTCCCCACATAAGGACCACAGCATATAACCGTCCACCAAACACGAATTGCACGTCTATACTTCCATGCGGTATGCATTGCATTGCATGGCGGGGGAATGTGCATTGCATCACAGTCGCACAGTCGCTACTCGGTCAGCGCTTGTGTCGTACCGGAGAGTAGCACCATCCCAATCATAGGGCGACAGCAGATGCCCTGGGAGAGTGCAACGTCCACAGCCACTCGGCAAAGGAGTAGTCGGGTGATTTCACTTCCTTCTGCTGACAGACAGAGCTCCGCCCCCCCTCCCTGCAGCACACGGTGCCCTCTATAGTCTACATGACGTAGGTAGCGGAGGTCAAACCCACCCATTTCCCAGCGCAGCGGACGTGGCAAAGGCGATTCCCCCGGCAATATAACCATGTCTTTTCAGAATATCTTCACTAAATGACATGCATTCTCAGTAAGACATCCGTTCAACAGAACGGATAAAACATCCGTTCACAAATCAACTTCTGTACACAAGCGTACACAGGCGTGCAACACAAGCGTACAAAGAAATTGCACGCTTGTGTACAACAACGCAATTTGTAAATCGCAAAGACGTGGTCATCACCTGCTACAGGAATGAGATAGATGCGTTCTTTTTAATCTTGAAAATGTTTCTAATTCACCTCGAAATTGAGCAAGGCATGTGGTGGAGTGGTATAGGCTGATACGACTGATGATTACCACAGGCCACTCGACTGCTCAGCCCGTCTTCCGAGGACATCCAACACTCCACCGGTCTTGAGCCGTTCAATATTTTCGTGCCGAGTCCACTACTTCCGCTGCGACGGCCTGCCACCGGCTACGTCAAGCGTGCTTCCAAAGGTCAGTCGGTGCGCATCCGAGGCCACCTGTTCGCTCACCTGCGTTGCCTAACGTTCTCCCAGCGGTCAGTCATGGCTTGTCTGAGGTGGGATGTTCGCTAGACACCAAGTAAAACGTGCTATCAGACCGTCTGCGGTTGATTTGATGGTTGGAATTTTTTAATTCGAGGGTTGGAACTGGCATCTGTTGTGAAATATTAGTACACAAGTACATATCAGTACATAAAACTTGCATCGTGAATAACGCGGATGATATTTTCAGCACGTATGGATTGTGTGTATGTGCATGTCTGTGCATCGGTAATAGTTCCGCGACCTCATAATAATTTATGGCCAACATTCGACCTATGCACATTCGTCAAATCAAAAGATCCGGAAAAGAGCATGACACACTTTTATTCACGATGCTGCAACGAAAATTTGCGAAAAATATGTTTTGTCTACCTTTCATTTTGAACTTCCAGGTCAGATCAAATAAATAAATATAGGGGGCAATCAGTAGCCCGATCGCCACATTAGTTTTCAGACCTTGGTGTTAAAGCGAATGTGCTTTCATTTTAAATATTGATGGTATGCAAGCTGAAGGGTCAGCCTGAGGCCATGCCTGGTACTATGGTGAAGTTTATCTATCCATGCCAGGTCAAACACAAGTAAATATGTGCTGAACTGCTGAAGATAATATTCCCAGCCCTGAGGAAAGGGTAATGGATGGTATGAGCAGAAAACCAAACGCCATCCATATATATATATATATATATATATATATGTATATTCATATCGAACCACGGCTATACTACTCGGTAACATGATCACCATGGATCAATGCTAACCTTCGAAGTTTGACAAATAAGTAGAGCCTTTAGCTCCCATCGATTTGTTGCCATCGAGAGTGGCTTTGCGCCTAACAAGCCATTAATCTGATGTTGATGGCTCAACTTCTACATTCCAAACAGCCAATAATTATGTCACTGCACTTTATGTGCACGTATCTCTTCAAAGGGGCTATTAAACTATAACAAATGTGTTTAATTTCACGACGAAGCACCAAGATAGTGTCCCGGGGACGCGCCTGAAATGTAGGTGTATAGGTTTTGTGTGGATTTAAACGTTCCGTGCCACCCACCTGATAGTAGTGTTGAACATATTAATTGCGGGACCCAATTGCAAGCAAATGAACCAGCGCAATGTGAAATTCAAGATGTATTTAATATGTATTGAAGAGCATTCTGAAACTCTTGATGCAAAGGCTAGATTCAGTTTTCCAGTGTGCATGGTGTTTGACTGGAGTTTAATCTCTCAGTGACAGGAAATACAAATGTATCGAGGTCTGCTTACTGGTCATAATATTGCGATTTGTTTGTAGTGAATTGTCCTTATCATGCTGCAGATATAAACGTGCCTGTTCCAGAATTAAGAAAATAAACGTTATTTTTCGAATTAACTTTTCTAAGTATTATTTCTTGTAAGGCGCCCTATGTCCAGGAAAAAGATCAAATACGTTTCCCTGAGTAGATCTTAGACTTCACCTAGAATCAGGTGCATGGGAACTTCGCGGGGAATAATTTAGCCCAACTATTTCCTATATGACATGCTATTAACGTTGGCCGTTCCAGCATCGTAGCGTAAATTGATGTGGTCGGAAAGTCTAAATCTTTAATTCTAGTTTATTATCCTTAAGTTAAAGAGAATAGATCATTCCGGTCAGTATTCACTCCGGGGATAGAAATAGTCACACTTTCCGTCTTTGTATCATATTGTACGCGAACAGAACAGGGATTTCCGTAATCCGCAGTCGACGGAGTAGCCGTCGGTGTGTTTGGCCTCACCACCCGTCCAGATCCAAGGTGGCGCCGCTCGACTGGCTGAGTGGTCGGAAGTGGCCGGCAAGTGACGCATCAACCTGTCAGCACTACAGCCCCCCTCCCCACTGTAGTGATTATTATCAGACACGCGCTTCGGGTCATCCGCAAGTGATTACGTGGTGACCAGATTATTTTGTGTTGCATGCACAGGCTGTAAACTGTTCGGGTTTGTTTGCCAGAAAAACGTGCTTTTTATCAACACAACTATTTGATCCAGAACCAGCTGTGGCTCACATAAGGTTTTGCCGATGTGCTTTCATTTGTGAGAACGTGCTTTGCTTCATCTATCAGTTAGAAAAAATATATTAAAGCCATGTATGATCCAACGACTATTTGCGTTCTGTTCATTTTCTGCGGGCTCTCATGCGCAGTGACATAAGGAGCTGTCTTCCACGTTCGTGGTCAAGCGAACACATTTCTTTTTACCTCAAATCCGGTACTTCACAAGCAAAATTGTGCGTCTTCTACCGCATGGTGATGCTAAAGAAGTGTTACTTTTTCACATCTTACGTGCCATTGCTCATTTCAATAAAATCGAGGGCATTTGCTGCCTGTGGGGGATAGGAAAATGTATCACATTGTCGGGTAATTTAAAAGGCCGGACAAATCTCAAGAGTCTTCATCATGTTCATCTATTGGCATCCGACGAATTTCATTCACCAAACGTGGGTCACCCATGTTGCAGGATATGGATGCCCAATGATACAAAAGGTGAGCAATATTGAAATGAGGGAAATAGACATTTCTCTCACCAAATAATTGTCCTTCCATGTTAACCCCGAGAAGTAGACAACGAGTAACAGCGCCCAATCATGTGCTTCCCCGTCCCCTGACGCTATCTTGCAAACGTTTACTTGGGAACAAACACGGATAAATTCCATTCAATGTTTTGCAGATATTCACCGAACAGCCATGGGCATGAAAGTCCCACCGCATATCAGGCATCCTCGGACGCCGTATTGCTGAGGATCAATACAAATGTCTGGAAAAGGTGAAACGGTGAAAATGTGAGGATCAAAACAAGGGGAACTAGAGGAACTAATATCACTACAGATGCAGAAAGTAGCTCTTCTGCAAGGACGTTTGCAAAGACTTTCAAAGACTTCTGCAAGGGCGGTATTGGTGTATCACAAAATTGAACCTGGCTGTTCTATGCTGCACCCCAGTCGCGATGGGGAGGATACAATAGGTCTGGCTGTTCTTCATGCTTTCTCTCATGATGCTTATTCAAACGACGCGGTGTGGTTAAAGCTACTCATTAAACCAAACCCGTGGTATGCACCTTTCAGCTACTCATGAAACTCCTAGTATGCACCCTTCGGCTACACATAAAACCCCCAGTGTGCACCTATGATCTACTCATAGACCTCTAGTATGTGCCCTTAAGCTATTCATAAACATATATACCCTTAAGCTACTCATAAACCCCTAGTATGCACTCTTTCAGCTACTCATGAAACCGCTACACTGCTGATTCAGCAATCTGAGCATTTGCGGCTGTTGATATACTTTGTTTTCCATTAACATTCGATTGCGTCGGTATCGAGAGACGAGAGCGGCCGTAGCCGAGCGGCAGCGTCGTGCAGTGGCCCGGCGGGCGGCCCGTCGCCGCGCCATCAGTCGCGCGCTGCAGACAGACCGCCGACCGATCGAGCGGCGCCCCGTCCCACGGCCACTGAACGTGACGGCGTCGATTACCGACGCCGGCGTCCGCCACGACGACGGCGAGTTTCGACTCGGCAGACAAACCGCTGTCAAATGGGCGGCGCGGCCGCGTCGCCGATCGACGGCTTTGTACTGGTAGCAAGGCCATGGCTCTGTATTGGCTAAGACCATGGCTTTGCGTTAAGAAGAACATCATGGCTGGAAATACGCTGTTCAGGAAACGTTTCAGTACAATGCTAAGCAAGGCTTCTTAGTCAACTTTGGGATTTATAATTCATATCTTGGTGAGGCATAGGTGATAAATGAAATATTTGCATTAAATTTTTTTTTCATTCACAAGGAATTTAGGTCATCCTTTCAGCAATGAATACCATGTTAAACCATGAATACCATTTTAAAGTTACCAATGAATACCAGCTATGTTTCACCCATGTGTCAGTATGTGTCCCACCTAACACATTATTGTAAACATTCGTCACTTTTCAAATAGTTTTGAATATATTTTAGATACGGCTCGTTCGCTTCAGATTTAGTGAGTACACTCCTACCAAGGTAGTACATACCGAAGGGATGAACAAGGACTGGAGAATGACAAGTTGCTCAGCAATGCAACTCTTATTGTCAGGTTTCAAAGCCGTTGTGTCCATGACACAACGGTATCGAGCCAACAGTACTAGCTCGCCGCCAGGCTTGATTTATACTTGGACGGTCGACTGGTGACCATATAGGTTTGGCATTCTTTGTTTTTCCTGCTTACCCATCACCGGCATGCTTACTCAAAGATCAGAAGACCCGAAAATATATTTCGCCCAATGCCGTCACGGTAACAGCATGGTAATGCTGCTCGGTGTCTGGTGATTTTGTCTTCTATGTGCAAGCTTCGTTTACATTTGGCAACTAAAAAATAGGTCGGAGATTATTCAGAGCGGTAGCGAAGTCTCAAAGTCGTGTCATAGTTTCCAGTGCAATGCTTTGCCCGGTATTACTTCAGTAAACTTGGAAAAGGCTTGCATATCTCAAGTACTTCTTAACTCGTCCATTCATTGAAACTCGGACACTAAAGCACAATCGGAATGTCGGCACAGGTCAGTCGGTTTGCCGCAGATTCGCCGGCTGTGGGGTGATGTCCACCAGTGTAACACTAGCGGAGGTAGCCGCAGATTCGCCAGCTGTGGGGTGATGTCCACCACTATAACACTAGCGGAGTTAGCCCCACGGTCGCTGGCTATCGGATGGCGGCTACCAGTATAACATTCATGGAATCACCCGCATGTGGATACCAAAAAGCAGTGATTTGTGCATTAGCATTTGATAATCTACACGATATTTCAGAGTACAATGTTGAAAAAGAGGGACTTACGGAGCATGCTTCATCTTAAGCAATTCACATTCATGAATATGAATTACGTGATTCTTAGGCAATGCATTTGACACTCCCACAAGGCGATGGTGGCAGGTTATAATATGCTTGCGTTTTCGTTTCTACATCCACTTGCCTGTCTATCTCACTGAAGATTATATGGTAAGTAATCTATATGATCGAATTCTTTAGTATGTTGCATGTGGTTGGTCATATATATATATATATGTATAAATATATATATATATATATATATATATATATATATATATATATATATATATATATATATATATATATATATATATATATATATATATATATATGGTGGTGTGTGTTCATATTATAATATAATATAATATAAACACACACACACGTGTATTGCATGGCATGGTACTATTCCTGGCTTCTAGTTCCTGCACGTTTCCCCTACCTCGATTTAGGTGGCGACTTCGCTTCATATCGGTTGATCCGACTTAGCTGACTGCAATTGTGGATACATAATTTCATTATTGCAATACACGGCCAAATATTTTCATCATACTTAATAATATGGATCTCCAAACAGAGACAACAGAACCCCGCTTCCCCAGAAATACCAGCACGCATCATTTTCAGAGGCGCACAGGTGCTCGTCTCAATTGAACTGTTCACGGCTGCCTGACACAATATAGGTCACGTTGAAAAGTTGCCGCGCTGAAAAGTTTCGCCGGTGGAGGGTCGTCGACACCGACGCGATAACCACGTAGCCGAAGCGGCGCTATCGACCAAACCGACGTGTTAGGCCCCTCCGTCGGACTGTTATGTGTGTGTGTGTGAAGCCAAACGTCGATGCCTGCCAATCTGGCAGGCCGGCTACACTGCCGAGACCGATCGACGGGCCGGACCGCGCGCTGCGTGAATGCACCCGACCGGCGGCCGGGTGCCCGCGAGGCGGCTCCGCTGCACCCGCAGCCGGAGCCGATGGTCACGTGACAGCCGGACCCTCAGTCAGCTGGCTCGTGGCTGGCGTGGACAACCACCTGTTGGTCGCTGAGAGGCCGCGTCCTCCAGGTGCTTCGGCTATTGCGGCGCGGTGGATGATCGCACTGGGGAGGAGGAAGGGGGGGGGGGCGCTGGGTCACTTGCAGTGACTTGGTGCACCGTACCGCCGAGAGCACTGTCATCAATGGCGTGTCCAGGCGCGAAGGTCAGGGGTGCATGATATTCTGTCTGCCTTACGACACGCATGCCACACTAGCACGCTACTAGAATTGCACCATTGCACTGGTAAGATGTGAATGTGTTCCAATCGGCAGCATATACACGGACAACCGAGCCCCATGGACTCTATTGCCTGTTTCGGGCACGACACTTGCTGCTTTTGGGTTGCATGTAAAGCAGAATCAGGGGCATGGAGAGCAATCCTACAGGTGGAGCTAGTTCCACACGGGAGTTTTTATGCTGTTTCCATCGTTGGACCCCTGTAGGTTGCATGCAGCACACAAACATTGTAGGATAGTAGTTGGACTGAAGTGGGATTAAAGTCACCACCATTCACCGGATTGACGTTTTTGTCCAGATTCTGGATCAAGGCATTTAACAACACCACTCCTGTACTTGTCGTTGTCAAGCAATGTAGTTACACCTAGCCACAGGAGTGTTTTGCGTACTTGATCTCATGACATAATCGATCGTGTGTTGTTGACAATAAGTTTCTTATTCGGGGGACCACTGCTCCGCGAATAATGCGGTACCTTTAAGGATAAATAAATAGCCATAATGAAGTATGCCCGATGTCATTTTATGAAGTACCGGCATGCAGGCATATTTCACAACTGAGAAGGATATTGGTCAGGAATGGCTCACAACTTAGTATGCAATGAGCGTTTTTTCACTTCCTAAATTTTCATTAGAAACAAAAAAAATGGCTTCATGCTTTTTCAATTACCCTGTTTGCATGAGCAGATTAGCCGTAAAGGGAACTTTCGGAAAGAAAGAAACGGAAAGTTCCGATCGCGTGAAAAGTGCCGAATATTTGGCGGCTTACGCGATGTGGCGAAAAGTGCCGAATATTTGGCGGCTGACGCGATGTGGTGAAAAGTGCCGAATATTTCGAGCATTTGTTCCGCTTTTGATGCACCTGTTTTCGGCAACGGAGCGCACAGAGGTATCCGAGATGGTATTATCAGTGGTCCAAGTAGTTAGAGGTTGTTGAGCAAAGCTATATAAGATTGGCGTATGTGTGAATTAAAAGGTTTCACGCAACTGATGACACGTTGTCAATGACAACCTAGCTCCTTCTTCTTCATGAGTCCAATGGCACATAGTTTTCAGACTACATAGACTGTGCGATAAGTAAATAAGCAGGCTAAATCAGGTTCATAACAAAATCCAAAAGATAAATCAGCAAAATATAAACGTTTTCACAAATTCGCAAGCTAGAACACTCCGCCAAATCGCAAACTCACGGTTGGGGTGCGCACCAATAGCATGGCGTCTCAAAGCTGCTTTGAGCTGATACGTTTGTTTTGGTTTGTTTTTGGTTTGTTTTGGTTTGTTTTATAACTAATATTATAATTATAGTTAGAAACAAAAAGTTTATTTTTCTTAATTTCCCTAAATTTATTCAAATCTCAGCAGAGAATAGCTTCAAGAAGTGGCATGGTCCTTGCAGCCGCGCCGTCAATTGTTCATGGTTGGCGTTAATACCAAAATTTCACCTCCCGAAGCGTAAGTTCGCGTTAAGCTTTTCGCATACGTTGCTAGGATAAAGCCAGTTTACAAGAATATTATTTTCGCAAGTTTTCCTAATCCGCATTGTATTCTGAGGATGTGCCGCTGATGTAAACGGGGTGAATATTTAGCTAAGATACGAAATACATTTCATTTTGAGAAAATTCCTGACCATCTGTGATATTACTTGCAATACAAACACAACAATAAATGGATAAATAACAAGTTTATTGCCAGTCATTGTTTATTCCTAGTTTTCTAACAACAGACAGCTAATTTCCACAAGCACACCGTGAATAGAGCCATCCCTTCATTGGCTTACGACAGCAAAAGTAACCGAAGTGTCACGTTCTGCATCAAGTCCAGTGACATCCAATCATACTGCTTCGATCTGGCCACTTACGCTTCTTGGACACGAGCCTCCATCAAAGCCGTCGGGGTCACTTCGATCGGTCGCCGCAGCAGCAGCCGTGCTATTTCGCTGTCGGTCGGCGACGGGGGGCGGGGTCCGAGTCGACACGGTGGCGGCCTATGGCGTGCCAGGACTTGCCCGGTGCCACCGAGGCTGGCTTCCCCGTCTCTTTGTTGTGCCAGCCGGGAGTGAGAGGCAGCCGCGGTGTCCGTGAGGTCCAGTACAGTGTCAGCCGGGAGTGAGAGGCAGCCGCGGTGTCCGTTAGGTCCAGTACAGTGTCACCTGGGGGTGAGGGGCAGTACAGTGTCAGGCGGAGCTGAGAGGCAGCCGCGGTGTCCGTGAGGTCCAGTACAGTGTCAGCCGTGGGTGAGAGGCAGCCGCGGTGTCCGTGAGGTCCAGTACAGTGTCACCTGGGGGTGAGGGGCAGCCGCGATGTCCGTGAGGTCCAGTACAGTGTCAGCCGTGGGTGAGAGGACTGGGGGTGAGGGGCAGTACAGTGTCAGGCGGAGCTGAGAGGCAGCCGCGGTGTCCGTGAGGTCCAGTACAGTGTCACCTGGGGGTGAGAGGCAGCCGCGGTGTCCGTGAGGTCCAATACAGTGTCACCTGGGGGTGAGGGGCAGCCGCGGTGTCCGTGAGGTCCAGTACAGTGTCACCTGGGGGTGAGGGGCAGCCGCGGTGTCCGTGAGGTCCAGTACAGTGTCACCTGGTGGTGAGGGGCAGCCGCGATGTCCGTGAGGTCCAGTACAGTGTCACCTGGGGGTGAGGGGTGGACAGTGTCACCTGGGGGTGAGGGGCAGCCGCGGTGTCCGTGAGGTCCAGTACAGTGTCACCTGGGGGTGAGGGGCAGCCGCGGTGTCCGTGAGGTCCAGTACAGTGTCACCTGGGGGTGAGGGGCAGCCGCGGTGTCCGTGAGGTCCAGTACAGTGTCACCTGGGGGTGAGGGGCAGCCGCGGTGTCCGTGAGGTCCAGTACAGTGTCACCTGGGGGTGAGGGGCAGCCGCGGTGTCCGTGAGGTCCAGTACAGTGTCACCTGGGGGGTGAGGGGCAGCCGCGATGTCCGTGAGGTCCAGTACAGTGTCACCTGGGGATGAGAGGCAGCCGCGGTATCCGTGAGGTCCAGTACAGTGTCACCTGGGGGTGAGAGGCAGCCGCGGTGTCCGTGAGGTCCAGTACAGTGTCACCTGGGGGTGAGAGGCAGCCGCGATGTCCGTGAGGTCCAGTACAGTGTCACCTGGGGGTGAGGGGCAGCCGCGATGTCCGTGAGGTCCAGTACAGTGTCAGCCGTGGGTGAGAGGCAGCCGCGGTGTCCGTGAGGTCCAGTACAGTGTCACCTGGGGGTGAGGGGCAGCCGCGATGTCCGTGAGGTCCAGTACAGTGTCACCTGGTGGTGAGAGGCAGCCGCGATGTCCGTGAGGTCCAGTACAGTGTCACCTGGGGGTGAGGGGCAGCCGCGGTGTCCGTGAGGTCCAGTACAGTGTCAGGCGGAGCTGAGAGGCAGCCGCGGTGTCCGTGAGGTCCAGTACAGTGTCACCTGGGGGTGAGGGGAGTAGGGGCAGCCGCGGTGTCCGTGAGGTCCAGTACAGTGTCACCTGGGGGTGAGAGGCAGCCGCGGTGTCCGTGAGGTCCAGTACAGTGTCACCTGGGGGTGAGGGGCAGCCGCGGTGTCCGTGAGGTCCAGTACAGTGTCACCTGGGGGTGAGGAGGCAGCCGCGGTGTCCGTGAGGTCCAGTACAGTGTCACCTGGGGGTGAGGGGCAGCCGCGGTGTCCGTGAGGTCCAGTACAGTGTCACCTGGGGGTGAGAGGCAGCCGCGGTGTCCGTGAGGTCCAGTACAGTGTCACCTGGGGGTGAGAGGCAGCCGCGGTGTCCGTGAGGTCCAGTACAGTGTCACCTGGGGGTGAGGGGCAGCCGCGGTGTCCGTGAGGTCCAGTACAGTGTCACCTGGGGGTGAGGGGCAGCCGCGGATGTCCGTGAGGTCCAGTAACAGTGTCAGCTGGGGGTGAGAGGCAGCCGCGGTGTCCGTGAGGTCCAGTACAGTGTCACCTGGGGGTGAGGGGCAGCCGCGGTGTCCGTGAGGTCCAGTACAGTGTCACCTGGGGGTGAGAGGCAGCCGCGGTGTCCGTGAGGTCCAGTACAGTGTCACCTGGGGGTGAGGGGCAGCCGCGATGTCCGTGAGGTCCAGTACAGTGTCACCTGGGGGTGAGGGGCAGCCGCGGTGTCCGTGAGGTCCAGTACAGTGTCACCTGGGGGTGAGGGGCAGCCGCGGTGTCCGTGAGGTCCAGTACAGTGTCACCTGGGGGTGAGGGGCAGCCGCGATGTCCGTGAGGTCCAGTACAGTGTCACCTGGGGGTGAGGGGCAGTACAGTGTCACCTGGGGGTGAGAGGCAGCCGCGGTATCCGTGAGGTCCAGTACAGTGTCACCTGGGGGTGAGAGGCAGCCGCGGTGTCCGTGAGGTCCAGTACAGTGTCACCTGGGGGTGAGGGGCAGCCGCGGTGTCCGTGAGGTCCAGTACAGTGTCACCTGGGGGTGAGAGGCAGCCGCGGTGTCCGTGAGGTCCAGTACAGTGTCACCTGGGGGTGAGGGGCAGCCGCGATGTCCGTGAGGTCCAGTACAGTGTCACCCGTGGGTGAGAGGCAGCCGCGGTGTCCGTGAGGTCCAGTACAGTGTCAGGCGGAGCTGAGAGGCAGCCGCGGTGTCCGTGAGATCCAGTACAGTGTCACCTGGCGGTGAGGGGCAGTACAGTGTCAGGCGGAACTGAGAGGCAGCCGCGGTGTCCGTGAGGTCCAGTACAGTGTCACCTGGGGGTGAGGGGCAGTACAGTGTCAGGCGGAGCTGAGAGGCAGCCGCGGTGTCCGTGAGGTCCAGTACAGTTTCAGCTGGGGGTGAGGGGCAGTACAGTGTCACCTGGGGGTGAGAGGCAGCCGCGGTGTCCGTGAGGTCCAGTACAGTGTCACCTGGGGGTGAGGGGCAGCCGCGGTGTCCGTGAGGTCCAGTACAGTGCCAGCCGGAAGTGAGGGGCAGCCGCGGTGTTCGTGAGGTCCAGTACAGTGTCAGCCGGGGGTGAGAGACAGCCGCGGTGTCCGTGAGGTCCAGTACAGTGTCAGCCGGAAGTGAGGGGCAGCCGCGGTGTCCGTGAGGTCCAGTACAGTGCCAGCCGGAAGTGAGGGGCAGCCGCGGTGTTCGTGAGGTCCAGTACAGTGTCAGCCGGGGGTGAGAGACAGCCGCGGTGTCCGTGAGGTCCAGTACAGTGTCAGCCGGAAGTGAGGGGCAGCCGCGGTGTCCGTGAGGTCCAGTACAGTGCCAGCCGGAAGTGAGGGGCAGCCGCGGTGTTCGTGAGGTCCAGTACAGTGTCAGCCGGGGGTGAGAGACAGCCGCGGTGTCCGTGAGGTCCAGTACAGTGTCAGCCGGAAGTGAGGGGCAGCCGCGGTGTCCGTGAGGTCCAGTGCAGTGCCGGTCTATGCTGTTAGGACGCCACGATATCCAGTGCAGTGTCGCCTGGTTGGAGAGCGTTGTGGACAAAGCGAATATGTCCTGGGCTCTAGGACTGCGTTAGGGGTATGGTTCCCCATTATGTTGTATGGGCCTGAGCCCAATCACCTTTACCTTGTCTCCACCAACATCTTGCTCTCATCACATGGGACCCTGTTGTGTGGGCCCCACCAATCAACTTGGCAGCACTCATTCCCCCCAATAGTTTCTAACATTCTCCACCTATGGTCACATATCCTATGTCAGATGTCTCGATTTTTTCCTCATGTCGACCTCCGTTTCGTATGCAGCAGCGTATCCTATTTGGCTACACGCACTATTACAGGCTCGATTGCTATTGGGTTTTCATATGGCCAGCTGTTCAAAAGTTAGGACAGCCAGATTAGGTATGCCTCAGGATAAAATATCGATAAAGACATAAAGACACAAAGACAAAATATCAGTGCAACTATGAGCCACAAGGGCCCTTCTTGGTTGCATTCTGGACACTCAACCAGTTGCTCACCAAATCAGCCCTCCCTGGAATACTGAAAAGCAGGCACTTTATTCTTATAATGATTGCCTATGCTGTTTTTAGAGATGCGCAATGTGCTGCTACTGACTATGGTTTCTCACAGCTGGTTGCAGTGTTCTTTTACCCTGTTGGTGAAGACAGACTGTCTTAGCATTGTCCTGCTGTGGTTAACTTTAATTTTGATTTGATGACCTCTAATTGCATCATTTCTGTTCAATTCAAACGCTTCCCTGATAAATCCCTTCTCCTGACCATGGACAAATTTGAAGAATTCGATGAGATCTCCTCTCAGCGTTCTATATCTAAGTGAAAGCATATTCAATTTCTTCAATCTCTCCTAATATACCAGGTTGTTTATACCATTAACCATTTTTGGAGCCCTATTTTGTACTCTCTCTGAAAGCGAACAATTATTTTCATAACAAGGAGACGACCAAGCTTGGACTTAGTATTCCAAATATGGCCTGATACATGCACAGTAAAGCTTCCGGATGACTTCCTCACTTCTGTGTGATGCATTCCAATGTATTTCCACAAGCGTTCTCAGTGCCTTCTTCCTGCCTTCCTTGGTCTGTTCTGATGCCCCCAATTGTGTGTTCAGCATAACACCTAAATCCTTCTTCTGCTGAGTCACCAATAGTACTTACATGACCACTAAATAGTCCATCGAATAGTCGGATAAACGATTAATTCGACGAATACGAATATTCGAATTCGTCGCCAGAAAGATCTTTTAATCGATAAATACTATTATTCCGAATATTCGCCAGCGTTTGCTTCTTCCCGTGTGTCAAGGCCACGGTCAATGAATTCTTGATGTGGAACTAGAATTTCTGCGTTTTGGGCTCAACGAACTCATTTTGTCAGAATATGGTGTGATTTATGACATCAAAACCGCCAATATTTGTGATGAAAAACGCCGAATTTTTTTTTTTGAGGGGCTTTACTTTTACAAAATATGATGTACCTATGTTTACATGTCAAAGAATTCCGTTTTGGCTTCTTACGTGGATGACATTCCTTGTTAGCAATCATCTAGCAGTTATCCAGTTTCCACCCAGATACCAATTTCCACCAATTAGTCAAACTCGACCATACTTATGGATTCAACACGGAGATCGCAAACAAGGAATTAACTACTTTAAGACACAATTGATAAAAACGACATCTGAAAAATCGTGGTACACATGCTATATTTTTTTCCGAAAATACGGTTCATATTTCTTCTGTAAAAGAGTAATCTACCCACGTAATTTTTACCAAAACAGCCAATTTAGGTGAAAAATACTCTACAACCCTATGATCACACATATCCATCGATCCAATGTAAGTTGTATAAAAAAAAACACTCGCAATTGGCCTCAAGATCCAAACTTTAAGATACATACATAAGTGAGCTGGTGATTCTGATTCCTAGTCCAGCCGGAAGCATGTCTGAAGGAAGCAGTGAGGCTGAATCAGTAAAGGAAGAGGAGATGACGTACTGTGCTGAGAAAGTGCTTAAGAAAGTGCCAACAAGCGTCGTTTGGGACTTTTTTAATTTCAAGGGACATAAAGACTCCAAAATGCCAGACCCGACACGTGTGTTCTGTAAGCTTTGTCCGGCCCAAAAGGCAGGCATGGCATATCATAGCACGAGTCTGACATGTCACATGACTAATCATCATAAACAGGTTACAAATCGAAGAAGAATCCGGCAGGCGACAAGTACTCAATTTTTTCTTTTGGGAAAAAAGGTGGTCAAATGGAATAAAAATTCCGATAAGTGGAAGTCCATGGCCTCAGCGAAGACACCAGGCCAGCAGCCATCGTCGGTGGCGATGGTTTCATCAGTGTGATGGCTCTCGCTTGTCCGGAGTATGACGTGCCCTGTGCGATAACCATCACAAAATACAAGACATGTACGCCAAGGAGTCGGCTCGGATCAAGGAGGAACTGAAGCAGTTGGAGTTCGTGGCCACTACTATTGATGGTGGAAGCTCAAGCAACGCACGCATTTTTCAGGAAACCGGGGTGCACGGGATTACCGATGACTTCCAGATGAAATATTTCACGCTGGGCGTGAAAGAGGTAAAGGAATTACATACCGCCGTCAACTATCGAAAGAAAGCGGAGATCACCGAAGAATTTGGTGTGAAAGACAAAGTCGTCCTGACTACTACTGACAACGAGAACAAGATGCACGCAGCGTTCAAAGACAATGAGAGGAATGGCTGTTTCCAACATATCCTCCACTCCAGCCTGACGGAGGGGCTCACCAAAGAGAAGGCGGTCAATAACATCGTCCTAAAGCAGAGGAAGATTATTGCCGAGCACAAGTCATATGTCGTCAAATATGGTTTGGAGGAGGCTCAGAAACATCTGGGATAAAGAAAAACCCTCGTTCGGGATGTCTTCAAAAGATGGGGGAGTACCCGAGCGTCTACCTCGTCGATCTTGGACGACGAGAAGGTCGAGAAGGACTCCTCCATCTCAATGTTTCTCGGGGATGAGCTGGAGGGTTTCATGAACGCTAAGGCTATCAACATGGCTCTCCAAAAGTACAATTTCAAGACCAAAAAGAAGCTCAAGGACTTTCAACTCACGGAAGCTGACATGAAGAAAATACAGCTTAACTCATTTTTGACCACGTTTGACATGTACTCTACGACCCTGGGAGGAAACAAATTTGTAACAGCCTCAGTCGCCATGTCAGTCATGAAGTCTATTGAGAAACAGCTGGAGGCCAGCGAGGAGGACGCAGTGTACATCTCCAACATGAAGGACATAATTATGAAGGACTTCAAAGAATGAACCCATAAAAATGTTAACATTCCGTTCCTGATGAAGGCTACCGCTCTTGATCCGAGGTTTCTCAAGATGAAGGTCATTTCAGGCAAGTCCAAACGGGACTCGGTGTACAAGGAATTGGCTCAGGAAGCAAGGAAGGCCAAGGATCTCCACAAGGCCAAACATTCCTCCCCGGAAACTAGAGTGGTCAGAATCATCGTCCGAAGACGAAGATGATAATGATATGGAAGAGATTGATCGGAAGGTTCGAAAGTATCGAGCTGAGTCTGAGATTTCCAGAGACGAGGAAGACGGTCCTTCCTGGTGGAGAGAACGCAAGCTAAAGTATCCAAACTTGGCCCGTCTCGCAAGGAGTACTTGTGTGTGCCCGCCACTTCCATCCAGTCGGAACGAGTGTACCCCAGCCTCGGCTGGTTGCTCAACAAGAGGCGACTCCAACTTTCAGAGGACCACGCGAACGTGCAAATGTTCCTGAAACAAAATATGTTGTAGGTTGTGTCTAACCCACTGCCGGTTTGGTCGTATAGTGTGTCACTGAGGGATATAAATAGACCCAAATAATTACTGTTTTATTTAACTGCCAATGTATTCTGATCGCAGACCTTTATAAATGAATAATAGTTCCTTTACCATCAGGCAGAGGCTTTGGCCCTTTTGATGATTTGTATCGACTTCATTGGTGAGGTCAATTTTGGTGAGGTCTACTTAATCTGTATGCATGTTCTAATAAAATGCCAAAATTCAAATACCTACTGTTTTATGTTTCCCTTCCTAACCTAACCTATTTTCTGTGTTTCGAGTATTTTTATTTCGCGCCAGCTCAGAGCGCAATTTTGTTTCCTTCACTAAAATGAAAAATTAAAATTTTCAATTGAAAATTTGGACAACTATTTTTTTTTAATTGTTGCTTCTTCCATCAAAGAGGTTCAAAAGCATGGGAAACCCCTTTCCTCTCTAAATGTAAAATGTCTACAAACTCCAGCACACTGTACAGTGTACAGTGTCAATTACAGTGAAATAACAGTGCTGGTTATTCGAACTTGGTGTTCGTATTGAATGCACAGTGATCGCTCTTACCGACAAGGAGAAGCGTTGTGATGATTGCATCGAAATATGCCTAGGTGAATTAGCCAAAATGTAAAAAAATCAAAGTTAAAACGCGACTGCTAAAACGTGATCGTGCTGTGTTGTGGCACGATCACAAAATAATGTATAAACGCAAATTACAATTAACCCCGCACGGGGCATACGATTCATGCCCATAAATAAAACGCCCAAATTTATATAAACGCATTTTAGAAGTTCAGACAAAAGCACAAATATTTGTACTACAAAGAAAAGTTTGGACAAAAAGTATTTCCAAAACTAATGTTTTCATGTTTGGTAGCTATCATGAAGTAATTTCTTTGGTTTCGTTCTGTATTCGGATGCTGATTTCATGCAGTTAGATTAATCGAATTAATCGCAAACGAGCACAGGATGATCGAATGGCCGAATATTCGTCGTATTTTGAAGGCGAATAATCGTGTTTGTCGGGAGGCAAAAAGGCATCCGAATTTGCTCTTTATTGGTCAGCCATCAAGTATGGAGCCTTCATATGCTGCCTATCTACACGCATGATTTTGCACTTATTAATATTAAATTTCATTTGCCATTCTTCGGACCACTTCACAAGTTCATCTAAGTTTTTCTGCAGCGAGATGTGCTCATTGTGACCTGTTATTGCCACAAAGACCTTCAAATGATCCGCAAATTTCAAAACCTTACTGTTTGTGCCATTTTCAATGTTATTTACAAATATAATGAACAATAGTGGCCCCAATACTGACCCATGGGGACTCCACTGAGAACATTTTACCATGATAACTTTGTAACATTTAGCACCACTCTCTGCTGTCTGTCTGAAAGCCACAATTCTATCCATTTTAGGATGCTACCTGCAATTCCATGGGACTGAAGCTGTATCATTAACCGTTTATGGGGTAACTTGTCAAAGGTCATGTCTAATCTAAATTTCCTTCAAGTAAGATTTAAACTTTTACCACATTTCGCAGGCATTTAAATTCGAGAATACTTCTTCCAAGCTTATGACATTTAAAGCCGCTCTCATGCCGTCAAAGTCGGCTCTGTTGAAATTAGGAATCTTTACATAAAGACATAAAGGCATAAAGACATAAAATATTAGTGCAACTATGAGCCACAAGGGCCCTTATTTGTTGCACTCTGTACACTGAACCAGTTGCTCCCCCCCCCCCCAATCTGTCAATCAGCCCTCCCTGTAATACTGAAAAGCAAGCCCTCTATTATTATAATGATTGTCTTTGCGGTTTTTAAAGATATTTAATGTGGTGCTACTGACAATGTTTTCTGGCAGCTGGTTCCAGTGTTCTTGTAGGGAAGTTTTGCTCCCCAGAGCTTTCTCAGACATTTCCCCACTTTGTCTGAGGTAAACTTCTATAGGCACGTGATAGACTATGGACCTCAGCGTTACGATACCCCCGGTATAATTATTTCACCAGCTCGCAGCTTCCCATTTCATAGCTCTGATCTCACATCTCTGAGCTCTGAGCCATCTCACACATCTCTGCATCCAAGTCTTCATATAAACTCAGCCTGACACCATCTCAATCTCTTGTTAATAACGTTCACACACAATCTCCAACTTCCAAACAGATCGATCTTCAAGTATACTAACTCCCATCTCACAAGCTTACATCTCGCCAGTTATACAGCGTTTACAAACAGTTAGTACCAGACATACCTGCAGTAGTTAGCCCGGGGCGGCTGACCACAGCCAGCCGCCCTGCGGCGTCCACACAGAGTGAGCGACAGAGACAGGGTCAGGTGAGGTCCAAACAGAGAAGAGAGCGCGATCCGTCTCGCTCGGCGGCTATATAGCTTCTCAGGGCAACCGCCCTTGGCCACACGCCAGGAGACACGTCATCGTCACGCGGCTCTGAACTAGCCAGAGCAATGCCCGGACTCGATGCACTACAACAGCGTGTCAGACTGTCTATCAGACATTCCGTCAGCTCAGACACCTCTGAGCCTCGGCCCCGGTCGGCCGACTCTACGACTGGCGACAGACACATTAACCCAAAACATGTTTACGTAAACTGAAACCACGCTGCCGTAGGCAGCCAGTAGTTCGTGGCGCTCGGCCCAGAACAGGCTGTCACATCATCATACACCCATGACGGCCACATCCGACCGTCAGAAACTGACACGTCAACTTCCGTCAGACATTAGAGACAGCGGCGTCCGCGGCGGTCGACGGCGGTCGACGGCGCCGGGGTTACTTGATCGGAGGGGAGGGGTCACAATAGACACTGGCCTCGACAGCCCGGCTGGCGGTGATTGCCGAGTTAGCAGCGACGACGACTTCCGACGCGGTACCTGCCGCTACATGAACGGGGGGGGGGGTATTTCTATGTTCCGAGTGTCCCCCAGAGGAAGCTTTTCTACATTCTACTACCCTGCTGGTGAAGAAAGTCTGCCTTAACCTTGTTCTACTGTGGTTAACTTTAATTTTGAATTTATGGCCTCTAATTACATCATTTCTGTTCAATTCAAACATTTCCCCAAGATATCCCCTCTCCAGACCATGGACAAATTTAAAGACCTCGACGAAATCCCCTCTCAGCCTTCTATATCTAAGTGAAAACATATTCAATTTCTTCAATCTTTCCTCATATGCCAGGTTGCTTATGCCATTAACCATTTTTGTAGCCCTCTTTTGTACTCTCTCTAAAAGCCAACAATCTTTTTCATAGCTAGGAGACCAAGCTTGGATGCAGTATTCCAAATGTGGCCTGACATATGCACAGTAAAGCTTCCTGATGACTTCCTCGCTTCTCCCGAGCATTCTCAGTGCCTTCTTCCTGGCTTCCTTGGTCTGTTCTGATGTCCCCAATTTTGTGTTTAGAATAACACCTAAATCTTTCTCCTGTTGAGTCACTGATAGCACTTGGCCACCCATCAATTATGGAGCCTTCATATGCTGCTTACCTACATACATGATTTTGCACTTATCAAAATTTAATTTCATTTGCCATTCTTCGGACCACTTCACAAGTTCGTCTAAGTCTCTTTGCAGCGAGATATGCTCATCTTGACCTGTTATTGCCCTAAAGGCCTTGAAATCATCCGAAAATTTCAAACCTTTACTGCTTAGGCCACTTTCAATGTTATTTGCAAATATAATGAACAGTAGTGGCCCCAGTACTGACCCCCGGGGGACTCCACTAAGAACTTTTTCCATGATAACTTTGTACCATTTAGCATCACTCTTTGCGGTCTATCTGAAAGCCACAACTCTATCGATTTTAAGATGCTATCTGCAATACCATGGGACTGAAGCTGTATCATTAACCGTTTATGGGGTAACTTGTCAAAGGCCTTACTAAAGTCAAGATATGCTACATCAACCTGATTTCCCTGATCAAATTGTTCTGTGGCGAAGTTAAAAAAGTCCAAGAGATTTGTGAGACACGATCGACCTTTTCTAAACCCATGTTGAGTATCCTGAATCAATTTGCTACCTTCCAGATAACTAACTATTCTATCCTTGATAATTGATTCGAGTACCTTGCAGACTAGGGATGTGAGACTTACTGGCCTTTAGTTTTTAACTTTCCCTCTTTCTCCTTTCTTGAAAATAGGAACTACATTTGCCCTTTGCCAATGGGTTGGAATTCCATTTTGTGAAACTGATCTACAAAATATTATACTAAGTGGAAATGCCAGTTCCTTTTCAGTTTCCCGCAACACCCTAGCATACATTTCATCAGGTCCTGCTGCCTTGTTTGGCTTTATTTTCCTGATATGATTGTAAACAACATCACTATAAATGAAATCAACGTCATTTATCAGATCACATGTCACTGAACTATGGTGTACGGTCGGCAAATTGGTAATATCTTCCAATGTAAACACTGATTTAAACTGCTTGCTCAGCTCCTCAACCATCTTACTATCCTCATCCAATGTAGTCCCGTTTACTTCCCGTGGTCCAATTGTGCTAGAAACTTTACTCATCTTGTAGAAACTAAAGAACTTTTTACTGTCCCCATTACAGTTTCTAGCTAAATCCAGTTCTTTTGCTCGCTTTGCTGCTCTGGTTTTTTGCTTCACAGTGTCTCTAGCTTTTCGATATGCCTTTAGATTGACAACATTTGAGGCTTCTTTAAAGACTCTAAATGCAGTTTCCTTAGCCTTAATTGCTTTCATCAAGTCTGGTGTAAGCCATGCTGGCTTTCCTACCCTTCTTTTGCGTCTTTGCTTTTGGGGGACATGTCTAATCTGAATTACCTTCAAGTAAGATTTGAACTTTTCCCACATTTCACAGGCATTTAAATTGGAGATTTCTTCTTTCCATCTGATGGCACTTAAAGCCGCACTCATGCAGTCAAAGTCTGCTCTGTTGAAATTTGGAACCTTTACCAAATTATCCTTAATAATTTCCCCTACATGTGCCTTGAAACTAACTATGTTATGGTCACTTTTGCATGATGGGGAGCCAACACCAGAATGTTTCGTAACCTTTTAGATTAAAGTCACCAAGAATAAGGCACTTTCTCTTAAAGTTTCTACTGATTTCCTCACAAGTCACCTTGTCAAGCTTCAGTTGCTGAGAATGTGGCAGGGTTCCTGATCGGTAGAAAGCTCCTATCCTCAGAGTATCGCTGTTGCATTTTCCCACAGTGACATGAAGCCAAATGGACTCCACAGACACATTTTTATCCCCACCTGCTACTTTTAGAGAACTGAATAAGCTATTCATATAGAGCCACCCCCTTTCATTGCTGGACCCCTACTGCACGAAAACATATTGTATCCCTGGATCTCATAGTCCTGCAAGTTATCTCTAATATACCCTTCACTGACCCATGCCTCCGTAATGCAAACAAAATCTGGTTCCTCCTCAGCAATATAACACTTGAACTTATCAAATTTGAACCGGACACTCTGAGCATTAAACATCATACACTTAACAAATGCTCCATAACCACCTTTGGCTTTTTCATACTGAGGAGTTTTTTTATCACTAGATGAACTATCACTCTGTCTCCTTGAACTACTGCTGTCCTTATTTGCTGACTTTGAGGTTCTATTGCCTTGGCTGACGCTATTGGAATATTCCTGAGTTGGCAATGCAATTTCATCCCTCCCCACCCCAACTCCTAGTTTCCCTGAAGGATATGCTCGTACACTTTGCCTAACACATGGACCCCCTTCTCAGAGAAGTGCAGGCCATCCCTCTGATAGAGGTCCCACGATGCATAAAACCTGCACCACTCGTCTACACAGGTGAAACCTAGCTCATGGCAGAGCTTACCTACCCTGGCGTTGGCTGCCAGTGCCCTAGAGCTCCACTCAGGGTAGGCTCTAGCCCTATGCAAAGTTGCTGTTGCAATGACTCTATTGTTACCCCTCAAGGTGGCCAGAAGGGCCCTGTAGTCCCGTAGAAGCTCCTCACTCCTAGCAGGACCTATGTTATTTACCCCTGTTTGCACTATAACCGTACTAAACTGGTGATCACTGGTGACCTGTGCCACCACTGATACCAGGTCCTTCACCTTGGCACCAGGCCTGGTGATGCACCTCCTGTCCCTCCTACCTTTACAGAATACCCGATCTAAATGTCGCACACGAGAGTCGCCGACGACCAGCACTGACTCCTTACTACTACTAGCCTGGGGGCAGTCCTCCAATGCCTGGAACCTATTCGATGTTAATATGCCTGCCCGCTGGGCCGTTCGACCAGGCTTCCTCCCGCTCCTACCACCTGTCACCTGCTACTCACTGACCTTTTCCTTAGGTTCGCGTCTCCAAATCCTCCACCCCCTGACCTCATGCCACTTCCCCTCCTTTGACCTACCAGGACTACCCCTCCTCTGTTCACTATTAACACTCCCCTCTCGAGAAATCCCAGCCACCTTCACAGTATGGGAAGCCTCAGCTACTTGGTGGCCTGCGACCACCTGGGCATAAGATGTTCCTGCTATGGAGTGACCCCTTGTTGCTTTTTCTTCCCTACCCTGTGCCACAAGGGCAGCCTTGAGCTTGGAAAGCTCTGCCTTAAGGGTTCTAATCTCTTCCTCTAGTGCCTGCATCCTGGTCGAAACCATCCTACAGGCTGCAGCTTATGCCTATATTTATATTCAAATTAACAACCGACAAAAATGCCAACTATCATTCACTATAAATCGCTACCTCCTATACTGTCAGTTAATTATCTAAGTACCTCAAGAATACCAACACGCTAAGCAGAAACTATTAAACAATTGTTTGTTTGTTTTTTGTTGTTGTTCTTTTTAAATAAATAAATAAAATGTATAATCTAATTGTATTATTGACAAGTACACAACTATGTGAATATCCCTTTTGATATCACTTAGACAGAAAAATGAACAGTCACACAGCACTTAGGAATACCACCAACTTAGTACCAATTAAACTCTATCTTGGTACAAATTAAACTTAGTACCAATTAAACTCTTTACGAAATTATTCTTGATGGTTCCCACTACATGTGCTTTGAATCTAATTATGTTATGGCCACTTCATCCCAGAGTTTCTCCTACAATCAAGTCTTCAACTAAGTCACTTAAATCCGAGAAGACAAAGTCCAAGAATGAGCTCTGTCCTGTAGATTCCGTAGCAAACTGGTGTAACAACAGGTCCTCTTTAAGGCCTATCCTAAACATTTTCGATGATGGGGAGCCAACACCAACATTTTAATATCCTTTTAGATTAACCCGCGCCGTCTCTCCGGTCAGTTCCTCACGGCCCGTCTCGGGAGGGGGAGGGGGGAGGGGGCGGATAGTAGCCCCCTCTAAAATCCAAACTAAGCGTCGCACGAAAACGAAAGAGGCTTCATCGGAAGGTGCTCGACGAGTAGGGTCCGGATCCACCACCTCAAAACAATTTCCCCTAAAAGTGACGTCACCAGGGGGCTAGATTTTCACGACTTTTCACGACTTACATTGTCTTTGGCTCTGGGGAGTTCATTTTGGGGTATATATAAAAAAATAGTCGGAAAGAGAAAACGACAGCGAAATCAACCAGGGCCATAATTTTGTGGCCCCTCAAATTTTTTTTTTTGAAGTTTCAAAATGTTCAGTTTTCAAGTTTTCTTTAATTTTCCTTTTCCAATGGGTAAAGCAGACCGAGACGCTGTTGGAAGTCAACTTGCCCTAATAAAAATGCTTACTTTAGCCAAAGTCTTCTATTTGAACTGCAATTGGCAAATATGCAAAATTTATATGTTGTCAAAAACAAAAAAGTTCCGTTGTTGAATCCCTAAAGATAGGCTAACGCTGAAAGATTCATTAAAATATCTGTATCTGCTAAAGCGTGACTAGTTGAACTTTTTTTGGAGGTGACCTCACTTGACCTTGACTAACTCGTTGACCCTAGATGACCTGAACTAAACATATTGGATCAGCATGCCAAATTGATGTGGGAAAATGTATGCCAAATTTTGGCGCGCTTCCGCGCGCCGTTCGTCCGCTATCCACGAAAAACCTGAGGGCGGGGGCGGTTAAGACCCCCGAGACGGGACATATTAAGCATAAACTAGTCAATATGCCATATCATCACAATTACTCTGAAGAGTAGCTTTACATAGTCCGTGCCATTAATCAACACAATTGTTTGATTTTTTTATAAACAAACAAAATGGAATCCGAATTTGTCTCATTTGTAAGATTGCGTTTGCTCACTCATTCATCCGTCTGAATGAAACATCAATAAACCCATCTGATATGGCTATTTATCGAAATCGAAAGCAGGGGAGTGCGATCGATCTCAAATTTTTGTCAGTGGTTCATCCGAATTCAGAATTCTAAATCCGTTAATGTCAGTGGTCAGTGGTTAATCTGTGTTCCATGCAGAGCCCAGAGGGTACCATCACGTGCCTTCTTGCAATGCTATCCGCTCATGCTATGTTATGCTCTTGACGTTCACATACTTAGTGGTCTGATAACGCGAATGGTCAGTAGCTTCCAAAGTCATCAATTGTACCAATGTCAGATAATCCCTGTCATAGTAAAGTCATGATGGCCATGATCGTGGTAAAGTTGGAATCGAAATTAAGCATGCTTCTGAAGAATGTCGCAGAGGAGCACGATTTGTGTTCTGGTATGTACTCATCTATTGCGACTAAAGCCACACATTTGTGACAGCATTGCTGCACGGTATTTGAAAGGATTCACCTCAAATCTTCTGGGTTTTGCATCAAGCTACGTGCTTTGCGTTGTAGGTGATGTATAACGCAGAATTACAATGCATGCTAACCATGCAATCACTCTACTATATTGTGCCCATCACTTTACCGGTGCGTCGTAAAATCAAAGCTAACCTGCCTCAAAGACCACCTCGGAATTACAGAGGATTGATGGTGCTTTCGCGTCTCGAATTCGAAATTGACGACTCATTTCGTCCCGGCTGCTGTCTTACAGGCGGTCAGAGCGTCGTCATTGCACCATGTGACCTTTCGATTTCGATTAGCGTGGCGGCTGTTGGGCTGCGCCGATTGGATGCTCGTCCTGGTGACGTCTGCCAGTGTTGTCCGAGCTTCCGTGGGCAGAGCAGAGCCGCCGCAGGGTCGCCCACCGTCAGCCGAAAACACAGCGAGACGTGGCCTTTCCGCTGGCCAAGAGCTGTGTGCTTTGAAAAGCTTTCGCTGCTTGTGCTGCTTTTCGTATTCATTACCTCCTGTAATACTGAAGCAGCCTCGTCATGATACGCTGCAGCATCTTTTTCAGTTCCGTGTGCGCCATGTCGAGACTGATTCAGGCGGAGAGAACCTTGCTATTCAATTTCGTTTTGCATTCTTGATGCATTCATATGAGCTAAACGTTTCAAGGGTTTGATCCCTACAGCGAAGATTGTGTTCTCTTTTCGACGTTCAACTCAATAGAGTACTATTTGTGAAGCACTGCTATGGCACATATGTGCCCCAAAACTTCGTCAGCCCATCTGGAACCGTCCAAGCGGTCATTCAGAAAGTTCACTGCAGGTAAGACAGTGATGAGGCGCAAGATTGTGCGACTGTTGAAGTTCTGCGACTGTTGGAGAAGTTGTGATTATCACGTGTGTATTCGGCCAAGCTCACTGGGGCAATCAAGCATCGAGTAGACCTAGCCGTCATCGAAACACGGCTAAAGCACGTGTTCGCGCTAACGTACTAAAGCACGTCTAAGGCGCGTGTTCGTAACGTATAAGGCAGCCACAGAAATAAATTGTGCAGTTGCTCACTTGGGTGGCTTTTCATTTCCACAGCAGTCATCACATTTGATTCTGGACGGCAGCATTCATACACATTAGATGTTACTGTTATGTGCTGTCAAACTTTGACCATTTTCGCCTCATTGAATACTTCACACCTAGCGGAATAACGTCATGCTTACTCACCGTCTAGCTTAACACGCGCCCTGAAGGGGGGGGGGAAATCCGCCCACCCCTCCAGCTTTTCATAGATACCTCCAGATTTTACCGGCCGATATACGCTATTGTTTGTGTACCTGTTGATAAATGACCGGCGCGTTGTTTAAAGTAAGAAAAATGAAAATCGACCAACAATTTTTCGAGTTAGAGGTCGCTAAAGTCAAAACATTTTCTCAGCGCCAGACCACAAATATCGGCGCTGATACGCTTCCCGTATATCGGCACAAAGGAAGTGTTCTTGGCAAAACTACCGACTTGTTTGGTGTACATTGTTATGCTATATTGTTTCAAAGTCATGTCAGGTCACCGAAGTCAAGTCTGGTCAAGTTCATGACAGGTTAACACACCTGGAGGGGGATGGCGAAATCCGCCCACCCCTCCAATTTGCGTACATGACTCAATATTGTATCGGCCAATATACGCCATTTTTCCGCATTGTTTAAAGTATGAAATATGAAAATCGACCGAAAACTTTTCAAGTTAGGGGCTGTTGAAGTAAAAACAATTCGCAGCGCCAGAACACAAAAATCGGCGCTGATGCGCTTCCAGTATGTTGGCAAAAGGGAAGTGTTCTTGACAACGCTAGCGACTTGTTTGATGCATTTTGTTATGCTGTATAATTTAAAAGTCATGTTAGGTCGCCGAGGTCAAGTCAGGTCAAGTTCATGACAGGCTAATAGAACCAAACCTGGTCAACTGGAATGTTGTCAAAATTGCAAATAACTGTCATGCGATTGATGTCACTTTGCATGTTACTCCCTACACACCCCGAAATCTGCTGTTTGTAATTGTGTGCCTAAGCGTTTCCATACTTTATTCATGTATTTTACTCCTTTCCTTGCGCATCCGATTGTGTCGAACCGCCCAACGGAGCAGTCGGGTGGGCAGCCCGGTACCGGTAACTGGAGCAGGTAATGACCTGCTAAAGTGCTCCTATATAGGTGACCTGAGGTCAAATGACGGATCTGGCATCTGTATTGCATCATTAGTAATGTCTAAAGCATAATTGATGCCAATTTTGGAGCATTTAAACACAATCATAGCGATCCATAACAGTGACAAGCCGATCCACACAAAACCAGAAAATTTTGCTTTTTTTACCTAATTTTACCTTGAAGATATAGACCTAAGGTCATGGAATTTGCACACAATAGAGTTCACTATCGTACCCATCCACCCTGCGAATTTCGTTGCTCTAGCCTCAGTAGGAGCCGAGATCTTAGGGGGGCGTGCAGAATCCGACCCCCTCCGTGTGTGTGTGTGTGAGTTTTGCCAGCCTGCCACGGCTTGGTGATATCGGCTGGTTCCGGTTGTGAAAAGATGTGTAAGACAGTGAGTAGCGTAGGGTAGGAGGATCAATCCGAGGTGGAGGTTTAGTAGAGTAATCGAGCAGTGGTGAAGTAGCGATGAGATGGTCTTGAAGAGTAGAGCTGAGGTAGTCCGGATCGATTGAAGGTGTAGAGCTGGTGCAGTAGAGTTGTTTGAGAGCCGGAGATGATGAAGTCGAGAGAGAGAGAGAGAGTTAGTCCGGACGGTGCCACATTGGGGTATGGGGTGTAGTGGGGGGGGGGTCAGGTCATCGCCAGAAGTGAACATTGCAAGAACATGCATATATATTTCTCTCTTTCTTTTCTTTTCTTTTGTTACGTATCTTTTTCTTTCTTTTTTTCCCCATTTTCCTGGTTTTGCTCATTTTCTCTTTCGTTTTTTAACATATCTTTTCCTTTTTTTCTCTTTTTCCTTTTCTTCACAATTCTTCCATAATGCGTGTAGTTTTGAGAAAGTGGAAGAGGTGTTCGTGTAATGCTGGATGGTCGTCGTTGAGGAGCGTGGTGAGGTTCAGTGGGATGTTGTTCGTGGTGCAATAGTTTGTGATATGTTGTCTTTAGTTGTTGTATTTGGTGCAGTATATGAGCATGTGTTTGACTGTGAGTGTGTGGTGGCAGGAAGTGCATTGTGGTCGTGGTTGATTGAGTAGGAGGTATGAGTGTGTGAGTGCAGTGTGTCCTATGCGTAGTCGTGTTAGTGTCCGTTCTCTTAATCTGGTGTTTTGGTTGATGGAGTGCCAGTGTTCGTGTTTGAGGTGTATTTCGTGTAGCTGTGTTGTTACTGTGTCCCATGTTTGTTGTATGTGTTTGTTGATGGCCTGTCGTATTGTGGGGTAGTAGTCGGATTGTGAATAGGGGCATTGTTTGGTTTGTTGGAGTGTTGTGGCTATGTTTGCTTCTGTGTCTGCGTGTTCGTTGCCGTGTATGTTTGTGTGACTTGGGATCCAGAGAAGTGTTGGCCGTTGTAGTATGGTGAGTTGTTTGTGGATGCGCAGTATTTTGGGTATGAGGGGGTGTTTGTATTTGGTGTGGGGTGTTATGCTCTGTAGTGCTGATTTTGCGTCTGTGGCTATGATGTTGTGTTCAATTTTGGTGTTGTAAATGGTGCAGTATGCCGAGAAGATTGCGAATAATTATGCTGTGTATGTGGATGCTGTGTCGTGCAGACGGGCGCGTAGGATAACCCGCGGCGGCGCTGCGTTGGTGTACAGCACCGCCGCTGCGCCCGTCTGCTGTGTATGTGATTTGGAGCCGTCTGTATATATGATGTTGTAGTTGACGTGCTGTGCTGTGAATTGTAGGAATAGTTGTTGTATTTCTGTGTGTGTATATGTATCTTTTGGCTTGTCAATGAGGAAGTGTGTGTTGGGTGTCGGCTGTTTCCACCATGCGATGGGTTGTGGGTGTGGTGTTGTCGTTGGGAGTGTTATGTATAGTGTGTTAGCGTGTCGGTGTATGCGGCATCCTATTGTGGTTCGTAGTCGTGTGGAGTTCATGAGTTGGTGTCTGCGTGGTGTGCGGAGTTTTAGTGCCTGTGTGCATGGGTGTAGTTTCGTGAGTTGTGTTTTGTAGTGGTATCTAAGTAGTGCTTCTGTACGTCTGTGCTGTAATTCTGGGATGTGGTTGTATATGTGAAGAGAGTGAGAAGGTGAGGTGGTGAAGGCTCCTGTGACTATTTGAAGAGATCGTCGTTGAATAGAATCTAGAATTTTGAGGTTTGATTTAGCTGCGTTTTCAAAGAGTGGGGATCCGTATTCCAGAATTGGCCGAATGAGTGATTTGTAAAGGGTCAGAAGTGTGTTTCGGTCGGATCCCCAGTGTGTGCCAGAAAGTGCTCGTAGTACGTTGATTCTTTTTGAGGCGCGTTTTTGTAAGTTTAGGAAGTGTGGCCGAAAAGTTAGTTGTTTGTCTAATGTGATACCGATAAATTTTGTTGTGGTGACAAAGGGAATGGGTGAATTGTTTATTTCTAGGGGTCGTAGGTTTGTGTCTCTGTTGTAGCCGAAAATCATACATTTGGATTTGAGTGGTGCTATATGGAGGTTTAGTGTGGCGAGTTTGTTGTTGAGTTCTGTTAGTGCGTGTTGTAATACTGTTAGTGCGTGTGCTGGTGCTTTTGTTGATGTCCATAGTACTATATCGTCGGCGTAGACTGCAATTTTGGTCGAAAAGTTGTCGGTGACGGCGGAATTTAGGGCTAAAATGAAAAGTAGGGGACTGAGGACTGAGCCTTGCATTAAACCGGTGGTGGGGAATTTGGTGTCTGAGGTGTGGGGCCCAATTTTTACTTGAAAAGATCTGTTGAGTAGATAGAAATGGAGGTAGTGCATCAGTCTGCCTTGTATGTCGATGTTGTGCAAGTGTTGTAATAGTGCTGTTATGCTAATGGTGTCATAGGCTTGTTTTAGATCCAGGAAGACGGCGGTCGTGGAGTGTTTCCTGGCCGCCGTTTCCTGGATGTTTGTGATCAGTTAGGTGAGGTTGTCTAAACAGGATCGATTTGGAAGGAAGCCTGATTGAATAGAAGAGATTAAGTGCTGCGTTTGAATGATATAGAGGAGGCTTTTTTTAACAAGACGTTCGAATAGTTTGTGAAAGCAGCTGGTGAGGGCAATAGAGCGATAGGAGGTGCAAAGAGTTGAGTCGGTGTTTGGTTTAGGTATAGGTAGGAGAGAGGCGTGTAACCAGGATTGAGGGTATGTATGTGTAGTCCATGCGGTGTTGTAGGTGTTGAGTAGTGTGTGTAGTGCTGATGTTTGTAGGTGTTTGAAGAAAGAGTAGTGAATGTTGTCCGGTCCTACAGATGTGTTACCTATCTGTGTGATTGCTAGTTGTAATTCTGTAAGTGTAAATCTAGTGTTGTAGAGGTGTGTGCGTATGTGTCTGATTGGGGGTGGGGGGTTTCGTGCCAGTGTAGATGATCTAAGATGGTAGTGGTCTGCGAATATGTTTGCTATTGTTTGTGGGTCTGTTGTGATGTTGTTGTTGTGTCTAAGTGTGATGGCTTTGATGGGGGGTCGTTGTCGGTGTTGAAAGGTTTTCAAAATTGTCCAAATTTCGCCTAGATGTGTAAATCTATTAAATTTAGTGCTGAATGCGTTCCAAGAAGTCTTTTTTGCGTCTTTGATGATAGTCTTACATTGTGTTCTGAGCTGTTTATATGTTGCTAATGTGTCTGGCTACCCCCTCCAGTGCGCGTGATTTTCTGAGGCCCTTCAGGGCGCGTGTTAACCCTCTCTCTCCGGTCAAATCCTCATACCCCGTCTTGGGGAGGGGGGCTGATAGGAACCCCCCTCTAATATCCAAACTAAGCGTCGTCCGGAGCCGAAAGAGGTGTCATGGGAAAGCGCTCGACGAGTAGGGTCCGACACCACCCCCACAAATTCCTCCTAAAAGTGACGTCACTAGGGAGCCTAGATTTTTACGACTTACATTATGTTCTTGGATCTAGCGAGTTCATTTATGGGGATATATGAGGGAAAAAAACTATTTGGTATCCGAAAAGGACAGTGAAATCGACCAGAACCATAAGAAGGATTTTACCCACAAAAAAATCATTTCTTCTCTTTCACAATTTTGAGTTCTCAAGTTTTGTTTCATTTTCCTCTTTTAATGGGTAGAGTGAACCGAAGAACGTTGTTCGAAGTCACCTTGCACTAATAAAAAATGTTTACTTTAGCCAGAATCTTCGATTTGATCTCTAATAGGCAAATTTGCAAAACTAATAAGTAATTAAAAACAAAAACATTTTACAAAATGGAGGATTTGGGAGGTTACAAAGGGTGGAGGATTTGGAGACGCGAACCTAAGGAAAGGGTCAGTGAGTGGCAGGTGGCAGGTGGTAGGAGCGGGAGGAAGTGTAGCCGACCGGCCCAGCGGGCAGGCATAGTAACAGCAAATATGTTCCAGGCATTAGATGACTGCCCCCAGGATAGCAGTAGTAAGGAGTCAGTGCTGGTCATAGGAGACTCTCGTGTGCGTCATTTAGAGCGGGTATTTTGTAAAGGTAGGAGGGACAGGAGGTGCATCACCAGGCCTGGTGCCAAGGTGAAGGACCTGGTAACTGCGGTGGCACAGGTCACCAGTGATCACCAGTTTAACACAGTCATAGTGCATGTAGGGGTAAATAAAATAGGTCATACTAGGAGCGAGGAGCTTCTGCGGGAGTACAGGGCCCTTCTGGCCACCCTGAAGGGTACCAATAGAGTGCTTGTAACAGGAATTTTGCCTAGGGCTAGAGCCTCCCCTGAGTGGAGCTCTAGGGCACTGGCAGCTAACACCAGGGTAGGAAAGCTCTGCCAGGAGCTAGGTTTTACATTTGTAGACGAGTGGAGCAGGTTTTATGCATCGTGGAACCTCTATCAGAAGGATGGCCTGCATTTTTCTGAGAAGGGGGTCCATGTGTTAGGCAAAGTATATGAGCATGTCCTTCAGGGAAACTAGGAAATGGGGTGGGGAGGGATGAAATTGCATTGCCAACTCAGGAATATTCCAATAGTGTAAGCCAAGGCAATAGAACCTCAAAGTCTGCAAATAGGGACAGCAGCAACTCAAAGGGACAGAGTTATAGTTCATCTAGTGATAAAAGAACTCCTCAATATGAAAAAGCCAAAGGTGGTTATGGAGCATTTGTTAAGTGTATGATGTTTAATGCTCAGAGTATCCGTTCCAAATTTGATGAGTTCAAGTGTTATGTTGCTGAGGAGGAACCGGATTTTGTTTGCATTACGGAGGCATGGGTCAGTGAAGGATATTTTGGAGATAACTTACAGGACTATGAGATCCAGGGATACAATATGTTTTCGTGCAATAGGGGTCCAGCAATGAAAGGGGGTGGTGTAATGCTCTATGTGAATAGCTTATTCAGTTCTCAAAAAGTAGCAGGTGGGGATAAAAATGTGTCTGTGGAGTCCATTTGGCTTGATGTCACTGTGGGAAAAGGCAACAGCAATACTCTTAGGATAGGAGCTTTCTACCGATCAGGAACCCTGCCACATTCTCAGCAACTGGAGCTTGACAAGGTGATTTGTGAGGAAATCAGTAGAAACTTTAAGAGGAAGTGCCTTATTCTCGGTGACTTTAATCTAAAAGGTTATGAAAATGCTGGTGTTGGCTCCCCATCATGCAAAATGTTCAGGAAATGCCTTGAAGAGGACCTGTTCTTACACCAGTTTGTATCGGAACCTACCAGGCATGGTTCATTCTTGGACCTTGTATTCTCGGATTTAAGTGACTTGGTTCAAGACTTGACTGTAGGCGAAACTCTGGGAAAAAGTGACCATAACATAGTTAGATTCAAGGCACATGTAGGGGAAACTATCAAGGATAATTTGGTAAAGGTTCCAAATTTCAACAAAGCAGACTTTAACGGCATGAGAGCGGCTTTAAGTGCCATCAGATGGGAAGAAGAATTCTCCAATTTAAATGCCTGTGAAATGTGGGAAAAGTTCAAATCTTACTTAAAGGAAACTCAGATTAGACATGTCCCCCAAAAGCAAAGACGCAAAAGAAGGGTAGGAAAGCCAGCATGGCTTACACCAGACGTGATAAAAGCAATTAGGGCTAAGAAAACTGCATTTAGAGTTTTTAAAGAAGCCTCAAATGTCATTAATCTAAAGGCGTATCGAAAAGCTAGAGACACTGTGAAGCAAAAAACCAGAGCAGCAAAGCGAGCAAAGGAACTGGATTTAGCTAGAAACTGTAATGGGGACAGTAAAATGTTCTTTAGTTTCTACAAGCTGAGTAAAGTTTCTAACACAATTGGTCCACTGGAAGTAAACGGGACTACATTGGGTGAGGATAGTGAGATGGTTGAGGAGCTGAGCAAGCAGTTCAAATCAGTGTTTACATTGGAAGATATGACCAATCTGCCGACCGTACACCATAGTTCAGATACATGGGATCTGACAAATGATGTTGATTTCATTGGTAGTGATGTTGTTTACAATCATATCAGGAAAATAAAGCCAAATAAGGCAGCAGGACCTGATGATATTTATGCTAGGGTGTTGCGGGAAACTGAAAAGGAACTGGCATTTCCACTTAGTATAATATTTTGTAGATCAGTTTCACATAATGAAATTCCAACCGATTGGAAAAGGGCAAATGTAGTTCCTATTTTCAAGAAAGGAGAAAGAGGGAAAGTTGAAAACTATAGGCCAATAAGTCTCACATCCCTAGTCTGCAAGGTACTCGAATCAATTATCAAGGATAGAATAGTTAGTTATCTGGAAGGTAGCAGATTGATTCAAGATACTCAACATGGATTTAGAAAAGGACGATCGTGTCTCACAAACCTCTTGGACTTTTTGAACTTCGCCACAGAACAATTTGATCAGGGAAATCAGGTTGATGTAGCATATCTTGACTTTAGTAAGGCCTTTGACAAGGTACCCCATAAACGGTTAATGATACAGCTTCAGTCCCATGGTATTGCAGGTAGCATCTTAAAATGGATAGAGTTGTGGCTTTCAGATAGACAGCAAAGAGTGATGCTAAATGGTACAAAGTCATCATGGCAAAATGTTCTTAGTGGAGTCCCCCAGGGGTCAGTACTAGGGCCATTACTGTTCATTATATTTGTAAATAACATTGAAAGTGGCCTAAGCAGTAAAGTTTTGAAATTTGCAGATGATTTGAAGGTCTTTAGGGCAATAACAGGTCAGGATGAGCATATCTCGCTGCAAAAAGACTTAGACGAACTTGTGAAGTGGTCCGAAGAATGGCAAATGAAATTTAACTTTGATAAGTGCAAAATCATGCATGTAGGTAAGCAGCATATGAAGGCTCCATACTTGATGGGTGGCCAAGTGCTATCAGTGACTCAACAGGAGAAGGATTTAGGTGTTATTCTAAACACAAAATTGGGGGCATCAGAACAGACCAAGGAAGCCAGGAAGAAGGCACTGAGAATGCTCGGGGCAATAAATAGGAATGTATCATACAGAAGTGAGGAAGTGATCAGGAAGCTTTACTGTGCATACGTCAGGCCACATTTGGAATACTGCATCCAAGCTTGGTCTCCTAGTTATGAAAAAGATTGTTGGCTTTTAGAGAGAGTACAAAAGAGGGCTACAAAAATGGTTAATGGCATAAGCAACCTGGCATATGAGGAAAGATTGAAGAAATTGAATATGTTTTCACTTAGATATAGAAGGCTGAGAGGAGATCTCATCGAGGTCTTTAAATTTGTCAATGGTCTGGAGAGGGGATACCTTGGGGAAATGTTTGAATTTAACAGAAATGATGCAATTAGAGGTCATAAATTCAAAATTAAAATTAACCACAGCAGAACAAGGTTAAGGCAAACTTTCTTCACCAACAGGGTAGTGGAACACTGGAACCAGCTGCCAGAAAACATCGTCAGTAGCAGAACATTGAACATCTTTAAAAACAGCATAGACAATCATTATAAGAATAGAGGGCTTGCTTTTCAGTATTACAGGGAGGGCTGATTGGCAGATTTGGTGGGCAACTGGTTCAGTGTACAGAGTGCAACCAAGAAGGGCCCTTGTGGCTCAGAGTTGCACTGATCTTTTATGTCTTTATGTCTTTATGTCTTTAAAAGACGAACAAAAACGAAGACAACAGTTTCATTAAAATATCTGTATCCGTTACAGCGTGACGACTGGTTGAACTCTTCCGGGGGCTACCTGACTTGACCTAGACTAACTCGTTGACCCTAGATGACCTGACTTGATACGTTCGACACAACATGCCAAATTGATGTGGGAAAAGGTATGCTAAATTTAGGCGCGTTGCCGCGCGGCGTTCTTTCACTATCCCAGTCCCACCTGATCTGGTCGAATTTGACCTATGATGACCCAGTGACTTGAATGTTGACCTGAGCGAAAAAAAATGACTGAAACACTTTCGATAGAACCCGTCACCAGCTATCCAACGCCGTTTGCCATGAGTCGCTAGCTACCATAGTTCTAGAGATCTTAGGGGGCAAACATCTGCCCCCCCCCCAGACATGCGAAGTTGGCGCGGACCTCCGGACGTGCGAGTGCTAAGCGAATGGTTATGTTTCAGAGAAGGTCATGTACGCACGTCGAGTGACTATACTCAGCGGTTGGTTATGTTTCAGAGAAGGTCATTTATTCACGTCGAGTGACCATGCTCAGCGGGCGGTTATGTTTCAGAGAAGGTCATCTACCCGCGGCGAGTGACCATGCTCAGCGGGCGGTTATGTTTCAGAGAAGGTCATCTACCCGCGGCGAGTTACAACACTCAGCGGCTCGCCACCATTCAGCGGTGGAACGTTGCTCAGCAAAGCGGAAGCCAAGGTAGACACCACCTCCTCTACCTGTACAGAGGAAGTGCATGTGGCGTTGCGTGTAGGATTACGGAGCCTAGCACGTCGTTGGTATCCCGTGTCCAGAATCTCGGGCGCCTGACATATGACACCCAGTGGCGTAACTGGGCTCTGGGTCAGGGGAGAGGGAAAACAGATTTGGAGGGAACTCAACCGATCTTCATTTTTATGTCACCGGATTTCAACCACTATTTTGTCAGAGGTATCCATTTTGTGTGTAGCCAAAATAAATATTGACAACTTAGTTTTCCTGTGGAGAGGGTAAACATACCACCATTGTTTCGAGATCATTGGATTTCAACTCCCTCCCCCTGATCAATTTTTTTCTGGTATATTTTGATACCACACTATTCAAATTATACCTTTACAAATCAGTAACAAAACCAGATTTCGTAATTTCACACATGTCAGTCTATAATGCCCGGTCACCATCATGGTAACATTCGCGCACGTGTCCACCCGCTGTGAGCTTTCGTCGCACTTGCCGCAATACGTGTGCTGCGGCCGTTTCTGTGGATTCTGATTTCCACCTTCCGTTGTGTTAATTACTGCCATATGATGGTTCGGTGTCATATTGGACGTCATGGAATTTTTCGTATAGAGGTCCCCTGCGGAAGCGCGATTACTTCAAGCCCATGATGATTTGTCTTCTTCCCATATTTTGTTCGTGGAAAAAATCCAGCTTTCCCTCCAATGTTTGATGTACCTTATGCATTGCTTAATTATGCTCCTTGAATGATTACCGGATCGAGGCGCTGGCTAGTGTTCTTTTTAGAACCAGTTGCGTTTTCTATCTCTTAATGTTCTTCACGGCCCAGCGGACTTTTCAGGACCTTGACTGGTTTTTATACCACGAAGCTCTTTTGGGCTTTGTCGCTTTTGTGCGGAGCAACGGTACTTTTTATGGACTGGTGTGCTTCCAAAAGCCCGGACGCATTTTTTTTGTGCCCTGGTGCATTTTTTAAATACCATGTCGGTTTTTGCGGGTGCCGGTGCTTTTTCAGGTCCTCCAGCGTGTTTTTTAGGGCTCCCGGTGTGCTCATTTAGAACCCGTCGCGTGATTTAAAGTCCTGTTGCTTTTTAGTGGAACCCGGTACGTTTTGGAGGACTCCGCTCCTTTGTTGTGCTCTCAGTGTATTTTTAAAGCCACGACACGAAGTTTCGGGCCCTGAACGAAAATGTTTGGGTCCCAACGCGATTTCTGTGGGCTGTGGTGAGATTGTTCTGACCGAGGTGCTAGCTTTCCTGACACCGACAGGAGTTTTCTGGGCCGGACGAGATTTTTCTGGACCACTTCTGAATTTTTCGCAGCCCGGGTCTATAACTATAATCTATAACTGATATCTGATGTTTGATGTTTGGTGTCTGGTGTCTGATATCAGACGTCGCAAATCTGACATGTCAGATGTATGATATCTGACGACTCACGGTTGACTGCTGACTGCTGACGTCTGACGTCTAATGTCAGTCTAATGTCTGTCTAATGTCTAATGTCTAATGTCTGTGGTGTCTGATGGCCGATATATGATGTCTAACCACGGAAGACTCACTGTTGACAGCTGACTGCTGAAGTGTGACGTCTGGCGTCTAATGTCTGATGTGTGACGGCTGACAGCTGATATCTGATGTGTGACGTCTCATTTCTGGCGTCCAGTATGGTGCGCATCTGACATTGCGGGACACTGTATGGACAGGCTCACACTGTATGGACAGGCTCACACTGTATGGACAGGCTCACACTGTATGTACAGGCTCACACTGTATGGACAGGCTCACACTGTATGGACAGGCTCACACTGTATGGACAGGCTCACAGTATCAGATGCGTCGCCATTCATCTCTGCTAGATTCGGAAGTTGTCAGGCTATTGTTTCGGACTATCGGGCCTTGCCGTGGTTGGCCATTCAGTGCAAAACAATATATCACTTTGAGGTCTGAGACATGTGGGATGGTGACGTCTGACATCCATGAGAAATAGCATTAGCAGAATGCCGAGATAATTCGAGTAAGCTACAGTAAAAAACAAACAAAGTAATCAAATCATGCTGTTTGGAGTACCCCAGCTTTAAAACTAAAAAGCATCGGAGTTCACATGAGTTGCAGTGTACAAGAAGTCGTTTTTTTCCTTTCTTTTACTTGGGGAGGGAGGGCAATATATTTCAGATTTAAGCGACATCTAGTGCAAATTGAAAGTTCCGACTGTTTTTAGGAGCGCTAGAAAATAAAATATAGCCTGTGGCACAAATAAGCCCCAACCTGGAGACATTCTGCAAATACTTGTGCAATAGGGTGTGTCACGAAGGACCTTTTTTTTGGAAATTGCACTTTGCTTAGTAAAATTATCGTGCAGATCACCTAAAAAAACGTGTGGTCGAAACCAAATCGAAATCAAACAATAAACAAAATATGCGACAGGCCGATGAAGAAACAAATTTGCCGGGCGCCCGGCGTTGAAGTCTCCAGTGATGGCGCTCCGTTGCGATTGTCATCTAACACCACGCGTCCGGCCACCGCCGGAGCGCCGCCGCGGCGCTGTGACGAAAAAGGCGGCAGTCGGTGCTGTGGATGACTGATTAATGGATTCTGGTGATGAAGCTCATTAATAAAACTCAGTGAAAGTGTTTAGTGGGGTAAAAGGCTTTTGATAAGCACCAGTCGCTTAATAAGTTGCCTGGATATCTGACGCATGAAAGAAAGATTCACTTTACGTCGCTTGTTCGTTCCATTTTCAATCAGTAGATCTATCGGCGATTAATTCTAATATTTTCACTTTTGAAAGCTTGAACATCCAATTAAATCATTCTGAGACACTTGATATCTTATTGTTATGACAAATAGACCAGGCGAAATCGGCATCATGTTCCGTTCCACTACAACCGAAGGAGACGGGCATACAGCGACGTTACCTTTTGTACGAGCGGCCACATTTTTTGTACGAACTATCATTTTATAACTGTACTACTTGTCTACATGCTCGACAGAAAACCCGACATGAAATCCTTTTTGCTGCTGAGCACTGGCATTGCTGACCTGTGTTTCAACTTCGCCACAATGTAACCGTGGCGGGCCTCTTCACCAATTACCTTCAAAGACGTCTCGGTCACCACTTTCACCATCCGTTCCACCGTCTGACTGTGCACGGGGTATGGCGGTACTTCGAGAGGACTCGCGATGATGTCTAGTAAGTCATCATCGGACAGTTGTTGAGTCAAGGGCGGCTCGGTTATCGCCTCATTACACCAATCAATCAGCTCCATGATGCTGTTTGCCCCCATATTCACTTTTGGAAGCTTGAACTTCCGCACTTCGTCAGTATCATTATCGACTTGAGTTCTGCGACACTGCTGGATTTGAGTGACCGCCCTTTCCCGTGTGGCTTGATCTTGGCCCGCTGCCATTGCTAGCAGTACCGCCTCAGGGTGACACCAGTAGCTGTTGCGCTGTATTACCGGCTGCACCATGGCCGCTATCTCAGGTCGCAAACTTTTGAGAAGTTGCACGCTGTGCAGCGCATTGCCAGGACCGTCAGAACATTTCCAGTTCTTCTTGATGCAGAACCACATGGGAGTATAGTGGCACACGATGAACTCCGCTAGCATTCTCAGACTGTCTGATGGCTGTTCGGTTGATATGTAGAGCCGGAGAATTCGCGCCGCCAGAGTCAGCCACCTGGAGTGGTTTAGTGGACCGATCTTCATTTTCGCAGTTCTATCTGAGATACAGCCCGTCTGGACACTACGGGCCAGACTACAGAATAGCCTGATCTGAACTTAGGTCACTAATAATCTCCTGCGTCATTTCTGAAACATTTCCGCCATCGATTGGCTCGAAATCGACCACTGGCAAGGTTTCTACTGCGCCTGCAGCAGCCCGGCCAATCAGCCCACTAAACGACTTAGGTCCTGTTGTGACTCCATCTAGCTGGCTAAATACTGCACGAAGATTAAGTTCATTTGCATGAAGTTGGCACACAAACCAGTGGACGGGGCGTTTTTGTCCGAGCTCAAACAAACGGATAACACCACCTTTTTGGCCAGTATTAAATCTCGTGCCGTCACAGCCAAGCACAGAAACATCCGCACCAAACTCATATGCCACGGCGTTCAGGTCCTGAAAAATGTCCTCCGCTTTCCCAGTCTGTGGGGTAAAGTGTCCTAAATATGCACTGTCTGGCTCGGATACAACCACAATGTGCTCTTCCGCCTTCTTTGAACTGGCTGTCATAAGCGTGTCGTCTTTTCTACCGTCGAAGTAGAGACCAGATACACGACCTGCATGATCCTCATGGTTCTGGGCTACTACCTCTCTTCTAATCCGATCCCATGCTCGCCATACTTTTTTGCTATCCACTATGCAGTCCATATCGTCAGAAGTGATCCGACCAATGTCCACTTGGAAACCGTTTATGATCGCAGCACACGCACGATTAGACACTCCGTACCGATCTGCTGCTAGAGCCGTATTTAGCAGTTCGTCTGTGTTACTGTTCACCATATACTCTGACTCATTGACTACAGATGTGAGCGACGATGAATCTGTGGCGGAATCTTGGTCTGAATTAGAATCTAGCTGGGCCATTCCAGAAGGTCCCGGTTGTGGTGATGTGACTCTCTCGGCGGTCAGACGCCTCCTTTCGTCCATGGCGCGTCGACAAGTGGTTTCACGGATATCTGTGGCGCCGATTTGCATTTGGCGAGGTCCTCTCTGGTCTTGGACAAAGGGAAACTCCATTCGTGGCACTTTGTCGGCCATCGCACATGTGCAGCTATCGATATCAGCACATTTGCAGCGGGCTATATCAAACAATTTTCCAAACCACTCATCACCGGACGGACGTACACCTGGTGATGCCGACTTCTTTCCAGCAGTTTTCATGCATCGCGAGTAGCGATCGCGGCATTCTCGAACCACTGCCGCCTTTTTCGTCACAGCGCCGCGGCGGCGCTCCGACGGCGGACGACGCGTGGTGTTAGATGCCAATCGCAACGGAGCGCCATCACTGGAGACTTCAACGCCGGGCGCCTGGCAAATTTGTTTCTTTATCGGCCTGTCGCATATTTTGTTTATTGTTTGATTTCGATTTGGTTTCGACCACGGGTTTTTTAAGGTGATCTGCACGATAATTTCACTAAACATAAGAAAAACCGTTCAGGCGACACACCCTATTGTACAATGCCGCTCGTCTTAACGAGCGACATTTTAAATCATCGTAACGAGCGGTATTCTTGGCTATATCGGTAACACGGAATAAAACCATGGGATGCATGTCATCCCCTCTTTTATCAAGCTTACTATATATTAAATCAAGAGTGGGTTGAACATTTATTGAACCCACGAACCGTAGGCAAGTGGGTTGCATAAAACCTTCCTCATATGGGTGGTTATTTTCTCCATGCTAATGTTCAAGTTATTTTGTGTTTCTTCCGCTCTTTGAGGGTTTTGTCATCTCGTGTTAGGGAACGAAAATAAGTGGACGGTCCCCATCAAGTGTGCTATCAGGCACTGTAAGATTATATGAAGAGCATTGCACTGCATAGTTAGTACCAACTATGCAATTGACACATTATGTTAAACCTTGCAGAGCGGGGATGGCAATTTGATTCTGACACCCCGGATATTTTTATGAGGGAACTCCTGAACTGCTAATGCTACATACTGCTTTGAAATTTGGCGCCCTTTTGTCACGTCACTTCCGCGCATTGTGTCAAAACATTGCGTGGTAGGCTCTTAACCCGGTCTTTCCGGTCAAATCCTCTCACCCCGTCTGAGGGGGGGGGGGTGGGGGAGCGGTTGAAGACCCCCCTCTGAAATCCAAATTAAGCGTCGCACGAAAAGGAAAGAGGTGTCATCGGAAGGTGCTCGACGAGTAGGGTCCGAGTCTACCCTCCAAGACAATTTCCCCCAAAAAGTGACGTCACCAGAGGCTAGATTTTCACGACTTTTCACGACTTACATGTTTTTTACTCTGGGGAGTTCATTTGGGGGATATATGGAAAAACAAAATTTATTTGGAATGAGAAGAGGACAGTGAAATCGACCAGGGCTTCATTTTTTTGTCCCCCAAAATATTTTTTTGTTGAAATTTTGACATTTTGAGTTTTCAAGTTTTCTTAAATTTCCATTTTCCAATGGGTAGAGCAGACCGAGAAACGTTGGAAGCCAACTTGTCCTGATAATAAATGCTTACTTTAGCCAGAATACTGTATTTGAACTACAATTTGGCAAATCCGCAACATTTATATGTAGTCAAAAACGGAAAAAGAAGAAGAAAAATCCTACTCGTACGTTTTATTGCATCAGCAAAGATAAGCAAACGCTGAAAGTGTCAGTGAAATATTTGTATCCGTTAAAGCGTGACGACTGGTTGAACGTTTTTGGAAGTGACCTCACTTGATCTTGACTAACTTCTTGACCCTAGATGACCTGACCTAAACATTTCGAATCAGCATGTCAAATTGATGTGGGAAAAGGTATGCCAAATTTGGACGCGCTGCCGCGCGCCGTTCGTCCGCTATCCACGAAAACCTGAGTGGGCAGTTGAAGACACCCCCCGAGACGGGACGGGTTAAGATAACGAGGCTAGGATGGGTAAAACATAACTCGTATCAATACGGTTATTATATTTTTAATTTAGTTCAAATTATTGCTGGGGAGGCTTTACAGAATCAGTCCGTGAAGAGCGCAAGCTTGTTGATCCTGAACACACCTACCGATCGGGAAATTCAAGAAGGATAGCACAATTTTGACTGATAGTTTAAATTACACACATAGCGCGCACAGCCGCCTGGTGCTTGTACCCCGACCTTGTCTGGCCAGTTGCCGACTGGTCAACGAGCAACGAGCGCGTGAAGCTACTCGAACCCATTGTGCCAAGGAATTTTTGTCACAAGTATTTAGTGTACGACGAAGCTAAGTAAGTCTGCGGATGTAAACTATGCCTTGCGTGTGGGCCCCAGAGCCTCTCAACTACCCGGGTCTCCACTCATGGAGTCACTTAAACTTTAAGTACTCTACTGTTCTTGTTCGAGGTAAGAAGCACCCCGGAGTTGAGGAATGAGCAGAATTTTGGATGGGGAAAGCTGGACAAGGGTGAGATTTCTAGTTAGCAAATTAAAAAGATGTCTTTGTCTAAAAAGATGTCTTTGTCTAAAAAAAATGTTGGAAAGAGAATCCAAATGCTTGAATCCCAAAGAGCGAATCAATCCCAGATATCTCCCCCTACCTCCTACATCCCTCTACGAAGAAAATGAACCACGTGTTTCATGTCCACAGCGACTTCGTCAGACGGTGTTCGGCGCGACGCTAGCGCCACCAAGGCAAGAATGGCTCAACGGCGGGTTCAGATTCCTCTCGCGAGGTGGAAGCATAGGTTACGGCCTACAGGCACCTCAAGTTCTGACCCAGCCGCTCGTTATGGCTGTACAGACACTGGTCATCAAAAATCTGCTGTTTCAACCGCGGTCCGCAGACACAAACATTGACGTGTGAGTAGACCTAGCGGTGCTGCTTGTGGTGCTGGCGGATGTAATTTCATTTGCCTTTCCCCGTGTTTGATGCTTAATCCCCGTGTCCCCGTGTCTTTACATCCCCAAGTCCAGTAGTGCCCGGTGATTATTAGTCCATCGACTATGCTCTTTTACATTGTTCATTTTAAACGTTACTGAACTCCGTTGACACTGGGCGGTTCGTCGCTGCTTATGTTTCCGGTTTATCACCGCAATGGCCTTAGATGAGCAAATGAGGGGCTCCAGCGGACGGGACGTGCGCAACCACTGTCATCATTGGCCACGCTCATCACTGGCTCACTGTCTATTTCCAGCCACTGACTCAACTGTCCTTCTTTGGTCACTAACCCCACTGTCCTTTTCTGGTCACTAACCCCACTGCACGCTCTTAGTTATTGACGTCACTATCCATCTTCAGTCTGCTGACGTCACTATCCATTCTCAGTCTGATGACGCCGCTGTCCGTCCTCAGTCTGCTGGCGCCACCGTCTATCCTCAGTTTGCTGACGTCACCGTTCATCCTCAGTTTGCTGACGTCACTACTCATTCTCAGTCTGCTGATGCCGCCGTCCGCCCTCATTCTGCTGACGTCACCATCCATCATCAGTCTGTTGACATCACCATCCATTCTCAGTCTGCTGACGCCGGGGCGCTGCGAGCAGCAGACGAGTCTGGTGAGCGCGCTGAGCGGCATCCTGTGGCGGGCGAGGTCGGCCGGCTCGTGCTACGTGTGCCTGTGCGGCGAGGAGGCGCAGGTCTGGGGCGGCCCCGACTACCTGCCAGACGGCGTCACGGAGCGGGTGAGTGGGCTCCGGGTCAGGTCAGCTGTGAGGCAGGTCAGGTCAGCTGTGAGGCAGGCCAGGTCAGCTGTGAGGCAGGTCAGGTCAGGTCAGCTGGGAGACAGCTCAGATCAGGGAGACAGTGTGACAGGTCGGCAGGGAGACAGGTCAGGTCAGGTCAGCCGGGACACAGGTCAGGTCAGGTCAGCTGTGAGACAGCTCAGATCAGGGAGACAGTGGGACAGGTCGGCTGGAATGTGGAGCCGGCCGCTGCCACACGCCAGATTCCACTGTCGCTGTACACCTGCATACCCGTCAGATGGAGGGTCTGTCAGCTGGTAGCACATAGTATATAAGTGACAGTTATATATAGTGTAATCTTATATATAATACATATGTTCACTACGCTGTCCTAAGACATGCGATTTAAGTAATCACGAACCAAGCATGTTATAAATGGCAGACCACTGTGCCGCCCTGGGACAGTGGGCTGAAGCAATCATGGACCGAGCATGCTATAGGTGGCAGATCACTATGCTGTCCTGATTCAGTAGATTGAAACAATCACGAACGAAGCGCGTTATGATTGGCTGATCACTGCACTGTCCTGAGACAGTAGACTAAAGCAATCACGAAGCACGCATGTTTTAGTGGCAGATCACCACGCTGTCCTGAGACAGGAGATTGGAGCAATCACGAACCGAGCATGTTTTAAGTGGCACATCACTACACTATCCTGAGACAGTAGATCGAAGCTATGGACCAAAATATGATCATCTCAACCAAACAAAAGCCGCAGTGGGCTTCGTCAGGCAGCATTGTAGGACAAAGGAGACCCCGAAGTGATTGCTTATCGTGTGGTTCAATTGAGACATTGCCAGGGTGGAGCAAACTCCTGTGCGGCGGACGGCTTCGAGAGCTGCCGAAGTAGCCCATAAACCACACAACTGCGCTTAAGAAACACCTCGCACTGTTTGGTCGCAATTTACGCATGTAACTTGCCGTCCATACACACTTTTTCGTGTGTAATGCAGACTTGTGCTCGACTCGAGTTGAATCGAGAATCTAATCATGAATCAATCGTTTTTGGATGAGTCGAGAGGTGAATTGGTTCTTTTCCCGAAATATATCTTCAGTCGCGAGTTCAATCACATCTTTCTAAAGAATGAGTCGAATCAAGAGTCACTCATTCAAATATCAGGTGTGGGCAGTGCACACTGAATCATATAGCTCACGAGTCTGATACCACTGGGTCGGATCTGAATCGATTCAAATTTCTGTCAGTCTGTTTGAGTTGCGAGTCGAAGCATGTCTTAAGATTTATGAGTCGCATGTGAGTGGACTAAAAAATTTGAGTCGAGCACAAGTCTACTGTGATGTGGGTGATACCAAGGTCTATCGAGACGGTGAAACATAGTGTGGTTGTGACGTGCTTTTCTTAACACGCGCCATGGAGGGGGCGAAATCTGCCCACCCCTCCGGTTTTTCGTAGACAGCTCAAGATTTTACCGGCCGATATACGCTATTGTTTGTGTACCTGCTTAGAAAGACAGGCGCGTTGTTTAAAGTAAGAAAAACGAAAATTGACTGAATTTTTTTTTCGAGTTAGGGGTCTCTAAAATAAAAATAAAATTTGTCAGCGCCATACCACAATTATCGGCGTTGATGCGCTTCCCGTGTATTGGCGAAAAGAAAGTGTTCTTGGCAACCCTAGCAACTTGTTTGATGCACATTGTTATGCTATATTGTTTCAAAGTAATGTCCGGTCACCGAGGTCAAGTCAGGTCAAGTTCATGACAGGTTAACGCACGACCTGGAGCTGGGAGGGCGAAATCCGCCCACCCCTCCGATTTTTCGTATATAACTCCATATTGTACCGGTCGATAGACGCCATTTTTGCGTACCTGCTTAGAAATGACCGGTGCATTGTGTAAAGCACGAAAAATGAGAATCGCCTCAAAATTTTTCAAGTTGGGGACCGTTAAAGTTAACAAGAAAATTCGCAGCGCCAGAACACAAAAACCGGCTCTGATGCACTTCCCGTATATTGGCAAGAGGGAAGTATTCTTGACAACACTAGCGACTTGTTTGATGCACATTACTATGCTATATAATTTAACAGTAACGTTAGGTCGCCGAGGTCAAATCAGGTCTAGTTCATGACCATGCTAATGGAACCAAACTTGGTCAACTGGAATGTTGTCATAAATGCAAATGACTATCATGCGATTGAAGTCACTTTGCAAGTTGCTCCTTGCACTTCCGGAAATCTACTGTTTGTCATTGTGTACCTAAGCGTTTTCATGCTTTATTCATGTATTTCACTCCTTTCTTTGCGAAGTCGATTGTGCCAAGCCGCCCAACGGACCAGTTGGGTGGGCAGCCCGGTTCCCGTAACTGAGCAGGTAATGACCGGATAAAATGCTGCTATATAGGTGACCTGAGGTCAAATGGCTGATTTGGCATCTGTATTGCATCATTAGTAATGTCCAAAACATCATTAATGTCAATTTTGGAACATTTAAACACAATCGCAGCGATCCAGAACAATGACAATCCATGATACTGAAAACCGGAATATTTTGCTATTTTGACCTTATTTGACCTTGAAGATATTGACCTAAGGTCATGAAAATTGCCCACAATACAGGTCACTATCGTCCCCATCCACCCTACGAATTTCGCTGCACTAGCGCTAGGATCCGATATTTCAGGGAGGGGGAATCCGCCCCCTCCCCTCCAGTGCGCGTAATTTTCAGAGGCCCTCCAGGGCGCGTGTTAATGGGCTTCGCCACACAAAATCGTCTGGAAGGGAACACTGGCGTTTTATGGTCACGTGATTTAATGCGATGTCATCATCAAACGAATTCATCTGTAGACGAAGTGCCAAATTTACAACAGATATTTGGATCTATTTTCGATCTATGTATCTACTTAGCTATATCTGAGGACAAGCTTTTCAATGCATGTTTTAATTAATCCATGGAAAGTCTAACGTGTCTTAGGGTAGGAAAAAGGAAAATATCGATTTCGAATACTTTGCGGATTATTGCTATTAATTCGTTATCCGAACTCATCGTAGGGCACAGTTTCCTTTTTTCCACGTCCTGGAGGGCGTCTCTTGTAAAAGGAATGCAATGCAAGGCATTTGGAATGTGCAGGCAATTTTAAGGGATGGAGTGTTCGCATAGTAGCAATGACCCCATTGAAATATGATCTTTCTGAAAGACAAAGCTTACCGATTTACCACAATGTCGTGTTTCCATGCTATTATGCATACCATTGCAGTTGCTCAGTTTCATCTAAGTTCATGGTAGATATTTCAGTACTTCCCACGCTATTTAAAGTTTCGTAATTATATCTGTGGTTGGACATGCGTGTATTGGTGTAGAGGATAAAATTGATCATATTGTTAATACTTCATCGCTTGAAATAAGCTTCGGTACGTACCCACCAAAGGTCAAGTTGTTCTTCGTAAGCTTCAATATGTTTTGTGGTTACCTTGATTAGAAGTCGTTGAAGCCGTCGGTGTGTTCGTGTCTTTTGGTATGCCAAAGCTCAATCTTTTCTATAATTGAAGCTTACAGTCATATTTTTTCTTGCCAGGTTCAGTACTGGGAATTCTGCAAGGAAGAGGATCTTCAAGATTTCATCTCAACTTACTTAAAAGAGGTGAGAATATTCCACAAATATATCGCACCAAGCGGGAAAACGGGACAGCTTACATGCAGGGAAGCTTTCTGGCTACTGGAAAAGCCACTTACGACGTTACTGTTGGCGAGTAGACGACCAGGGGTATACAAGAGTAGCATTGGCCTGACGAGCCTGGACAAGTAGTGTAAGCTCAGTCGATGGTGGCCTCTTCTACGTCAGTCATCAGGCCACGACCGTTGGTGTTCCCACAGTCGGGCGTCTTCAAACAAGCATGGAGGATGAAGCAGCCTTATACATTTACCTTCTGTATAACATTGCACGAGCATTTATAAAACGGATTATCACACCGAACGTAAATGCAAGTCCTTCGCAGTACAATCCTGGAGCACTGCCGACTAAGTTAGTCTGGCCAGGCTGACTCAGCCTGGCAGGCTGAGTTAGCCTGGCCGGCTGAGTTAGCCTGGCCAGCTGAGCTAACCAGGCCGGCCGGCGACCGGTTGCACCTCGAAACCAATGACAATCTGCACTGGCTCGGGACATGCCGCTACAAATCCTTGTTCGAATACAAAGTGTGATGCTTTGAATGAAATATTGTGAAGGAAAAGAACTGGAATAGTAATCCTTAGATATTAGTGAACAAAGACCTAATATACCATCGCAAGGAAAAAATAATCACCTGCCACTTTCTGTGATTTATGTCCGTTATGTTTCACGATGCATAGCTTTTCTATGCGTGCCGAAACGTAAGTCATTCAAATCACAGACGTCTGTTTCTTTATTCGGTGGTTCACGACGCACTTTCTGCACATTCACGGCTAACGGCGCCGCCCACACTGTTTTGCCGGTGGGCTGCGTGATAAATCACAGACGGAAAGCTCATCATTTGTCATACGGTGGTCGTGAACCAAGTCCCAAATCTACTTCTGAAAACATAAATGTGCACTTCAGGTGCTACAGCACAAATACAAGTTGTTACGCTTCCAAATGTGTGGCGGTTTGATCGGTCGAGGCCCCTCATATGAACCGGCCCCTCCCCACCGCGACAAAGAAGCGCAGGAGTAGAAGCAACATGCACGACGTGCGAGTATAAGTGCAAAACACGAGACGAAGAACACGACAGCACACTGTTCACGGCCTTGCCGCCGCCGGTAATGCTTCGTTCGACCGACGCGCTAACGAGCAAAGTATCGACCGACATACTGAACAAGAACATACGCGAAACACAGCACATCGAATGCCAGAATGCGTGTCGGCAAACATCCGACGTAAAACGAGCCTAGCCTTACTCTGAGTCAGAATCGTCTGGTGTTGGCTGTCTGGGTGCGCTCGACGACGGACCGCACTGCTGCTGACTCCGCACTGACTCTGATTCGGCTGTTGCAGTTCGAGTCACCCGCAGACAGCGGTTGTCTGCTGCTTCTCTACAGTCTGGTGCTGTCTTGTGGCATCAACAGGTGGGTGTACGCAGCCCAACAACTACCACATGCATCAGATGCGTGCTGACGTCTGTCTACGGTGATGCAGCTGTGGATCATTGTATCATTTGAATAACAATTGAGTGATGTCAACGAGGAACCAGACGCCTCATGCGTTGTGAAAGCCATGGCATCGCCAAGGGTGAAGGTTTTAGGTGGGGGTGGGGTTAGCAGAGATGGCAGCTACCCATCAACTTCGAGACGGGAGAGATGCCCCTCTCCATTTGCAACATGCTAAAGTGCGAATGATGTGCTCCGAGCATTATACATTTTGTATGTACGAGACTTGTCGAACGGGACTCTGAACATTGGACTGTCCTTGAGCTGTTTTTCAGATGATCTCACCTGGACTAGTGATCGGATCGGCAGACCATTCAAATAACAGTGGTTTATGTATTTCTACGGCGAACTTTAGATCCTGATGTCGAAAGAGCACAGTTGAGCGCCGGAATTTTCTTATTGTACGCGCGACGAGAGAACTGTCAGAGTCACCACTTCTGATCCACTCATTTTCGAGGCTAGTTACTATCGATAGACACGTATCAACCGAGGACTCTGGCAAACACTGCTTTGGTGATGACGTACCACCTGCAGTCCACCGGAACTTTTTACCGGGTGAGACACGTTTTTAAATAAGAAATGAGACAGCTGTCCTTCAATCCGATAAACATCGAAGCCATTGTGGTTTTGCCGCTGTGCTTGCGCTGGTCCTCGTGTCCTGGTCTGACGACGTCTACGATAAATACGTATAATTTGCCATTCGTACTACACACATTTCCCCTAATCGTACAGGAAGCATTTTACAATTAGGGAAACTTTGTGCAATACGATTGGGAAATTGTACCTGTTTATGAAAATATTATGCCATGGAACATCCATATATTCGCAATGGGAATACTATGACCTGTGCATTCATAAACATTTCAAAAAATAGAGAGAGAGAGAGAGAGAGAGAGAGAGAGAGAGAGAGAGAGAGAGAGAGAGAGAGAGAGAGAGAGAGAGAGAGGAGAGAGAGAGAGAGAGAGAGAGAGAGAGAGAGAGAGAGAGAGAGAGAGAGAGAGAGAGAGAGAGAGAGAGAGAGAGGAGAGAGAGAGAGAGAGAGAGAGAGAGAGAGAGAGAGAGAGAGAGAGAGAGAGAGAGAGAGAGAGATATAATATATATATATATATAGAGAGATATAGAGAGATATAGAGAGATATAGAGAGATATAGAGAGATATAGAGAGATATAGAGAGATATAGAGAGATATAGAGAGATATACAGAGATATACAGAGATATAGAGAGATATGAAGAGATATAGAGAGATATAGAGAGATATAGAGAGATATAGAGAGATATAGAGAGATATAGAGAAATATAGAGAGATATAGAGAGAGATAGAGATATAGAGATAGAGAAAGAGATAGAGATAGAGATATAGAGATATAGAGATCTAGAGATATAGAGATATAGAGATATAGAGATATAGAGATATAGAGATATAAAGACATAGAGATATAAAGATGTAGAGATATAGAGATATAGAGAGATATAGATATAGAGATATATAGATATAGAGATATAGAGATATAGAGATAGATATAGAGATAGATAGAGATAGAGATAGAGATAGAGATAGAGATAGAGATAGAGATAGAGATAGAGATAGAGATAGAGATAGAGATAGAGATAGAGATAGAGATAGAGATAGATAGAGATAGATAGAGATAGATAGATATAGAGATAGAGATAGATAGAGATAGAGATAGAGATAGAGATAGAGATAGAGATAGAGATAGAGATAGATAGAGATAGAGATAGAGATAGAGATAGAGATAGAGATAGAGATAAAGATAGAGATAGAGATAGAGATAGAGATAGAGATAGAGATAGAGATAGAGATAGAGATAGAGATAGAGATAGAGATAGAGATAGAGATAGAGATAGAGATAGAGATATAGATAGAGATAGAGATAGAGATAGATATAGATATAGATGGAGATAGAGATAGAGATAGAGATAGAGATAGAGATAGAGATAGAGATAGAGATAGAGATAGAGATAGAGATAGAGATAGAGAAAGATAGAGAGAGATAGAGATAGAGAGAGATAGAGAGAGATAGAGATAGAGATAGAGATAGAGATATATAGAGAGAGATATATAGATATAGATATAGAGATAGAGATAGAGATAGAGAGAGATAGAGATAGAGAGAGATAGAGAGAGATAGAGAGAGATAGAGATAGAGAGAGATAGAGATAGATAGAGATAGAGATAGAGAGAGATAGAGAGAGATAGAGAGAGATAGAGATAGAGATAGAGATAGAGATAGAGAGAGATAGAGAGAGATAGATAGAGATAGATAGAGATAGAGATAGATAGAGATAGAGATGGAGATAGATAGAGATAGAGATAGAGATAGAGATAGAGATAGAGAGAGATAGAGAGAGATAGAGAGAGAGAGATAGAGAGAGATGAGTGTTGGATGACCTGACGGAGGCCCATCTGGCTGTGCGACCCCTGCTCTGACCCTGCGCAGGATCTCCGATGACCTGGCGGGCGCCCAGCCGGCTGTATAACACCTGCTCTGACCCCGGACAGGATCTCCGATGACCTGGCGGGCGCCCAGCCGGCCCTGCTCAGCGCCACTGGCTGTGTGACCCCAGCTCTGACCACGCTGGTACTGACCGGCCAGGTCACACCGTACCTCCACAACGCCACACCCCGGAGTCCACTCAACTCAAAGGTGAGGTGCGAGAGCACAACAGCAGCTGAGTGCCCAGTGGCGACACACATTGGTCAGAAGCGTGACCTCGCACACATACACACGGCAACTGGGCTCATAACATCACGCACATCCACACGGCAACTGGGCTCTGCCTACCATTATCTGTGCTGTTGCCCATTGCGGGTCAAAAGCGTAACATCACACACATGCACATGGCAACTGGACTCTGCCGTCCCGTATCTGTGGTGTTGCCCATTGCGGGTCAGAAGCGTGACCCCCCCCCCACACACACATAAACACGGCAACTGGACTCTGCCTTCCCGCAGCGTGGTGTTTCCCTTTGCAGGTTAGAAGCGTGACCTCTCACACATACACACAGCCATTTTGGGGGATATATGAAGAAAAAATATTTGGAATGAGAAAAGGACAGCGAAATCGACCCGGGCTATAATTCTTTCTTGCCTCCCAATTTTTGTTTTTTTAATTTCAAAATTTTGAGTTTTCAAGTCTTCTTTAATTTTCCTTCTCCAATGCGTAGAGCAGACCGAGAAATGTTGTTGGAAGTCAACTTTCCCTAATACAAAATGCTTACTTTAGCCAGAATCCTGTGTTTGAACTTCAATATGGCAAATACGCAAAATTTATCTGTAGTCAAAAACGAAAAAAATGAAAAATTTAAGTTGTACGTTTTGTTGCATCCGTCAAGGAAAGCAAACGCTGAAAATTTCATTAAAATATCTGTATCCGTTAAAGCGTGACGACTGGTGTAACTTTTTTGGAGGTGATCTCACTTGACCTTGACTAACTCGTTGACCATAGATGACCTGATGTAAATTTTTTGAATTAGCATGTAAAATTGATGTGGGAAAAGGTAGGTACGGGAAAATAGCGTATATCGGCCGGTACAACATGGAGTTGTGTACGAAAATCGAAGGGGTGGGCGGATTTCGTCCGCCATCCCACCAGGGCGTGTGTTAACCTGTCATGAACTTCACCTAACTTGACCTCGGTGATCTGACATGACGTCGAAACAATGTAGCATAACAATATACATCAAACAAGTCGCTACTGTTGCCAAGAACACTTCTTTTTGCCAATATACGGGAAGCGCATCAGCGCCGATATTTGTGGTCTGGCGCTGAGAAAATGTTTTGACTTTACCGACCTCTAACTGAAATATTTTCAGTCGATTTTAGTTTTTCTCTCTTTAAACAACGTGTCGTTCATTTCGAAGCAGGTACACAAAAAATGGCGTACATCGGCTGGTGAAATCGGCAGTTATCTACGAAAAACCGGAGAGGTAGGCGGATTCCCTCCCCCCCCCTCCAGGGCTCGTGTTAAGTGTACGCATCCATTCTTCTTTGCTGTATATATGTCATATTTGTGGGGATTTCTGTGTTCCGTGCTTGAACGCAGGTAAAACGTTATGGGGACAATGGACATCTTTCATGCCGGGACAAACCTTTTTTCAAGTTTCATTTGTGCTTTTTAATTATAAACACGGTGGTATTAATTATTTTTGTTAAATTCTTAAGGCACTTAAATAATTTATTTCAGAAAAAAAAACACTTCAGAATGCCTCGCTTTGTGATTGTTCAAGTACATGTGACGTCACATATGTCGTGAGTGGCGAAGGTCGGCTGCCGGGCATTCGATTTTGTGTATAGGACGCCGCTGAGTTTGGATTAATCGTGACTGTTTTAGCCTAAATGGCATCCCACCGTCAGGTGACAATGGATAGCAAAAAAACACCGCTATTATACTTGCTTTGTGTCAAGGTGCAAAAACACAACATTTATAAAGCCAGACACGATATTCATCGGCCTTCCGAATTCACACAAGATGAGGAAGCTGTGGAGCGACGCTGCGCGCCGAGATGGTCTTCTGATCGCCGTATACCGAAGTATGATTCATTACACAAGCCTACACCTGTGTAGAGCGTCATGTCTGCATACACCTATCGATAATTGATTGTATTATCTGCTACATCAGCACTATTGACATTTTGCAAGAAAGCCCCTTAAAATTCAACAACATGCCTGGGATTCTATGCATCAACAGAATGAACCTGGAAACCTGTACCACATTTAAAAGCCATATACTATGGCCAATGTATGCATTTAATTTGTCATTTGATAGCAGTCCCTTCTCGTAATATCTCCATGATATCAGCGAAACATGACTGCATTTACATGAGGCATCATACTAATTCTGTTCCATGACAATGATGCTTAGAGGTATTGGCGTCTGCCAGCATATCATTAATGTATGCATGCATTTCACCAACATTCCCATGTAGGGGAAGAGGGGGAGGGGTTCCGAACACCTACGACATGCAACAAATAGCGCTACTGCTGCTTCTGTATGACCGAACCAGTAATTGTACTGTTTACTGAATACAAAAATGAACAAGCTATCCATACTTAAATAGTTCTTTGGATAAAAATCCTCAAGAGATTGGCAAAGAGGAACTTTAAAACAATCATTATTTTGTAATGGTATGCCATATCCTGAACATGAAAATGTTGTGCAGGATTGCTTCACTGTAGCTGCTGTGGTGCAAGTTATTTGTAGCCACTAAAAAAAAATACCAGTGGAATTGAAAAAGAAAATCTTGGAGGTCACCTCCTTATGGTTTTCCTAAACTAACTGCTCTTGGAAGCCTACAAATGGCACCCACAGAATTAATTAGCTAGGTACACAAAGAATTGGTAGGACCATGCAATTAGACCTTCATATTTCGGTACAAAAAGGTCCATCGTGTATGAATATTGCCATCTTTTTGTAATTTATGCACTGAACATGACATGGGAGATGTCCAAATGTAGGTGCTGGGCAGACGGAACATGTTCAGATGACCCCTTCTATTTCCTCATGTAGGTATTTGAACAATCATGCAATGGGAAATGAATGCTCGATAAATAAACTAAACTCGTCATGGTTCATCAATCAGTTATCAAATTATTACAACATTGCAGTACAGCTTACAGTATACCATTACCTACCCTGGATTGTCAGTTATCCCCTTGTGGATTAAAAATATCAAAACAAAATTGAATGCATAACCAGCTTCTCTTTCACTGGAGAGGAAGCCATGGTGTCCAGCTAAGGCATATATAATCCATGCCATGGCCCTTCCCATTATTTCACACATTTATTTCAAAAACATTGTACACCCGGGTACTGTTTGTTCACATGACACCAAAATGTCCTGGATTTGAAAGAGGAAGGTTAATTGTTGCATTATCACCAAAATATATTATTTACCCTTTCGAGCTTCGTATTTTCTTGAAAATCGTTCAGCTTAGTACCACAAGCACTCACCTTGTTCTCCATGATGGGATTCGGTTGAAAACGTTCGCGCAGAAATACCCGATCTAGACTTAACTGCGCGCCTCTGGCTTGGCCGCTTCGAGGAACGACATATCTGACGTCATCACCACGATAATGTTTTGTTTTTAATCGAAGAGAACACGTAACTGAAATCATTTAGTTAGGCAGGAAACAAAACTCCCGTAAGAAATACTTCAGTTTTGTATACGACATGTGACATACGTTTTTTTTGCAACAAAATACCCATTACGTGAAACTTGTCCATTGTGGTAAAGTTCAAAGTAACATAGTAACCCTCATTTCCGATTCTTTATTCAAGAACCTTTACATCAGCGCATAATTTCGCTCATATCGTTCAGCCGTAGGTCGATTGTGCTACCACGCGATTATGGGAAAGATAATTTGAGTTCCCTCAACCAAGCGTTTCTTTCATGCCTTCCGAACCCCTTCCCCCAATCGCACCACATATCAGATGCCTATAGTGATCAGCTAAACGTCTGGCCACAACTACTTTGCTAAGGTTAGATCAGCTCAGGTCGCATAATTTCTATGTCATGAATTAGCGTGTGCTTGGCCGACAAGCACATTTTTATTTGGGGGAGGGGTTAATCGAGCTCTCATATTGCTTCCACCGGCAGATCTTTAAGACGATTCTGTCCACTCTCACCTTCAAGTTAGCCGGTTTTCGGGAACTCGGAAGCTTGCATAAATCAACGATTTATCGAAACGTAGGCATGACTCCGACAGAAACGATTACTTGGAAGCGGCTTCTGTAGTCATATCTTTCCAACTGGGGGCTTTTATCGACTGAGAAGTGATTAAGTATATTTGAGGGGTGCTTAACTGATGATTGTTTTAAAGGAGTGCTCTCATCCTCCCGAACAGGCGTGTTGAAAAAGATTTCCGCACCCGCTGATTTTATTTAAGTTTTAGGGTGCAAACTGAAAACAACGGTTGTCCACTCTAGTACATGCCATCCCAGGTGGCCCCTTCATAGCACCAAAAATGGTCATGATAGGTTACTATACAACCACTCGCTATCCAGGAGAGACGATTGCCACTCACAAGTGTGCCTATCGTGACCAGCGAGACCCACTGTGCGCCAGCACGCGCCATCTTGCTCGATGATTCACATTTTATGTATAAAAGCTTCGAAACCACACCGTCTTGCCGGTGACCTTTTCTGAGTCAACCTGGATCACTGATCATGTCCTCGGATGACCTTTCTCGACACACATGCGTGCATGTGTCGGACACTTCAATGACCTGATTTCAAGTTCAACTAACATATGTACCTTTAATAAAACCAGAGAAACTGACTTGCTATTTTTTCCGTTACCGTGCATCACGTGTGGCGATATTTTCCGCGGTGTTTGACATGACATAGCACATTAGTGCTTACCTTGCGGGGCTACATGAAATGTCGGAAATAAGCTGGATCCGCTAAACTTTCTGAAACGCTACTTCATGGAACATAAAGTGTCAAAATTGGCACAAGGAGGAACGCATGAGAGCACTCAATGAACAAGTTTAAAAAAAAAACAATTAACAAAACTTAATGTACCAACAGTCAAGTAGCGTGTGAGATATGAGATGAGCTTTTAGCACAAAATGAATGCTGGGTGTATTAATGCGCAAAGTTATTGCGATATACGAAATATAATAGCAGAACATACCGCTTTTCACAACTCCCTGAAGCCATCCTGGAAAACCTGGAATATGTTGATTAAGCAAAAGGCATAACAAATTGAGCTAGGAAAAGCCGTTATGTTTCCGCGCAGTTGATTTAGCAATGGAATGCATTCAACCTGGGGGCAAATGATTCGCCTCCACCCCGACACTCATACCCCGGTCTACGGAAATGTGGTGAGCGCTGGCTTGCTGGCCAATCTGCTTGTTCGTTTCTGCATAAAGATATAGGGGTCAAATTAAAATCTTAGCTCCTGAAGCGATTATAGATGATGAACAATGGCAAGCAGTTGCAAGTTAAGGGCCTCCGACAATTTTAGTGTTTCTATGATCTCATAATGATCTCATAGTATTACTTCCTTTTTCTCCAGCTCGGTTTCCATATATGTCGCTCCCGTCGTCTTTCCGTCTATGCACACACACACACACACACACACACACACACACACACACACACACACACACACACACACACACACACACACACATATATATATATGCAGGCCTATGCATGCGTACGTAGGTGGGCACGATGAGGTATCGTGGTGAAATGTCAGGATGACATTCGAGTTAAGCCACCTACACATGCCAGGCCCGTCGTTTCTTGTCTGACAAAGGCGCTCCGCCACGCAACCGCAGATCGTGCAGCACGGTATAACCGAACGGTCCGAGGTCGGCTTCCTGCTGTACGAGGAGACCGAGGACGGCCGGCAGGTGCGACAGGTCGGCTCCCGGCTCAAGACGCCGCTGTTGCCCATCTGGCTGACCTGCTGTCAGGAGCGCTACGGCGTCCTGTTCCACCTGAACCGCGACCTCACCAGGGACTACCACGCCGAACACCGGTGAGTGCCAGCGAAGAGTGGTGAGTGCCAGTGAGGAATGGTGAGTGTCAGCGAGGAGGGGTGAGTGTCAGCGAGGAGGGGTGAGTGTCAGCGAGGAGGGGTGAGTGTCAGCGAGGAGGGGTGAGTGTCAGCGAGGAGGGGTGAGTGTCAGCGAGGAGGGGTGAGTGTCAGCGAGGAGGGGTGAGTGTCAGCGAGGAGTAGTGAGTGCCAGTGAGGAATGGTGGGTGTCAGCGAGGAGGGGTGAGTGTCAGCGAGGAGGGGTGAGTGTCAGCGAGGAGGGATGAGTGTCAGCGAGGAGGGATGAGTGTCAGCGAGGAGTGGGGAGCGCCGCCAGCACCGGTGAGTGTCTGAAGGACCGGTGAGTGCCTCGGGGACCGATGAGTGTCAGGCGTCTGACGAGTTTTGAGATACCGGTGGGCGAATAATGTGACGAGCTGATGACGATAACCAACGGCTAGCGGGATTGATCCGAATACAAAGACGGGGACAATATCACTGAAGATTGACGAGACTGAACAAAACGCAACTTCCATCATTGCAGCCATTCCCTTCATGTGGGGACGGTCCAGGGTACCGACGAGCCCACGGATGGATGTGCTGGTACACAACCACACATACAGGTATATACATATATATATATATATATATATATATATATATATATATATATATATATATATATATATATATATATATATATATATACGTATATATATATACGTATAACAAATATTGGTGCACATGCGTGCATTTTATATACCACAATATCTGGACCCTAACTGTGTTTAATTCCTGCCAATAGGTGGCCTCAGCCTTCACCTAGATCTCCTACCTAACTTCTCCCACTCCACAGCGTTGGGCTAAGGTCACGTTCACTTGGTCTCTGTGACCGCAGATTTAACCTGCACTACTATAGCGGTCACGAAGAGCACCTGGGTCAGCCCACCCTGCTCACTGTGGACACAAACTCGAGACTGGAGCGTCGCGACGAGTCGCTGCCCTTGTTGGATACTCTCATCCATTCCAAGTAAGGCAACGCTGCGTGTGACAACGAAGGTTGGATGGTTCAGTTAGCTCATAAAGGTTAACTGACTACTAACTTTAGAGCTTTGTGTTATATATATATATGTGTGTGTGTATATGTATGTATATATGAACCGGGGTGGGGATGGCCGAGTGGTTAAGGTATTGAGCTCTGCGTACCAAAGGTCCCGAGTTCAACACTCTCACCACTCGGGACATTTCACAATCCCGCGGACCACCGGCGAAACAGTGTGGGCGGCGCCATTAACCGTGATCATGCAAAAAGTGCATCGAGAACCACTCAATATATTAGCAACAACAAATATATGCACCGTCATTTGTAAATCTAAGAAATTGTAATAAATATTTGAAGCGCTCGATATGACAATGCTCATAATAGCTTGTCTTAATATAACTTATTTAAGGATTTAAGTATTTACTATTTAAGTATTTATTTTAAGATTACAGTATTTAAGGATTATTTCATAATATAATGCGCTGGTGCACCGCTATAGCGATGGAAGCACAGGGAAATGGCAGGACAATAGCCTTACCCAACCTTTTGGGGTCTAAGTCGCTTGGGAGCAGCAAGATGTGCAGCAGTCAGCTGCAAGGCTCTTGAGCATTGAAGGGCTATCCCATGGACGTTTATGCTAAATGTGGAGGTAAGTTGGTGTGGAAAAGTGAACATTGGTTGTTGTGATGCGACGTTCGTTTTACAGGGATATTGTTTTACAGCATGCAAAGCCATGTACTTACATGAGGTTCATTCAGATATCATTAGTTCAATGGGGCTGCGTAAACCACGAGTTAGTTGCTTGAGTTTTAGGGCGCATCGAGATCATTGATCACAGAGCGCATACACATAGGATTGCGAGCAAAAATAGACAAGGCTTAGATGACCTTTTCCTCCTCGGCGTCCTGTGATTGCCGCCCCACGCCCCGACGCGTCACACCCGGCTGCGGTTGTTCGCAGGTGGCCTGAGGCTGCCATCGACTGGCATGGAACGGCGCCGTACCTGTAGAGAAGTAGAGAAGTGGCCTACTGCCCCTGCTGCCGCGACTGTCTACTGACATGGAGCGGCGCTGCACATGTAGGGAAGCGGCCTGCTGTCCCCGGTGCCGCGACTATCTACTGACACGGAGCGGCGCTGTACCTGTAGAGAAGCAGCCCACTGCCCCTGCTGCCGCGACTATCAGCTGACACGAAGTGGCGTGGTACGACTATCTACTGACATGGAGCGGCGCCGTACCGCGACTATCTACTAACATGGCACGGTGCCGTACCTGTAGAGAAGCGGCCGGCTGGTCCTGGTGCTGCCACTATCTCCAGCAGCGACCTGACACTGCTGCTGGCGACTTCAGGCCGCGCTCGTCCTGGAGACGAGCTTCGCAGTGGCATCTGTGCGGCAGCATCCTGCTGATGTCGACCACGTCGCAGCACCAGCTGGACAGTGGTGAAGCCGTATACCGCATTTGACATTGACTGTGCCTTCGACAGTGATGCTTTGATACTGGGCGGTGGATTCCGCCTGCCACGTCGCGGGTTTTCAGCCACCTGTACACAATTTAATTGTGCGTGGTATGCGGATTGGTGATAGCAGGTGTTGAATGAAGGACGGAATCAATTTCCGGAATCAATTTCTCGGTCGTGGTTGACAGTGCGTTCTCCACTGTGTCATGCCGTGTTTGCGGCAATGTCAATCCCAACTCACAGGAACTGATCTTTGTAATTTCTTATTTATCTAGTCAATAGGCAATACAGTATCTATTTTCAAACTGCAAGCGATTACCAAGTACCAAATACCAGATTACCAAAGAATGGTATGCTTGGTATGTCGCCTAGAACGCTTCGTGTATGTCTAGATGTTTGAAGATGCAAAATACTGTTTCATGGCGGGATGAAGTATCGGAGCAGGTTCAGGAATCGGTGGAAGCATGCTTTTCCAAAAGTTCAGGCATTTGCGAATAAAGTAGTGTATGCTACTTGCAAAAGCACCGAATCTAAAACTCCCAATTAATGACCATTCAATTCGTTGCTCAATCTCAGGAAATATGCCCGGTATATCAATATCAAATTATTCCCTGAGCATTCTAGGAAGTTCACAAGACAGGTTTATTGAATATTCACAGTTCAACTCGAAAGATTTAAGACTAAGGAGACAAACGGAATATATTGAATTTTTCGCTGTTGTGGTAAATGCGTTGACATGCATTGAAAAGCGGTTCGTTCTTGTCTAAACATTGTGAGAAACAAGGAAGTTTATGGTACATTGGTGTATCCATATTATCCTGTACGATAGCATAGTGACAACTACTCTATGAATCTTTGAAAGTGAAGACAGCTCCAACCAGCTTACCTTCATGCTATTCCATTGAAGTTGCAAACAATGATTTGCTGTGTGTCAATGTTCGTGTTGGCTTCCATGTCAACACCAAACCAAAAACGTTTTCTACAATTAGCTTTCACTGGCTATCGAAATCCAAGTTCTTCCCTTACAATTAGTCACCATTATTTATACACTCTCTCTTTCTCTCTCTCTTTATCTCTCTCTCTCTCTTTTCTCTCTCTCTCTCCTCTCTCTCTCTCTCTCTCTCTCTCTCTCTCTCTCTCTCTCTCTCTCTCTCTCTCTCTCTCTCTCTCTCTCTCTCTCTCTCTCTCTCTCTCTCTCTCTCTCTCTCTCTCTCTCTCTCTCTCGCATATCAATGTTCACCATTTCACATTGCAATGATTCATACCTTGCACAAAAGCAATCACTGGCTTCGAGATGGTACCCTTGTTCGTGATGTCTTGTGGAGGAAAAAAGGCATTGTCGTCCATGCAACAATGTTTTGCTTCCGATATACTTAACAATAAGGCAACGGTAAAGGGCAGGGCTAGATAATTAACTGCATTGTGTCTCACTGTAAGCCTTGTACATTGCAGCCGAAGTGTATGTAATGAAACGCTATATTTAACAAGTATATTCGCAAAGCTACGGCTTCTTCGTATCGCCCAACAGTTGTTCGATACCGAGGCTGTCTCTGGGCACCGTGGTTGGTTTATCTGGCCTTCGTTTGTAATAGTGGACGTTGTTTTTGCCGTATTATGAGTAGTAAATTGTGACAGAGCAACATCTTTTTTGTACTTTCAACAAACTGTTCCTATTGTTTTCCCGTCACGTAGCATGTTTCAATCCCAAATAAATGCTTTCCAGAAGCCGAGCATATTTAAATCGCTGTGCTATATATATAATATGCGTAGTTCAGCGTATCACATACGTTCTCCTTTCATGTAACAAAGTTATCGTGAACGTAACGTTATGGACGGCTGGTACCAATCGCCAGTCGCTCAATGGATCGACGGAAGAAATTGAATCATGTTCTACCAACAGCGCTCCTCGTGTTTTTGTCCCAGGTTGCAGCCTTGACAAATTGACCTCATCTTTGTTTGTATGTTTTTGCTACTTATGATAGATGATGACAATCAGTGCGAGTGGCCTGCACAAAGTTCAGTGTTGTTGTGTATTCACGGAACATTGTTCGCAGCGACCAGCTTCGTTCATGATGTTCGCGTGGCGAGGTGGCCGTGTGGTTTGGTGTTGTTGGATGATGTAAATATACCGCGTGCGCAGCGACCAGTCTCCATGTCTTGCAGCTCGGACAGATACAGATTGATTATGCTGTCTGCACTTCCGACACCCGCTGGGATCGACACAGGCCTGTCTGGATCATGTTGTGTGACTCAGATCGGCTTAACGCCTGCAGTGGCCCACATTCAGCGGATATACTTTCCTCGGGATAAGCTGGCTCCCGGATGTCTGACATCCACACACCACTACTGGAAGTCGGCTACGACGGTGCTCCACGGAACTGGTCCGATCCAGCCCGGCCGCGGGCAGCAGGACTGTCGATCGTGCGAAGCGGAAGACGGCGCGTGCCCGCTAACCGCACCACCATCAACTGTTGAGGAGCACGCAGATACCTCTTGCCAGCCGGTTGGATGGTACGAACTAACGTTCGGCTGGACGTCGCTACTGCGCGTCTGCGCCGCACCAGCTGCCTCCGCTACAGCTTCGCCCTGGACGTGCGTCACAGCTGCCTGCACGGCATCAGTGGTCGCCGTTGCTGGACGCCATGTCGTTGCCGGTACCGGTACCGGTGCCGGTGCCGGTGACGGTGCCGGTGACGGTGCCGGTGACGGTGCCGGTGCCGGTGCCGGTGACGATGCCGGTACCGGTGCCGGTGTCGGTGCCGGTGCCGGTGACGGTGACGTTGCCGGTGCCGGTACCGGTACCGGTGCCGGTGCCGGTGCCGGTGCCGGTGCCGGTGACGGTGCCGGTGACGGTACCGGTGCCGGTGCCGGTGACGGTACCGGTGCCGGTGCCGGTGACGGTGCCGGTGACGGTGCCGGTGACGGTGACGGTGCCGGTGACGGTGCCGGTGACGGTGCCGGTGACGGTGCCGGTGACGGTGCCGGTGACGGTGCCGGTGACGGTGCCGGTGACGGTGCCGGTGACGGTGCCGGTGACGGTGCCGGTGACGGTGCCGGTGACGGTGCTGGTGACGGTGCCGGTGACGGTGCCGGTGACGGTGCCGGTGACGGTGCCGGTGACGGTGCCGGTGACGGTGCTGTACGGCGGTCTGCTGAGCCCAGAGCACCGACGCACGATGAGCCGATGCAGGCTGGCTCGGCCGTGATTGATGACCTGTGGACCCGTCTGGTGCCGCCAACGTAGACACGTGACAGTCGACTCGTGAAGTGCTGACACGTGGCAGTCGACTCGTGACGTGCTGACACGTGACAGCCCGACACGTGACGTGCTGACACGTGACGTGCTGACACGTGACGTGCTGACACGTGACGTGCTGACACGTGACGTGCTGACACGTGATAGCCCGACATGTGACGTGCTGACACGTGGCAGCCGACTCGTGACGTGCTGACACGTGACAGTCCGACACGTGACACTCCGACACGTGACGTGCTGACACGTGACGTGCTGACACGTGACGTGGTGACACGTGACAGCCCGACACGTGACGTGCTGACACGTGACGTGCCGCACGTGACGTGCTGACACGTGACAGTCCGACACGTGACGTGCTGACACGTGACGTGCTGACACGTGACGTGCTGACACGTGACGTGCTGACACGTGACCGTCCGACACGTGACGTGCTGACACGTGATGGTGTGCTACCCATCGGCAGGACTCGGCGGACACACCCGGCCTCGTATCATTAACAATTAATTGTCATAACAGAGTAAGTGCGCCGGTCCGGGACTACGCCCGATCATGCACACAGATGAGTGACGAGTGCGCTGACGGACAGGCAGCCGGGGGTGGGGGGGGTTGTCAGGCCCAGAGCGACGAATCCGTCACACTGCCGCCGGACACGACACAGGCCACTGGTGAGCTGAGGTGATTGATGATGGCCGCGCCAGCCGGGACACCGAGCTGACGACGGCCACCTGGCTATACAGCAACCGTGTCCACGGAGAGGAGGCGCCTGTGGCAGCCGCGCCTGTGGCAGCCGCGCCTGTGGCAGCCGCGCCTGCGGGAACGAAGTCCCGCGTAACCGTGCCTGAGGGAATTAAGCCACACGATGACGTGCCTGAGGAAATGAAGCCTCACGGTGACGTGCCTGTGGGAACGCAACCTCGAGGGGTCGTGCCTATGGGAACTGTGTGAACTGTGCACGGGAACAATGTCTGTGGGAACTGTGAGAGCTGTGTGTGGGAACAATGTCTGTAGGAATTGTGTGAGCTTTGTGTAGGAACAATGTCTGTGGGAACTGTGTGGGGAACGGTTCCTGTTGTAACGGGGCCGGTAGAACACGTGCCTGGGTGAACGATGTGTGGCGGTTCGGCACGTGCTCTATTTTCTGTGTTCTAGTCCCATTAAGTTCCAAAAATGTTGGGAGATCAGACTGACCCTCTCACCCAACCCGAAGGCGTTGAGATGAGAGAACTTGACTCGGCGACTGCTGCTGGACTTGGCTGTGCGAGTGATTCGAACGGCTGGCGTTTCACTAGCTCTGCGGGCCCGTGTGAGCGATGTGTGTGGTCCACCGGGCCTGTCGCCTGCCGGCGAGGCTCGGCGACACATGGCCAGTCGGCACGCCACTTGCCAGGTGATATTGCCCAGCTGATTGCGGCTAAGCTGTGCCAATTTGTCTCCTACAACCCGGCCGCCATTATTTACATGGTACGACACTACTGGCTCCCGGTCAATGTGCATCGTAAGCGGCCAGTCTGTCACCGAGACCCCGACAGAGTCCCAGACAAAGACCCCGACAAAGACCCTGCCGGGTTCAAGCTGAATGACTCATAACGCACTGTCGACTGCAAGCACCGTGATCCTATGTATTGATGCTGGTCTAGAGTCGACTTACCATGTCGAAACCTAGCTCTAGATGGACCGTACTTTTGTCACTACTATCTCTCAGATAGGAAGCCGTGGCACAGGCTGTGTACCGCCCGATAATGCAACCACAACAGCGCTGTTAGCAACCACGTCCACAACAGCGCTGCTAGCAACCACGTCCACAACGGCGCTGCTAGCAACCACGTCCACAACGGCGCTGCTAGCAACCACGTCCACAGCAGCGCTGCTAGCAACCACGTCCACAACAGCGCTGCTAGCAACCACGTCCACAACGGCGCTGCTAGCAACCACGTCCACAACGGCGCTGCTAGCAACCACGTCCACAACAGCGCTGCTAGCAACCACGTCCACAACAGCGGTGCTAGCAACCACGTCCACAACAGCGCTGCTAGCAACCACGTCCACAACGGCGCTGCTAGCAACCACGTCCACAACAGCGCTGCTAGCAACCACGTCCACAATGGCGCTGCTAGCAACCACGTCCACAACAGCGGTGCTAGCAACCACGTCCACAACAGCGCTGCTAGCAACCACGTCCACAACAGCGCTGCTAGCAACCACGTCCACAGCAGCGTTGCTCACTGCCACACAGCCACGCATAAGGGAACGTCAAAATCGGGCTAAGCGTTCCGAACCAAACCTGGCTGAGTGTCACATTTGATGTCGTTGCTGTGCAGTCAACACCAAAAAGGTAAATATAAATGTTGGAATAGTCCTGGAATAGTGTGTGACCGATTGATTCTGCCCCCACATTGGCTTTCTGCGCGTCGGCTGTGACCCGTTGTTCAAGTTTTGATGCTTGCTGACTTCCTATCGGTGCTTCAGTTTGTAACTTATCTGCAAGCCTCGCAGATAAGTTGAGTATATGTTCTTTTTTCAGAACTCTTCACTCACGGTGCTTTGCCAGCAGCAATGCGAGATAATTGCCTTGTACCGATAATCAAGGGTAAGGTCGGCAAGACTTTGTAAGTAAGACAAAACTTTGACTTTGTCGGCAATACTTTGACAAGTCTGGGTAGGATTATCGCAAAGCCATTATGGCAAGGGTCGTGAACGCAACTTTAGAGATTATTCTTCTTACTAGTACCGCAAACTACGTCCAATCAATTTTGCTACAAGAGTGGAGTTTGAACGGACTCTTACATGCATGTATGCTAGATTTATGCAGGAGTTTGAATGGTAGCGTGTTGATAGGATCCCTTGATGTTAGCAAAGCGTTCGATCATATTTAGCATTCAAGGTTATGTGATGCGATTCGCGGCATATGAACGCTAAGTTATATCATTCAAATTCTGAGTAACTGCCACGCCAGTCAAATATTGAGTATCAGATGAGGCTATATCATGTCAGATAAATACGATGCAAGAAATGCAATCAGACAAGTTGTGTCGCTTTACTTATTTAATCGATATATGAATTAATTCAGTATTGATCTGAATGAAATCAGTGTTGAAGGTTGGATTGATGTCGCTAGATTTCCGTCTTGAGAGTTGCATTGATACCGTACAGTGCTATGGTTATGAGCCTGCCGTCGTTATTGGTTTGGGACACTTACTTCACTCGTGCGCATGTTTTGGAATAGTCAGTTTGTGGGAATTCAACGTGAAGAAGAGGACGATCTTTTCATGTGGATGTAGTTACCTGAAAGAAGTTACTTTGCCACAACCGTACATTGACGATGTGTCCATAACCACTTCTCCGGTCAAAGCATCACAGCCTGTTTCGGAGCGGGAACTGTTAAAGATCCACTCGAACTTCCACATTAAGCAGTGGGCCAAAGGAAGCCGGGTATAGGAAAACCCTCGGGGAAATACGGCCCAAAAATGGCCTCACTTTTGAGTTTCGAATGTTTGGAATACAAAAATGCTGTTTTTTGAAGAAAATGAATGTTCAAAAACATCTTCTATCTCCACTTCTCGTACTGACACAAAGCTAAAACGCACGTCATGTGATAGCTAGGTACACGGCATGTATTATACAAATAGTCACATTGGTCTAACATGGGCCAAATTGACAGTGGCCTTAGGTCACTGACGTGACCTGAAACACAAATAAATATATGCGTATTGTAAGCAATGTCAAATTGTAGCCATGAAGTGAACTTCGTTTCAAGGTATTTCCGCGTTAATGATCTATCAGTCCTAAAAACCATGACCTCGGATGACCTCCATCTTCGTTATGATTCATATTGTCATTTCCATTGGGTATTCCAGGTCTTATAATTGAAGCGTGATACCATCTAGCCATTCAAACTAGAAATAAACCATAAAAACAAGCAGGTCTAAATAGGTTTTTCCATTTAGCTCACTTCATCTTGACCTGTCCTCAGGTCACTTGATGGTGGTGAAACAAATTGGATAATGAGCTTCACCTCACATTTCTGCATGCATATCAAGGACAAACGGATGGTTAGAAGAACATGCATATTCCAAGAACATTAAAGTTTGTCTGAATTTGGACAACATTGGCCACGATCTAGATAACTGACCTGATCTCCACCAGAAATCATATCCATACGTTGTGTAGGCACTGCTCAGTTGTACTCAAGCAGCAAGTTTTTTCCTCAAAATCTTTTCATTGATGTGAGTTGGCAATTCTGAATCACTTTTGGTGGTGGTCTTCTTGATCTGAACTAGAACAATGAACTTGCAAGTGATCTACGATTGAAATATTCACGTCAGACGCAAAAATTGCCCAGAACTGGAATGTCGAGTACTGAAGTATTCCGAATCGAGTACTGGAATTATCAAGGCGTTGTGACCAGCCATTTTTAAGCATCGTGGAAACACCTTATGGAAAGCCGAAAATGACACTCACCCCCTCCCAAGCTCAGAACAGGTTGCAAGTGTGAAATGTTTTGGTCGTGTGCTGCAATGCAGGAGATCTGATGAATTGGGAATTGAAAGGCAGCGCAAGCAAATGCACCCACAAGGAAACTGTCTCGTTCGGTGACATCATATGTGTTCGCCGCATGTTGAACCCCAGTTATTGAAGTCGCTTTGTTCCTCTGTATGCTCCCCACCTATGGTGTAAATGTTCCAGGTGAATAATGAAAAAGTTCGTGGTTGCATATCGCACTGCGTTTAATAGACTTCATGGCTATTCACAATATGTCAGTTTGTCAACGTCATATGTGGGATTCAGCTTTCCTCATTGTTCAGCTGTGATTTGTAAAGTGATGTATGGGTTTACACAGCGTGTGTCAGTTTGAAAAAATCGCTTGGTGATGACCTCAGAATATATAAGTTTGAAGTACAATTTGATCATGAGGCGGCGCTGGGCAGCACTGCTGCGCCTTGCATAAACCTGTATGCTCGGTTAATTTTACCCATTGTTTGTTGTTGTCAAAGCCAAGTACCACAAATGATATATTCGGCGTTTCCTCGTACGAAAAGTTAACAAACGCCTTACTAGGCGACTCAATTTTTTGGGAACATTGTGCTTAATGAAGCGACGTTCCAGAAAATCAGTGAGGTGCTAAGCAAATCCAAATTGGGGACTTGAAAGTCCTAATTGTAGATTGGTCATTTGGACAGTCGTTTGGATGGGATACTTGGCTTACTTTCACGCACGAGACTATGCATTAGTTCACGACACCACGACAGTCATTGGCGTATTGCCACTCGATAATCCTCCAGATATCGGATAGCATTGCAAAGCAGCGGCCAGGTGCTGCTCAGCATCGGCGGTTTATTGGTGCAAGCATGCCCTTCAGAATACGTACAGACAAGTGTATGTTGCAACCAATTAACTGGCAGAGATTTTGCAAGGCCTATTAAAGACTTGTAAGTCGTTGAGCAGACCATCACGACGCTGCTAAGCCTGATCGAAATTATACTTTTCCAGATATAAGTTAATGCTGTGTTTTTCAGCAGTATTGCCTGCCAGTTGGCCTACAAAGGCCAGGGAGCAGAGGTCAATGACCGAATTATTAGAAGTGCACAAATATTTCCACAAATTACACCTCAAAATGGACTTAGCAGGGCTGAAGATGTGGCGCAATTAGTTTGGCACAGCACCTACAGCGAACACCAGAGATATAGGCTAATGACGATTTATGTCCATACACACTTACACGAGTTTAGTAATCACCATGTATAAAATAAACATACAAAATGCGTGTTACGTTTAGGATATACAAGATACAAATACAAGATACTTTCTTCGTGCACTGAATTACAGAGTAAAGGTCCATCAGTGGATTCTCGTAATTTCGCAATAACGACGGAGCAATCCAGTTACATTTCTCGACGCGGTAAGCTTGCTTTCCGTTAAGATGTGTCACTTACATAGGTCACGAGGTTGGTTGTTTTGATATGCAATGACTCCTGGAGAGTTACTTCTGTCAAGGTAGATGTATCCAAACTTCCTGAGGAGGAGGAGGAGCGAGGGGATGATGGGGAGGAGAATGAGGGGGCAGAGAAGGAGGAGAAGGGGAAGAGGAAGATATGCATCCACATTTCATGACTTAGTGCATGCAGAAGTAGTATGCATGAATTGCTTTACAAAATTGTTTTTATCTGGTCATTAACTTATACATGCCTTTCAATACCAAATTGTGCTACAAATCATTGACTTGAAGATGAAATGACTTCAAGACTACCAGTAAATCGAAATCAGCTCGCCAGCACTGTTATCTATCCTGAATGATATATCACCATCGGTAACTAAGAGACCCCCTCCCATAGTGATCACAGCCGTTCTCGACGCACCGGGCTCCCACTCGCGCAACCGGAGCATAATGTGCCCAAAAGCACGCCTCCTTGCCCGGTAATCCAATCATAATCCCATCAGGGCGAATTTGTGCGGCGCACCCCCCGTCGACGAGCCGAGCGCCGCCCGGCGGCGTGACCGACCGTCACAATGACTAGCCAAAGCCTGTTTGGTGGCGAAACGGTGTGTTTTGCGGCGCGTCGCAGTCGCACCCGATAATCGCATCATTAGCAGATAGTGGGGCCTTTATGTTGGCGGTGTGTTTACGCGCCGGCCGACGGCAGGGGTCGCGGTCGGGCGTCCGTCCGAGGACCGGCCGGGCCGGATCGGCGCTCGTCGCTGTCGACGCTGCGGACGTCAGCGACGGCCTACAGCGCCACTAGTGCATCGCTACTGGCGGTGTTGTCTATATTACCTGAAATATTGCTGTGCGTGCACAATGCGCTGAAGGTTTGTCGCTGACTCGCCGTCACCAGCTTGATCTAGGCGGAGGTAACTGACCCACAGCTTCAACATGAACAGGAGTCAGTTAGAAATTAAGCTAACTCATAAGTGAAACCTGACTACCTTCAGTATTTCTGCTGGAAACTACCGAACCACTGGAAACTTGTAAAGTTAGTGCTGCCGAGTGACGATTTGATGTCGTAAGGTGGAGGAAACGGTGCAAATTTAGCTACACTGTATTTGGTTGCTGGAAAATTTGGTGCTACCACATTGTCCACTCGCATACTGAACATTCCCTTTTCCTCCACCCGTTAATTCGGCATATTTTTGGTTCCAAAGAGACTTGGACAACTGGGGGGGGGGGGGGGATCGGGGTTCTTAAACCCTAGGCCTATTAACGGTCACTATAGGTGGCGGGATGCGTTTCACAGCTCCATCTATAACGCCACCAGAGTCCTGACGGGATTGGTGACGCACAACGCTCTTTCCTTGAAAAAGAATGCGTGTGATAGTGATGGCATCTTCAGTGGAAAGAAAGAAGGATATAATGATGGCAATACTAAAAACATAAAAGGGCATACCAAAATCTACGAGAAGAAAGGAGGATCTGAATGACAAATTATGTCAGTTATTAACCTGCGCCGTCTCTCCTCTCAGGTCCTCACACCACGTCTCGGGGGGGGGGGGGGGCAGGGGCTGACAGTAACCCCCCTCTAAAATCCAAACTAAGCGCACGAAAACGAAAGAAGCGTCATCGGAAAGTGCTTGACGCGTATGGTCCAGATCCACCCTTAAAACAATTTCTCCCCAAAAGTGACGTCCCTAGTGGGCTACGTTTTCACGACTTTTCACGATTTACATTTGTTTTTGGCTCTGGGGAGTTCATTTTGGGGATATTTGAAAAACAAAAATTATTTGGAATAGAAATCGAACAGCAAAATTGATCAGGGCCATAATTTGCTTTTACACCCCCCAAAATGATGTTTTAATTTTTTGTTTACAATTTCAAAATTTTTAGTTTTCAAGTTTCCTTTAATTTTCCTTTGCTAATGGGTAGAGCATACCGAGAAACGTTGTTGGAAGTGAACTTGCCCCAAGCAAAAATGCTTACTTTAGCCAGAATCTTCGATTTTAACTGCAATCGATGTTAACTGCAATAAGAAAATATACAAAATTTATATGTAGTCAAAAGTGGAAAAAACGCGCCATTCGTTCACTATCCGTGAAAAACCTGAGGTGGTGCGGTTGCAGACACCCCCGAGACGGGACGGGTTGAAGTTGTAAAGATTTGATAAATGGGTTGATCCCACCGACCCGGTTTGCTATTCTCACATTAACTTCACTGTATGTGCCCGTGAGTATTCGGCCTCATTCCTAGTTTGGAACTGAGTTGTACGGATCGGGGATATGACATCAACGACCGTTGTTTTCGTCACGTCATATACATTTGCTTCGATACGACACAATGCTTCGAAAAGCAAGCTCATGGGTATCCAACATGTTCTGGATAGGATGCGTTTTGGAGCCTGTATAAGTCGCAATTGAGGTGAGTGACATCGCAGTTGGGGTCAGCAGGCACAACGTTTCAAATTTGGCAGTGCTGAGCCTACGATGGTCCCAGAAATTGCCTCGCCATGCTGACTACGTTTGTCAAAGTCGGTCCCTGGAAACTCCTGAAATATCTGAAGAGGCAATTTTTTGGGAATATCAATTAAACAGAGTAAAGTGGGCATAATTAATTACAGACAGCACATGTGTCACGAAAACATGCATTTCAGTTCCACACACCCGCTGGGGTCCCTCAATTGTCATGAGAAGTGATGGATGAATTATTCTGCATTCCTTCATTCCGTTTTGCTTGATGTCAAAAGTGGGACATTTATTATGATGCATCGTGCATCTTGCATCAGTGTGCCACTTGCAGAAGTATTTTAGACACATTGCAAAATATTCTTGATTTATATATAATGTTTAGCACCGATAGTTTAGCACTGGTCTGAATAGGGCTAATCGTGTTTTAGTTGGACGAACTCGTGATCCCGGCTTCATGGAACCTCCCGTCCGGCGATGCTGCCTGTTGCATCAGACCCTGGCATCAGTGGACCGGGCTGGACCTCGCAGCGCCCGGGCTAGACCCTCCAGCGCCTGGGCTGGGCCTTCCAGCTCCCGGACTAGACCCTCCAGCGTCTGGGCTGAGCCTCCCAGCGCCTGGGCTGAGCCTCCGAGCGCCTGGGCTGAGCCTCCCAGCGCCTGAGCTTGGCCTCCCAGCGCCTGGGCTGAGCCTCTCAGCGCCTGGGCTGAGCCTCCCAGCACCTAGGCTGAGCCTCTCAGCGCCTGGGCTGAGCCTCCCAGCGCCTGGGCTGAGCCTCCCAGCGCCTGGGCTGAGCCTCCCAGCGCCTGGGCTGCTGAGCCTCCCAGCGTCTGAGCTGAGCCTCCCAGCGTCTGGGCTGAGCCTCCCAGCGCCGCCCATTGCTATCCAGCGCCCGAGCCGGCCCGACCAGCGAGCGTGTGTCCGCGAGCCCGTCGGCGCTGCAAGTGCACGTCGCCCGATCCGGTCCGGACCGGACCGGACTGGACCTGACCGGACCTGACCGGGCCTGGCCGGGCCGGGCCGGGCCGGGCCGGGCCGACGCGACTCCTCCCCGCGCCACCATTGGCCGGATCGCCGCGCGGCCGGCCCGCTCCACTGAGTGCGCCGCTTTTTGCCGCCGGCGACGCGGCAATGGCGCGTCGGCGGCGCCACGCACGTCGGCCGCGCGCGCCCCGAGTGTCTCCGGACGGCAGCGCCGTCCGCCGCCGTGACGTGCCGGCGACGGTGCACTTTGGAGCCGCGTGCACTGTCGGACGGGGCCAGCAGGCACCGGGCCGGCCGTTGGGGTCCAGCCGGCCCGACCGAGATGTCACGGGAACGGGTAATTGATTTGCGCGCGGGTCTGTTTTGGGTAGACGAGCCATTGTCGGCCTGCTTTGTCGCCCGGCCACAGAGCGGTCGGACGGGCAGGTGCGCTCGCCGCCAGCGCGTCCAACAGCCGAATTCTGACAGCGTTCGTTGTTTCGCTGATGGTCGGAGTGGGTCATCGCAGCGCCCCTCGCCGTCTCTCTCTTCCTCTCTACCTGCCTCGGTCGCCCAGGCGCATCGCGTCCCGTCGCCGAGCGGCCCTGCGCAGCGCGCGGCGGCCGTGTTTTCCGGACGCGCCGCGTTCGCCGCATCTGCGCCGCGCGGCGCGCGCCATTGTCGCCGCGCCGCGCGGCGAGACGCGGCCGTGAAAGAGAGCTCATCACCGCACGATCAAAAACACGCTCGCCGGTGTTGTGCCCGGCTTATCGGACGGACCGCGCCACTCGGCTGACCCGGCTGTTTTCTTCACGCGCTCTTTCGCCTCAAGAGCGCTGCTCGAATCGCGATCCATACAAGGGTCGGCGGGGAGTGTCAGTTTCGCAGATTAGCCACAGTTAATAACAGATAAGAGCCATGAAAATGTACAAGACCCGCATTGTTGGCGAACTGGAGAGGGGATTACTGGATCTAATGGTCGAAGAATGCTTGCTGGTGGGACCAGTGAAGTGAGACGGGCGGTATGTGGCCATGTTTTCGCGTGGCCGTGAATTGGAGCCATGTACTTCATTGAGAGCCGAACTATAGATGGTGGGTTTATGTGACACAGAACACATGATTGACTGGAGTACTAGACCGAAGACAGGACTGCCAGTCGCAATGCGCTGGTGAGTTATGAGGCTTGCCTGCAAGATTACGCTCCACAAAACAGGACAGTTCCACGGGAATTCACAAAACTAATGTCAAGATTTGGACGATTGCTTTAGCATGCCGAGAATAGGCTCTGAGCTGGGCAGCCCATGGTACATGTGTAAGCAAGATACTTTGGCTGGCCACTTCGGCAATCGGTCGTACGGGGTAGGATCATTGAGGATCGCTGTTTGTTTACCTGCACACAAGCGACAATTAAACCAAAGAAATCACATACATCGGTTAATTACGCGGAACATTTCGTCTTGAGAAGAGTGGGACACGACGAAAGCTGTTGACGATAGCGAGTGGCATGGAAGAGCTCCCGCATGGAGCACTTCGTGTCTGGTGTTCGCCACAAATGGTACCTGCCTTGGCACCTCTGTTAACGTAGGTAAGCCAAGGATACCGCCGAGGGACTACGATCTCACACCGATTCAGAAGCAAACACTGACCCTTTAGAGATGTAAAAGTATCAGAGGTCAGACTCAAACCTCATGGAATAGCTTAATATGTTCCAGTGACAAAGCTAGCAGGGGGAAATCAAGGTTAGCGTCTAAAATTATCGTTTTGTCTTTTACTGGTTTGTTTATCCCGTCTGTCATTTCCTGCTATTTTCTTGATCTAGATAGAACTTAAATAAGCTTAGCTAGGTTATCTTTTTAAAAATCCATGTGGAATATAATATTATTGTCGGCTCGGAGTCTATGCCCGATTAAATATGTTGCAAAGCTGCTGCTCCGCAATAAAGCGTCAACCTTGGCTGCCAAGATTAATATTCCCACTTTTGATGTACAAAAGGGATTGTCCCATACTACCAACAAACGCATATTGCTTAACTCCCGACAAAACGTACAACTGATCCCCTTCTCTCCCATTCTAATGTGCGTATTACCCTGAATACTTCCGGTAGAAAATATCGATTTTTATCGTTATATATGTTTTAGTATTCCGGGAGTGTTGGAGGCATATTTACTGGAAAACACTATTCTGCCAGCAGGAGAGTTTGGCGTATTAAGATATCAGGTCGGCAGGTCCACACAGTGCGACAATCCCATCTGCTGTGAGACAACTGACGTTTTGCTCATCGAGTAGCATGGAAGTGGGCAGCACACAACGCGTCAAAGCCTGCCGACCTATCAGCTTCAAAAGCATTTTAACTAGCATACATGCTGTGTCGCTAGCACAGCAACATACTCTTTTTGGGAGCTTTTGTTGTCCAAATCACGGGCTGTACAGTTGTAATTGCTCTAACCTGTACACATACTAATCACAGTTATACCAGCAACCTTTACGATATTGTTCTATCTGGCCATTGGGATTGTAGAAATTCAGTTGAGAAGTGGCTAGTAGTTGAAACTGAAGACACGGTTCAATATCAAATTCCGCCGTCTGAGAAGCAGCATTACCAGGCTGTCAGGGAATGCCGCACTGGCGTGCTCGAAGGTCACTGGTGGCCGACACGAAGCACGAAGGACCTTCCCCGGGCTCCCCTGGTCCGTTCGGCAAGTAATGGCTGCGCTCGCCGGCCCGGCATGCTCCGCAGAAATATGAATGGTCCGCGTTCCCAGGAACTACGCTGTCTTCCCGAGATATTGCTCCACAAATTTCGACTCAATGAGGAACATGTGTTTCTGCCGCATTCTTCCACAGCCGCTGGTTTCGCACGCGGTGGGGAGTGCGATTTAAATGACAAATTTAATAAATTCGGCATCCCAATCTTAATTTGATCTTCAAAGGAACGGAAAAAATGGCCATATTACTCTTTGGGACTGGTCGCAGATGGAAATTTATTATAGTCGTCTTCGCTTCTCAATGGCAGGTATTGGACGGCTTAAAGTATGTGTAAAAACCACTATCCCATTAAATTGACAGGGAAATGGACTTCGTTTGGATGCTGCCTGATTTATGACCGCTTGGTAGACGGTTTTCGCTCCGACAAATAAAAGAAACATGCTTGGATGTCGCTGGTAGGTTTGGCTGGCTTGATTTGTGCAGTGAGTAAAATTACCGCCCCATTCATAGCGAAGAGATAACGTTTGCCTTAGCAAGAGGCGGAGAAAATCAATTTCCGAGTATGGGTTTATTGCTAATCATGCGAGTCAGTTATAGGCCTTTCTCGGCGACGTCTGCGGCCTTCTTTGGATGCGTGCTGTCTATGCCGTTTAGCAGGGGGAACTGTAACCAGGACCGCTGGCATGCAGGGACCCTTACTCACAGAGACCTGGTGAACGTGGTCGTCAGGGACCACGGATGCTGAGAATACCGGCGGTTGCTGTCGACATGGCTCTGTGAGCCGCTTGGGATTGCATCGCCGGTATGATCAAACTAGACAGGAAACGGAGTCCATGTTCAAGTCACCCCTCCTACACTGGTGGACAGTGTATCCCACTGTATTCCTTTCTTGACTGACACTGTACCACACTACACTTCTCCCTGACTGACATACGTCACTGAACTCTTCCTACACTTGACACAACACTGTGCCACATTGTACTCCTCCATGGCACTGTACTGTACCCCAGTATACTCCTCCTTTCCTGGCCGACCCTGCACCTTATTGAACTCATCCTTCCCTGACCGGCATTGTACCCTAATGTTCTCCTCTTCCCCTTACTGACACTGTACCCCATTGCACTCCTCCATTCCTGGTTAATACTGTACCCCACTGTACTCCTCCCCTGGTTGACACTGTGCACAACTGTGCGCCTCCAATGACCGGTACTGGGTTCTACTGTACCCCTCCTCTCCTGACTGATGCTAGGCCCCTCCTCTCCCGACTGATGCTGCACCCACTGCACCCCTCCTCCTGTGACCGGCATTGCATAATCAATCGCAGCTAGTGACTCAGAACCAACAGTTCGCAACTCAGATTCAACAGTTAGTGACACAGAACCAACAGTTCGCGACTCAGAATCAGCAGTTAGTGACTCAGAACTGCTCCACACGCACGTGATCGAGACGCCGACGTCGTGCGTCAGCTCTGATTTCGAGTCACGGCCGACGCCCGCCACCGAGTAGATGGAGCACGTGTCGCTTGGGATCAGCCACGTGACAGAGGCTCGCTGCTCACGACAGTAATTGGATTACCGGACGGTTGGTGTTTTGTCCGCTCTCCCCGAGGGGGCGGGGAGAGGGCGGAGGACACGGGCCACGTCACCTGGCTGGTCGCAGCTGGGATGCTGCTGTCCCCCCCCCCACACACACACCCAGAAGATCATATCTGCCCAGGTGACGCCGCAGTGGCTCTGTTGTTCCCTGCGACACGGTTACGGGGAGGGTCGTAACCAGGTCACAAATGTCACCGTGTCAACTCGATGTAATTATACACGAGAGTTGTGGCCAGCCATATTCAATATTAAGCCCCCAAAAATACGTGAAATGATCCAGCAGCTGTCGGAGCTCGTTGGACCATCACCAATGCAGGGTGTGATCAGCTGCGATTTTAGTGGCCATAAAGATTTCATGGCTGTATCCACTTGCATAAAGCCCAGCAACCGCTGTTGCAAAACAGCGATAAAGTGGGTCGCAAGTGCAACAATATTGACGTCGGTTGCAGTCAAATACATTGTCATAGCTAAACGTATCACTTCGACACCGTTCCGAACATCACTCGAAACCTACGTGCTTGGGAGACAAAAATAGAATCGTATTGAATACAGCTCTGCGTGGTTTATATTTATAGCATCTGTGTGGTCGATCGTCAAATTCCTGTGCGTCAGGTGGCAGCGATTAAATATAAAATATGAACTGGATATAATTGTGTCTCTGCGAGAGTCCGCGATGGGATGCGGAATGTTGTTCTCATTTGTTGGGCTTTGTTGGCCTCCCCGGGATATCAACAGGGGAGAGGAGGCTCGTCCTTTGACTGCCCAGTAAATTAGAACCCTCGCAGCACTGCGTCTGTCATTAACATTCGGCGGAGCATCTTTTCGAATTTGAGCGTAACGAGTTTAGTGATGAATAGTAGTGAGCAATTGTCTTGATGTAATGTGTCTGCTTGTAAACGCTGCATGTGCCCTAACAAAATAAAAAAATCACCTTCAGATTCAGCCTGATCTGAATTAATGTTCTGGCATTTGTCATGCTAGTTACCAAATCTTGAGACTTATTTTGAAGTGTTCGAACCAGCTTTGTGGTGTTCATTCAAAGAAACATTTATATTCTTCATTCAAAGGCTACGGGTAAAACATTGTCCATAATACACACCAGATTTCAAAATATCGTTCAGTGATGGTTTGTCGACGTGCTATGCAATGACGAACAGAAAGAAGAAATTTCGACTTGACAAACCCAGAGTATTCTGGCAATAAAAATAAAAGTAGTGGTATTGAATATCAAGTAACACAAATCAAAATGTTTCTCAATGTCAGGAGTAGAATTAATGGTCCAGTCGAACTCGTGGGATGTCTCGCAGACCTCTGAACTACAATGGAGAAAAAGTCCCAGTGCGGGGAAAATTATCAAACATCAGGACATGACCCCGGTCTTGCCACCAAATACACCAATATGAGCCTAAGCATTTCAGCGGTACATCCAATACCTTCTGCATCAACGTTTGGGAAGCTTCCATTGAACCCAGGTAGTTACCTTTATATACAAAGTATTTTTAAAATGGGCCAAATCGTTTATTAAGCGAATTAAATATACATTCTCATCTCAATGTGTGCGACATCGCACACAATGTTATACCAACATAAACTGAAACTACACCCTGGGAACTGTCCCAATAAAATAGTCCCAATCGGCAGGTTGAAGTCCCAAGGTTCACAAAATTCAGCTCTGCACCACAAGATATTAGGGTAAGATCACAATTAACCTACGACAGGACATGAAAATTAGAAATGCATTCACGATCTTGTGGATCATAGACGATCCTCCGGATAGTTGGCTACTTTCGTGGCCCCTTCTTGCCAAAGTATGGAGGAAAGCGAACATACTCTGAACTTATGCCTTGGTAGCATGTGAATTTTTCGCACAGTGGTATCCATTTTACATGGATGCCTGGTTCACTTCATTTATCCGGTGACGATTTCTTATACCGCAAGTACACCAGCACCATTCGGAGATGTCACGAAGACACCCATTGCGAGATATAAAACGTTCGCATGAAGATGTCACGTACCATTGCAGGCTATGCAACAATTGCGCGGTGTTTGTCACATGCAGAACGCAGTGGGGCTAGAATAGCATGTCACTCTACATCATTGCCATTGATATTCAAATGCAATTTGTTTGTCTTATTTCTGAATATCGCTGTTCTGTTTTCGCTAAGCTTTCCTTGTTGACCTGATGATCTCGAGAACATCCATTTCTAACGAAGGCTGAATTACAAAATAAAATATCCACTTTTCGATATGCTACGGTATACAAACGAACACCCTCAGCAATGTTTGCTTAGAGCGCGCCACGTCCTCATTTGAATGCTCTGCAAACTCAAACGGCCTGCCTGCGATCCGAGCAGCTGCCTTACCCCGCTGTGCGCGGCTCCGATCGCTCCCGCGTCATCCGTAGACGCTCGAATAAGTGCACCGTGGAATTGCCAGCGGTTTCCCCCGGCTCTCTCCCAGCGTGCATGGCGGAGCCACGGAGGGGGGGCACCCCACCACGTCGAACTGGAGAACTCCGGTGCTGCCCGCAGCGCAGGCGCGATATTTTCGCTTCGATCGGTAAAAACGCAGGGGCTTTTTGCGCTGCCATTGTCCGGCATTGGCTCATATATTGAGAGCATACACACGCTGCGCGCTGCGAGCGCAACGGAAGTGGCAGAGGGTGCCCACCGTGTCGCGCCGAGGGGGTCCGGCCGACGCCGCGACCCCCGCCGCTGATATACTGGCCAATGCAAATGTGACTCTTATTCTTATTGGCATGCTGAGCCACGCTGGCCGGGCGCGGAGCTGTGAGGTCGGCAAAAAGGATCGCTGGCGCGGCTGGCGAACGCGGGGGCTGGCTGCGCCAGAGCTGGGCTCGCGGGAGCTGGGCGCACCGGAGCTGGACGGGGAGCTGGGCGCACCGGAGCTGGACGCGGGAGCTGGGCGCGGGAACTGGGCGCACCGGAGCTGGACGCGGGAGCTGGGCGGGGAGCTGGACGCGGGAGCTGGACGCACCGGAGCTGGACGCGGGAGCTGGGCGGGTAGCTGGGCGCGGGAACTGGGCGGGTAGCTGGGCGGGGGAGCTGGACGCACCGGAGCTGGACGCGGGAGCTGGGCGGGTAGCTAGGCGGGGGAGCTGGACGCACCGGAGCTGGACGCGGGAGCTGGGCGGGGAGCTGGACGCGGGAGCTGGACGCACCGGAGCTGGACGCGGGAGCTGGGCGGGGAGCTGGGCGCGGGAACTGGGCGGGGAGCTGGACGCGGAAGCTGGGCGCACCGGAGCTGGACGCGGGAGCTGGGCGGGTAGCTGGGCGCGGGAACTGGGCGCGCCGGCCTCGAACATCGCATTGCCGCTGCCGTCGCCGGCCGACACATTAAGGCTGGGAAACCCTCTCACGAGCCCAATCACAACTGCCCGGCGGGAATCCCAGTCAGGGGAGAGGGGGCGGACGAGTCGTCCGAGCCGACGATACTGCCCGGGACGGCGGAGAACGAGTAGTCGGCTGCAGCGGTGTCGTGTGCTCCATCTGCCTTCTATTCACCTGTGTATGTTTCGTGACAGACCCAGTTTGGACAGTGCTTCCATTATCATAAAATGTTTGTGTAATGTGTGCGTGACGTTGGCTTAACTGGATGCTCTGATTTAAAATCACCGATCAGCTGTGGAAATTGCTGGTGTGACAGTGTCATCTTCTTGCAGTGACATCAATTACGCAATCCCTAACCTAAATAGGCGCGTGCAAATCCCTCAGATTGCTTCTATCATGCGACATGAAATCGGGTTTTTCTTTTTGTCCTGATTCTTCCCTGAAACATTCCTATTTATATAATGTGGATATATTTAACCCACGCCGTCTTTCTGGTCACATCCTCACACCCCGTCTCGGGGGGACGGGGGCGGTTGAAGGCCCCCATCTAAAATCCAAACTAAGCATCGCACAAACACGAAAGAGGTGTCATCGGAAAGCGCTGGACGAGTAGGGTCCGGGTCCACCCTCCAAAACAACTTCCCCCAAAAGTGACGTCACCATGGGGGGCTAGATTTTCGCGACTTTTCACTACTTACATTATGTTTTTGGCTGTGGCGAGTTCATTATGTGGGATATATGAAGAAGAAGAAAAATTATTTAGAATGGGAAACGAACAGCGAAGCCGACCAGGCCTATAATTTCTTTTTGACCCTAAGATTTTTTTATTTCAAAATTTTGAATTTTCAAGTTTTCTTCAATTTTCCTTTTCCAGTGGGTAAAGCAGACCGAGAAACGTTATTGGAAGCCGACTTGTCCTAATAAAAAAAAATGTTTACTCTAGCCAGAATCCTCTATTTGAACTGCAATTTGGCAAATACGCAAAAATTATATGCAGTCAAAAACGAAAAAAATGATAAATTCAGCTCGTACGTTTTGTTGCATCAGTAAAGATAAGCAAACGCTGAAAGTTCCATTAAAATATCTGTATCCGTTAAAGAGTGACGACTGGTTGAACTTTTTTAGAGGTGACCTCACTTGACCTTGACTAACTCGTTGACTTTAGATGATCTGACCTAAAAAAATTTGAATCAGCATGTCAAATTTATGTCGGAAAAGGTATGCCAAATTTGGGCGCGCTACCGTGCGTCGTTCGTCCGCTATCCACGAAACACTTGAGAAGGGGGCGGTTGAAGACCCCCCGAGACGGGACGGGTTAAAATAACCACCCATTTCAAATATATGTACATACATTTGCACACACACACACAAAGACATATATATGCATAGTGTGTTTATTTCCCTTCTCTTAAGTTTTTAAATTCCCAGATAACGCTCTTGGCATAAGAAGAGTAGGCTTAAAGTGTTGTGCCTATAGTTCCATTAAGTAACGTTCCGTTAGACCTACCAGCGTAGTCAAGACAATAAAAATACATGCACAGAACAAAATACGGTATATTCGAGGCATGTGTCTCGTGTGCTCTGGGTTATATTCAAGGTGACAATTTCAAACGTAGATTCTCTACAAAACGAGAGCACGTCTATTGATTCGAAATATTTCACGATAATAGTTTATGTCCAGATATGCTAATTAAACCGTGATTGATAGCATAAACACCCATGTATGACATGCATATGTGCATTGCGTACAAGTAGACATACCGACATAAGTGCAAAATAAACGCACATCGAACCCGAAATCATCATGACATTGGCTCTAGAGGCTGTCGATCACACAAGGGCAAGATGCCTCTCGTGCATATTTGCAGTTTTGGGATTGGATCTGTCTCGTATATGAACTGTTTCAATTGCCACCAGCTTTTTCTTGTTCGAACATGGGTCTAATATGTGTGTGTTCTTTACCATTAAGGCTCATGTTACCATTAAGGCTCAAGCTGAAGACAATTGAAGCAGTTGATTCATGAGACTGAGACAGGGACTCAATCATTAACCGGTGAATTGACATAGAGGTGCATAGGTTATAAACCTGCATTATAAAAGATATAAACCGGTTCCCTTTATGATGTGGAGCCTCTGGGGTCAAGATCATGTTGTTTTGGGGTTCAACGTGCATTTATGCAACTCTACGTCTGTATGATGCTTACATGTATGCAATCAACTTATGTATGTCGTGTATGTTTGGTGATTTTATTAGTCACGGACAATTTAGCATACCTGAGCAAACTTAACATCGTGAAAGATGTTCAAAGAACAAACACACGATCACTTTGCAAATATTCAACTTATAACTTCATCATTTTGAACGCGTCCTTCCGAATATACCGAATATACGAGAGGCACGCAACGAATATACCGCATTTGTGTTCTCTGCCTGTACTTTTGCATGTCTGATGACGTTGGTAAACCTAAAGAAACGTGACTTGATGAAAATACAACACCATACTATAAAGCTATTCTTTGTACGTCAAGAATTTTCTCCGGAAGCTCAAAAACTTGTGAGAAGTAAATAGGCGTGCACCATGCTGCCATACTCAAAGAAGCATTTGCATGTATATATATATATATATATATATATATATATATATATATATATATATATATATATATATAGATATAGATATATATATATATAAGTATCAAGTGTGTGTATGTGTGCATGTGCTGAGGCGTTGCTGTGTAGGCACATATACAAGAGCAGTGCCAGTTTCTGCCAGGCATGCATAGTATAGGCGTGCCGCCTGCGGTCCCGCTCCGCCCACCAGGTAGCCAGCGCGCCGCGTCGGGTACGCTTGGCCGCCAGGCGTTCGCCACCCTTCTCCGGGCCGACGCCGGTGCAGATATATCGCCGGGACGATCGCGCGACGCGTCGTGCGGCCGGTCGCCCCGCCGTAAATACGCGCGCACACTCGGAATCGATTTCAGGCCCGTCATAACCGGGCATTGTAATTTGCGGCCGTATCCGTCGTCCGGAATGCGATCGCCGCGCCGCCTATCTCGTCACATCTCGAGTCGACCGAGCGCCGGCACCTTTGTGGCGGACGACCGTACCCGTGTAACCCTTGTAGCGGCCATATCTCGTCTGTCACTCTGCCTTGTCCCTCCCCGCACGGGAATGTCGGCCTGTTTTTCCAGGACCGACGGCACCACACTGCGCCGTGTATGTAAAAATCGGTAACTTATTGTCCCCGAACATTGCGGCCGGCGTTATTGATTGACTTCGGGGGTGCGGGATGGCAAAGACAACTGTGCGCTAGTCTGGCCGTGCAGTTCATTTAGAAGGGGTGGTGTTTTCATCCGCGTCGTTCGGAGTCCATCTGGACGGTGAACAGTTGGGGCTTGACAGTTTCTGAAAAATATGCGGCCGTATATGCCTAATTGGATTCTCGTATTCGGCTGCTCTCGTATTAATGTTGGTGCCCATTGGCAACAAAAACACTGGTACCCGGGTGGAATGCCCGTTCGGGCCATTACCGTGTCGCACGTATGTCGCCTTGACCCCGAGTGTGCTTTGCGACAGTGTACCAATTCGACACTACAGCCTCCCAACGACGTTCTCTTTTCAGCTCGCAAAATATTCCACCATAAAACCAAAGTCTGATTACTGACCGCCGGATCACACTCCGTGATCTGGTGCACCGGGGACAAAACGACGTCTTCAGCTAAATCGACTGGCACTTGGGAGCAGCAGATTGAATGGTAGCTACTCAGTCGCAGCAACGGGCCATTCCGTTAGCCAACGATCTGCCTGGGAACGGCGCAACCAGCCGCGTGACCCAAAACCACTCACGAAACATTGTCATTGCCCGCCTCGTTCGTTCCCCTCCCAAATCGACGACCGACATGTGTAGAAAAGTAACGACTGCATGTGCACACAGGTCCACTCCTGCTGTCCTTTTTTTGCGCACAGCCACCGGCCGGCGGCCGGTCGGGGTCGGTTCCCACGCTGTCCATCGGCGGCGCGGCCGGGCCCGGCGCGGAAACCGTGCCGACGCGGTGGCGGTCGGGCCACCGCCGTAAATCCCGGCCGGTAACAAGAGCTGATCGCTAGTGGGTAATTTTCTTGTTATCAGGGAGTCGATAATTATACGGCTGCGGCCGGCCGCCGAACGGTGGCTGATTAATGGTCGGGCCGGTCGGGCTCGGGCCCGGTCTGCACGCGCCCGGCCCACCTCCACTGCACCACCTGTGGACGGACGACAGCTCTCACCACAGAGGCGGGCCCGGCCCACCTCCACTGCACCACCTGTGGACGGACGACAGCTCTCACCACAGAGGCGGGCCCGGCCCACCTCCACTGCACCACCTGTGGACGGACGACAGCTCTCACCACAGAGGCGGGCCCGGCCCACCTCCACTGCACCACCTGTGGACGGACGACAGCTCTCACCACATAGGCGGGCCCGGCCCACCTCCACTGCACCACCTGTGGACGGACGACAGCGCTCACCACAGAGGCGGGCCCGGCCCACCTCCACTGCACCACCTGTGGACGGACAACAGCTCTCACCACAGAGGCGGGCCCGGCCTACCTCCACTGCACCACCTGTGGACGGACGACAGCTCTCACCACAGAGGCGGGCCCGGCCCACCTCCACTGCACCACCTGTGGACGGACGACAGCTCTCACCACAGAGGCGGGCCCGGCCTACCTCCACTGCACCACCTGTAGACGGACGACAGCTCTCACCACAGAGGCGGGCCCGGCCTACCTCCACTGCACCACCTGTGGACGGACGACATCTCTCACCACAGAGGCGGGCCCGGCCCACCTCCACTGCACCACCTGTGGACGGACGACAGCTCTCACCACAGAGGCGGACCCGGCCCACCTCCACTGCACCACCTGTAGACGGACGACAGCTCTCACCACAGAGGCGGGCCCGGCCCACCTCCACTGCACCACCTGTGGACGGACGACAGCTCTCACCACAGAGGCGGGCCCGGCCCACCTCCACTGCACCACCTGTGGACGGACGACAGCTCTCACCACAGAGGCGGGCCCGGCCCACCTCCACTGCACCACCTGTAGACGGACGACAGCTCTCACCACAGAGGCGGGCCCGGCCCACCTCCACTGCACCACCTGTGGACGGACAACAGCTCTCACCACAGAGGCGGGCCCGGCCCACCTCCACTGCACCACCTGTGGACGGACGACAGCTCTCACCACAGAGGCGGGCCCGGCCCACCTCCACTGCACCACCTGTGGACGGACGACAGCTCTCACCACAGAGGCGGACCCGGCCCACCTCCACTGCACCACCTGTGGACGGACGACAGCGCTCACCACAGAGGCGGACCCGGCCCACCTCCACTGCACCACCTGTGGACGGACGACAGCTCTCACCACATAGGCGGGCCCGGCCCACCTCCACTGCACCACCTGTAGACGGACGACAGCTCTCACCACAGAGGCGGGCCCGGCCCACCTCCACTGCACCACCTGTGGACGGACGACAGCGCTCACCACAGAGGCGGACCCGGCCCACCTCCACTGCACCACCTGTGGACGGACAACAGCTCTCACCACAGAGGCGGGCCCGGCCTACCTCCACTGCACCACCTGTGGACGGACGACAGCTCTCACCACAGAGGCGGACCCGGCCCACCTCCACTGCACCACCTGTGGACGGACGACAGCGCTCACCACAGAGGCGGGCCCGGCCCACCTCCACTGCACCACCTGTGGACGGACGACAGCGCTCACCACCGACGGATACGGCAGCCAGTGGCAAACATGCCGTCGCATGTTTCCCGGTGAGTCGTGCGTCGGCGAACTTTTTACTATCACATGGGAGTTCCTATCAAGAACGACTTGAAGTCCCAAAGGCCCTGTGACTCATGCGCTCCGCGATCTGTGACTCGTGTTATCCGGTCCAGTACCCACGCATAACACGTGACCTGCGACATAAGTCATGCAATCTGTGACTCATATGATGTGGTCTATTACCCAGGTATAACACGTGACCCGCGAGGTATGACGTGTGATCTGTGACACAAGCAGTGTGGTCTTGCACCAACGTGGGATGTATGTTGGCACGCAACTGAGATGTAGCCCAACATACATGTCGACACCCGAACTGACATGTAGCCCAACATGTATGACGGCACGCAACTGACATGTAACTCATCATGTATGTCGGCACGCAGCTGACATGTAGCCCAACATGTATGTCGGCACACCCACGCAACTAAAGCTTCTTCTCGATGTACTCAGCAGTGCAGTAGGCGCCACGGACAAGCCATCACCACTCAGCTATTCACCATGTTGTCGCTCGTGGTTTGTAGGCAACGACGATATATTATCTAAAAAAAAACATAAGATCGTCATTAATCGTACATTTTGTGGCAAAGTTTCAAAATAATAAGAAAAACATGGGAGGGAAAACCCCCCCCCCCTCTCTAAAAAAAAAAAAAAAAAAAAAAAAAATCGTCCCACGTTCAGGGATATGACATTCAAAGTATTCATTGAAGTGAATCAGCTGTTGCGAGATTTCATTTTCAGGGCCACACGACAGCGGCGTGATAGTCTCCACACTTTTAACGGGATAGCCCGGCCTTTTATCTGCATGGCCTCAGTTTTGAGTGGCTGCCATCTTCTGCATAATACTTGGGTGCAGTGCGTGCTCACATACCTCAATTGCAGGTGAGTAGGGAAGGTCATGCCAACTGAAACGAAAGAGTTCGACTACTCACAAAGTGGAACTTTTGTGTTCAAGTGCTCCACGTGAATCCGTTGGATGTAGTCACATTGTGTATGTGGTCTACAGACGTTATCACATTGTGTATGTGGTCTACAGACGTTATCACATTGTGTATGTGGTCTACAGACGTTATCACATTGTGTATGTGGTCTACAGACGTGGTCACATTGTGCATGTGGTCTACAGACGTTATCACATTGTGTATGTGGTCTACAGACGTCATCACATTGTGTATGTGGTCTACAGACGTTATCACATTGTGTATGTGGTCTACAGACGTTATCACATTGTGTATGTGGTCTACAGACGTGGTCACATTGTGCATGTGGTCTACAGACGTTATCACATTGTGTATGTGGTCTACAGACGTTATCACATTGTGCATGTGGTCTACAGACGTTATCACATTGTGTATGTGGTCTACAGACGTTATCACATTGTGTATGTGGTCTACAGACGTGGTCACATTGTGTATGTGGTCTACAGACGTTATCACATTGTGTATGTGGTCTACAGACGTTATCACATTGTGCATGTGGTCGACAGACGTGGTCACATTGTGCATGTGGTCCACAGACGTGGTCACATTGTGCATGTGGTCCACAGACGTGGTCACATTGTGTATGTGGTCTACAGACGTTATCACATTGTGTATGTGGTCTACAGACGTTATCACATTGTGTATGTGGTCTACAGACGTTATCACATTGTGTATGTGGTCCACAGACGTAGTCACATTGTGCATGTGGTCCACAGACGTGGTCACATTGTGTATGTGGTCTACAGACGTTATCACATTGTGTATGTGGTCTACAGACGTGGTCACATTGTGTATGTGGTCTACAGACGTTATCACATTGTGTATGTGGTCTACAGACGTTATCACATTGTGTATGTGGTCTACAGACGTTATCACATTGTGTATGTGGTCTACAGACGTTATCACATTGTGTATGTGGTCCACAGACGTAGTCACATTGTGCATGTGGTCCACAGACGTGGTCATATTGTGCATGTGGTCCACAGACGTGGTCACATTGTGCATGTGGTCCACAGACGTGGTCACATTGTGTATGTGGTCCACAGACGTGGTCATATTGTGCATGTGGTCCACAGACGTGGTCACATTGTGTATGTGGTCTACAGACGTGGTCACATTGTGTATGTGGTCCACAGACGTGGTCATATTGTGCATGTGGTCCACAGACGTGGTCACATTGTGTATGCGGTCCACAGACGTGATCACATTGTGTATGTGGTCCACAGACGTGATCACATTGTGTATGTGGTCCACATATGTGATCACATTGTGTATGTGGTACACAGACGTGATCACATTGTGTATGTGGTCCACAGACGTGGTCACATTGTGTATGTGGTCCACAGACGTGATCGCATTGTGTATGTGGTCCACAGACGTGGTCATATTGTGCATGCGGTTACGAACGTAGTCACATTGCGCAAATTGTGTATCTGATGTGTGAGACATTGGTGCAAAGGTCTGCAAAGATCTGCAAACATACATGCCCACACATACATACACACTCACACACATACACACACACACACACACACACACACACACACACACACACACACACACACACACACACACACACACACACACACACACACACACACACAATGGTAAGTGACCGTGTGGTTGTGTGACCGGCAGTGACTGATCAACTAGCGATAATCTGCCAATCTGACCACCAGACACAGGGTCGACTGACCCCGCCAGTGACGGGTCGAGGCCGCCAGAGCCACCTGCCAAGTCTTACGGACCGCCAGCGATAAAGCATATCCAGCACCTTTGGTGTGTATGCCAAGTGTCACAGGATGTGTTTGATATTCATCTACATATTTACAAAAGTTAAGTTTGGGAGCGCTATTGTTTGCAATATGTAAGAAGAAAATCAGCAAAGGTAATTTCTGCCACTCTTCCGACGCGTGGAACGTGCACTCAACTTTCCCTTTTGATCACATGGATGTATAAGTGCATGCTTTCGTGATAATACCAATGCAGACTGGAAAATATACCCGATATCAAATCCCAGACCGAAGTAGTCTGGAAATAGAAACTAGATGAGCTTCATGCCAATTACCATTTAATAATACCACTCAGTTTTTAAGTTGTGTTTGAAGGTGATCCACGGCTAGAAAAATAATCAATATGTTTTCCTCAGAGACTCTTTCAGAAGCCAGAGTTGTTCTATAAAGGTACGAGGTGGAGCTTTACAGCACCTATCCCCTCTCGCACACCCACAACCAAAGCGGTTGATGTTAGCTAGTCGTGTTAGCCGGTGCGTACCCACAAAGTGGCTGACATCAGCTGGTGGTGTTGTCTGGTACTTACAAATCAGGCAGTCAGCGACAGTTAGTGAGTACCACCAGTTCATAGTCAGGCAGTGATAGTACGTACCACCAGTTCATAGTCGGTCTGTGACAGTCAGTGAGTACGACAAACTAACATTCTGACAAGGTATGAGGTTATTTTTGCGGTTTATGTTCCATTCCATGCATGGTTCGACTACGCCGTTAACCATTCATTTTGTTTTCGTTATGTATTAGCTGTTTAATTGGTTTGCTTAATTTAGATGACAACAGCAGCGTGTATTGCTTCAATCAGTCGTTATCGTCATATCAAAAGCACGGCTGATTTCCAACTGCCTACCATGCAATACTCATTGAAATTGCTAATGTGCTGACCTTGTCACTCTAAAGTTACTTATGTGCCGACCTTGTCACCCCTCAAGTTGCTAATGTGCTGACCTTGTCACCCATGAATTTACCAATGTGGTGATCTTGTTACGCCTGAAGTTACTAATGAGTTGGCCTTACCACCCCTGAATTTACTAACCCGGTCTCTCCGGTCAGATCCTCACACCCCGTCTCGAGGGGGGTTGACAGGAACCCCCCTGTGAACTCCAAACTAAGTGTCGCACGAAAACGAAAGAGACATCTCTTTCGTAGTAAGTACGAAAGAATAGGGAATAAGCTCTCGGCATCGGAAAGCACTCGAAGAATAGGGCTCGACACCACCCCCATTTCCCCCCACAAAAGTGGCGTCACTAGGGGCCTAGATTTTCACGTCTTACATCATGTTTTGGCTCCGGGAGTTCATTCTGGATATTTGAGAAGAAAAAAAAGTATTTGGAATCCGGAAAGGACAGTAAAATCGATAAGGACGATAACATTTTTGGCCACCAATATTTTTAATGTTGAACTTTCAAAATTTGGAGTTTTCATGATTTGTTTAATTTTCCTTTTCTATTGGGTGGAGTGGACCGAAAAACGTTGTTGGAAGTCAACTTGCTCCCATACAAAATGCTTACTTTGGGCAGAATCTTTGATTTTAACTCTAATGGGCAAATTTCCAAAACTAATAAGTAATCAAAAACGGAAAAAATCCTCTGGTGTGTTTCGTTACATCCATAAAGATAAGCAAACGCTGAAAGTTTCATAAAGACATTACAGACATAAAAGGTTAGTGCAACTACGAGCCACAAGGGACCTTCTTGGTTGCACTCTGTACACTGAACCAGTTGCCCACCAAATCAGTTGATGAGCCCTCCATGCAATACTGAAAAGCAAGCCCTCTATTCTTATAATGATTGTCAATGCTGTTTTTAAAGATGTTCAATGTGCTGCTACTGGCAATGTTTTCTGGTAGATGGTTCCAGTGTTCTACTACCCCATTGGTGAAGAAAGTCTGCCTTAGCCTTGTTCTGCTGTGATTAACTTTAATTTTGAATTTATGACCTCTAATTGCATCATTTCTGGTCATTCAAACATTTCCCCAAGATACCCCCTCTCCAGACCATGGACAAATTTAAAGACCTCGACGAGATCTCCTCCCGGCCTTCGATATCTAAGTGAAAACATATTGAATTTTTTTCAAACCTTCCTCATATGCCAGGTTGCTTTTATCATTAACCATTTTTGTAGCCCCCCTTTGTACTCTCTCTAAAAGCCAGCAACCTTTTTCATAGCTAGGAGACCAAGCTTGGATGCAATATTCCAAATGTGGCCTGACATATGCACAGTAAAGCTTCCTGATGACTTCCTCACTTCTGTATGATACATTCCTATTTATTGCCCCGAGCATTCTCAGTGCCTTCTTCCTGGCGTCCTTGGTCTGTTCTGATGCCCCCAATTTTGTGTTTAGAATAACACCTAAATCCTTCTGTTGAGTCACTGAAAGCACTTGGCCACCCATCAAGTATGGAGCCTTCATATGCTGCTTACCTACATGCATGATTTTGCACTTATCAACATTAAGTTTCATTTGCCATTCTTCGGACCACTTCACAAGTTCCTTCTAAGTCTTTTTGCAGCGAGATATGCTCATTTCGACCTGTTATTGCCCTAAAGACTTTCAAATCATCCGCAAATTTCAAAACTGTACTGCTTAGGCCACTTTCAATGTTATTTACAAATATAATGAACAGTAGTGGCCCCAGTACTGGCCCCTGGGGGACTCCACTAAGAACATTTTGCCATGATGACTTTGTACCATTTGGCATCAATCTTTGCTGTCCATCTGAAAGCCACAACTCTATCCATTTTAAGATTCTACCTGCAATACCATGGGACTGCAGCTGTATCATTAACAGTTTATGGGGTACCTTGTCAAAGGCCTTACTAAAGTCAGGATATGCTACATCAACCTGATTTCCCTGATCAAATTGTTCTGTAGCGAAGTTAAAAAAGTCCAAGAGATTTGAGACACGATTGTCCTTTTCTAAGCCTATGTTGAGTATTTTGAATTAATCTGTTTCCTTCCAGATAACTAACTATTATATCCTTGATAATTGATTCGAGTACCTTGCAGACTATGGATGTGAGACTTACTGGCCAATAGTTTCAACTTTCCCTCTTTCTCCTTTCTTGAAAATAGGAACTACATTTGCCCTTTTCCAATCGGTTGGAATTTCACTTTGTGAAACTGATCTACAAAATATTATACTAAGTGGAAATGCCAGTTCCTTTTTAGCTTCCCGCAACACCCTAGCATAAATTTCATCAGGTCCTGCTGCCTTGTTTGGCTTCATTTTCCTGATATGATTGTAAACAACATCACTATCAATGAAATCAGCATCATTTATCAGATCACATGTCACTGAACTATAGTGTACGGTCGGCAGATTGGTCATATCTTCCAATGTAAACACTGATTTAAACTGCTTGCTCAGCTCCTCAACCATCTCACTATCCTCACCCAATGTAGTCCCATTTACTTCTAGTGGACCAATCGTGCTAGAAACTTTACTCAGCTTGTAGAAACTAAAGAACTTTTTTCTGTCCCCATTACAGTTTCTAGCTAAATCCAGTTCTTTTGCTCGCTTTGCTGCTCTGGTTTTTTGCTTCACAGTGTCTCTAGCTTTTCGATGCGCCTTTAGATTAACGACATTTGAGGCTTGTTTAAAGACTCTAAATGCAGTTTTCTTAGCCTTAATTGCTTTTATCAAGTCTGGTGTAGGCCATGCTGGCTTTCCTACCCTTCTTTTGCGTCTTTGCTTTTGGGGGACATGTCTAATCTGAATTACCTTCAAGTAAGATTTGAACTTTTCCCACATTTCACAGGCATTTAAATTTGATAATTCTTCTTTCCATCTGATGGCACTTAAAGCCGCTCTCATGCAGTCAAAGTCTGCTCTGTTGAAATTTGGAACCTTTACCAAAGCATCCTTAATAATTTCCCCTACATGTGCCTTGAAACTAACTATGTTATGGTCACTTCTTCCCAGAGTTTCTCCTACAGTCAAGTCTTGAACCAAGTCACTTAAATCCGAGAATACAAGGTCCAAGTTTCCTTGCCTGGTAGGTTCCGATACAAACTGGTGTAAGACCAGGTCCTCTTCAAGGCATTTCCTAAACATTTTGCATGATGGGGAGCCAACACCAGCATTTTCGTAACCTTTTAGATTAAAGTCACCAAGAATAAGGCACTTCCTCTTAAAGTTTCTACTGATATCCTCACAAATCACCTTGTCAGGCTTCAGTTGCTGATAATGTGGCAGGGTTCCTGATCGGTAGAAAGCTCCTATCCTCAGAGTATCGCTGTTGCATTTTCCAACAGTGACATCAAGCCAAATTGACTCCACAGACACATTTTTATCCCCACCTGCTACTTTTTGAGAACTGAATAAGCTATTTATATAGAGCATTTCACCACCCCCTTGCATTGCTGGACCCCTACTGCACGAAGACATATTGTATCCCTGGATCTCATAGTCCTGCGAGTTATCTCCAAAATACCCTTCACTGACCCATCCCTCCGTAATGCAAACAAAATCTGGTTCCTCCTCAGCAACATAACACTTGAACTTATCAAATTTGAACCGGACACTCTGAGCATTAAACATCATACACTTAACAAATGCTCCATAACCACCTTTGGCTTTTTCATGATGAGGAGTTCTTTTATCACTAGATGAACTATCACTCTGCCTCCTTGAACTACTGCTGTCCCTATTTGCTGACTTTGAGGTTCTATTGCCCTGGCTGACACTATTGGAATATTCCTGAGTTGGTAATGCAAATTCATCCCTCCCCACCCCATTTCCTAGTTTCCCTGAAGGACATGCTCATACACTTTGCCTAACAAATGGACCCCCTTCTCTGAGAAGTGCAGGCCATCCCTCTGATAGAGGTCATGCTTTAATGGATACAGATACTTCATTGAAATATCTGGATCCGTTAAAGCATGACGAATGGTTGAACGTTTTCGGAGGTGACCTCACTTGACCTAGACTAACTCGTTGACCCTAGAAGATCTGACTCCAAAATGTTGACACAAAATGCCACATTGAAGTGGCACCACGTATGGCAAATTTCGGCTCGCTACCACGCGCCGTTCTTTCACTATCACCGGATAACCTGATGGGGCTTGAAGTCCCCCTGCCCCCCCGATATGACGCGGGCTATGTGCTGGCTTTACTATGACTGAGTGGTCTGACCGCAAACATATCTACAGGCGCTATCTAACGCTATCTTTAACAGATCCGGAATGCTGACAGTGCTAAGTTAATCAGGAACATGATGGTAGGTTTTCATAGCCCCATACCTAAAAGCTAATGTGAAACAAAGCACGCACTATGGATATATATTTTGGCGATGTTGTACTTGCTTCGTTTCAGCTTACTTTAACTTCTGAGCAGGAGACAACTTAATCGTACCATTTCGCCAATTGAAACTATTTTCAGTCGAATAATTAGTATATAAGCATGGCTAAAACGAGCATGAGGTTCCAGGGTGCATGATGCATTATTGCAGACATTGCACCTGCAACAATAGGTTTCGTATCTGTAAATCTAAAAATGTCTGCCTTGCATTGTTTGGATCACTTTCCGTGATTTTTTCCTTTTAAGGGGGAAATGTGGGTGGCAATTACCATCATGAGTTAGACGCATCAATTTTGCTGATTGTAATCCACCGCTGATTAAATTAGCAACGCAATCAGCACATCAATAGGCGGACACGGGAGCTGCATTATATTCCCAACATGCCGTCCTGCTGGTCCACCGTACCGCTCGGTAAACAACTTTGGCTATCGCTGTTCTTGCTGCCACGAGGAGCATACGTTAGTTAATGCGCATTAAAACGAGTGTTGTTTGGAATGATGGTGATAAACTGATACAAGTATATAAATATATACATACATATGTATATATTTATATATTTATGCATCTATTTATATGTATATATTCATATATATATGTATATATTTATATATATGTATATATTATATATATGTATATATTTATATATATATGTATATATGTATATATCTATATATGTACATATACATACCTATATATATATATATATATATATATATATATATATATATATATATATATATATATATATATATCATATCCATACGACTTCACCACTTGCAGCCCGCTCCGTTCCGGTTTCTCTGACTACTGGCAACTGTCTTACATTGCCTATTGCATTGTCTCAGATGCCATGCAAAGCTCAGAACTGGGTATTGCTCAATTCGGGCTGACTATATCAAACATAGATTTGAACGATGCATTACTTGGACACCACCCAGCATACCTGGTGAAGAATCACCACAACTTCGCTCCACGCTACCAATAATTTCTGGTTCAAATTATTTGAAAGTACACTGAATGAAGTTTCATAGGCGGTTATCATTATCGAACTGCTTTTTCCTTGCATATGATGTTTTCTGTGCCATCGTATTTACCTTAGTATTCCGTGTTCGCTAATGAATACTTTTTGGTAGCTGTTTAGCTTCAGTCCAGCTTATCTAAGAAGTATGCATGTGCATCCTGGAAAGCATTCTCATGTGCCGTAACTTCATGAAAGATGAACTCCATAAATTGCAACAAACGTTTATTAATCATGATCGCTATGATAGGCTACCATGTTGAAGGAATTAATGACGGCTATAGCTTTCTTTAGCGCATGCAGCTCTACCAGTTTTGTTCTACTCCAGTACGATTAAAAAGTATGTTTTGGAAAGAAACGCTTCCCTGTTTGAATTATATGCACGTGCAACACATAGAAAAGCAGCAGAAGTAATAGTTAAGTGCATACTGACGGCATGCTTTTCTAACGGCAAGAATACAACCTATCCCCGTTCGGCAGCAGAGCTGTTTGGTCGAGGCATATTGAGCAATGTCCGCAGCAGACCTGCACTTTGCCTGAGTAGGCAGCTAGCCTTCACGCCCACGTGCGCAGCGTGCCTATCCGATGGTGGGGTCAGGTGGCGGTCTGGAGCCGTGCCATGTGCGGCGTAGTCGTCCGCGCCGGCCACGCAGTCGCCGAGTTCCGCGCCGGACGGCCGCCCGCGCGGCGGCATTCCCGGCGCAGAGCGCGCTGCAGCGGTGCGGTGTCACTGTCTCACTTCTGCATACGGTCACCGGCCAGTGACAGCTGCGCTCTGTTGTCCCCCAGCCGGGCCACCGCCGGTCACCTCCGGCCGGCCGCCGAACACCGACCGATGACGTCACTGCACCGCACCCGACACGTCATCACGTCTGACGGCCACGCACCGCACCGGCTTCAACACGCGGAACGCACACGGCGACGGCGCGCAGCCGTCGATTGTGCGCGACGCGGCCAGCCGCGGCCGCGAGCTGGTGTGCGTCGGACGCGACTGAGGGGCCGGCGCGGCGGCGCGGCGGCGACGACTCGGCGCTGACCTCATGTGGGGACGACCCCCGGCCGCGAGCAGCACGACACCAGGTCAGCGGCCGTCACGCGGTGCGCCCCGCCCGCCGCGAGCGCCGCGCCGCGCCGCGCCGCGAACGCGCCGCTTTCAGGAGACGGCCGCGTGCGCGCGGCCGGCCGCCGTCGCCGCTTTCCGGCCGCGCTGGGACTTGACGGGCCCCCGTCGGGTCGCAGTGGGGTCGCAGTCGGGTCGCAGTTGGGTCGCAGTCGGACCGCAGTGGGATCGCTTCACGCAGCGTGCCACCGTGACGAGGTGGGGGCGTGTCCAGACACGTGGCCCCGCCCTGCAGTTGGAGCACGTGACTAACGATACCCGGATACGCTAGTCATTGAAGTACCAAAAGGTGAAATATCAGCCAGAATACTGCCGCCGAAACTGACCCTGGCTTGTCTACATGACAAGTGATAAGAGGGCTGTATTGAGCGTCAGGCGTTGCCCGACGGCTCTGCCCTCCTTGAATGACTGGCCAAGTCCCGAGCTCTTTCTCCACCGGTGAGGTAGAGCCGAGGGACTAAAGCTAGCGGCTGCTATGCTATCAAATAAACCCAATGGTATCTTGTGTTATGCTTCTGCTCAGCCGGTGGTCCTCCAGTGAACGTCAAAGGTTACACCTCCACAAGGTGCCAGGTATCAGCTAACTCAGCCAGGGTGTACACAGAGCCTATTTAACGTGTGAGGGAGGTTGCTGTAGGGGGAGGGAGAGTGCTGCAACCCCTCCCCCGAGGTCCGTTTTTGGATTGTCGCCATGTATGGTGTGTGGTATACCATGTGGTGACTTGTATCAGTGTGCTACCGATTAGCACAGCTGATAGGGCGTCCTTTGCCGACCTAATGGCAAAATGTTGGGGAATTCGTGTCACTTTCATACGTCATAAGATGGCAAATATCAGGCCGTGTATTCATTAAAATCGAAAATTACCGGCTATTTATCTCATCCATAACGCTAGTGATAGATGCGGTATGGTCATGAACACTTCGGGCAGCCTGTCTGCATGGGTTATCAGGGTTTCAAAGGTCATCTAGATCGATGTTCAAACGTGACCTCAGATGACCTCTTCGGGCTATGAGTCATTTTGGGGATAATTTGGAGGCTAAAGCTGAACTCAGCGTGTAATTTTACCGTTCGGCACGACGCAATAGGCTTTCCGGGCACGATCTATGTAATCTATAAAATATGATCAACACATTGACCTCCTTTGAGGCCTTACCTGTGGATCGAAATGCAACAAACGGCACACGATTATTGTCCCAAGATACTGAGAAGCACTATGACATACATATGAAGTGCTTATCTGCTACTGTATTCATACAGGAGACAGTTGAACGTGAAACTGCTTGACCTTACGATAAAAATAGCATTTAAAGTAACCAGAGAGGCCACCCAGTGACCCAAAGTGCATGCATGTCACTAACGTTCTGCTTTTGGACATCCTGGGGAATCGCAACAATCCCCTTGTCCTGTGCCAGTTACTGGAAGCTATTCACAGTGCCTCAATGTTGACGCCGACACATCAACGTCCAACGAACCGACCAACGTCCGATTATGACGACAAACCAACGCCCGACAAACCACCCAACGTCCAATTACGCCGAGAGACCAACGTCCGACCAACCGACCAACATCCGATTACACCGATAGACCAACGCCCGACAAACGTCCAACGTCCGATTACGCCGAGAGACTAATGTCCGCAGCACCAGGTTCACGGGCATGATCCGTGTTGAAGCCGATCGTTCAGTCTCTTGGCACGCCTCGAGGGCAATGTCTCGCTTCGTATCACTGGAGCACCTTTCGGTTTATTTATTTATGTATTAAGTTTCATGGCATCAACAGGCTGTCCCCCGCTAACAGGTGAAGTCAGATGCCGGTGATGAAAAGAGCACACCAATGACGTTAACACGACGGGGTGCAAAGCATAGTACAATGCATATTAAGTAATTGTAGTGTTGCGATGTATCTATCTATCGCGGCACGCCGTTTCTCATCAAGTCGTATATGTAATGAACGGAAATTGTGGACAGCGGGCACTTAGAAATTGGGATAATCGAGAAGAATCGCATTTTTCCAAACTTGGTCATCATCGAAGGTCAGTCATGTCCGGTGAAGCCCAGTCATGCAAGGACACACATTTGTATATCGCAAGTTGGAAAACCAACTGACATAGCTGTGGTGCCACACGGCACCAATATTTTGAACTCACCACTAACGAGCCAAAATAAATGAAAGTACCCCTTGGCATTCGTCTTGTACACGAAGCTTATCAATGCAACTGTGGCCTAGTACATTCGGGGTGACCTAGACCGTTCTCACAACAGGAATATTTCCCGTATGCTAAGTGTCGTCAATGATCTCTAATTACTGTGAACATTCCACAAGTCGCATGGAAAGAACCGGCATATGGCAATTTTCCACACCATCAGCAATTCTGGTAAACCACCACCTTTGCGACAGTCCGTCCCATCATCACTTCCTGTGCGCTCTTCTGTAGACAACAGTTGTGGTAAGCTCCCTGCAGCGAATTAGTGATGCAAATCCGGGATAATTTGTAATTACTGATTCCAAATGTCCGCAACGACCCAACTTCCTCTAAGCATAAGATCACCGTCAGTGAATAGCCCAAGAGGGTCAATCATTTCAGGTCACCAGGCTCTGCACGCCTTAGGGCAAGGACGCGGAACAGCATGAGCAATTAGCAAGCAAATCAGTGGTTTCGGTCCCCTGAAAGAAGATCGTTTGCAGATTTGTTGCCACCCCTGTGCACATGTTGAGCGCCTGATTGGAACCGTACGACAGAGTATTTGTCCCGTCCACGTCGAGGTTAAATGCAGCTGTGCTTTACGTGATTCCTTTCAAAGTAATGCATATGCCTATGAATAGAAGCGTACTATCTGACGTCGTATGTCACCACGACATACGACAGAGACATCTGACTGATGTCTCATATGGTAAAGTAAAGGTTGTTTGAAATGTGAGCAGTCTCGAAATACGGAAATTTATTTTCGTCATAGTAAAACAAGGGAATAAACAAATGGTTGAAAGAGACCTATCAGGGTGCTGTTCATCCCTCACCCCCCCCTCACCCCACTCGATCACCACGAGCTACACTGATCCAATAATGAAAAATAAAACTGCTCATCGGAGATAAACCAGAAATTGAACTGATTTCACCCGGACTACATTCAACCCAGGTTGGTTTGATGGGTCAAAGAAACTAAGTAGCCCATATTGCATATGACTTTTCATCGAAGCATTACTGTCGTACATCCAATGTCTACCCGAAGCATCTCGCCAATGTTTTCTATTTAAGTTAAGTGGGCATCTTCACCTCGCAGTTCTGGCCTTATTTGCGCCATAATCGCAGGACAGAACATACGGCATCGTGCTTACCACGTGACAAGTTAAATATTATAGGTTTATGCATGACCGTAGTAAAAAACCTAGCTAGAAGTCGGGTTTATTAACAAGACGTAAAACAAGACGTAAGTCGGGTTTATTAACCGATAATTTTTCACAACGCCTATGCATAAAACGCTTTAACATGCTGTTTTGAACTTCAAATCAGTGTTGCATGTGAACAACAGTATATACAGCAAAGTTCGAATGAGGTGGATCAGAGGTGTTTCTATAGCGGCATCATCATATGAGGTGGACGAATGATGGGGTGAATTAAGTATATTGTGATCAAATCAAATCAAATCCTTACTTTAATTTGCATGATGTTTTGGAGGATTTCTTGCGAGATGACGAAGACAAAAATGAAGAGAAGAATTAAATTAAACAGTTCGTTGAGGGAGTTCATCCACGGGGAAAGGTGAAGAAAACAAAATTAGAGAGCTAGATAGGCAGATTGATCAGAAGCTAATGATCCTGATAAAACAATTGGACAGGAAAGAGAACAGAAGATATGTAACCAGACGAGCTCAACATTGTGCTCTGTAAATGTATACGTGAGGTCAAACACTGAAACGATGAGCATTACGAGCCCCGCACTTGCCGTGGTTTCCAATATTCCATCGAAAGATATATGAATGAAGTAGTTGTTACGTAGCAATATGAATAATGTTACGCAATATGCATGTATGTAGCAAGGAGTGGACCATTTCCGCATCCCAGGTCAACTTTTCGAAATATATCGGAGGCACGGTTGCCCATAGCGAACGCTGCAGGAAGAGGCAGCCGACCTAATCGCTGCCATACCGATGAGTTCGGAGCAAGAGGAAGAGTCGTTGAGGAGCGAAGCTCTCGGGCTACATGCACCTGTTGCGTTTCTGTGCACACTGCGACCATACATAACCGAGTAATTTGGATCGTATGGACGTCACGAACACCAAACCATCAGCTACGGTATGAAGGCAAAATGCTGTGATCTGGAAAAAGGGGGGAGGGGGGATATTTTTAATTTTAAAAAAAAAAAATAAAAACCAAACGGGGGATTGGGGTTTTACGACGCATTCAGAAGTGGGGGCCAAACGGCCCCCCCCCCCCCCCCCCCGGGGGGGGAGGGGGGCCCCCCCGGGAAATAAACCCCCCATTCTAGGGGGCTAAAAGTTTACCTTAACCCCAAAAAACCCCCCAAAAAAAAAAAAAAAAAAGAATTTAACAAAAAAGAAAAACTATACCTTAAAAAATTTTTAAACTGGAAAAAACTTCTTTTCCCCTTTTTTCCGCTTAAAGGGCCCCCCCAAAGGGGGGGAAGGGGGGCCCCCCAAAAAATTTTTTTAAAAAACAAAATGTTTGTGTTTTGGGGGGGGGGGGAGTAGCTTTAAAAAAAAACGCGGGGAAAAAAAAAGAGGGGGGGGGGGGAGAAGGGAAAAATAAATTAATAACACAAAAAAAAAAATCTCGCGTTCCCCTTTCCCCCCCCCCCCTCCTCTCCGCGAGCAAAAAAAGGAGACATGACTCAACGGCCGTTGTATCGTACAACTAAGACTAAGGAAACAAATTGGCTCGGCTCGATAATTAGCAGTTGACTGTTCTCGATTAACGTTATGTTATCGCAATAATTTAACAACTTCTGATGCCACGAGATGTTTGCTTCCCGAACGCTGAACGGAAGATTAATTCTTGTCGATGACTATTCATGCTGTGAAGCGAACGCATGTAAACAATGATGAACCACGTTTTGCTTTACCATCCAGCCGACGCACCTAGTACTAGGAGAAGTGCGTAAACAAGAAGTGTACATCCGCTAGTGCATGCACAACCACAATTAATCAACTTCTTTGAAACAACACGCGATCTATTGACAATGCACCGCGAACAGCATATTACAATCAATGTATTATATGGAGTCATTTTGGAACTCGTCAGCACAAATAAATTTTCAATAATTTCCGAAAATGGACGCGGGGTAACGGAGGATTTGATTTGGTCGTGAGCCGAGCTTCTTGAGGTTAGCAGCGCGACATAGGCACGATAACTCAATACGTGCTTACAATTAAGTGCACACCTGGCAAGAGGTCATGGTCCCTCGTTGCGATGGATTCACCATTACTTGATTGCTAGGACGTTCACTAACGCTCATGAAATCATTCCGTGGAATTTGTTGTCGACACTGACAAGGGAAGCTAACAAGTGGCATTAGGTATCGAAAAGACAGACAAATCGCATGCACCTCTCTCCTTGCACATTCATTAGATACATTAACTAACTGATGTTTGCTTCTGCTTCGAATGTGGGGGAATTTGCTGCGAGATAAGAAAAGCAGTCGACTTTCCATGTCGATCAATTTTTGGCTCCTCGCAGCAAGCCTTAAAAATATAAAAATATAGGCAATGTGTTGTGCCGCTGTTTCACCTGGATACAATTTTGCATTTACCTCAAGCGATACCACCAAGGACACACCCAGACGTTGGGCTGTCGATTCCGATTGCACTGGAGACATCAAGCAGCGTATTGATGATCGACCTCGCTTCATACCGTCACTATTTTCGGGTTCGGCGTTAGAATAGTGAAGTGGTGTTCACTTACTGCATACACACACCCTGAGAAAGTGATATAGCGGATTGGTATTATTATAATTAGTACTATTAGACTACTTGTTCACATGGTTGCATGTGATGGGACAATTGTTCGATTGGACTGAAATGGCCATTTGCTTCGGACGACTGCCGATCCCAATTAGAGGTGTGAGGCAGTTAGGGATATTTACACCGCCTGAGCCGCTATAGCCATCCGTAAATTGTCGTGTTAAGTTGTCATTGAATGCAATTGGCAATTAGGAATTCAAGATTTGTAGTTGTCTGTGTCAATGTATCACTTGGTCTCTGGAAGCATCTGGCATGGTAACTGTGCCAATGGCAGGTAACTTTATGTTGCAATCGGACAGCACAGCATGTACGTATGTGACGGAGCAAATTGTCAACATTTCTGTATTGTAATGACGGAAAAACCACGTCAGGTGCTGCCATGAATATTCCAGGTTTAACCAGCTGCTCTTCAGGTTCGGACTGGACGCGGTGTTATATATATCTTCCCAAGGTATTGCTTCACTGGCAGGATACGCTGCAACGGTAAGCTGAACAAATTGATCCGATTGGCTAGCAGTGAGCATTTCTCGCAGAAAATCGCGCTGTCAGCACATCATCAGTACCACAGTTTCGAGTGGACACTTATCTTGGTCAAAGGTGCAGCATATTCATTTTTCGCAAGTAACTTGCCATTCGGGTATCAGAGAGCCGCGACATCTGACTTGTCAAATATGCTCGAAAATTGGTCTTCAGGTGGTTTTCGACCAGGTGAGCATCACATCCGCAGAAGCCAAAAGGGACGCTCGTAAACAACTTAATAATTGGAGATGAAATATCTGGAGTGCGCCCTACGCGCACCAAAAAGTACTGAGCATAGCTTTGAGTTAACATTCAAATTGGGTGTTCTATATATTTGATGTGCGACGTTTTCTTGAGATAATGACCTGAAAACCGATTCACGCAAGAACGCGATGTCTTCATCGCCTTGAGAACATCGATTGAGACGCAAACGCCAAAGGTTACACATTCGGGGTCCTCAGATGGACCTGGAAATTTGGAAACAAGCAGCACTGAAGTCACTAATCATGGTGGTATTCAGTTTCGGTTCATAATGATAAGGATCAGCGCATCCAGACATACTCACTCCCCAGCTCTCAGGGAAATATCAGTACTTCTAACCTCGATGTCTTGTGACCTTTGACCCCAAATACCTCAATCGTGCTTGGATGTCACGTTTAGCTTTTGTGTTCACGGTGATGATATAGTCGGAGTTATTTGTGTGCTAAGTTCCAGGTTGATCTGAATACTTCAATTCATTGGCTTTCGACCTGGGGTAGGCCAGCTGTTCTGGGACTTTGTTCTGGTCCCATTACGAACAGGAGATTGATTTCTACAGGAGATATATAGATGTCGATGGAGGCATTGAACAAAAAGCGGACCGTTGTACAATTGAGACCATTTTTGCAAAATCGTGATCGCCCCTTGCTGCAGAAAGAAGCCAATGGCCCTGCTTGAATCGCCACGTTGAGATTGCTATTGTACCAACTTCTTAAAGCAAATTGGTGTAAATATGATTAGTGCAAAAATATTAACTTTGGAGGGGTAGACATCTGTAAAAGTTATGTTCGAAGAAAGGGCTCATGCTAATAAGAGAGTAGGCAAGTGTGAACGAACGAACGAATGTCCATGGGATTCAGAACGAATGAAATCTTACGCATGTGTTATGCACTGATTGATAAACACGGTGATGCAGCCGGTTATCTTGAGGGAAAAAAAAAGGGAGGCGGTGTACCCGTATTGGCAACACAGGGTTCGAGTCGCTTCGCGCGCTCGCATTTAGCCCCCGGCCGGGAGTGTCAGTTGGCAGCTGGCCCGATAAGGCCGGGGGCGAGCTACCGGGCGGCCGTGTCGGTGCATTGGCGGCACGTTAAACTTTCGGTCTAAATTCTGCCGTTGAACTGGAGCTCATGGATCGGGTGGTGGGGCCAGGGTTCACGCAACAAGCTCTGCTTAGCAATAGAACCCTGGCTCCTCAAGCCACCCCAGCAACAACTCGGATCAAATTTTATTTAAAAAAAAAGAAGAAAAAAAGTGAGGACATTTGCGGCTCGCGATCGCCACAAAAGTTCCAGGTTTTGCGTCATGAATATCTCAAGATTTCTTCCCTGATCTAATATACTTTGGTTGATAAGACATAAAGACATAAAGACATAAAAGATTAGTGCAACTCAGCCACAAGGGCCCTTCTTGGTTGCACTCTGTACACTGAACCAGTTGCCCACCAAATCAGTTGATGAGCCCTCCCTGTAATACTGAAAAGCAAGCCCTCTATTCTTATAATGATTGTCTATGCTGTTTTTAAAGATGTTCAATGTGCTGCTACTGACGATGTTTTCGGGCAGCTGGTTCCAGTGTTCCACTACCCTGTTGGTGAAGAAAGTTTGCCTTAACCTTGTTCTGCCGTGGTTAATTTTAATTTTGAATTTATGATCTCTAATTGCATCATTTCTGTTAAATTCAAACATTTCCCCAAGGTATCCCCTCTCCAGACCATTGACAAATTTAAAGACCTCGATGAGATCTCCTCTCAGCCTTCTATATCTAAGTGAAAACATATTCAATTTCTTCAATCTTTCCTCATATGCCAGGTTGCTTATGCCATTAACCATTTTTGTAGCCCTCTTTTGTACTCTCTCTAAAAGCCAACAATCTTTTTCATAGCTAGGAGACCAAGCTTGGATGCAGTATTCCAAATGTGGCCTGACGTATGCACAGTAAAGCTTCCTGATCACTCCCTCACTTCTGTATGATACATTCCTATTTATTGCCCCGAGCATTCTCAGTGCCTTCTTCCTGGCTTCCTTGGTCTGTTCTGATGCCCCCAATTTTGTGTTTAGAATAACACCTAAATCCTTCTCCTGTTGAGTCACTGATAGCACTTGGCCACCCATCAAGTATGGAGCCTTCATATGCTGCTTACCTACATGCATGATTTTGCACTTATCAAAGTTAAATTTCATTTGCCATTCTTCGGACCACTTCACAAGTTCGTCTAAGTCTTTTTGCAGCGAGATATGCTCATCTTTACCTGTTATTGCCCTAAAGACCTTCAAATCATCTGCAAATTTCAAAACTTTACTGCTTAAGCCACTTTCAATGTTATTTACAAATATAATGAACAGTAATGGCCCTAGTACTGACCCCTGGGGGACTCCACTAAGAACATTTTGCATATAAGGGAGAGACCGGGCTCCCAAGCCCCATTGGCCGCGCCGCTGCATATACAAAACTTTGTTGGTAGATGCGGATTCATTGTACACAAATACGGCAGCTATCCCATTTATGCGTGTTTGGCGTCACCTACGACATAATTCTGTTTTTATTTGTAAAGCAACATTCGGTAGAATATTCCTAAGCTACTGTTTGTTTATTACGAAAAATATAATTTATTACTACAGGACTTTTCGCTGCTATAAAGGGTTTCAACCAATTTATGTTATCCTGAATACGCGTATGATTTTTCATTTCCTTTCACTAGCCCACAGTTGTAGCACTATTAATTTAAAGCCGATTGGCAGTAATTGGACCAGAATGTGATACTAAGTCTAAGAGGTGTAGCAAAACAAAAATTGTCACTAGTCCCTTTGTTTGCCTCATGCATCCGCCGATTTCACGAATTCAGCAGATTTATTTTGATAAAAATGTAGCTAACGGTACAAGCTTTCGAACGATATTCATTTTTAGCTGGTCCATTGGGGTGAGACCTCAAGGAGTGAGGGTCGAAGAAGCCTCCGCCCCCTGAACAATGGATTGATCTTGCAAGCCTTACACTATACGATTAATGATCAACTGTCAAGTAGCTGTGTACACTGGTATCCAACATACCCCACCACGCGGTCCCCCATGCCCGAACCGCCCACATCCCCCCGCCTCCGCGGGCAAAGCAGGCCATTTGAACATGCACCACCGACATACAAAAAGTATGTCCATACCCGCCTAATTTTCAAGCCGTTTCTCAGCAATAAAATTGTGGTTATGAGAGGAGGCCGCGGCGAGCACTGATTGGCCCGGGGATTATCGCAGCACGCACCCGTCCAGAGCGGCGACCCGGCCTCGTCGGCCGGCCTCACGCACGAGCATCGGCCCGTCGGCAGCCGCGTCTCGCCAGCCCCATTCGGACGTCCTGCAGCGTCAGCTCGCCGTACGTACAGACGGCGACAGGTCGAGAATTTACTGTCTCAATCTGACGCCGGAATCGACCAATCGCCGGCCCGGCTGGAGGTCACCGGCGGGAGGTCACCGGTGAGCGTGCGGCGCGCACCGATAAAGCGGCGAATCGCCGGCCGGCGGGGCATCGAGCTGCGCTTTATGAAGATGACCATGATGCCCGCCGCAGTCGGCCTCTGATTGCGTCCGCAGTGGGCGACTCGTCATGCCGGCAGGCCGAGTGTTCCGAACAGACAACGGCCGGACGAAACTGGAGCGTGCCGCCCACACACTTGAGAAAAGCGGCGCGCATCGGCTTCTGGGCCAAGCGCGCATATTGCCAAAACGTTCGAGGAGTGCATGCTGTCACTCTTATGATTAAATATAATCTATTACGAACGTGATGAGTGATTGGCAATGACAGAAAGGTTCCGGACCCAAGGTGAGGCACCAAAACCGACAATAAGGCCCAGGAATTATGACAAGGCCAATAAAGCGGTGCAGGAGACCTCTAATGTGAACGATGAGGATCACGAACCCGAGGGGAGGTCATCGAAACCGTCAGGGAGGATTCAGGAAATTAGACAATGCTCCTAAGCTGGCATAGGGTGCTCCCCGGAATCAAGAGGAGAATTCAAAGCGGATGAGGGATCTCAGGAAATAATACGAAGTTCCAAAGACGGTACAGGAGGCTTCGAAATGAAGCATTAGGTATGAAATGAATGGGAGGGCATCACAACTTAAAGAAAGGCTCCTAGAAAATTAGGGAGAGCCCTAAGACAGTACAGGGTGCTCCTAATGCGAAAAAAGGAGACCTCTTTGGGTACAAGGGGAGACGCACTGGACGTAAGTGAGGAACTCTAGAAGATAAGGAGACCCTAGGAAGCTAAACAAGGTCCTTGGGATAGGACAGAAGGCCCCTATGTTAAAAGTAGAGCCATCATAATGCATGAGCTGGCCCCAGGAAGGCAAAGGTCTTCGAGATCGCATACGAAACTTCGCAGTACCGCAATAGGTTTCATGAAGTGAAATGGCCTGAACAAAGGCACTGTAAAACAGGCCCGAATTAGGAGCATTCCAGGACTAATAAAAAAGAAACTTCTGACTCGAAAGAGACAGTTCCAGTATGAGGAAGCCGCAAAGTAAGGCTTGGTGACGTAAGGGAAGACCTCAGGAAGAGAAGCCATAACGCATCTGGCCCGGATAGACAGGGAAGAACATACATTTTTAATGTGGCTAGCTGAACACTGTAGTGACACACCTCGACCGAAATCTCTGCAACATCAAGACCCTCTTCGCTTTTATAACTCACGTATGTGTCCACTCGTCGCGTACATACTTACATAATGTTATTCTGGTAGTCACTAACATGATTTCAAATATACCACTTCATCTTATTAATGAATTGCACTGGGACGTTTCAGAATCTAACACGATTTAAAGAAAATTCACAAGCACATGCGTCTTTGAGGACAAATACCATATAATCGGCACCGCAGTGCATGGTTCCATTCACGTCAGTCAGTCTATACTCGACGGCAAGCGGTGCTTTTCAGCTTAGTCTTGGCGAGAACCTCGCCAAGACAAGCAGACGGGGCTGGTGGAAATGTGTTTTCGGTGACGGGACCACCGCGGCGCGGCAGCTGAGGGCCGTCTAGTCTCGGCAGATCCCCGCTCCGACGCCAATTATTCCCCTCTCCCCGGCGCGGGAAGTGCCGACCAAGATAAAACGCACGTGAGAACATCTATCGGCACCTTCGACCCGCAGAACGCGCAGCGGTTAATTTTAACGTTTAACAGCGGGGAACGCCCAATTTCCCCGATGCCTGCTGTTGTTTGGACTGCTTCTGTGGGGGCTTTCTGCCTTGTCTGTTATTCCCTGGCTGTTCCTTCCGTTCCTCGGCATTGTCGTCGATGCAGATGTTTTCCCACGAATGACTTCGGGGCATGCATTCGGTACGTCTATTCCGTTCAGCTCGCTTTCTGAAGTGCATAATGGATCCTTTGGTTGGGGAAAAGCTTTCACATGTAGCCTCTAATTACTGCAATCAAAAGTTGCGCTGAATGCAGCAAGTTATGCGACGCTCCCCTAGTTTGTCCGCGCGATTTCTTCAGGCCTTGTGAACACCCATAGCGTGCCAACACACATTCCCGGCCCAGTGCAGCACCTGCTGTACTGGAACACTGCGCACGTCGCTCAGACGTGCTGCACCAAGACGACCGACGCGACAGGGTCGGCAGCGGACACAGGTGCGGCCGGCGTGGCGCTGCATGCGTCACATCTTGTCGCGGAACACCATGGCGCACGTGTGCCCGCTGCGCTGACGACAGTAGCGCGCCGGGGCGTGAGTCGTTCCGATGGTAGAGTGCAATACGGTTATTGCGTGGCGCGCTGTGCCGTTAATAACGTTATTTCGTGTGCTGTCGGCGGCCAGTCCAGGTGTCAGAGGCCTGTCGTATGACACCGGGAGTGCCGGCTGATAGTTGGGCGCCCACTGCGCCGGTATCACCGCGGCCCAGCGCCGCCAACCACTCGACAGGCACTCAGCTATTGATGAAGTTCGCCACAGTGACAACAAAATGCGAATTGCTGGTTTATTGCAAAGCTCCAGGTGGACGCTGTGAAGTGTTAATAACGCATCCGAATTTACCTATGGATGATGCGGTATCGACGCAGTGACATCGGAGCAATTTCAGAGTCTGCACGCTAAATTTGTTTCAAAGTCGCTCCTTGATGGAGTGGCGACTTGACAAGGTTCGCTTGAAGCCGTCCATGGAGTATGCCTTAACATATGAGGAAAGGAGGAGACTACCACCACATGTTCCTATATTCGCAACCAAAGAGCAGATAACGTTGACTGAAATGATAAGCGTTCCTAACAGCATTTTTCACGTTTGGTGGTGCAAATGAGTCAATATTTGCAATTGAGTAGAAATGCGTATTTTGGCACAATGAGTACAAATGAACCAATGGCAACAGTGATAGATGCACAGGGGAATGGGGCCATAGGAGACAAGTGCGTCACCCACACCCTGATTGAAGGAACTGACGCTCCTCCCACAACTTTGCATCTTCTTGGAAGACTTGAAGTTTTCCTAAGATGACTGACTCGCTGGAGTTATTTTGTCAGAGGTGCCACGCGCAAATGTCAGACTGTATCAGGAGCTTATCATTTTCTTTTCGCCCCATTATCGGCTCGCATAGAGATCGGCTTCTCTTTGGAGTATGAGTGGTGCCCCCTGAACCTCGAACTCCTCGAACAGAATTTCTTCTTCCACCATTTGGTAACCACTCCAAGAGAGACTTTTGATGTCGCGAATATGTATTGAATTCGCAAACAAAAACAAGACGAGGCTTACTTCGGTGGCGTAGACATACAGCATGGCCGAATCCAGGGATTTTCGTGTGGGCACTCACCTGGAAGGGCGCTATTTTCTCGGAGGGCTGCCACTGTGAAAGTCCCTGGGGAAAGTCTTCGGCTGAAAATTCGCTGAGTGGAGTGAGTTCACTCAAGCATACTGAAGGTGCGCTTTTTACTCGGAGAATGGCGCCCTTTCCTCTCAATGACGTCCTTTCCTCTCAGAGTACCGCATATTCTCACAAGAGGGGCACCTTTGACTGCAAGGTCTGTTGAGCGGGGGACGATTGCACTCGAACCTTTTCCCAGTCAGAGCGGTTCTACCTTATGGTAAGCGGACAAATGCAAGAATAGCAAATGTACGTATGGCGGATGTACGTACGTAAACGCACGTAAGCAAATGCATCCAAGCGCATATGTACATGTGGTAAATGTACATGAGTGTACAAATGCGCAAATGTACGAAAACACAAATGTACATAAACACAAAAGTACACAAACGCCAAATCACTTAAACGCAGAAGGACTCATGCGCGAATGTATGGAAGCGCAAAAGTACGTAATGTGCTTAAGCTCGTAAGCTCTTAACACACACCCTGGAGGGGGGGGGCGAAATCCGCCCACCCCTTCGTATTTTTTGTAGATAACTCAAGATTTTACCGGCCGATATACGCCATTGTTTGTGGACCTGCTTATAAATTACCGGCGCGTTGTTTAAAGGAAGAAAAATGAAAATACAACGCAAACTTTTCGAGCTAAAGTCAGGGGTCATTAAAGTTTTTAAAAAAAATTCAGCGCCAGACCACAAATATCGGCGCTGATGCGCCTCCCGTATATTGGCAAAAAGGAAGTGTTCTTGGCAAAACTAGCGACTTGTTTAGTGTACATTGTTATGCTATATTGATTCAGTCATGTCAGGTCACTGAGTCCAAGTCAGGTCAAGTTTATGACAGGTTAGCATACGCCCTGGAGGGGGGATGGCGAAATCCGTTAAACCCTCCGACTTTTCGTACATACCTCCATATCTTACCGGCCGATTTACGCCATTTTTTGCGTACCTACTTGGAAATGATCGGCCCATTGCTTAAAGTACGAAAAATGAAAATCGGCCGAGAACTTTTCAAGTTAGGGGCCCTTAAAATAAAAACAATTCGCAGCGCCAGACCAGAAAAATCGGTGCTGATGCGCTTCCCGTATATTGGCAAATGGGAAGACTTGTTTGATGCATTTTGTTATGCTATATAATTTAAAAGTCATGTTAGGTCGTAGAGGTCAAGTCAGGTCAAGTTCATGATAGGCTAATGGAACCAAACTTCGTCAACTGGAATGTGGTCAAAAATGCAAATGAGTGTCATGCGATTCATGTCACTTTACATGCTACTCCCTACACATTCCGAAATCTACTGTTTGTTATTGTGTGCCTAAGCGCTTCCGTACTTCATTCATGTACTTCACTCCTTTCTTTGCGAAGCCGATTGTGCCGAACCGCCCAACGGAACAGTCAGGTGGGCAGCCCGGTTCCGGTAACTGGAACAGGTAATGACCTGCTAAAGTGCTCCTACATAGGTGACCTGAGTTCTAATGGCGGGTCTGGCATCTGTATTGCATCATTAGTAATGTCAAAAACATCATTAATGCTAATTTTGGAGCAGTTAAACACAATAACAGCGATCCATAACATTGACAAGCCAATCCACGCAAAGCCAGAAAGTTTTGGTATTTTGACCTCATTTGGACTTGAAGATATTGAGCTAAGGTCATGAAATATGCACACAATAGAGTTAACTACCGTGCCCATCCACCCTGCGAATTTCATTGCTCTAGCCTCAGTAGGAGCCGAGATCCTATGGGGGCGGTATCCGCCCCCCCCCCTCCAGTGCGCGTAATTTTCCGAGGCCCTCCAGGACGAGTGTTAACGCACTTTGGCGTTAATGTACATATGCGTTAACGCATCTTTACACTTACGTACATTTGCTCTAACCGCTGTTTCGTTCTCGCACATTCGTATTTACGCGCATTTGCTCTTACATACTTTTCCATTCACGTATATTTCACTCTCTTACTAATGTATGCGAGTGCGGTATGCGAGTGCGGTATGTATGCGAGTGCGGTATGTATGCGAGTGCGGTAAATTTGCGGTAGCTTGCAGTTGCGCACACGTACATTTGTGAATTTGCAGTGACATAAATTTGTGGTGATGTTTATTTTTGTGGCCCGTAAGTACACTTACAAATACGTACATTGCGCATACGTACCTTTGCGCCTGCGTACATTTGCGCTTACGTACATTAAGCATACGTACGTTTACGTTGACGTACATGTCTGCCATACGTACATTTGTCTTTTATTAATTTGTCCTTACGTGCATTTGTCCTAGAATCCCCATTCAGGGGGACACATGTCTCCAGTGCAACCCCCGCCCTTCCTCCTGTATCCGCCTCTAACATATCGTTTATCATAAGAAGTTTAGTTCAGAAGTCGCCTCAGCCGGCTGAAGAGGACAACTGTTCATTTCAGTTTCCGGTACCATGCCAAGCACGTTCGAAAGCTTCATCATTGCAAGGAGCTAGCTGAAGCTCAGGTGACCTTTCGTGATTTTTGCAGTCTATCCGCATAGCCTCTATCCGCATAACATCTATCAACATAACAAATTGTACCTGCCGAACAGAGTGTGTGTTGCGTCTGTGGGTGCCGCATCTGCAGCAGTCGGCAGCGTTGTGCACGCGGTGGCGGCTGGGTGGGCCAACGCCGTTTGGGTCTTTGGCCATGGCTGTTAGTCGGTGCTGTCATCGGTGCCGCGTGGCGCGACGATCGTCCCGCCACCGCAGGACATCCGTCATCCGTTCCAGAGACACAGTCGACGCAGATGAACCGCGCCGCCGCCGCCCGCGGCCGTCTGTTTAATAAATGCGGAACGTCGTTAGTTACAAGACTAGACCGCCGGCGCTGAGCGAGGTGACACGATTTGGACGCAGGACCGCCGCCACCGGCGGGCTGCGAAACAAACGGGAGGCGTCCTGCTATAACAACGGCGCGCGCTTCAGCTGCGACGACACCTCTACCCAGAGGAACCTTTGATATTTATTTTGTGTGTATGCCGATTTATCATTTCACACTGTTCATTCAATATTTTGTCTGTCCAATGGGGAATTGCGGGCGGAAGCAGCTTTGGCCGCACTTAGTCGTTCATCAAAATCCGCGCAATAATGGATCGAGCTGATTGAAATACAGAGTGATGATAGCAAGCCACGGGAACAAAGGATGAAAGTCGTTATCTTAGATTCGTTATCGGCATACATGGATGGTGGACAGCATACATGGACATGGACATACATGGCGGCATACATCGGCATACATGGACGGCATACAGCAGGGTGAGTTCTCCACCACGATATACTAAATTACCACCATAATTCATTTCTAGTTATAAGGAGTTCCATAGATTGTGCGAAGTGATTTAGTGCTACCTCTTAAATGGCTTCAAAATTGTCTTCAAAACCAGCAGCGTGCCGCAGGAATTTCACTCCACAAATGCACGAATGACAAGATTCAAATGATATGACAAGCAGACTCGAATGTGTCGCCTCGAAAAGTGTGCAATTTGCAACTCTGACTCAGCTCAGTGTGTAAGGCTCCAGAATATCACTCAGCTGACAAGCATCGAAGCTAAACGGGTTGGCTGTGGACACCGGTGATTCCAGTAGACGGATTGCAAATTCGCTCGGATGTCGACTAAATGCAGCGGTTTTCAGATGCGATTAAAGTCCCGGCAACTTTCCATCCAATGCACCCAATGGATCCAACAACTAAAATGGTGTCCACCATTGGTACCGTGAGTGGTCGGCTCTGTACTCCAAGGTAACCCTAGGTTTTCGGTCCAGATATGTTCGTGAGTTCGAAGTCTGCTAAGTTGCTGTCGTTTTTCTTTTCTAGACTGCGGGTGAACAAAGTGGCAAGCTTTCAACCCTCTGAATCTACTAATCAATATTGTTGAAACCCGAACTCATTTTTAACCATTTTAATAATTGTACCGGGCTCAGTGGCTACAAGGATGACAATTCGGGGTTAACGTGACAAAATTTAATTGCATAGAACGTGGGAAAATTTGCGGAATTATGGAGAAGAGGACGAAAGTCGCATTGGCGTGGTTCAATTCCCTGCAACTTGGGGATAGCTAACGTGCAAGCGAGCACATAATTTAAATGGAAGCTGTGCTAAGTTTTTACTAACACGATTCACACGTAATTGCAAACAAGTAACTTGATTTTCCTCACACCAGCCCATGATTGATTCGCCACCTCCAGTATTATACGATGAAAATGACAGATAACAACGCCTTGATAGACAAAAAATATTCTTGGTCGATACATCGAGAACAATTCTGTCATTTATGTCATGTTGTATGTTATTTTAACATAAGTAGCAAAAGCACGACACAACACTGGCTGAAATTAGTTCGTACGTGATGCGTACGCGGTCATGTAAGCCCGTGAACTGTGGCGGTGTCAACAGGTGTCTGCATCGGTCACACAGACCTGGGGAGGGGTCTGGACGGGTCGGCGACAGCCACACAGGCCCGGTGAGGTGTCAAAGGGTATTTGCTTCTACCACGCAGACCTGGGGAGGTGTCAATAGGCGTCGGTGTCGGCCACGCAGAACCAGGGAGGTGTCAAGAGGCGTCGGTGTCGGCCACCCAGAACTAGGGAGGTGTCCGGAGGCATCGGTGTCGGCCACGCAGAATTAGGGAGGTGTCAAGAGGCGTCGGTGTCGGCCACGCAGAATTAGGGAGGTGTCAAGAGGCGTCGGTGTCGGCCACCCAGAACTAGGGAGGTGTTAAGAGGCGTCGATGTCGGCCATGTAGACCTGTGGCGGCGTCGGTTCGCACCGTCATCGTTCTTCGCCGGCGGCGACGCGGCCGCCGAACGCACGCTTTGTCTTACTGGTGCGGCCGCCATTTTCCTCCGTTGAGCGCCGCGCAATGAGATGCAAATGACATGATAAGCAGATTCGTTTGTGTCGACTGCGACTCACGTGCGATGCTTATCCCGCGACCTCTGGCCCGCCATGGACGCCGAGCGCCATTGGCGGCGCGTCAGGTCAAGTGTGGCCGGCTGAGTGATTCCAGCCGGGAGGTTTTCTCGTTCGCGGCGAGCGCAGATAAGCTCGGCGGAGGCGCGTTGATCAAACAACCGGCCGTTTGCATTACGTTCAAGTGCGGTCTCTCGGCAATATAAGCATCGATAAGGCGTGTTCGTCGGGCCGCCGCATAGAAGCAAATGGTGCTCTTCGGTTGTAGACATCGGGCGAGATCGGCGTTACGGCCATAAAGCATGCCGACGGAGCTCGGCGACTGGCGACGTTCGGGTAAATTGTACTTTATTGTGACCGGTGCCGCATTAACAATACGGTTAGAATTAGCAGGGCTCGTGTTGGTGGAGGTATACATGATTGACGAGCTGCCTAAGCCGATGATATGCATGCAAAGGCGGGCAAGACTTGTCTTATTTACTCGTATTATTGTATTATTTCTTGCATTAGTATTCATTGTACTTGTATTATTTCTTGTATTATTATTTATTGTATTTGTATTATTTCTTGGTGAACGATCCATTAATAGCTTACGAAATGTTCATGCAAGGATTATATATTTTTTCAATTGTCGTTCCCCATATCAGATGCAGCAGCAGCCTATCACCTTTGGCTGTATGCACCTTCATTGGGTCTTTCAATGTGGGACATTCCTTGGTGAGCTGCCCATAGATCAAGGCAGCCAACACAAGGGTGCCTCGGGATGCAAGGAAGAATGCAAAAGAATGTGATTATATAAATACAATTTGCATCCCTTCTGTTTTTCTTTTCATTTACAGATAGACCACCACCAATTAGGAGAAAGGAAATGCGACCCTGGGAAATCGGCGGACTGGTAGCAAGCTAGTAACGCCCACAAAATTCCCAGGGTCACAATATGAAAATGTTTGGGGAGTACAGAAATGTTCAAAACGGATTCATATGGAGATAACTCATGCAGAATAACATAGGTGTGTACCAGCCTACCAAGATCCTCTGACACAAAAAAGAACACAAAAAGTCCAATCAATCACATACATGTGTACATTTTCATATATCATCAACACTGATACCAAATATGGCAAGGTACAACCTGTAAAGCTACCTTTGTGAGTTGTATAAGCTATAGTCTGACTCCAGTTTCCATTTGATTTGTATAATTCCATGAAGTGATGTCTAATGCATTTATTTAGCACATCTTTTTCTTTGGCACTTGTTCAGTACTGGGGAATATTTTGCATATTAGTGTTCCATGATTTTGGAGCAGAGTGAGTAATGGCATACAGCCTATATTGTCGATAGGTAAATGATATAGATACATGTTGAATGATTCTTGTACTAGAAGGTGTTGTATATAAAAAGTCAGTCATAGCATGTGGCAATGTGTCATGGACACATTTGTGCAGAATTAATAAGATTTGTTCCTGCACCATGTCGGTGAACTTCGGTATATTGCACTTGATAAATAATTCATTTGTAGGTTATGTATAACATCCATAATAACTAATTCGCAAGGCTCGTTTCTGGGATTTTATGAATTGGTTTAATCTGGTGGAATAATTATTACCCCAAATCACAGCGCAGTAGTTTATGTAGGGAAGGATTAAATAGTTGTATAAATACTTCAATTCTCGGTTTGTTATGAAGTAGTTTGCCCTCCCCATAATACCCCATAATAATCGAGCATGGGGCAGGGGGTCATCTCAGGATTGCACTCAATAAAGGCATCTCGTGGAGACGCTGATGTGCGTAACTACCTATAATATTTGTTGGAGAGTTGACAACAACCCGTTAAGTTTCAGACTGATGTAAATATACAATGTACTCTTCATGCGCAATGACGGAGTCCCACATCCCCAGAATGACCTGATTTGGAATGAAAGTAACCTTTATTCGCGGTTTTCGGAACAATTACAAGCATGTTGATCAATAGAAGAGCATGCTTATAAATGATTGTTCCCATTGATTCGAGAGAAAAGCAATCACAGTTCGCTAAGCTCTATTTGCAGCAATCCACATGCAAAAGAAATGTGCATTGCTACTTTTCACAAGTTGTAAGGTACGCTATTTGCTCACCAGATTATCAAACTTTCACGCTTCGCCAACAGAGCTACACTGAATGGCAGTTTAGCTGAAATGACACATGCCCCACACTGCACCACCACCCAAATCTGACAGTTGATGAGCATGCGATGCCACAGCAAAAGTCCCAACTTCTCGAATCACAAATTGATGTGGCAAGGAGCATCATGCGTAGAAATGATGTTGCAGCTTAAGCTGCACAATACCTGCTGTTGCTGGATGAATATTGCGTTAGGCAGCACACAATAGAACATGGGCTCCTGCTTTGTGGTTGAAAGCACGCTACTTCGAAATGACATCCGTGAATATTTCCACAGCGGAATTAAAATCATGTAGCAATTTTGCAGTCAACGCTGTACCGAATAGGGGATAATAAACCAGAAGTGTTGCTATGTAGACATAATGTTGCCATTAAAATGTTGCAAACGCTTAATGGTGTGCAACGTAGTGCTGAAGTATTTGGAGGCGCTTAATATTAGAAATGACACATGGGTCCTCTATCGTAACTTATTTGCATGTGACATTGCTGTGGTGCATCATGAGCTGGTTATGAGCTGGTTGCATCTCTAGTGGTGAAAACTCCGACACACCGTGCGTGACTGGATAGTTTTATCTCCGAATAGTGCAAGCCAAGTGTCATGTCCCCATGTCACACTATACTAGTCCCGGATCACCAGGTATGTCCCTCCGTCCCAATGTACTAGTCTCGGGCCACCAAGTATACACCTGTGTCTCACTGTACTGGGTCTGGGTCACCAGGCATGTCCCTGTGTCACGTTGTACTGGGTCTGGGTCACCAGGCATGTCCTTGTGTCACGTTGTACTGGGTCTGGGTCACCAGGCATGTCCCTGTGTCACGTTGTACTGGGTCTGGGTCGCCAGGCATGTCCCTGTGTCACGCTGTACTGGGTCTGGGTCACCAGGTATGTCCCTGTGTCACGCTGTACTGGGTCTGGGTCGCCAAGTATGTCCCCGTGTCACGCTTCACTGGGTCTGGGTCGCCAGGCATGTCCCTGTGTCACGCTGTACTGGGTCTGGGTCGCCAAGTATGTCCCTGTGTCACGCTGTACTGGGTCTGGGTCACCAGGCATGTCCCTGTGTCACGCTTTACTGGGTCTGGGTCGCCAGGCATGTCCCTGTGTCACTTTGTACTGGGTCTGGGTCGCCAGGCATGTCCCTGTGTCACGCTGTACTGGGTCTGGGTCGCCAAGTATGTCCCCGTGTCACGCTTTACTGGGTCTGGGTCGCCAGGCATGTCCCTGTGTCACGCTGTACTGGGTCTGGGTCGCCAAGTATGTCCCTGTGTCACGCTGTACTGGGTCTGGGTCGCCAAGTATGTCCCTGTGTCATGCTGTACTTGGTCTGGGTCACCAGGCATGTCCCTGTGTCACGCTGTACTGGGTCTGGGTCGCCAGGCATGTCCCTGTGTCACGCTGTACTGGGTCTGGGTCGCCAAGTATGCCCCTGTGTCCGACTGTACCAGTCTCCAATCACGAGTGCTGAACCCGTGAGGCACGAATCCCGCCGTGTCGATGTGATTGACGATGTGGGTGTGTGCGCGCGCGCGCGTGTGCGTGCGTGTATGCGTGTGTGTGTGTGTGTGTGTGTGTGTGTGTGTGTGTGTGTGTGTGTGTGTGTGTGTGTGTGTGTGTGTGTGTGTGTGTGTGTGGGTGGGTGTGTGTGTGTGTGCCGCTTTGCAACACTGGTAGGGGCTCACCTGGCACGTGCGGTCCACATATGTTCGATGATGAACCGTGCAACGTGCACGCGCTCGCTGAATGCAACCTGTCACCATAGCTCATAAGGCTATCCAGGTGACCATGATATGTGTATTTGCGCGGGAGGCCAATTCAATTGTGCGTTCAGCACAACCGTAGCGGTCAGAGTCGGCTTTCAGTTCAGACTTGCCTGACTTGCACTCCATTTGTTTCCGCGTGTCAACATGGTTTCAATCAGCAGCGACATGAATAGGACCGGCAGGGAGAGATTTCGACGTTTCATTTACGGCCCCGTGTCAAGCATTGTGCACGCACGTTACCAGCAATGTGCATGACAGCTGGATTGATCTAGCCTCGTGGAGACACTTCGGTCGGGGTGTGCCCACCGGCCGGGGTGTGCCCACCGGCCGGGGTGTGCCCACCGGCCGGGGTGTGCCCACCGGCCGGGGTGTGCCCACCGGCCGGGGTGTGCCCACCGGCGGGGTGTGCCCACCGGTCGGCGGTCGGGGTGTGTTCACTCTAATCGGGGTGAGCACCCACCAGACGTGGCATGTACCCACCGGACGGGGTGTGTGCCCACCAGCCGGGGTATGCAGCCACCAATCGGGGTATACACATACCGATCTGGGTGCATCCATCGGACGAGGGGGGGGGGGGAGTGCATGCCCCGGCTGAGGAAGGCCCCTCTCTCCCTACCTCCCTTGCTCCCTCTCTTTCTCCTTCCCTCCCTCCCTCCCTCCCTCCCTCCCTCCCTCCCTCCCTCCCTCCCTCCCTCTCTCTCTCTCTCTCTTCCTCTCTCTCCCTCTCTCTCTCTCGCTCTCTCTCTCTTTCTGCCTCTTTCTGCAGAAGACGACAAGGGGATCGCGAGCTATGATGCTCGCAGGAAAAGGCATGCGAACAGAAATTAGCTACTCTGCGATGTGTGGAACGCGATGCAATACGTCAGATCAGCATAGATCAGCACCAGATCAGCATCACCAGATCAGTACCAGCACTAATCATCACCAGCTGAGATGCATGGTTGCCGGCAGTCAGGCCGGTGAATCTGTGCATGAGGTGTCTGTTGAAAGTCTCACTTTAGCACCCAGCGTAGGCGCAGGGAGGGTGGCCCATGCAGTATGGTGGCCAGTGCAATGATTTAGTGCGGCATTGTTTGCGGTGGCAGGCGAGGCATTGTCGACTGCCGACCGGTGGCCGCGGTGGGTGCGGGGAAGGTGCTGGCAGCTAGGTGTGGTTATAGGCCACCGGAGGGTCTGACTGGTCCGGTGTGGCCCTAGCCGCCGGACGGTCTGACTGGTCAGGTGTGGCCCTAGCCGCCGGACGGTCTGACTGGTCAGGTGTGGCCCTAGCCGCCGGACTGTCTGACTGGTCAGGTGTGGCCCTAGCCGCCGGACGGTCTGACTGGTCAGGTGTGGCCCTAGCCGCCGGACGGTCTGACTGGTCAGGTGTGGCCCTAGCCGCCTGACGGTCTGACTGGTCAGGTGTGGCCCTAGCCGCCTGACGGTCTGACTGGTCAAGTGTGGCCCTAGCCGCCGGACGGTCTGACTGGTCAGGTGTGGCCCTAGCCGCCGGACGGTCTGACTGGTCAGGTGTGGTCCTAGCCGCCGGACAGTCTGACTGGTCAGGTGTGGCCCTAGCAGCCGGACAGTCTGACTGGTCAGGTGTGGCCCCTAGCCGCCGGACGGTCTGACTGGTCAGGTGTGGCCCTAGCCGCCGGACGGTCTGACTGGTCAGGTGTGGCCCTAGCCGCCGGACAGTCTGCCTGGTCAGGTGTGGCCCTAGCAGCCGGAGAGTCTGACTGGTCAGGTGTGGCCCTAGCCGCCTGACGGTCTGACTGGTCAAGTGTGGCCCTAGCCGCCGGACGGTCTGACTGGTCAGGTGTGGCCCTAGCCGCCTGACGGTCTGACTGGTCAGGTGTGGCCCTAGCCGCCGGACGGTCTGACTGGTCAGGTGTGGCCCTAGCCGCCTGACGGTCTGACTGGTCAAGTGTGGCCCTAGCCGCCGGACGGTCTGACTGGTCAGGTGTGGCCCTAGCCGCCGGACGGTCTGACTGGTCAAGTGTGGCCCTAGCCGCCGGACGGTCTGACTGGTCAGGTGTGGCCCTAGCCGCCGGACAGTCTGACTGGTCAGGTGTGGCCCTAGCAGCCGGACAGTCTGACTGGTCAGGTGTGGCCCTAGCCGCCGGACGGTCTGACTGGTCAGGTGTGGCCCTAGCAGCCGGACGGTCTGACTGGTCAGGTGTGGCCCTAGCCGCCGGACGGTCTGACTGGTCAGGTGTGGCCCTAGCCGCCGGACGGTCTGACTGGTCAGGTGTGGCCCTAGCCGCCGGACGGTCTGACTGGTCAGGTGTGGCCCTAGCCGCCGGACGGTCTGACTGGTCAAGTGTGGCCCTAGTCATCGGACGGTCTGACTGGTCAGGTGTGGCCCTAGTCATCGGACGGTCTGACTGGTCAGGTGTGGCCCTAGCCGCCGGACAGTCTGACTGGTCAAGTGTGGCCCTAGCCGCCGGACGGTCTGACTGGTCAAGTGTGGCCCTAGTCATCGGACGGTCTGACTGGTCAGGTGTGGCCCTAGCCGCCGGACAGTCTGACTGGTCAGGTGTGGCCCTAGCCGCCGGACAGTCTGCCTGGTCAGGTGTGGCCCTAGCCGCCGGACGGTCTGACTGGTCAAGTGTGGCCCTAGCCGCCGGACGGTCTGACTGGTCAGGTGTGGCCCTAGCCGCCGGACGGTCTGACTGGTCAGGTTTGGCCCTCGGTCACCGTGGGCTCTGACTCGACAGGTGTGGTCTTCGGTCACCGGATGGTCTAACTCGTCAGGTGTGGTCCTCGACTACCGCAGAGTCCGACTGGTCGGGCATTCAGCCGGTTCTGGCCCAACATTTGCGGTGCTCAGTGCCTCGGCCATGACAGTGCGCATACCTGGCCGTCGACTCATCCATCTGCACAGCTGCGACCGCTCCTCGTGCCGCGGAGAAACGGAGCTTAATTATCGACGGCGATTGATTTCTGCTCCGGTGCATGTGTGAATCGAGCCTTGCATTCAAATGATGCAGCCCAGAGCACTGCCGCGTCATGGATTATTCAATGGCTCCGGCGTGTGTTTGTAATTCGCTTCGCCGGCCTTGGCGAATACAAAACGATCCTCCTCTCGCGGCTGTGATGCTTTTGTTGAAATTAATTTGCACCACTGCCAGCTGCCGCAGCCGGATCAGCTCAGCGCCGAGAGCTCCAAATTACTGTACAATGTTCTGATGTTGATGGATGCAACTAGAGGCTGGACCATTTGTTAATCGAGTGTGTTTCATGGTATTGCCATACGAGGCTATAATGGCTGCTAGCGCTCTCGTCGTATCGCATTTAATAAAAGTAGAAGTGCAAGGCAACACCAGCTTTGCATGTCACGCTACAATCATGGTGGTCCCGATTATGGTACCACAACCAGTAGCTCTTCGTGATAGTTCAAAAGCTAGCATTTTCCGGTCATCCGCCTATCGGTAGCTGATGCCGGGCTGTGGATCGAAGCCGTATCCGCGACCTAAGTATCATTTTGTGAACTTGATTCGTACAAATTAATCGACATTTCACTCGACTACGCGAAGTGCATGCCAACAAGGTAATGGACGCTGGAATGTCACAAAAGCCTGATATGAAATGGGAAGGCTTGCAAATGATTATTCAGTAAAAGAAAAGGGTAAAATTGACTGCTGAGCTCCAGCTTTGACCGCACAGTTGTCCTATCTCGTATGTGGATGGAAAAATCATATGAAATCAGTCATGGTCAGTGATCGCATTTAGCCTTGAAGAGTTGTGACTGAGTCGGCGCCTCTGAGACCGTCTAAAAATATCGGATGTTAATTTTTGGGATGCGAACTCCAGTAAAAGAAAAAAAACTACAGATTCTGTCAAGAAAAAGTGCGCGATTCAAGTGCATACTCGTAGAAGTGGTGTAATGTGTCGCTGACGTGACGCGACCTATGGACCTGTGGTACGCATATATAGTATTATATACGCAACATGACGATTTTTATAGCAAAGTCCGGAAACCAAGCGAAGGTGTGCCCTTTTCTGCGTTCGTGACAGAGCCACCTCCGTCGGTCACAGGGCCAGTGCGTGACGGGTCACGTGAACATGGTCAAATGTGATTTTCACAGACATAGCCGAGGATCACGTCACACCATTAACCCGCGCCGTCTTTCCTGTCGAATTATCCCACCCCATCTCGGGGGGGCGGTTGAAGACCCCCCTCTAAAATCCAAACTAAGCATCGCACGAAAACCAAAGAGATGTCGGAAGGCGTCCCGACGAGTAGGGTTCGGGTCCACCCTCCAAAACACTTCCCCCCAAAAGTGACGTCACCAGGGGGGCTAGATTTTCACGACTTTTCATGACTTACATTATGTTTTTGATTCTGGGGGGTTCATTTTAGGGGACATGTGAAGAAGAAAAAAAATGATTTGGAATGAGAAAAGGACAGCGAATTCGACCACGGCTGCAATTTCCCCCCCCCCCCTCACCCCCAAAAAAGATAACATTTTTTTTAATTTCAAACTTTTGAGTTTTCAAGTTTTCTTTAATTTTCCTTTTCCAATGGATAGAGCAGACCGAGAAACGTTGTTGGAAGTCATCTTGCCCTAATAAAAAGTGCTTACTTTAGCCAGAATCCTGTATTTGAAGTGCAATTTGGCAAATACGCAAAATTTATATGTAGTCAAAAACGAAAAAAGAACGAAAAATTCAACTCGTGGGGCATTCCACGTCAAATCGCACAAGAATTGGCTATTTTGAACCCGACCCCCTCCGATTTTTATGAAAATTGATACACCTGTAGTGCCAAGTGAACGAACCTCACACGCCAACTTTCAGCCCTGGGTGACATCTGGGGCCAGATTTAGAGGTCATCCTAGGTCGCCTATTTTTACCGACTTGACAACAATCAAATGCATATATATTAGATGTTAATTAACTTAGCGGAACGACATTAGTGTTAAAGTGCGCAGAAACCCTTGGCCATTCAGAAATATGGCAAAAGTTGCACGTGACCTCTCCGTGACCCTTGACCTAACGACGTCAAAGTATAAAAATGCATTTTTATATATGTTTGCCTGCCCCTAACTCGACTAAACGTGGCTAAATTAATGGTCCTGATATTATCTAAGAACGTGCAAAAAAGAAAGGCGGAGACTCTAAAACTTTTTGAGATATCGGCCTTTGAGTAGGTATTGTCATAGGACCAAATCGAAGCATGCCCCGATGCTATTTACCATATCATCGATTATAACTCTGGTTTCCTTGGTCCGATTATCGTCAAATTTGGTGGGCATATCATCGGTGGCAAGCTAAACTATTTTTAAGATTTTCAAGTTGACCTGACCTCACATGACCTGGCAGTGACCTCTCCATTACAAGCCAACAGGGAAACAAAAATATTTTCCTGAACAAAAAACGCTGAATTTGGCTCGTACAGGCTATATTACCTAGTTTTAGGTTAGGCTACTCCAAACGAGCCAAGTTTTATTTTGAACAAGTGTCCTCTGCAAGGTCACGTGAGGTCACTATGAGGTCATGTCACACTTTCGTCAATAACTTTATATAGAATCAAGATAGAGAAATAATTTTAATGCCATCGAGATCCTCTGGCTAATCATGATGTATAATATGATCAGGCTAGGTCATCACTTGACCTCGGTTTAGGGTGACCTGGAGGTAAACTGGGGTCAGGATCAAATGTTCAGCTAGCTAAGTCATGTGATACATCAATCAACGCGGCCTGACGAGGAAAATATAATTGTAACAAAATTATATTTCTATCTTTATTTTGGCAAAAGTTATTCGCAAAAAAATATGTTTCCTCGGTTTTTTATAGCCTGAATATATTGTTTCAGCTCGCGTGCGTTTCGTACTAACATTTTATCGGGAGGGCCAGTAAATGTTTCTGATATGCAAATAGCCGCGACCATAAAACAAGTTGAACAGCAGTACCGTATATTCACGAAGAACTACCAACCTTTTTCGCCACACGTACCCCACGGCCCGTCTCGCTGCCGGAAAACCATCTCACAACCACCATACCATTACGTGGAGACGGAGTAACACGATGGACATTCCTTGTTCCCGGTATTGTGCGAGCAGCTGCGAATCTGTCATTCAACGCTTTGGTTTCTTTGACCCACTCGGTTTTGGGAAAATACTCCACGCACGTGCCGGTGGCATGGTTTTTTACAAACTGATGCAACTGGTCCGGGATCTCAATCAGAGTTCCTTGCAGACTTCCCTTTTTAGCTAACCTTTTCAACGTCCCACCAATGCCATCACACGGTCTCTTTCCGTGAGCGGTTGCGAAGAAATGCCACTCGGCGTCTATTCCAAAGTCGACGGAATGCTCTGCCAAATTTAGGAAATTCTTACAATTTTTGTATTGCGAGGCAGCCCCATCTGAAAAATAAAATATCTTCTTGGGGCGCTGGCCTAATTCTGCTTCCAGGCGCTCAATGAGTTTTCCTTGGAACAGGTGGGCAGCCACAGTATCATGCGTCAGGCAGTCGGAAATGGCAGAGTAAGAAAAATGTTTGAGGTCCCCTGCGTTGTTTCGCCAATAAGCCACAAACGGATGGATTGTCACCTGCAGTTTGTTCCAGTGATGGGACTGTACCTCATCCTGTGTAACCATAGCGTAGTTTTCGGAAAAATCTCCAATAACAATTACCTCTGCAGGAGCTAGTGTTTCCTTTAGGCCTTTCAGATAATTGCCTTGGGCACGGGCGACAAAATCATGCTTTACAAGTATTTCCAGCTGCTCGCAAAATGATCGTACAAAATCTTCAGAAGTTTGCGTAACCACCTCTAAGGTGGACCTATCAGTATTAGTCCACTTTCGGTACTCAATGTTATCGATTTCTCGGTTATCATGAATCATATCATGGCCATGAATATTCACGTAAGTTGTAATATTGCGTGTATTTAGCCAATACAAACTTCCCAAGGCCATGTTAATTCATGTGAGGTCATGTCAACCTGAAAATCTGGAAAATAGTTCAGTTTGCCACCGATGACATGCGCAACAAAATTGACGATAATCGGACGAAGGTAACCAGAGTTATCATCGATAATATGGTAAATAGCCTCGGGGCATGCATGCATTTGGTCCTATGACAATACTCAAAGGCCGATATCTCAAAAAGTTTTCAAGTCTCCGCCTTTCTTTTTTGCAGGTTCTTAGATAATATCACGACCATTAATATAGCACCGTTTCATCGAATTAGGGGCAGGCAAACATATATAAAAATAGATTTGTATACTTTGACCTGGTTAGGTCAAAGGTCACGGGGAGGTCACGTGCAACTTTGCCATATTTCTGAATGGCCCAGGGCTTCTGCGCACTTTGACACCAATTTAATTCCGCTAAGTTAAATAACACATGAGATATTTGCAATTTATTGATGTCAAGTCGGCAAAAAATCGTGACCTAGGATGACCTCTAGATCTGACCCCAGAGGTCACTCTGGGCTAAAAGTTGGCGTGATGTGTTCTTTTACTTGGTACTACAGGTGTACCAATTTCCATCAAAATCGGAGGGGGTCGGGGAATTTCTTGTGCGATTTGACGTGGAATGACCCTCGTACGTTTTGTTGCATCCATAAAGATAAGCAAACCCTAAAAGTTTCATCAAAATATCTGTATCCGTTAAAGCGTGACGACTGGTTGAACGTGTTTGGAGGTGGCCTCACTTGACCTTGACTAACTCGTTGGCCCTAGATGACCTGACCTAAACATTTTGAATCAGTATGTCAAATTGATGTGGGAAAAGATATGCCAAATTTGGGCGTGCGCGCGCCGTTCGTCTGCTATCTGCGAAAAACCTGAGGGGCGGTTGAAGACCCCCCCCCCCCGAGACGGGACGGATTAAGACCTAAAAAACTGGGCGTATGTAAGGTGCTCACCCTCGGCTGAGGCTTCATCTCAGTGCTTGGAAAACAGTACGTGGAGAACTGAAACGCCTCAGCAGGGCAGGTGTCAGCATCTGCTGATAACGTCTGAGCTGGACAGGTGTCAGCATCTGCTGATAACAAGAGTAATCAATTGATACCATCGAGGTACTAATCTGACAGTTGTCATTCTTTCTGTATTCTTATCTCATATTCTGTACTTCAAGCAGAATTTTGGCGGTGCGAGACAGCAGCTTCAAAACGCGCCAGAGATGTTCGTTCCTTTGGAACATGAAATGCGTGACATAATGCAAAAGCATTGGCGCTGCTCCCGGCTTCTGCAGGTAATCGTCAAACACACGCTGGTTGTATCAGTCAGTGGATGGTGCGATTCGCGATCCGGAAATAAAGTAAAGCTATCCGCGGTTCTAATTAGAGGTGATTGCGACCATTCTAGGAAAAACGTCCTGAGTCACCTTGCAGCAGTTCGGCCTTGGTCCGACGACAACCGCTAAGCAGTAAAGACAAGATGTCGATGAAATAAAACTCAATGAAATAAAAATAAATGCTGTTTTTTAGATCGAGTATCCCGTAGGTAACACTGAAGCCACTTACACCTCATAAAGTCATAAAGTCATAAAGTGTTAAGGCTTAATAAGGGCCACAAGGGCCCATCTGGGTCAAGCCTGTCTAGAAGATATTAGAAAGTACATGTTCACACCTATCAATTCCAAACCCATGCAATCCCTCCACCTGTGCCACCACAGCCAATCTCATCAGTATGACATCGCAAAGGAAGTTGCCAAATCCACTGCTAGGTACACCCCATATAGTACAACATAATACTAGCATAATGTTATACCCTATATAGCTAGTGAAAATACTCAATATCCCATGCATCACAAGTTAGAATTCAAAAACAACATTTTCCTGTCTAAAAAATTTATCCACCCTACTTTTAAAGACATTCAATGAGGGACTCCCCACTGCATCAGCAGGCAGCCTATTCCATTGGTCAACAACCCTTTGACTGAAGACCTGTTGTCGTTTAACTGTCCTGCACCTCATTTTGTCTAACCTGAATTGATGACCCCTATGGGATACTCTAAACTGCAGAGCATCATTCAAATTGACCTGATCTAGCCCTCTAACAATTTTGTACATTTCAATCATGTTTCCCCTTAATCTCCTATACTTGAGTGAGTACATATCTAATGCATTAAGCCTTTCTCCATATTCTAAGTTACTTAATCCACTGACGAGTCTAGTGGCTTTGCGCTGGACTCTTTCTAACATATCTATATCCTTTTCTAGGTAGGGGCTCCATGCTTGTACAGAGTACTCCAAGTGGGGCCGCACATATGCTAAGTACAGCTTTTTCATGACTTCCCTGCTCTTATATTTCACACTTCTATTAATGAGTCCCAGCATTCTGAGTGCCCTATTTCTAGCTGAGATACATTGTTTTTTCTGCTTTAAGGTCTTTTGAGACCAACACACCTAAGTCCCTTTCCTCTTCAATAACATCCAGTTCCCTCCCTCCCATTTTATAACTGAATGTCTCGCCTGCAGACCCTATATGCATAACCTTACACTTATCATAGTTGAAAGTCATCTGCCATTGATCAGCCCACTCTTTTAGGTCGTCCAAATCTAGTTGAATATTACTAGATTGATCTCTGCTGTTAGCCACTCCTACCAGCTTGATGTCATCAGCAAATTTGAACACTCTATTCCTCAGCCCTACTTCAATGTTGTTCACAAAGATGATAAAGAGGAGGGGCCCTAGAACAGAGCCCTGTGGCACTCCACTCAGAACATCTTTCCAACCAGATTTACATCCATTCAATACTACCCTTTGTTTCCTTCCCTGCAACCATGCTTCAATCCAATGTAGAACTTTTCCTACAATCCCATGTTGTTGTAATTGATGAATTAACCTTCCATGTGGAACTTTATCAAAAGCTTTGCTAAAGTCCAAGTACACAACATCCATCCTGCTTTCATTGTCTACTTCTTTGGTAACATACTCAATGAACTCCAATAGGTTAGTTAAACAAGACCTTTGAGATCGAAATCCATGTTGAGTATCCCTTAAAAGGTTGTGCCTATCAAGATGAATCTGAACATTCTGTTTAACCAGCTTTTCTAGTACTTTGCAAACTAATGAGGTCAAACTGACTGGCCTGTAGTTTCCTACACTCTTCCTATTTCCCTTTTTGAAAATTGGTACTACACTTGCATTTCTCCAATCTTCAGGTACTTCTGAATACTCCATAGATCGCCTGAAAATGATACCTAGGGAGTTGCTAAAGCTTTAGCACACTCTACTAAGATCCTAGCATATATTTCATCTGGTCCGGAAGCTTTATTAGGTTTTATATTCTGCAACTGCTTCTCTACGGCTTCTGTAGTTATTGTAAGATCCTCCAGCATATCACCTGCCATGACATGGCCTACAGATGTTCCTATTGTACCAGAATTATCTTTAGTGAAGACTGATGAGAATTGCTTGCTTAGGGATTCCACAATGTCGCAATCATCAACCACTATTTCCCCATCTACCTCCAGTGGTCCTACACTACACTTTTTAGCCTTAAATTTATAGAAGCTAAAGAATCTCTTAGCATTACCTGCTGAACATTCTCGAGCAAAGTTGATTTCAGCAAGTCTTTTAGATGCTCTAACACACCTCCTAACTTTATTTCTAGCTATTCTATATGATTCTAGGTTTAACCCAGAGTTAGTATCTTTTAGTTTCTTGAATGCTTGTTTCTTTGAGTCCAGTAATTGCTTAACTTCCCTAGTCAGCCACGAAGGGTGCTTAACCCTGTTTGATCTAATTTGCCTACTGGGAATGAACCTATCCTGACCCTGAAATAGCTTATCTTTTATCATTGTCCACATTTCATAAGCATCTAAGCCATTCAATATGACTTCCCAATTAATTTCACTTAGGAAGCTCCTGAACTCACTGTAATTCCCTTTTGTAAAATTCGGAATCAATGTTCTGTTGGTTGCTACCCTTCCAACATATAATGAGAAGCGTATAATGTTGTGATCACTATTACCAAAGGTCTCTCCTACGTTAACATTTTGCACAAAATTTTCCTCATTAGTAAGCACTAGATCTAATATTTTATTTTCCCTTGTAGGCTCGTGTATCATTTGAAAGAAGAAATTGTCCTCAAAACAAGCCATGAAACATCTTTCTGATTTGCTTACACCTATTGTTTTGTTTCCCAATCCTGCTATGTTGAAATCCCCCAACAAAATAGTTCTCTCCTGTACTCTCCTACTTATCTCTTCCTGCATCAGCCTGTCAGTGTTTTCATTCTGGTCTGGAGGTCTATAGAATGCCCCAATCCTAAATTTTGTTCCATTCTTCAGAATTATATCTAACCACAAAGATTCTACTCCTGCACTATGTACTCCATCCTCTATGGAATGACATTTCATTACTTGCCTAACATACAAGAGAATGCCACCTCCTATCCTTGCCTCTCTTTGATAGGCATGCATGTTGTAGCCTGTCAATTCAAATTCTTGCAAGTTGTCTCCAAACATGCTTTCGTTAACCCATGCTTCTGTTATGCACACCAAATCTAGCTGTTCAGACAACATATATGCATGCAGTTCCCCAATTTTGTTCCTAACACTTCTGGCATTGACATAAAAACATGCTAAATTATTCCTTCCATTGCTTGCTATGCTTCTCTCTTTATCAGCTACATCCCCCCATGTCCTGCCTAGTTTCCCTGTTTCCTGTTGAGAGCCTCCTCATACCTATTGCTGAGCAGTTCCACTCCTCTCTTGCTCAGATGTAATCCATCTAAAGCAAACATCTCCGTCCTCCCCCAAAACTCCCCCCACAAATCCAAGAACTGCACCCCAAGCTCCTTACAAATGTTGGCCACCCTGGTATTGAGCCCAATGGCCCTCGAATACCACTCCATGCTTGTATGGACCATAGGGAGGATGGATGTCACCACTCCTCTTTTCCTACTTCCTGCTAAACTACCTATCAAAGCCCTATAGGCTTTCATTGTTTCCTCTGTATTATTTTTTCCTACATCGTTAACTCCAACCTGCACAATTACCGTTGCACCCTCTCCACTTCCCCTCATTACTCCCTCCAGCCTATCCCTAACATCTTTCACCTGCGCTCCCGGGTAGCAAACACGCATCCGTCTGCTGGGGTTCTTGTTACAAAATGTTCGATCCATGTACCGAACCCTGGAATCCCCTATGACTAAAACCTCTCTCTCTCCATCTCTATCTTCAGCCATCTGGTCATCCCCACCTCCGTCCCTCTCATCATTACCTTCCCTCTCATCCAGTGCATCAAACCTATTTTTAATTGGGACGCCCATGTCCACCTTCCTTAGCGCCAGTCGGGTGCTATGGCGCTTTGCCACCTTCCAACTGCCACCATCCCGGACCAAGCCATCCGAACTCCCATCAGTCCTCCGCTCGGGCACCCGAGTTGCCTGGCTGGCACCTCCCATGATGGGTCCCGCCACCAAACACTTCAAGCGCTCCACCTCCCCCGTTAACATATCTAACCTCTTACTCAAGTCCCCAATGATTCCCACACACTTACAATTCCCACAGTCTCCTTCCATTTTTGTTGTTGTTTTTTTTTTCTTTCTACTCTTAGTACTAAGTCTAGTTACTGTAAGCTTGTAAGCCTACAAGTATCTACTGTAATATATATACAGTAATACAGTAATATAGCCTATAAGTATCTACAATACACTATAATCCCGTATAATTACACTAGATATGAAGATACCTACTGTAAATTATGCCCACTATTTTAGTCCTAAAATCTATCTTAAACTTACACACCAATTTGACACAAACTTATTCACTACAGAAGCCTACACTATAGAATTATACACTCTAGAATTACACACTACAGAGCTCACACCACACAAATATACACCACTGAATCAAACACTGTAGTACCCGTCCACAACACCCAACAATCCTGCAGTTACACTAGGAACTCAGGTGTAACTGCAGTTACACTGCAGTTACACCTGAGAACATGTTGTGTTGTACATCGAAGGAGTAGCTTATGGAGTGCATCTGAGCAACAATACCTTCACGGGACCGAAAACCGCTCCCAGTTTATGTCCGTAGGCTTAATACTTAAGGGTCAAAACTACTTAAATATTGAAGGGTGAAAGCATCCCACGGGTACGATGCTTCACATCCGGCGGTGTGGCGACATATGATATCTCACAAACCCCAGACCCAACTTCATAAATCATATTTTGCTTTGTGTAAGGTGTTTTTGAATACTGTGCACACATTTTGCTGCGTGGTAAGTATTTTCAGTTTCATAAATACGTGTTCTACTACGTAAATCAGCTATGCACTGATAACAGAATTGTGTGCGTAGTATGCAAAAAAAATGCAAAAAGGGTACTCGTGGCGCATTTTATGTTCCATAAAGGCAAGTAGGTATCAGTGTGATATCCTCAAACATTTTCCAATCAAAGGGGCGCCAAATGCCTATTGGTCAGGGGCATATGCCCACAGTTGTTCTCTGGACCTATCACTAGTATGCCCAGGGGAAAATGCAAAGGGTACTAGGGTAATGACACGTGCCATCCCCACCGCCCGAATGAAGGTGGCGCTCCTCCGGGAAGGCTCAAGTGCGCCCCTCCCAACTCCCCCTCCGATGTCTCAGCGAAATGCGCTCTCGGAAGCAAAAGGCACCTCTCCAGACAAGTGGTCCCCATGGCAAATCCTGGATCGGCCCCTGGATGGGGTCCGGATCCAACCGGAAGCATAGGAAGCTCCACCTCGTTACCTCGTTAATTCGTACTTTCGTATACTTTAGTGTGGTTCTCATAATTTGTTTTGTATTTGATGGGCCACATTTACCTATTTTCTGTTCACCTTAAGTAGATGGTAATTTTATTTTCAACTTCCTAATGAGTTTCAACTTCAAGGTGGTAAAAATCAGTATTATTTATTTTTGCAGGCCATTGCTGACATGTACTTGATGCACTAAGCATTGACATGTATTGAGTTATTTTTGTTTTTCCTTCTCTTTACCTTGGTACATTGCACTGGCGCGTCAGGCACGTACTGCGCAGCATTTCACCACCAATACGAAGAGTAATTGCATACTGAGCGTAGCCGCGTCAGTGCGTGGTTCTTGGTTTTGGTATGTATGCAAACCTTTATGACGCACATTTCTCCGCCATTCTGCGCCTGCAGGGCTGCGTATGTACGGGCAAAATACGTTCTACGCAAACACTGTGCATGAAACCTGCCTGTGATCTGAAGTTTTCCCTTCAGACACTGATTTGAAGCATTCGCTTCGTCCGATGGCATCTATTGTGCTACTTATCCAGCTCTTAACCGAGAAGATTCCCACGCCACTGCGAAACGAGATCGCAATGCGAAGCACAGCATGGCGTCAACACGACGTCGGAGACGGTCAGCGCCCCCAAGAGCCAGCCTGGTGCGTGATGTGCACGCCTCGGCTGGTGGCTGGCTGCTCCACATCGCCATTGACAAACGTCGGCGGACGCACGGCTCCCGTGATTCGGTCCAGACCAGTGGGTCGCGAGTCGCCGCGGGCGGCCGGCCGGTCGACGCGCGCGCGCGCGCCTACACGCGCCGCCCGCCCGCCTGCAACGCGCCGCCAGGCGCCGCACCTGGCCCGCAACGGCCGCCATTTTGAACTGCGCCGGCGCCGGCGGCGGCCCCCCCGCCGCCGGCGGCCAGTAATTAGTTTTGTCAATTGACGGCGATAATGGAGTCGCGGCCGGAATCAAAAAGCTTTCCCACGTGCACAATTGTCATTCCGTGTGCTGTTTGGGCGCGAGTTGTGGCCGGCGCCTTACGGAGCCGGTCCGGACGCGGCGGGGCGCGCGTGGTCGGCGCGGGGCGCGCGTCGCGCCGCGTCCCCAATCAAAATGGAGAGTGAATTCAAAGCCGGGAGATGATAATGGACGTCATATATATTGTGTTCGGGCTGCGTCGGCGCTGCATGCGCGCGCCACAATGGCCTCTGCGCGGCTTGTAGCCGGAGCCATTGATTTGGAGACTGGCTGAATTGGTGCTGCCACAATGGGACCTCTCCGGCGAACGTTGTGCCCTGCTGGCACCTGCAATGTTCGACATCACTTAATGAAGTTCTTCGTATGCTGGCTGTGCCCAGTGTGCAATCGTTCGTGATCGGCTTGCCGGCCACGCGACACGCGCGTTGTTTATGGAATTGCCTGCGCCGAAAGCATAGCGGTCGTGTAGAGCGTTTTGTGTATTAAATATACCACTTCATCGCGATGCCTTTGTTGACGGTGCTCCAGAGCCACTGACATGATGCCGACAACGCATTGTCGTGTATATGAAAATGATAATGGTAACACTCTGGTGTATCTCGATTATGTTATTGATGTGCAATCGGGACACCGTATCATCTTCGGCATACATATGTCAACAAACCACAACTGAGTTATATGATCTTGTCCGCACCAGTGTAGGTTCATTCTTGGTATTGCCCATGCAACACCAAGCAAAAACTGATATAACATTGCAACACCAGTATTTCGAAACCCTTTTCCAATGAAATGTTCAAATGGAATCGCTCCGGCGAACGTTGTGCCCTGCTGGCACCTGCAATGTTCGACATCACTTAATGAAGTTCTTCGTATGCTGGCTGTGCCCAGTGTGCAATCGTTCGTGATCGGCTTGCCGGCTACGTGACACGCGCGGTATTGCCCTCAGAGTACAGGAGACCTAGACCTTTTTCGTTGGCGGAGACTTCTGTGCATGTATATCTAAAAGAAAGCTATAAGGTGTGTCAAAGCATCTAAACGACCAGCTGGAATTAGCTTATGCGGTGACTGTTCAGCAGTCACGAGGTTTTTATTGCTCATAAAACATAAATAACAAACGCTGTGTATGGTCTCTGAGGATGGTGACTTGCGTTTTGAGGGTTGTGAGATAGAAAAGTCTCTAAGGTAGCAATTCGCATCAGTTTTTACTACAGATAATTCGAGTGCAATAGAAAATACTGCAGATATACATGGGGAGTTGAAAAGAAAAGTTTTGAAAAGAAAGGAAAAGAAAAGTTGAACAGTTGAAAAAAGCTCACAATAGCGACAGAATCTGTAGAAAGCTATTCCCAGAAACTAAAACCAAATATAGCTGCAGGCGTGCATGACATATATGCTATGATTTTACTTTGGTGCACTCATGTTTGAGCAGTTCCTCTGGTTACGATTTTCATGTAGATTTGTGTAGTGCTCTGAAATACCTGAAAATTGGCGAAATGTAAATGTACTATGTGGGTGAGATTCATGCTAAGCATGTGTGCACGGCACAGACACCTTTAAGCAGGCATGGGTGCAGTTTGAAAATTATTGGCAAAGCATTTAACCAACATGTTAAGAGGGATACAGGGAATAGGACTGGGTAGCTAGGGTAGATAGGTATTGATAGGCGTGTGGGATGTTTATGGATGGTTTCTTTAGGATGTGGTGATGGTCGGGGTGGGTATTTTTACCGGGATTACGGTATCTTCCATTTATAGACTTAACTGGATGGACACTTGTGACTCTTATTGAGTCTAAACACTTTGATTTTATGGCTATGCTACCGACATTCAAGAACAGAAATCGAGGCTGTGTGGAAAATTGCAGGCCAATCAGATTTACCGAACTTGTTTGCAAGATGTTCGAAAGCCTTGTCCAGAAGGATATTCAAACTCATCTGGACATGCTTAGCCATTTAAGGGATATTCGGCATGAAATTTGATCTGAGAGCTCATGCTTAGCTAACCTGAAATTCATGAAGACTGGAACTAGGGAAGTTGAAGATTGAAGCAGCATAGATAAAGGATACAAATACTTCAGCAAGGCCAAGTTATTCATTTCTTTCTTTGTCAGTGGTTCTCCTTTAAACATGTCCAAATCCCGTAATTTAGCCCGGTACAATTTTCCGTTATGGGCAAATTACACACGCATCGTACATGCTGACTGAGCCATGCATCATCGGCTCAGCTGTCCTCACAACAACTAAGTCAGCATCCCCCACGGTCTGACATCACTTGTCTTTATCATAATGCATCAATTAGCATGGCTGAAACATCAGCGAACAGCATTTCCTTTGTCGCCAACATATTTATTCGTCGTTCTCTTCTTCCGAACGGTCAATTTGTTGTGAGTTTCACACATCTTCTTATCCTGTATTGCACATTTTTTTAAGTGTTCATTTCCATGGATCAACATCTTTTCTCCGAAAATATTTGCACAATTGCATTCATAATGCAATTTTTGCTGTGAAGGGATGTCTTTCGGTCTGCATGCTTAAAGTCTCCACCAAGTTATTTGCATTATGTATGTTCTTAAATCAACAAAAAAGCATCGGACTTTCAACTGCATTAGGATCATGTCGTACTAGATCATGTTACGATACATTCAAGCTTCTCATAACAGAGTATCCCTAGAATGTATTTACAGGTGCAAAATAGTTGAAGTAGCTGTCGCGCCCAAAAATCCCAACTACATACACACATTATCTCCAGATTACTTTCCAACTGGTCCTATTAGTCTATTGGCACATTGACGCATTTTAAATAGAAAATTAAGGAGTAAGTGGTGTCTGCTTGATACGTGGATCATCAAACTAATATGCATATTTTGATCTCCATCATGAATTATGAGGATTTTGAAACAACTTCAGCTGATGATAAGGCGATTTTTATTTTATCCCAGCGTTAGCAGGGCCCCTGAGCTACACACCATTGGCCGTGGTTGGGGTGGGAGGGTAAATATTGTTCCCTGTTTATCTCAAGAATGGCTTAGCCCATTCGAAATTCTCAAACAGTAATCGTCAGCGCCGTAGGGTGCAGTCTCAGGGAACACCAGAAATTGAAGCTAGAGTGCGTATTAATACTGTCCCGAGGCTACTTAGCCGACCTGGTAGGTGCTACCGTGCCCACATGTAAAGTCAGAACTCTAGTAATTTTATAGATAATTGTTTCCAATGTGTTACATACATTTTTCAGAGTAATGGGACTTTCTCGAATTGTGAAATGCAAGAGCAAACATGTCTGGAGTATATTTCCATAAATGTTCTTAATTATGACGTGCTGATATTGGAAAGTGAAATATTCAAGCATAACACCGGCATAGCATGCTAATCATGTCCTAATTGTGTCTCGATTCCCGTTTACAGACATCAAATATACTCATTTGTTCGGCTTTCATGCAAATTTGTATGCACCTATGCATTTTTGTCAAAAATCGGCAGATATGACATCACTCTAATGTCATGTTTCGTGTAGATTTCTCAACGTCTTTTCAACGCATCGCAAATGTTCGAGATGCGGCGAATTTATTCTTCCGGTCAGTGCCGAGTTGACAGTAGGTTATTTCTTTCCAGAGCGTTGCCTTTATTTATTTTTAAACAAAATTATCAGTGCGTATGATTAGGATTAGCTTGTCACCAAAAAGAACGAATCACTTCTTGTAGCTTAGGCATATTGAGTATGTTCATCAATAAACGGAGCGCTGTGGACTGGAAAGGCATATCTTTGAACTGCATCATCGACTACTTTGTTAACTTCTAACAAGTATTCCTCATCCTCGAGAAGCGATCTCCTAGACTTGCAAAAACCTTTACCCCCAGGTATTTCAACACATTTTAGTTTTCAGCTTATCATCGAGGGAACAGTCTTAAAGCCACCTGTCTTGAGGACTGCGATATTCTTCTTGGGAAGAATGTCACATTTCACTATGTTGCCTAATAAACAAATCGGACATGAAATGCTCCAATGATCCAGTGCTTGCCTCACAGCTGAGCGTCCTACCCACCAAGTGTATATCCAAACATCACCATGTATGTTTCGATGAACATGAATTATACATCTCTCCGACAACATCCTTTGTACCCTAGCCTTCGAATTCACATTATTTTCTTCAATATAATTGAACATGTCTCACTCGATTTGGAGGGCTCGAATGGGATCTTCCGCAATCAGTATTGGCATGCTTCCTTCGTACATTTCTTAGAGGCATTGCCGAGGTTGTCATAAAAAGATGGACGGTCAGTATGTGAACCATCCGAATTGCCAATAACCGTGCCGAAGCTATTTTTTTAAGTTTTAGCTTAGCTCCTAGCTTAAGTAGCTTTCCATAGAAACATATGCATATACTTAAATGGAAAGGCTGGATTGTTGTAAAATATTGCACGCGTTTCATATGGAGCTTTATTATCCCTGGCATTGTAAAACTTGCATGCCATATTATAGACGACAAATGTATCATGAGGTGGGAAAAGTCATTCATGCGTTCAATTAGATAGGTATCGTAGGAGGGATGGCGGTAACAATCTCTTCATCGTATACAGATCGTGCTGGTCAATCAAGCCAGGCACGACTACATGTCTAGATGCTACTCCATACTCGTGAACATGAGTCGTATGTTGACGACTTCACATCCTTCGCCTCCGGCCCCAGCAGCTGCCAACAGCGGGCAGCAGCCAGCTGCAGCCAGCTGGGCCGGAGCTACGACTCTACACCCGCTGCCTTCGGCCCCAGCAGCTGCCAGCTGGGCCGCAGCCACGACTCCACACCCGCTGCATCCGGCTCTAGCAGCTGCCAACAGCATGCAGCAGCCAGCTGCAGCCAGCTGGGCCGCAGCCACGTCTCCACACCCGCTGCCTCCGGCCCCAGCAGCTGCCAACAGCATGCAGCAGCCAGCTGCAGCCAGCTGGGCCGCTGCCAGGCAGCTGGCCGGCCGAGCCGGCCGACAGCTGAGCCGGCCGGCCCGGCTGCTGTCGTCGGGTTGGTGCTCCAGGGGCGGCAGCGCTGGCAGCGCCATCTGTGTCGGCAGAAGACGGCGACGACATGTGTTTGCTTGGCAGCGGCGGCGGATTTCCCGCCAGCGACGTTGATAACTGCCATCACGCCCGTGACATGTCACATGTCACACCATGTCACACCTGGCAAAATATTTGAATATAATGTTGAAATCTTTTAAATATTTTCTGACGCGATGAGTCGTCGATTCTCGGATATGCAGCGCTACGACAGGTCGGCGTATCATGGAGCTGAATAGGGTCTCTGCCGTTGTCACGCGCTTATGTGCACAACATGAATGTCATGGCATCAACTGACACCCACTGGACAGACTCCACCTGGCCCGTGTCCACTGTGTAGAATGCGAGCTGTCTGCGCGGGTAACACAGGGCATAGGAGTGATGGTGGCCGAGCGGTTAAGGTGTTTAATTCTGGACACCGAAGTCTTGGGTCCAACATTAACACCACTCGGTACACTTCTCAATCCCGTGGCCCACCGATGAAACAGGTGGGCGGTGCCATTAGCAGTGATCGTGCATACGACGCGTCGTCAGCCACCCGATAAACAATCAATAACCGATGGCATCGACTGGCGGCTCACATCTGCCTATGGCAGCAACTTTTGTTCCATGTAAACTTAGGGTATTATTTCCCTCCTGCTCTGCGACAAAGTCAAATGCTGCTTCCATGTTCCTTACCATAATCGGTGTCTCCTTAACTCCTCAACTGGTTCACCTCCCGCTTCAACGCTATGTTTCCCTCTGTCCGCGGCAGATCTCTTCTAAGGATTCTAGTAAAATTAAACGAAGTTTCAATGCGTTACAGCATCGCTTCAGACGCCCGTTTAATCTTTGCAATGCACTTCATACTTTCAGCTACAATATAGGTTGACGGATTTCCTATGACATCACCTTCCGTATGCGCGTGAGCATTGCACTGCAGGAAACCCAATGGTCATTGAAAGATGAAATATGTCGCTATTCTAACATAGCGTGGGAAGACCCAATTACCTTATACCCACCAGAAAAGGTAAAACAAGAAAAACGCAGGAAGGGGGCAGAATCAATTCCCACAGAAGGCGTTGGAAACCCCGATAGTTTGTAGTCTGCAGCAAACCTTAACTTTGCTCGGAAAATTAGCCGAATTAGGTGTCGAGGATAGACACGAAAAAGTGGTCGGGGATATATAGCGCCAAATGTTGACAACCTGTGTGATTCACAGATGTGGGCTGGCACATTTTTCGTCGACAATGAATGAGTAGGTTTTGCCTAGCTGATGCGGGTGTGGTCAATGTAATTATGTGCTGTGAGCTGTGAATTATGAGGATTTGGTTGCCATACAGTAAGTATTGAAGTGTACGTAGGCCATTCTGCTGGCTTCAATTGCATTCCTCCCGAGAATAACTTACAAACAAATTTTGAGGCAAAGGATACTGTCAGATGCTGGGCGAGATATTGTGTTTGTTTTTTTCTTCAATTAGTCTGAGTTGTGCTTGGCTTGAAATTTCGCTGTGATATGCTAACTATATTTCAGTGTCCAGGTATCCATATAATTGTTCTGCCCCTGGTGTTTCTTTCACTTTGACCATAGCGAAAAACGTGTAACAGATGTTCCCCGTGATTAAACGGGGCAGATTGTCTATGCATGAAGTAACTTGCGTTGAAGGAAAACATGAGTTTTTACCTACAGCTATTATCCGAGCAGGTCGTATGATTCGGTGAATTGCAGCAGAAACCAGATTGTTTATGCTCAGCAATGTTTGCAATGTTTCTCTAGAAAGAGGCATAGTTTCGAATCATCGTAAATATGAGAGTGGAATTAGTTCTCCGTCGTTCTTTGGAATCACCCGTGCAACAAAGCATTTAATCGTGTTGTTTGCTTCTAAGCTCAATGAATTCTGGAAGTTACTCACCTTGAGCTACTTGTGTCAAGAGCACAATTGCCGGCGGCAGCGGGCGCTGGATGTAGGCGAAGATATCACCGGGCACAATGGGCCACCGCCAGACCAGCTGGTGTCCGGCCACAAGGCACCCCCGGACAGCTCGCCGCAGCATCTTATTTACCGGGCATAACTATGGACGCAAGTGTGCTTTATGAGACACACGGAGCGGCCAGCCGCCTGTTCCCAGACATTCCGGGAGCGGTGCGCCGCTCGCAAATTACACCTGCCTTATGAGACGGTGTCATTGGCGGCGGTCGGACGGCGCGTTCCGGTGGCATTTAAACAATACCGCGCCGACCGCATAAAAACAAATGAATCACATTCTGGACATTGCTGGTTGCCGGCGAGTGCGCGCGGTCGGCGTGTCATGCTGTGCCGGGCTGGCCGCTGCCGTGGGGGGCCGGCCGCACGGTCCAGGGGGCGCTCCGGCCTCTGGCGCCGGCACATTCCAGCGGCGGGCAGTCGGTGGGCAGTCGGTGGGCAGTGGGTAGGCGGTCGGTGGGCAGTCGGCGGTAGGCAGTCGGTGGGAAGTCGGTGGGCAGTGGGTAGGCAGTCGGTGGGCAGTGAGCAGTCGGCGGTAGGCAGTCGGTGGGCAGTGGGCAGTCGGCTGTAGACAGTCTGTGGGCAGTGGGCAGTCGGTGGGCAGTGGGTAGGCGGTCGATGGGTAATTGGTGAGCAGTCGGTGAGGAACCGGTGGGCAATCGGCGAGTAGTCGGTGGACAGTCGGTGGGCGGCTGGCGGTGGGCAGTCCGTGGGCAGTGGGCAGTCGGCGGGCAGTCTGATGGAGATCTGCTTCACTTCTCAGACCCGACTCTCCAACCAAGGGTGGTATTAGTTTTGCCATTATCACCATGAATTGTACGATTATTTAACGATAATTTTAAAAAAACGCTCTCCAATCATCCGTCGACACATATTCCCTCAATAATATGATGGATGCAACAAAAGAAGACAACATTTCGGTGATAGCATTGGTATTGGTCGCGAGGATGTAGTTCACACCTTCCGATTCCACATATATCCGCAGATGGTGCTGTGCACCGACCGAAAGCGTGATCCAGGGCTCCTCTGCTGGAAAATTGCCGAAAAATCTTAAGATTTCGGGCACTTCATTCTAACGTTCTAAATATTTGCAACTTCCTACTCCTTGTACACTAAAATAATAGGTGTTGTTTCTCTGCTGAGGTGAGGGGCTTCTGGCCTTGCTTGGGTCCGCTTCGCCGTCTTGCGAACAAAACACAAGGTTTGTTTTTCTGTATGATTAATCAAACCGTTCAAAATAAACCGCACGCTAAATATAGTTCGTGAGATTTGAGGACTTGCTCAACTTGAAACGCTTTGGGTACATACAAACCCTTTTTAAACAAAATATTGGTCTCGCCACCGGTGGAGCTCTCTAGAAGGACATCCTGGGCGCTCCTCTAGCTGACAGCATGAGGGTTTGACGAGACCCCCACATTTCTCAGCCAAAGACGATTCCAACGGACTTGACAGGGAAAGGTCGTACCTGAAGACCCTATCACCGCCCGAGGGATTTTACCACAGCGGAGCCTTCTGGTGGCGTCTCTGACCTCAGCCTTATGCCTGAGGCCAGAAGTAAGCTCGTCAGAGGCATTCGCCAAGTCCACGCGTCCATTGCCTAATGCTCACCGTGCTGGTGACGTCTGCTAATAATGACGGCGAGCCACAACACCAAGCTAGCTGCAAGTTGAAGTTGAGTGCTAAGTTGTGTCACAAACGTACAAGAAAATGAAAGCGTAGCCGTGTGAATTATGTGTAGTGTAGACTGCGGCACATGCCACCTGCAATGCAGCAAGGATATTCAAACGTAAATGTTTGATTATACACATGAACGATTGATTGAGCGATTGATTGATCGATTGATTGATTTCATCCACCGGCGGTCTTGTCTAGCTGTCTAGCTTCTCTGAGGCTAAAGTGCTGACAATTATTGGACTTCGCTAAAGAGGAGGGATTTTGAGGGAGCGTTCTTGCACCAGTTCTTGCACGTTGTGGTTTTGCACACCTTGCACCTTGTCACCTTGCACCTTGCGTCCAGCCTTCTGTTGGAAAATTCGTTGAGGGAGGGTGGGTTGGGCCGTGCACTTCACCTTCCCACGGAAGAACCTTTTCACTCAGAGGGGCGCCTTTGACTGATAACTTCGTTCAGGTGCACCCGACCTTCACCCAGCCTTTTTCACCTGCAGAGGACGCCATCGAGGACGCCTTTCGAGGTGTTAACCAAGGCGATCACCCCTTCGCCACCTGCTGGATCCGCTCCTGGGTTGAAGTAATTCTCCTTTTCCTGACACCACATTGTGACACCCTTTACTGACGCCACACTGTGACGTCTTTCACTGACACCACATTGTACGCCGCAACAGCCGGTAGGAAGCACAGACGATGGAACATCTAGAACGTGCGAGATTTATGGTGAGTACTTTTCCAGTCGGTTTACCTTAGGCCAAACACCAACAAGTTAGCAGCTGTTGGAAGCTTATTAACCTTTCTCGGAAGTGCATGTTATCTTAAAGCTACAGCCAACCTCCTAATTCATGGTGGTCCGGGCAGCACCGGAAATACAGGGAGGGAGCGGAAGAATGTGAGGGAATGACAGAGAGAGAGAGAGAGGGAGAGAGAGAAAGAGAGAGATAGAGAGAGGGAGAGAGAGAAAAAAGAGGAAAGGGAGGACAGGAGAGGAAAGGAGAGGAAGAGAAAGAAATAGAGAGGACGGAATGACAGAGCATATCCTTGCCAGATCGTGGGATGTTCGCTTTTTCAATGCAACCATTTTCTGGAACTCACCCAGAAGTTACTGAAGCATGTAAGGTATCTGGTTCCGACTATCGACTATTCAATTTGGCACATACCTGAAATTATCTGGACATCACATGCATCAATAAATGATTAGTTAAAACTTGCTAACAACATCACCGTCACTTGGATTCGAACGCCCGGTGTATTTGTGGATATGAGCGGAATGGACAAGTTTCACGTAATGGGTTTTTGGTTGCAAAAGCAAGGTATTGTATTGTATTTACTTACAAGTACATCCATGCAGCTGGTGGCTATTATTCACAGAATGGAGGTAAATAAATAAGACATGAATGGTTGGTGAAATATATGACCATAAATATAAATACCAAAGCAAAGTAAAAATAAATAAATACCGAAGTAAAGATTGCCAAAGTAATACATAAAGATGCAATTTAAATGCGTGATGGAACAGAGTGGGCATTATCCCTGCTCCAATTGCTGCAATATATTGATGATGTCCATTTAGATATTGCAAAGAGGGACTGCTATCAAATAACAAATTGCGGGGATTATTTTGCTATAAGCTATGGATTTTACATCAAGTACACATGTGCTCAGATTCATCATTACATGGAATGGCAGGCATGTTGTGACATTTTAACTAGCCTACTTGCAGGGGTATATACATTGTGTATGTGTAGCAGTTGAGGCAATCGATTTTCAGTCAATGTAGGCAGACATGATCAGCCATGATCAGCTACCTGCAGGTGTATTCACGAGACAAATGTTGCATGCATTTTACCTGCATGAAACAAAGCGGTTAGGTTTGGCTATGTCAGGTTGGGCTAGGTTTTATAGCTCTATTTAAAAAGTCATGAAGAATGTTTATGCCATGTTACATTAGGTTTGTTTTCCGAGTACGTTTTCTGAGCAAAAGTGCTTGAATTTGGTGCATTTTTCGATATTTTTTCTATGGGATGTTAGGCTAGGCTATGCTACGCTTGTCTTTTTTATTATTTGTGTGCTGTATTACCCTTGTGCATGATAAATACCAAAGCAAAGCTTGAAAAAACGGCCTGTCCCGACATGAAACTTGTCCATTATCCTAATCCGGAAGCAAGTAAATGGGACTGAACACAACTCTGATCATGAAGAAGCCTCCAATTAATTGCATCCACCACGAATAACATTCTGTAATTCCTTTCAAATGTTGAGTCGTGCGAGCGAGGAGTGAAGTGCTAAATGACGTGCTCATTAGGCCACTTTCCTTGCCAACTATCATGCAGACAAATTATTGCCTCGTGTCAAACAAGATCACCACGTTCATCACCCAGCATAGGCTGGCAGAAGATCATTAGAATCCCATCACAAGTCATCATATGACATCGGCAGCCTATCCCACTCTGACCCACTAATCATTCAGTGAGCCGGCATCGCATTTCAGCGGGAGCGTCCGTCATCCACGACGACCACTGTGGTCACCTGATAGCTGGTCAATGGACAGTGGACAGTGGACAGTAGACAGTGGACAGTGGACAGTGGACAGTGGACAGTGGACAGTGGACAGTGGACGGTGGACAGTGGACAGTGGACAGTGGACAGTGGACAGTGGACAGTGGACAGTGGACAGTGGACAGTGGACAGTGGACAGTGGACAGTGGACAGTGGACAGTGGACAGTGGACAGTGGACAGTGGACAGTGGACAGTGGACAGTGGACAGTGGACAGTGGACAGTGGACAGTGGACAGTGGACAGTGGACAGTGGACAGTGGACAGTGGACAGTGGACAGTGGACAGTGGACAGTGGACAGTGGACAGTGGACAGTGGACAGTGGCAGTGGACAGTGGACAGTGGACAGTGGACAGTGGAAAGTGGACAGTGGACAGTGGACAGTGGACAATGGACAGTGGATAGTGGACCGGACACCATCCGAGTCTGCTCCTCACCGCTGGTGTCCCCGGCCCGGCAACCCCTTCCGGCACCGCCCCGCCAGGCGGAAGCGCCGTACATTATTAATATCCACGTGCGCAATTAGTGAGGCGACGCGACCCTTGACACTGGGGTGTCAAGTGTCGCGTGTCAACAGCGCCAGCCGACGGCCGGCGGCCGCGGTAACGGTATACCGGGGGTCTCCCCCGCCGCCGACACCGGCGCAGGGTGCACATGTGCGGCGACTGCTGCCGCCGGCACATCGGCACCGGGGCGACGGAAGCACAGCGGCACCGGGGCGACAGAGCACAGCGGCACCGGGGCGACAGAGCACAGCGGCACCGGGGCGACGGAAGCACAGCGGCACCGGGGCGACGGAAGCACAGCGGCACCGGGGCGACAGATCACAGCGGCACCAGGGCGACAGATCACAGCGGCACCGGGGCGACAGAGCACAGCGGCACCGGGGCGACGGAAGCACAGCGGCACCGGGGCGACGGAAGCACAGCGGCACCGGGGCGACAGATCACAGCGGCACCAGGGCGACAGAGCACAGCGGCACCGGGGCGACGGAAGCACAGCGGCACCAGGGAGACGGAAGCACAACGGCACCGGGGCGACGGAAGCACAGCGGCATCAGGGAGACGGAAGCACAACGGCACCGGGGTGACGGAAGCACAGCGGCACCAGGGCGACGGAAGCAGAGCCCCTGTTCGGCACTGACGTCGCGACACGAGCTGTTCTCACCCAGATCGATCAGCACGGTCGGATAACGTGATGGTGTGGAACAGATGGAATCACGGGCGTTGATTTCTGAAAATACAGAAAAATGCATGGGGGTAAAATGAATGAAGGCAATGGACAGGTCCAAATGGATTTTGAGCTAAAAAAAAAGTATATCAAGCAACCCCTTGATATAGTGGGATATAAGCAGGATTAGGATAAATAAAGCGGATCTACAGACGGCGAGCGATATCCGTGCACCAACACAAATGCTACATTGGTTTCCCATGGCGATCACCTAATATGATTCACAAATCTTTGGTGCGGTCTGGAAATGCTCAAACGGACTTCTTCGCGAAATTCAGAGCGTGCTATCTGTTTCAAGCAGTATTTGCCAGAAACTCTGGTATTGGATTGGATGCAAGAGGATGTTGAGTATTCTCGCCTTCCATATGCCTGCATATGGGGCATTAGTCAGATAGACCCATGTGTAGTGATGGTATGGCTGATGCTACTCTACTGCTCCAGAGGAGTTCATGAAACGCATTAGAAGTCACTCTCCTTGTTTCGGACGCAGGTATCACGCCTCACAGACACAGATGTCATGCCTCACGGAAACAGGTGTGACGCTTCACGGACACAGGTGGCACGCACCGTGTTCTGCAGGTATGACTGAGCTTTGCCGCATCCTTATTAACGCAAGCTGTTTCCCACATAGGCCGCCTCAGACACTATCGATGGTGGCTCCAGAGAAGGGTATCGAGATGACTTCCCCTCAAACTTCTCGCAGGTGAAGACCATCCACAGGGTATGAATCCCTCCAAAACCACAAATTCCCGGTCCAGGGATTCGGAGATCCCTGAATTCATGGAAGATTCGCCTTTCTCTTAGATTGATTCCTGAGTGGGTTCATTATACATTCGGTTTTATTTGATAATGATCAGTGCAACGCATTCCCGATTGCACTCTCCCCGCCCCGCCTTCCACACCGAAGTTAGATCCCACCTGAAACTGTTCCATTCTTCTGGAAAGGCAAAAGTGAAAAAGAAACCAGCGGATCGTCGAGACGACACCGTAACAAAAATATGTGGCAAAACGGACCGGCGCGCCCGGCGGAGCGGCGGAGGAGCGGGGTGCGAGACCGGCTGACGGCGTGCCGCTTCCGTCGGAAGCGCCTGAGCGACGCCAGCTGCGGTCCAGCACTGCGCCGGTCGCGCGTCATTGTGTTCCCAGAAGCTGACGCCTCCCGAGAGACAGCCCGCACGGATCAGGCACCGGACGGCAGGAGGTTGGTATTGGCACCGCCGCCCCCACCTCCCGCCCCGCCGCAGATACTGATACATGGTCGAGATGTGTGCAAACAACACAGGCCCGTCAACAGGGCGGCTCCCGCGTGCTCCTGTGTCGCTGACGCGGTACTGTGTGGCCTGGCGAGATATTGTGTGGTAGTGCATCGAGCGATCCAACTGGATGTTGAAGCGAACTGGACGTGTCAGCTGCAGCGGCAGCTTGTTGATCGGTGCGCTTCCTTGATGTTTGCTTTGGTGGTTTCATTATAAAGTCCGACTTAGGTAACCAACCTGGGATGCAATGGAAGGTTGGAAATCGTCTGTGAAACTATGCATGTTGTACTGCCTGTACATCAAGTTGACATTTACACACACACACACACACACACACACCCACACACCACACACACACACACACACACACACACACACACACACCCACACACACACACACACACACACACACATATATATATATATATATATATATATATATATATATATCAAGTACACATTTTCAACTTTCTATCTGAGTCCCTCCTCAGCAATGCTGTGGGTGCTCTTCCACATGCCACCAGTCATGTACAGTCACCACCCACGCAACGTGCCATATCACATATGCCGAGAACCCCCCCCCAATCATGCCATTTTACTATCCATATCAAATAATTCGTATTGCCACGCTACCATTCTTTTCAGACAACGGTATGAATCATGTCCCCTTCTTTGTCATGTTTCTCCAATTAACTTCCCATCTCATGCGGCCAAAGGTTTTGGGGAATCATTCACTGAACAAAGCACCATACGCTCTCCCCGCCAACGCCTCTCCCCTAACATTATGTGTCTGCCAAGAATAGTCTCGGAGACGTTGGGGTTTGAATTCGCGACTCGGACATCACTCCCCTCCGAAGAGATTAAGATCGTTTTACCGCTGGCCCATACACACTCTACCGCCCGTTTTACGTCATCGTCCACATCACGTCACAGCTTCGCGTAACACCATTGCCGCATGTGTACACGGCCATTCTCTGTTTGTGAGTGCTGTACTTCGTGTGATCTTCACGTGCGGGCGCTACCCTTCTCGTGATCACAACTTGTGAGTGCGCGACTTCCGTCGCGTGGCTAGACCTCGCGTGCGTTCTGAGCCACCCGGACTGCAAAGAATCTTCAAGAATCTATACCCACCGGAAAGATTATATTCAGTTATACGTTCGGAGTCGTCCGGACGACCAGGAATCTATCGGACACCCAGCAGATTCTTTCCCGGACGGGCAGAATAATTTTCGCATACTTGGTCGGTGGTTGCGATCGCCGCGCTCTTGCTGTTATGAGACGCATTCCTCCCGAAGGCGTCGCATGTCATTCGATCAGCGTGGATGCTGCAGGGATATTGTAGCGGATAGTTAGTGTTGAGTTTTTCTTTCAGCGTTGGATAGTCACAGAGTCTATATATACATCATTTCCGCATCTATGATGTACTAACACCGACGCTGACGCACGGACAGAATATGGCTGGCGCTTCGAATGCGGCAATCAGGCAATCGAACGTCCGGCAGATTCTGTTCTCCCCGCGACGGTTCTGAACTGACGCCTTGCTATATGATCAACATGGTCGATGCACCCCCCCCCCCCCACCCCCGAATACACGCTTTGTGTGTGACAAAGCGGACTACACCGCACGGACTACACCGTCAGTGTGCGAATGGCGCCGCTCACGTGAGCGCGCCCGGCACGCGTGAGTGCGACACGCCGACCATCCATCACCGGCCGTCGCCGTAAAAAGCCTCGGCGACAGGCGTGCAGGCCGCGTCAGCGCCGCCGCCGCCACACGTGGACCGCCCGTGGAAATAAACAGGCCGGCGCGACGCCGCTCGGCCTCTGGTGTCCCCGGGGTCGGGCCGACGGTCCGATCGTCCGACTTGGCGCCGAGCGACCTCGTCCGTCAGACTGTGGGGCAGGGGAAGGGGCGAGGGCGGGGTGTTTTCAGTCATCAGGCTGTGTGGGTGACCCCGTCCGTCAGACTGGTGGATGATGGGTGGGCCCAGCCTCGGACTAGCTACGACGCGACCCGGCGGGCTGACCTCGTCCGACTCCGGCGGTCAGCAGGACAGCCGGAGGAGAAGACGAGAGGTACACTAAGAGAGGTACATGATAAGATGTACACGTGGATGCGTCGTCTGGCACATCAGGACTCCAATCGTGCGCTGTTTGTTCTTTGGATTATGTCGACTGGATTCGTAATGTATCCAGGTAGAATCCACTTGTGGGGTAAAAAATTGCACTAAGTGTACGACAGAGGAGCCACATGCTTGTGAATTGGTGAAATACAACTAGACATCAATATGAGTCAGTGAAGAATGCCAGGCATGTGGCTGAAAATATATATATATATATATATATATATATATATATATATATATATATATATATATATATATATATATATATATATACTCGTTTCGTTAAGTTTGGGGTTTCAAGTGTTACTCGAAAGAGGGGTTTGGAGGTTTGGATTGGATTTTGAAATAGTAGCATGGAGTTATAACGAAGGTAGCGAACTCAGCTTGTGTAACTGGTGACTGTGAGAGCGTGTTTTTTGTGGAATACTTGCTACTAGCATGAAAAAAGAATGAAACAGGCATCCCTGTTTGGACTAATGCTGACGATATTACATAATCCATTAGCTTGTCACACACGCGCACATCCAGTGGCACCAGTGAACTCATCACACAGCACCACCAGTGACGTCATCAACTCTGACCGTCAGCGCATCACGCCAGTGCACTGGAGTGATGGGCGGCCTCTCCGCCCCCTCAAAGGCCTGGGTCCTCCAGGCGACCGTCTTGAAGTGCCCCCTGGACCGACGAAATGGGTCCGAACTGACAGAAAGAGTCCCAGGTCGATGACGAGAGCCCGAGGCGACGGAGAATGTCCTCGGGAGATGTTAGGGCCCTCGGCTGGGCCAACGCGAAGGTCTTCCAGGTCGATGGAAGCGTTTATTTGCTCAGTGCCGACGGCGCAGTCGCGCGTCCGGAACTGGGCCAACCTGGGTCATTGGAAGGACTCCCCGGCTGGCAGAGGCCCCGAACCAATATGAAGGGCCCTTGAGCTAACGGCGAGGCCCAGCCGAAGAAAGGCGTTCTGACCTAATGGAGAGGGCCTACTAAGCTTTTGAAAAGTGGTCTCTGTATGCCAATTCATCCCACAGTGTCACCAGTGGCATCACTGACCGACCGTCAGCTCATCACACGATGTCATCAGTGACATCACTGACCGACCTTCAGTTCATCACACAATGTCACCAGTGGCATCACTGACCGACTGTCAGTTCATCACACGGTGTCATCAGTGACATCACTGACTGACCTTCAGTTCATCACACGGTATCATCAGTGACGTCACCTGTGCCGGGGCCTGTCACCCGGTGACGTGGGCGCACTTGTCCACTGTTTGTAAGCGTATTACGAGTGTCGACGAGCGTTTATTTGCACGCGGCCGACGACGCAGCCACGCGTCCGGAAATCGGCCCGCCAGCAAAAACAAAGCAGTGTTAGCGCGCCAAATGCGCGGCTGGTTCGGGCCATGCTGGCGCGCGCGCGCGCGCCACCGCCGCCGCGGTAATGGGGTGCGGCAAGGGGTGGCGCGGTGACACCGCGCACCAACACAAATACCGGAAGTGCGGTGTTTGTGATTCTGGTGGCCGAAGTTAGCTCGGGACGGGGGAACGTGAGGACGCAATCGGATTGGCTTGCAATTACCGCGAGTCTGATGAGATGCACTCTCGTTGAATCGGTAAGGGTCGGGGCGTGGGTGCCCTTGTACTGACAGTTGGCTATGGGATGGACATGCCCATGATGACCAGTGAGCATAAAAGTATTCAGCCACACTAGCTCAGACATCTGATTAAGCATAGTCTCGAGTCGTGGCGAGACGAGCGCTAATTAAACACGCCGCATCGGCCATACGCGCGCACGACACTCGCCTTATATTGACCCTGTTTTCGGGCGCGCCTCTACCGGCAGGCACTTTCGGCCGCGTTGAAAGCTGCGCTTTTTCGCCACGTTCTTCTCCGGCCGCGAGCAGCGGGAGCTCGGTTTCAGGTCCGAAATGAAGCCGGCGCTGCCGCCGGCGCACCGTCAACACGCGAGATGGGTCGGCGCCGGAGAAATGGCGCAAGCCAGCGGCGGCGGCCCGACGGCGATGATGGGCCGCCGAGTTACATTTACTGCCTGTTTTCGTGGCTGGCACAGGTCGGCGCGGCATCATCGCACACTGAGCGTAAACAACATGGCGGCCGCAGTGACCAATCACGCCGCTTTGTTTTCGGCCGGCGTGGGTCAGATGAGAGTGGCCGGCCGACAGGGGGCCGCCGTGCCACACAGTACATTATGCCCGTGCCACAGGGGCTGGGGCCAGCGCAATCGTAGCAGGTGCAAACGAAAACTAAAAAGGTGAATACTAACGGAGAAAAGTCGAACATTCCTCCGGCCGACGTTGCTCTTTCTGCATCGTTCCGTTTCGATTCAAAGTCTTGCCTGTGCCCTTGCTCATGGGCTTTGCCAGGACAAGATAATTGGGGGATATTAAGATTGTCGGGCCCGCTCCCCCCATGCGATGCACGTGGGCGCAAAATTTCAACGCTATCCAGGGAACATATCGTTCTCAATCCCAGCGGTGGCACAGCCGCCTCTGTTCACATAAAGTGACGCGTGCAGTACCGGGGAAGGTGCAGCCGTAGCATAGAAGCATTTCGATAGTATTAGATCTACGGCAGCTACCTGCACCTGAGTTATCAGTTGGCTGTGAGGTGATACCTGAGTTATCAGTCGACTGTTGAGTAGCACCTGGGTTATCAGTTGGCTGTGAGGTAACACCAGCGGCATCCACCTGTACCTGGGTTATCATTTGACTGCGAAGTGGTACCTGAGTTATCAGTTTGTGGTGAGGTGACAACCAACAGACTGAATGTGAGACGTGGACATACGACCCCACCCAGCAGCGCGTGAGACCGAGCAGTCTCAGTCGGCTGGTGAGCACAATGCACGTATTTCGCGCTCTCGTACTTGAACTGCCAACCTTGAGACCTCTGGAGACATATCCCGGTTTCATGGTGATGCATTTGGTTTGAGTTTGGTGTGATGGTTGCTGCCCAATTTTTTGGCGATAGTGCAAATGCGGTACACCATTGGTATCCATAGCCAAGATAAAACTGTTTTTGGGGCATGTTGTGACATCTAACAGGGATGTTCTTTAAAATGCATCATATGAAAAATCAGTTTCCTCTGATCTGCTCTGCCAGATTTGTTTCTGGCAAAACTATCCACCATTACTGGCGTTTATTATTTTACCAGTATAAGGCTCCTATTGGAAAGCTGAACGAATGAGGGCAAATGTTAAAGGGCGAGCGAGGATGAATCTCCGAGCATGGCATTCATAAGAAGTGCTGAAGATACCGGTGCGCTCTGAACTTGAGTTCTGAAGAGGACGAGCATACACGAGAGCTCGTCTCGTGCGTGAGCTCTTCTAACCGGTGAACCAAATCCACTTCACCGGTGTCAGGACGACTCGCGGCCACCAGGGCGGTCGGGTGATGGCGTGCAAGAAGAGACCATCCGGTTGCCCTTCTTCTCCGGAAGGCGCATCCACCAAAACATTTTCGACCTGGCATGGGAGCATTGCCTGGAATTGCTGTACAGCGACACGCCGCCAAGCATAATGTCATACAGTCATAAGGTGTTTAGACCTAATAAGAGCCGCAAGGGTCCATGCAGTTAAGTATGTAAATGGAATGGCTTATGGTATCCATAAGCCCGGTAACAGCACCCGCCCCAAGAAACTATCTACCAACATCCCACACACCTATCAATGCCTATCTATCCTAGCTATTCAGCTCCATTTCCATGCTCCCTCTTAACACGTGTGAATTGAATGCCTTACCAATAATTTGCAAACTCCATACATGCCTGCTTAAAGGGGTTTGTGCCGTGCACACTTACTTAGCATAAATTTCAACCCATCCATCACTAACTAGAACTAAATAACAAGCAAGCATTTATGCACAACTAAAGTGAAGTCATCAACATTCAATAATTAGCACAATACATGAATAATACATAAATAAATAAATAAATATATAATTGAATAATGAACTGAAGGAAAAAATTGCGCCATCTTGCTCTTGGTGTGAACCAGTAGCTCTGTGCTGCTAAGCAGTGACCTTATCCAGTTGGCACTCGGCTCGGACGAAGAGCGTAGGCTGCGGCGCGAGATCTAGAATTCGCCGTCCGCGAGAGGCAATGTCTCAGAAAACACCTTTCTTTGTGGAAAGAGTGGAAGTACTCCAGGAGGATATTGTGGTGAGTGTTAGTAATTATCAGAATGAAAGGTGTGACAATGGAACGCGAAATGCTGTATTAACCCGTCCCGTCTCGGGAGGGGTCTTCAACCGCCCCCCTCAGGTTTTTCGCAGATAGCGGACGAACGGCGCGGGACAGCGCACCCAAATTTGGCATACATTTTCCCATATCAATTTGACATGCTGATTCAAAACTTTTAGGTCAGGTTATCTAGGGGTAACGAGCTAGTCAAGGTCAAGTGAGGTCATCTCCAAAAAAGTTAAACCAGTTGTCGCACTTTAACGGATACAGATCATGTAATGAAACGTTCAGCGTTTTCCTTATCTTTATGGATGGAACAAAACGTACGAGTTGAATTTTTTCTTTTTTTTCGTTTTTGACTACATTTAAATTTTGCGTATTTGCGAAAGTGCTGTTCAAACACAGGATTCTGGCTAAAGTAAGCATTTTTATTAGGGCAAGATGACTTCCAACAACGTTTCTCGGTCTGCTCTACCCAATGGAAAAGGGAAATTAAAGAAAACTTGAAAACTCAAAATTTTGAAATTTCAAAAAATAACATTTTTATTTTTGTTAGGCCCATGAAAATTATAAATCTGGTCGATTTCGCTGTCCTTTTCCCATTCCAAATAAATTTTGTTTTTTCATATATCCACAAAATGAACTCCCCAGAGTAAAAAACATAATGTAAGCCGTGAAAAGTCGTGAAAATCTAGCCCCCCTGGTGACGTCACTTTTGGTGATTTTTTTTTGGGGTATGGACCCGGACCCTACTCGTCGAGCGCTTTCCGATGACACCTCTTTCGTTTTCGTGCGATGCTTAGTTTGGATTCTAGAGGGGGGGTCTTCAACCGCCCCCTCCCCCCGGGACGGGGTGGGAGGATTTGACAGGAAAGACGGCGCGGGTTAAACAGTGAATCGGTGTTGAAAGTGGTCGGCGAGCGAAAACGCAGTCCGGCACCTCTTTCTTTCAACAAAGAATAACTTCAGCCCTGCCTGGGAGGGAGGGATATGCTATCCCCATGCGGTGTTCGGTGGAGTTGGGATGGTGCTGATTCAAATTAAGAACGCAATCAGAATGGCCATGACCACGCATTAAACGAATCATATTAGATATAGCCTTGGAGTAGATGCACATATTTAACACCAGTACTGCCAACTCAAAAGGGGAAAATTAAGGATTGAAATACATATACATAAGCATCGCTGGATACACTGTAGTCGTTTTTTAACGACACCAAAGACGCAATTTAAAGAAATCAATCGCTCCACGAGCGCCAATGGTTATTTGAGAAGAAATTAAATCCTACTTAATTTCACTCCAGCCTACTCCCACTTTCAAAGAAATTGATAATGACCAAATGGCATGACCAGCCGATTAAACTTTCTTATATATCAATGATCAGTCTGCTGAGTGGAAAGTAAGAACGTCAAATTGATCAAATCAGAATGATCCCATCAGAGACGTCATTTTATTATTATAAAAGTTAGCTTTTAATTACTGTTTCCCTGCATTCGAGGGAAGTATGCTAACCACAGAGTGAACAGGGTCGAAAACAAATCGGATCGAATATTTGTTACATCACATACAAAATCACGCCGTCAGGTACGTCACGCATAGCTGTTAATCATCGAAATATCGCGCACATCAAAACGGGCTGACAATATCAGGGTTAGGATGGATAGGAAGGGAACCGCAGAATTGGAAAGCAAATAAAATACAATATATATTTGATATAGCATTCCAGTGAACGCTAACGGAACATGAAAATACCGATCAGCTGATTGCAGATTTTTGGCTGGGCTGCCAAGTCCTATTAGTTATCAGTGCACCGGCTCGGTATGGCATCGTAATTCAAACGTCTACATGTACGATAGTAACGTATCATAAGTTGAAGTTCTGATAAATATTCCTGCTTGATTCGTATTTCTAACTTTTTTTTGTTCGCCACATGCTATGCATTTTGATTGACAATTGGACTGGTTTTCATGTCATGCAATGATCAGTGGAAAAACAAGCAGCAACATGATCACATGAGTGAAATTTGAAGATTTTTGGGATTAACCCGTCCCGTCTCGGGGGTCTTGAACCGCCTCCCCCCTCAGTTTTTTCGCGGATAGCGGACGAACGGCGCGGGGCAACGCGCCCAAATTTGGCATATCTTTTCCCAGATCAATTTTGCATGCTGATTCAAATTTTTAAGTCAGGTCATCTAAGGTCAACGAGTTAGTCAAGGTCAAGTAAGGTCACCTCCAAAAACGTCCAACCAGTCGTCACGCTTTAACGGATACAGATATTTTAATGAAATTTTCAGCGTTTGCTTATCTTTACGGATGCAACAAAACGTACGGGTGGAATTTTGCTCTTTTTTTTGTTTTTGACTACGTATCAATTTTGCATATTTGCCAAATTGCAGTTCAAATAGAGGATTCTGGCTAAAGTAAGCATTTTTATTAGGGCAAGTGGACTTCCAACAACGTTTATCGATCTGCTCTACCCATTGGAAAAGGAAAAGTAAAGAAAACTTGAAAACCCAAAATTTTGAAATTTCAACAAACAAAACACTTTGGGGGGGGGGGGCAAAAAAGCATAGGCTTGGCCGATTTCGCAGTCCTTTTCTCATTCCAAATAATTTTTTCATATATCCCCAAAATGAACTCCCAGAGTCAAAAACGTAATGTAAGTCGTGAAAAGTCGTGAAAATATAGCCCTCTGGTGACGTGACTTTTGGGGGGAAATTGTTTTGGACGGACCCAACTCGTCGAGCGCTTTCCGATGATACCTCTTTCGTTTTCGTGCGATGCTTAGTTTGGGTTTAGAGGGGGTCTTCAACGCCCCCCCCCCCCGAGACGGGGTGGGAGGATTTGGCCGGAAAGACGGCGCGGGTTAATTTCAATGTATTTAACATTGTTCCGAAATTTTGACATCGTACCTACCATTAATGGTCCAAGAAAAATAAATTCCCTGAGGACAGTGTGCATTCACAATATTGTTTTATGCTGTTCTGTGTATTACATTATCCAAGTGACTTCCTTAAGTTGTTTAGTGCACTTAGAGACTACAAGCAGTAAAGCAGTAAAATGGTAGGCAGAGGACGATTTATGAGCAGGTGGCATCATCCAAGCAGATGCACTGCTTATCTAGCTGCGGTCAATTTTCCCTAGTTCTAATGGCATAACGCCACCAAAGAAGCCCCAGCACGATAGATGCAGGCATGATGCCTAGCTAGGTCATTGCTGAATAAATGCTTGCATATGAGCAGACATATCGCACATGTAAATATGTGTCAAATGATCCCTTAATAATGCTTTTCTCACTAAATTGAACCACATCTTAGCCTGCCAGCTCATACCGTCACAGCCCATGTGACCTTCCCAGGGTCACTTCTCAGGCATTGCGATCTTCTTTGAGATAAAGCACGATGGTCCACGGTATGTTTCCAGATGTGCACTTGACATAAATGCGGTCTTTATAAGTATAACATCTATTCATGAATTAAAGTGGAAAGGACAGGAAAGAAAATTGCGACATGCATAATGCTAAGGACATTTTGCTGCATTTGTCCCATATTTTGTTGAAGTTGAATTTGCGGATGTGTTATAACTTTACCAATGATCTTAATGTTCATGATCGTTGATGTAAAAATTGTGATGCTTATTGACAAGTTGGTTCAACGTTCGTCTGAAAATAAATATTGCTGTAAAACCAGCAAAGGAAGAATCCGGTCCGGCCCGGCCGAGTTCCGTTCATTTATGTAAAACGTGGGCCCGGACCTACCCATATCCAGGCCCGGCCCCAAGCACATGGGTGCCTGCCCGGATGAATTCGAACCATAGTCTCCGGGGAAAGGGCGACTAAAATTGCCAATGTCGTAATTTTCCTGATGTTGATGCAGCATCGTCCCAAGATGAATCAATTGTATATTCTGATCTCAGAATTTCATCCCTAGTTCCTCTCTCCCGTGCCCACAGTCCACAAAGAAAATAAAAATGCATTCTCAGTGCATACATTACATTTGGCAACTTTCTAATAAAATATATCATGTTTAACGTAATTTTCTTTATAATTGTACCAGAAATCTTCACTTTTCTACAACATACCAAACCTCAATTTTGTATTATGGCACTACAATGCAAAGCATATTTTGGGACGCTGTCCATAGTAGCATGGCATGTACGAATTACAATAGGAGCAAACCACCAGATAAATCGGTTTTCAAACAGTTTGTATGCCATTTTAACAATAAAACCTATCTTTTTTTTGTATTAACCTCTGCCATTAAGAACAGTCATGACTTAAATTCGAGCCTACGTCTATCAAACTTCAAGACGAATTGGATTAGGTTTGATGGAGAGGCTTGAGATGTTTGCGAAATACTATTCTGAAGTCACCAGCTCACCGAACTCAGGCACATATTAAAGATTAACTGAGGGTTGCTGCCTTCTTGGGACGCCAAAATTCTTTGAGAGACCCGAGTTTTGTGTGATCAAAATGGGACATGTCACGCTAGCAACCTATTTTTGATGAGAAAGGAAACCACCAAGATGAAAAATACTCATCTTTTTCCCGAAAATGACACGATTTTCTGCCCCCACATTGCAACAACTGCCCCCTTGTTGTTGATAGCCCACTAAAAAGTGATCTTTCACAAATAGTGAGTTGGAAGCAAATCATTTTCTTGGAAAATATACGGATATAGAACTGATGTCACAAGAAAAATCATCGCTAATGAGCTCACCTATATGACTACGCTAACTCCAAGTTCAAATATATCCCGATCGAATATACGCCATAAAGACTTGGTCCAAGTCTTTATTTTCAGGAAATATTTTCAGATTGAACAGGGATAATGACAATTTGACATTAGCAGGGTCCAAGCCAAGCGGTCCAGACAACCGCCTCACTCTGGACCTCCGGCCATGACCCTGTTTGTCGACAGCACCGTTTGTCACAGTTATCGCGCTTCACTTGGGAAAACTTTGATCTGTGACAAATGCGGAGACTTCGTCGCAAACGAATGTTTCGTTTTGCCAGATTAAGTGCTTCGGTCTCCACAGGCCATTTCGCGCTGTTGATATAAAATGAAAAAGATATCAAAACGCAAAAGACAGTCAATAATTCCTGGAAGAAGTTAGTTGGTCGTATAAAAATGAAAAGTAGCTTGATAATAAATGGGTGATCGTCCCCCGACAATGAGGGTAAAGAGAATGGAATTGTGTGTGTGTAGCAGTATTCGTTAAGTTGTTTTCTAGGGCCATGGTATTGTGGGCAATGTAATAATATATGTGTGGGACTGTAATATGAGTGCTACATGATGGAAATGAAGACCGAGGTGAAGCAGAATATATCAACCGATGTGTGAGGTTAGTGTGTCCTATGCGGATTCGCGATAAAACTTTTTCTTCGTGGTGAGTGATTAGAATTGGTGGAGTCCGAATATCGATGACCGGTTTAATGTTCCGTAAATCTGTATGGGTTTGTGTTTTGTGTCCATGTTTGGTTCCAAAATTGCCGAATGATCTGTCGCATTGTTGACTTAATCGTGTCAAAATGTTGTGGACTTTCTGTGATGTGTGGTAATTGTAGTGATTGTTTTGTGAGATGATCTGCTTCCTCTTTTCCTGGGATGCCGTAGTGACCGGACACCCACATGAAACAGACCTTGACGCCCATGAGATAAAGTGTTTGAAGTGTGTCGTAAATGGAGATATGGCAAAGGTACGAAAAAGAAAGGGAAGACAGTGATTAGAGTACTGATTTAGAGTCTGAACAAACGACGCTGCGCATGGGGTGACAAAGGAAGCGATTGCGAATATAACGGAGGGCAATGAGGACGGCATGCAATTCAGCGATGAAAATTGATATTCCGTCTGGTAACCGATGTTGTTCTTGTTTTTTTTTTTGTATGTTCCAGAAACTGTTGCATTTCCTGTAGTTTTTTTAACCATCAGTAAAAACGAAAGGAACATGGTTATAACGTGCCCGAAATTTGCGAATTTTAGAAAAGTATATTCAGGACAAAGCTGTGATTTGGGTGTGGTGATGAGATACATAATGTGTCATTCGGCTATTCTCCACAGTGGTGTAGTTGGCAGTGGAATAGAAGTGATGTGTAGCATAGTGAAACGAAGTTTCTCAAAAAAATGTTTTGACCATAGAAGCTATGGTGAGATCAGTTCGTTTTTCAGCTCGATCTAAATATTCATGGTATATATTTGGGAGAAGTTGCAATGACGCGTGTGTAGGGTGGTTTTAATGTAATTGAATTTTGAGGTGTACCTAAGTATTTGTTGCATTTTGCGGATGGCTAATGGAGGAAGGAATTTCGGATTCGGCTTGTAAAGAAATTATGGCTGAAATGGTCATTGCACCGTGTATAATGCGGATAAATGTATTTTGAATGGTGTCAAAATGTGTAAAGAGGATGGGCAGGTACCAGCATAAACTACTGAACCATATTCAATGATTAGGAGCGCTAACGATGTATATAGTTGTAAAAGAGTATGACGATCGGCTCCTAATGGGGTCTAAGTAATGCAGCGAAATAAATTTAGTCGGCGAAAGCATTTGTTTTGGATGTGTTTCATGTGTTGATGCATGGAAAGCCCACGATCGAAGGCTACACCAAGAAATTTAAATAAATGTACACAAGGTATGTCATGTTCCCTAAGGTGAAGTGTATATCTGGTTTTGGGTAGGGAGTGCTTTTTTCTTTTAAAAAAACATGGTTGCAGATTTGGGGGCCGAAAAATTGAAACCGTACTTAATCGACCACTGATGGACTCTGTCAAGGGCGTTTTGAAGCCGAATCAAACAATTTTCGTAATGTTTGTGTGAACACCAAATTGCACTATCGTTCGCGAAAAGGGAAAATGATACATTTGTAGGCATGTCAGTGAAAAGATCATTAATGATAATACTACATAAAACTGGTGATATGCAGCTCCCCTGTGGCAGTCCGTAGTGCATACAATGTTGAGTGGTGATTGGTGATCGACATCTGAGGTGGAACGAGAGGCTACGAGATAGAAAACCCAATAAATAATAAGTTAAATGTTCTTTGAAACCGAGTTGATGAATTCTGAAAAGTAATGCGGGCTTATAGGCCATATCATAGGCTTTGTTAATAGCCAAAAATACTGCTACGGTATGTTCGTGTTTTTTGCAACCAAGACGGATGTCCGTTCCTAATCTGATTAGATGGTCAATTGGGCTGCGTCCATGATGAAAGCCACAATGGAATTGAGATAAAATAGAAGTTGTGTCCAGGTGGCAGGTCAGTCTTTTAACAAGCATTCCTTCGAGAACCTTCTCCAAGCAACTGGTAAGAGCAATTGGCGAAAAATTATTGGGGTCACTGTGATCTTTTCCGGGTTTTGAAATGGGAATGATGATTGCTTCTTTCCATGTGCCGAGAAAGATGTGACTTGTTCATAATTAATTAAATGTGTAAGATGCATTGCTTTGTGTGGTCAGATGCATGTCGAAAGAAGGAATAATGCAATTTGTCAGGCCCTACTGAAGTGCTAGTGGCGGAGGAGATGGCATTCTGCAGTTCGGAAAGTTGAGGTCACGTAGGCGCCGGCCTGCGCTGGAAGCACAGGACTCGACCGGTGGCCCGCTGACGGGGAACGAGAATTTGCTCCCGCAGCCGAATGACTGCGAGGCCTGTCGTTTCTACCTAGATCTGTCCGTTTGTTGGAAGCTGGAGTGGTCTGTGTGTTGACAGTCAAGGTGTTTTGTGTCGGTGTAGTGGTGTAAGCTTTTTGAGTGGAGCTAAGCCGGGGATCATGTCAGTTTGAATAGAAGTAGAAGTAGTGATGACGCGATGTGTGGGTGGAGCAACGGTGGCAGCCTGAACATAAGTTTTACTTGACGGGGTGGTGGTCTCGACTGACCGTCGGGCCTGGGGGTATGAAACTCCGGTCGTTGCCTTGATAACCCAGATCTCCTTCTCTTTGCACCAAACTGGACAGAGGGGTGTTGTGGTCAGGTGGTCGGATGTGTGACAATTGAGGCATTGGGCAGGTTTGGAGCAGGTGGAGTGAGTAACCACCTCAGATGAGGTGGTTCACAACACTTGGGACGGCGGGCTGTTTGGCGACATGTCTTGCTGCCATGGCCGAAGCGCTGACAGTTAATACGTGCCCTGGAGGGTGGCGGGGGGGGGGTGGCGAAATACGCCCACCCCTCCGGGTTTTCGTAGATACCTCCAGATTTTACCGGCCGATAGACGCCATTTTGTGTGTACCTGCTTAGAAATGAACGGCACGTTGGTTAAAGAAAGAAAAACTAAAATCGACCGAACATTTTTCGAGTTAGGGGTCCGTAAAGTCCAAACAAAATTATCAGCGCCAGACCACAAATATTGGCGCTAATGCGCTTCCGTATATTGGCAAAAAGAAAGTGTTCTTGGCAACACTAGCGACTTGTTTGATGTATATTGCTATGCTACATTGTTTCAAAGTCATGTCAGGTCACCGAGGCCAAGTCAGGTCAAGTTCATGACAGGTTAACACACGCCCTGGAGGGGTGGAGGACGAAATCCACCCACGCCTCCGATTCTTCGTACACAACTCCACATTGTACCGGCCAATATACGCTATTTTTCCAAACCTGCTTAGAAATGACCAGCGCATTGCCTAAAGCAAGAAAAATGAAAATCGACCGACACGTTTGTAAGTTATGAGCCGTTAAAGTTTTTTTTTTAATCGCAGAGCCAGACCACAAAAATCGGCGCTGATGCGCTTCCCGTATATTGGCAAAAGGGAAGTGTTCTTGACAACACTAGCGATATGTTTGATGCATATTGTTATGCTATATAATTTAAAAGTCATGTTAGGTCGCAGAGGTCATCGTTACAGGCTAATGGAACCAAACTTGGTCAACTGGAATGTTGTCACAAATGGAAATGACTGTCATGCGATTGATATCACTTTGCATGTTACTCCCTACACATCCGGAAATCTACTGTTTGTCATTGTGTGCCTAAGCGTTTCTATACTTTATTCATGTATTTCACTCCTTTCTTTGCGAATCCGATTGTTCGAGCCGCCCAAAGGAGCAGTAAGGTGGGCAGCCCGGTTCCGATAACTGGAGCAGGTAATGATCTTATAAAGTGCTCCTATATAGGTGACCTGAGGTCAAATAGCGGATCTGGCATATGCATTGCATCATTAGTAATGTCCAAAACATCATTAATGGCAATTCTGGGGTATTTAAATACCATGACAGCGATTCATAACAATAGCAAGCCAAGCCATGCAAAACCAGAAAATTTTACTATTTTGACCTCATTTGACCTTGATGATATTAACCTAACGTCACGAAATTTGCACACAATAGAGTTAACTATCGTGCCCATCCACACTGTAAATTTCGTTACTCTAGCCTTAATGGGAGCCGAGAGTTTATGGGGCGGAATCCGCCCCCCTCCAGTGATGGGTAAGACAATTGTCATCAGTAAATAAGGGCTGTGACAGGCGCACATAAAAATATATAACAATTGTTCATATCAGCGTTTCGAAAAGAGAACCCCACCCATTCCTAAATGGAGAAATTTCGCATTGTCCATATGGCGTTCAGTGGAAACAATCCATCAGCAAACTGTCTGGTGCCTCTTAAATTCGAACGTTTCGCCGCTTAGGTGTACTGCACACCTAGTTCCTATATCGCTATTTATTTGTGCCATGATGACTAAAACAAAAAACACGAGCAAGGGCATTTTAAAGCAAGCATATGCACCCCATCCCTCGCAAATATATGTCCGTGGCATAACGCATCGGACAGTGTCCAAGCTTCGTCCGTGTGCTCAACGTTCCAGGATTCTCCCTGCAACAGCAAATCGCATATGTACCGATCAGCCCTTGGCCACCGTCTTCATCAGAGGAGAACATGCACCAGTGCCATCCGAACCACGCTTGCGCGCTGCGACGGTCACCGTCCGGTGATAAACGATTTGCCGATGATTCGACAGGCAGCGGCAAAAACGGCGCGGCTGAGTAACGAGACGACTGATTGGCGGTGACGCGCAGCCGACGCTCGCACACGACGCCAGTCACGGGCCAGCGCGCCACGCTCGCCGCCGGGTCGACCGGTGACCGGCGGAGCATCATCAGCGCGCCACGCTCGCCGCCGGGTCGACCGGTGACCGGCTGAGCGTCATCAGCGCGCCACGCTCGCCGCCGGGTCGACCGGTGACCGGCGGAGCATCATCAGCGCGCCACGCTCGCCGCCGGGTCGACCGGTGACCGGCGGAGCGTCACCAGCGCGTCACGCTCGCCGCCGTGGCTGGCGAGTACGCCGTCAGCGGGCCACGTGCACCGACAGGCTGCGAGAGTGTCGACGAGCCTGGCTGGCAGCTTTGGTCGCGGCATCAGCAAGGCGCGCTGGGCGGCCGACCGGCCAGTCAGATAGCACACTATGGGCTTCAGTTTGTTTTCTTGGGTATGTTCTTCATTGTGGTCCGGCCAAATAAACCGCACCCCCACCGTCTGCCGGACAATGGCACGTTTTATCATTCTGATGTATCTGATGATTATAAATTTACGCTCCGGCTCGATAAAATCAACCGTAAAATATTCAAGGAATGTTATCCGTCATTAAAACGATGAAAACATTCATTCAGATTCAAATTCTGCCGCTGAGAATTTCAAACTTTTTACGGACGGCCAGCAGGCGGCAGTGTAGCGCCGCAAGGGGTATTGATGACCCCGGACGATCTGAGCAGGGTGGTCGGCGGCGCGGCGCGCCACTCGGTCCGTCACCGGCGGCGGCGAGCGCTGACCGTGACGTCCACCGGCCGGTCGCTGTCCACGCCACTCGCGGCGCGGCGCACTGACCCCCGCCGAGGTGCCGCGATCGAATCTCGCCGCCGCCAGAAGTCGAGCAGCGCTCGCGGCGCGCGCAAAAACGCGCCGATGCGCGGCGCGCGCGGCGCGATCGCGGCGGCCGGCAAAAAGGCACGATCGCGGCGTGGCCGGCCGGCCGCCGCGGGTGTCGCAGCGGGCCGCCGCGGGTCGGTAGGTCCGGCGGCGGGTCAGCGGCGCCCCCCGCCGCCGCGGCCGGCCGGCCGCCGGCCGCCGCTATGCGCGGCATGTGCACGCGCCACGCGCGCCCGTCCCCACTGCACCGGCCATGAATATCGCAGCGGCGGCCCCCGCGGCGGCGGCGCGCATCTGCTGCGGCCCTGACGGGCGCCCATCACGTCTGTCGGGCGCCGGCTGATGAGGCCCAACCGGCCGGGCGCCGTGGCGGAGCTGCGGCGGCGCCCTCCGAACAATCCCAACCGGTGCGGCGCCGCCCTCCGAACAATCCCGACCGGTGCGACGCCGCCCTCCGAACAATCCCGACCGGAGCCGCGTCGCCCTCCGAACAATCCCGACCGGTGCCGCGTCGCCCTCCGAACAATCCCGACCAGTGCGGCGCCGCCTTCCGAACAGTTCTGACCGGTCCAGCGCTGCCCTCCGAACAATCCCGACCGGTGCGGGGCCGCCCTCCGAACAATCCCGACCGGTGCCGCGTCGCCCTCCGAACAATCCCGACCAGTGCAGTGTCGTTCGCGCACATTTTGCATGGAATACGTGTTGGAAATTTATCAACCCTTAAATGCAACAGCCAAGGAAATTGTTAGTCGAGTAGCCGCGTATCTATTACCCCCATTCCCCTTCCCCGGCCAAGAAAATTATTACGAGATTTAGTGGGTGATGACGTGATTGTTGAACCAGTAATACGCATCGGTTTTAAAGGTTATTAAGGTGTAAGGCTTAATGAGAGACACTGGGGACATTTTGGGTAAGCATGTCAAGTGACGATGATATAAGACGAGAAGAGACTGAAACGACCTGATCAACGTTATATTCTGAGTTCCGAAGAAACCATGCTCCACATCGCATCACCATGGCCAATCTCTTCAGCATCACGTGCCCGAGCCTCCGCTCTGATTCCACCGGCAGGTACGGCGTTAGGTATGAGGTGCATCACAGTGATTTCACATCCAATGAATAAATGTTCCCTTTAGTAAAAACTGATCACAATTTCTTGCTTACGGTCTCTATTAGGTAACCTGACAAATGTACGTAAAGAAAATCTACGTATGGGAGATGTACGTACACAACTGTACGTAAGCAAATGTATGTAAGCGCACATATACGTATGACAATTGTACGTAAGCGCAGATGTACGTACGACTAATGTACGTAAGCGCAAATGTACGTATGTCAAATGTACGTATGCGCAAAAGTACGTATGCGCAAATGTATATGAGCGCAAATGTAAGTAAACGCAAAAGTACGTACGCGCAAAGGTACGTAAGCGAAAACGTACTTATGTGCAAAAGTACGTATACACAAATGTACATAAGCACAAATATACGTAAGGGCAATTGTACGTATGCACAAAAGTACGTATTCGCAAATGTTCGTAAGCGCAAATGTACGCATGCGCATATGTACGTAAGCGCAAAAGCACGCATGCGCAAATGTATACATGCGCAAATGTACGTATGCGCAAATGTACCTAAGAGCAAATGCACGTATGGCATATGCACCTAACCAAATATGCTTACGTGCATTTCCTCTTGCATTTTTTTGCGTTTAGGTACTGTTGCGCTGACGTACGCTTGCGCTTACTTACAGCTGCGCATACGTACATTAGCGCATACGTACATTTGCGCACACTTTCAGTGCATTAGCCATACGCATACATGCGCTTACGTACAATTTCCATACGTACATTGGCGCTTAGGCACATTTGTTTACGTACATTTGCTTACGTACATCTGCCATACGTACATCTAATAAAATCGTCCTTTGCAAGTATTCGATCTAGCATTTAATCTCTCCTTGCAGGTTCATTTCTCATTTGAAACAAGGCATTTTCCTCAAAGTAAGCGATGAAGTCCCTTCCTGATTTGGTTGGACCTCCAGTGTTGGCCCCCAGCCACGCCGAGCTGAAATATCCAAACAATGGCGTTCTGCCAGACGTGCTCCGAATGACCTCTTTCCACACCAATCTGTGAGTTTTGTATTCTTATATGTTGGCCTATAGACAGGCCCTATCCTTGAGTTGTTTACTCTCATAATAAGATCAAACCACAATATTTTATTCCCACCCTAGAACACTATCATCTACAACACGGTATTGTGCAGCTTTCCTAACTTACAATTGCATTCCAGATACTGTCCCCGATTTCCTCAGACGAGAATGCATGCTGTAGCAGTCAATTAAAATTCCTGTGAATTATCTGCATAAATGTATTCATCGACCCATGCCTCAGTTAAACATACCAAATCGTGCATTTTGGACAGCATATGAATGTGATGTTCACCAATCATGTTTCTAAAATTTCTGACATTTGCATGGAAGCATGATCAGCTTCTCCTTCTCAGGAACACGTTCTACTTTATTAGCTGCATTCCCATGACCTGCATATAGTTTCCCTGTCATGAGCATTTGCACTGGAGCTCCGCGTACCTAGTGCAGGGGCCCCTCACACCTTACGGTTGATTCAGAGCCTGAGGACCATGGTATGGCAGTGGATAATTTAAATGTTACTATAACTACGTAAGCTGTATAAAAACCAGCTTTCAGATGAATAATTTGATGATATGACGTGCCGTTTATCGAGGAAATAGCATGTTTGTCAATGTTTAATCCATCCAGACGTTTGGAACAAGTGTTATTCATGCACACTGATTGTATCGTCTCTCTTCATATTCGGAAATCCTACATCCAAGCCTCCATGTTTTTTGTGAAGACGGGAGGAAAATACAAGATGAAGTTACTTAGGGTATTGTGCTCGAAAGGACGGTTCTGTGTTTCAACTTCAGGGTCCAAAACTTCCTTGCATGCAACATAGCAACACAACACAACAACCTATGCAACATAGCAACACGATATTACGGAGGTGTTCGGCGAAACCATATCAAGAATACATGTAGCATAATTGTCATTGCAAAGATAGCGTTGCATTCAGCAGTAGGTTTCGAGCCAATGCCGTTCAACAGGTTTTTCTTAAATCGCCTACTTCACGTGTCATAGTTTCCTGACCACGAAATTGAAAATCGTTCCTAAGCGATTGCCTAGTGCTAGGTCCAGTTACCTTAGCGGCTCTTGGGTGTAATTTGTTAGATACTATTTGATATGGTCTGGTATGATTTGATTCGTCTATACTAGATTCGGCTAGAACATGGTAGGTTAGTGGTGAGCTCTCGTGACACCCACCCGTTCAGTCGGCCGAGCTCAGTTTTGTTTGATAGCTCATGCCGGACCACGATATGACGCAGGTAATGGCTGGTCCAATATATTGTGTAAGGTCCCTTCACTGTATACCTACCCTATCCTGCACAGTGTCAATTTCAACATCTCGTACCACGCTCAACATTCTCGAAATGCAACTTTTGCTATTCTGCCCACGTATTGCACCCGCATCCAGCCGCAGCGCATATCCAGCATCATATCCAGCGAAAGCGTCCAGCGCATGTCTTCTTGATGCCGGAAAACCACATCCACTTGAACTACACGAGCACAAACCTCAACGGCTTATTTCCGAATTCCGAACCTTTCACATTTCCCACCGTTGTCAAGTGCACGTGTCGCGATCAGAAATGGATGGCCACGTGGTGAATAGAACTTTGCTTTCCGCTCACCTGAATGCTAAAACACCAACGCTGTTTTAAGCTGATGCGCTCTTTCATCTGCTGGGTGTTTGCCGTCAGCCTGTCCGGCTTGACCGTCATCAATCCTGTCCACGCGACAGGACTGTGATGACAACGTGTGATTAGGGTCGGCTTAACATGCGACCCCGCACCTAATCCCTCGTTATCGACCTTAAAACTGCCCTGCGCCAAGTGGCGTCAGTTAGGTGTGTGTGTGTGCATGAAGTCGGCGGGGTTCACTAAGCCGTGATCCTGTCGCCGTCCTCGGCGAGCTTCACAGACAAGCGAGACAGGGGCAGGGGGTGGGGTGGGGATGAGGGGGTGGCGGAACGGGTGAAAACACACAGCACTGGTCCTCAAGCTTCCGGACTACCGCGATTCCTAGAGTAGAAATGTTCTGCTGAAAGACGATGGCCGTTCCGAAGATGTCAATTAACTCCTATATGATAATAAGAGTTCATGTATTACTATTACTACAGCCCTGTTTCAAACTGGTGGATCATTGCATTCAAACAATATAATTCGCTTCTCTTGAGATGAAGATGAGTTGTTGCTGGTTTGTGTTTGGGCCGTTGTGTCGTCCGGTGCGATACCGCCAGTTCTTACAGCTCGGGGAGGATGCAGGCTTTGTGTAAGGAAGTGATCGGCAGAAGGATAACGGACGACTTCAGGAATCCACTGATGTGGTGTCTACCGATTCGATGGCCGAATGCGCCTCAGTTTCCCTGTCTTTTGAGAAGGAGGAGCTGATAGAATCTGAAGTTACCGATAGCTTCCCGTTTCTAAAACGGTCAATTGTTGTCCGAAACTTTCAACACAATCACGCAAGCGATCCAGAGCCAGGCCTTCCGATTAACCAGGTGGCCGTGTATGACCCTGTGGTAGTTCACGGCTTCTTACCTTCTCTATATATCCCCAACCACTTGCAGTCAGTTAATTGAGTCGGCCAGAAACCATCCTGAAATTACTAGCCACTCACAAATTACTGCAAAATGTCGCACAAGACACGCTGGCGTGTCTAACGCCATGATGGCGTAGTCGCAGTTGCAGTCGCAGTCACAGTCGCAGTCGCAGCCGCAGTCGCAGTCGCAGTCGCAGTCGACAATTGCCTCTGCATCGTGTGTGGGAGTTCCTTAGCTTGAGTCGCATCTCGGCCGGCCGCCACCCAGCAGATCGTCAGTAGCTGGACAGTGTATGGGAGTTCCTTAGCTTGAGTCGCACCCCGGCCGGCCGCCACCCAGCAGATCGTCAGTAGCTGGACAGTGTATGGGAGTTCCTTAGCTTGAGTCGCACCTGGACCGGCCGGCCGCCACCCAGCAGATTGTCAGTAGCTGGACAGTGTATGGGAGTTCCTTAGCTTGAGTCGCACCCCGGCCGGCCGCCACCCAGCAGATTGTCAGAAGCTGGACAGTGTCCGTGGCGTCGCTGGAGTAACGCTGGCCGGCCAGCGCCCGCCGTACCGGGTTCACAGGCGTGACCTGCCTTTGAGTGGACCATTCGACCCGGTGCACGCCCCGAGGGCACGACTCCACTCCGTGATACCGGTGCGTCTCTCTGTCCACCGGACCCGATAACCACGGACATCACAATAGCTCTGCCACATGCACAACGTGTTGCAGCATGCTACCTGAGGCCAAATATGGGGAACATGAGAGAAAGCGTGTATTCAAGACTGTCCCGCTAGGGGGAGGGGGCTGATAACCGTGGTATCTCGTATAAATAGTGTGTGTGTGTGTGTGTGTGTGTGTGTGTGTGTGTGTGTGTGTGTGTGTGCGTGTGTGTGTGTGTGTGTGTGTTTGAAGACAAGTCCACACAAGCACATTGGCGTGCCTGAGGGGCTAGATGGAACTTCTGCTGCTTTCAAAACACAGGCGTTTGGTAAAACACTACAAATTCTGCCAACAAGTTTGGTTTTAGGTTTGTTCCGATTCTCGTGGTCGTTAACATCGATGAGGAAGACCCACTAGTAAACGAACAAGTATAGTTAAAGTAAGATGACTGACAACTGACCTCAGCGCCACATGATTCAGCTGTAAGTAATTACACTGTTTGTTTACCAAAAATACAATAACACAAATGTCACACAAAGTAGGCTAAAATTATTGCTTCCATATTGCCCACGACTGATGTTTGACGCACTGTTTTAAGATGAGAAATTGGTAGAGCATGTCTACATTCCACGGATATATTCCTATTGATGTCTTCGTCCTCAATCTGTCCTTTTGGTACGTTTACCCCTATGGTGTACGCTAAACTTTAAACTGCTGCAAGCAAGACCCAATTGAATTCCAGGATCCATGTTGTATGGAGAAAATCATCCAGGTTGGAGAAAACCCAGGTTTTCTCCATACAACATGGATCCTGAAGAGGACATCAATGGTTCCAAGAAAACCTACCGTAACTACCCGGCCTATTGTCGTCACGGATAGTTACGACAGACTGTTCAATGATTATCTAATCCAAATATGTCCTTTACTAATTTCGTGTGGAATTAGAGTTGAGCATCATGTTGCGCACAGCTTACATAGACGCTTTTGCGCTAAAGCCGTCAGAAAAAAAGTTTTCATTATCACGACTTAATATTGACACAGCACACGAACGATATTTTACGCCGAAATTGCATGCCGATAGTAGAGTGACAAAAGCCGGGAGAAAAGCATGTTCAAATGCAAAGGTCAATCCTGAACATAGCGGCCACACCTCATGTCTGAATATAGCGGACACACCTTATGTTTGAATGCTGTGGACACACATTATGTCTCAATACAGTGGACGCACCTTATGTCTGAATCCAGAGAACGCACCTCATGCCTGAATACAGTGGACGCAACTCATGTCTCAATACAATGGACGCACATGATGTCTGAATACAGTGGAGGCAACTCAAGTTTGAATGCAGTGGGCGCACCTTATGTCTGAATATAGTGGACGCACCTGTTGTCTGAATGCAGGGTCGTTCGGTATAAGCGCAGGAATATATTAGATGCTGCATTGCTGAACAAAGTACACCTTTTCCGAAACTTCATTCAAACATGTAGCTGTTCACGGCACCTCAAACACCCTCGCCCGTCATCACAAGTAACCCTCATCCGGCTTACCCTCCGACCACAAGGTGTGTGTCCCGAACATCAAAGATCCTCTCTGTGGATGCCCACGGACGCCTGACCCTCCAGGATGACCTGTCCGCGACCTTTCGGCGTACCGTCGGCCAGTGTGGTCCGGCGCCGCCGTCTGCTGTCGGGATGGACTTGACGTCTTGGCGCCATAGACGCCAGGGGAGAGGGGTGGCGCCGATCACATCTGACGGCGTCCTGTCATCAGAACAGAACAGATCCCCGTCCCACAGCGTCCCGTCACCAGTACAGGGCCCCGTCCCACAGCGTCCCGTCACCAGTACAGAGCCCCGTCCCACATCGTCCCGTCACCAGTACAGAGCCCCGTCCCACAAGGTCCCGCCACCAGTGCAGAGCCCCGTCCCACAGCGTCCCGTCACCGAGGGCCCGTCCCAAGCGTCCCGTCACCAGTACAGAGCCCCGTCCCACATCGTCCCGTCACCAGTACAGAGCCCCGTCCCACAAGGTCCGTCACCAGTACAGAGCCCGTCCCACAGCGTCCCGTCACCGTACAGGGCCCCGTCCCACATCGTCCCGTCACCAGTACAGAGCCCCGTCCCACAGGTCCGTCACCGTACAGGGCCCCGTCCACAGCGTCCCGTCACCAGTACAGAGCCCCGTCCCACATCGTCCCGTCACCAGTACAGAGCCCCGTCCCAAAGGTCCCGTCACCGTACAGAGCCCGTCCACAGCGTCCCGTCACCGTACAGGGCCCCGTCCACATCGTCCCGTCACCAGTACAGAGCCCCGCCCACAAGGTCCGCCACCAGTACAGAGCCCCGTCCCACAGCGTCCCATCACCGTACAGAGCCGCGTCCCAAGCGTCCCGTCACCAGTACAGAGCCCCGTCCCACAGCGTCCCGTCACCAGTACAGAGTCCGTCCCACAGCGTCCCGTCACCGTACAGAGCCCGTCCCACACGTCCCGTCACCATTACAGAGCCCGTCCCTCAGCGTCCCGTCACCAGTACAGAGCCCGTCCCACAGCGTCCCGTCATCAGTACAGAGCCCGTCCCACAGTGTCCCGTCACCAGTACAGAGCCCCGTCCCACAGCGTCCCGTCATCAGTACAGAGCCCGTCCCACAGTGTCCCGTCACCAGTACAGAGCCCCGTCCCACAGCGTCCCGCCACCAGTGCAGAGCCCCGTCCCACAGCGTCCCGTCACCAGTGCAGAGCCGCCGCCGCCCGTCCGACACGAGGCAGCGCTGCCGCCCGTCCGACACGAGGCAGCGCTGCCGCCCGTCCGACACGAGGCAGCACTTCCGGCCCCGCTTTGGCGGCCGCAGGCCGGCCGCCGGTCAGGCAGACCGTGGGAAAGCGCCGAGTCGGGCGCCGGAGTCGAGCTCGTGGAGTCACGGCCACGGTCAGACCGCACATTGTACGTGGTTCTGAGGACGTCCTGACTGCCCATCCCCCGTGTACGCCGGTTCAGTTCAGATGGGGGTGCTCGCGTGCAACGCGTGAATCGGTACCGGATCATGTGCTCGCAAGGGAACGCTCAGTTCGACTCAGGATCATGGATGGGACTAGTCGCTTACTGGGAACCTCATCCGCCTCCTCTACATATACCTATGTACTTTTCATACGTCAGCATTATAAGTGTGCATGTAAGTAGATAAGCTCAATCGAATGTAAAGCTGCTTGCGGCACACCAACCACTTTGAGAACAATTTCATTCTTGAGATTGGTAGTCGAATATTTGCTCGTCCTGCGGCTGAGGGCTTCATTATTTTTATGTTTGGCCGAGTGAACAGTTAACGCTGTAATCACGCCACGGATCCGATGACCCAAGAGTGGAGTGCAACATCTGCGCTTTCACTCGGTGTACTGTAATCATAGCAGCACAACACACACGAGCTATCCTAGACATCGTCCGCGATAAAGAATGCGAGGCAGATCCGTGCCGTGCTCCTGCCGGTACCTTCCAAGGTACCAGGAGGAGATCACATTAAAGATCACATCAGTTACGGCCGCCCGGTGCTCCATCACTCCGTGTCGGCGCGTTGGCCCGATCCGTGTCGTGGTGCCGTCGGCGGGCTGGCCGGAGCAGCTCGTCCGTCTCTGTCGACGATGCGCGCCGCCCGGGCCGGATCGCCAGCTTCCGACCCTGATTGACCGTCGGGCCGCTGCCATGTGAGCTCATCAACAACCGCAGACGATGTCGACACGAGGCGAAGCGACCTGGACGCGCTCGCCCCGGCTGACGGATCGCCCGCGCACTGCGGCCAGTTCGGGCGGGCGTGGTTCATGCGGTGCGACTTCCAGTCGACAGGGAGTGACGCAGACCAGAACGGATGATGGACCGTCGGCCACTTCACATGGAACATTAGTGGAAGTTATTCAGGCGGGAGATGATCCGTAGCGTTGTGTGGAAAACGTCCGTGATCTTTTCGAGTGGAGTTCAGAATCTAAATAGACGGAAGTCGGGGGTCATTCCTGACAACTAACGAATATTCCGACAGCGGCGTAATCACAACAAAGATAATGGCAGTCGTCACGTGTCTGGGGTTTCTGTCATGCTTAGTTGTGAAATCAAGGTCGCAACTTTATTTTTGCCACTTATTGGTCTGATGGTTTATGGAGGACATGCACGCACAGTTGGATAACTGTAACAAGTGTGAGTGCTGGATAGGGAAATTCTGGTTCAGAACTGACTTTTCCTCCCATGCAGAGGTGATGCATAACTCCCTTTTCTTCCTTGTAGAACTATCGCTTTTGCACACGCTCAAGGGGGTCAATGTCCCTTAATCATTGGTTTGGGCCCTCAATCATCGCTCTCCATCTAAATCAGGCTGAAGCTTAACCATCGGGCCCATGGGCGTAAGGTATACAAATGGTTTTCGGTGCAAATAGGGTCATTTCGCTTCTCCAATCAACATCATACAGCGGTGCCCATGGCAATTTCTGTTCCGTGAGCCCAAGCTCTTGTCAATACTCACCTCACTCAGAGGAACTAGCTATGCTGTTGCCTCCCGTCAGATGTGACCGGTGCCACCCCTCTCCCCCTGGTGTCTGATGGCGCCACAGACGTCAAGTCCATCCGGACAGCAGACGGCGGCGCCGGACCACACTGGCCGACGGTACGCCGAAAGGTCGCGGACAGGTCATCCTGGAGGGTCAGGCGTCCGTGGGCATCCACAGAGAGGATCTTTGATGTTCGGGACACACACCTTGTGGTCGGAGGGTAAGCCGGATGAGGGTTACTTGTGATGACGGGCGAGGGTGTTTGAGGTGCCGTGAACAGCTACATGTTTGAATGGAGTTTCGGAAAAGGTGTACTTTGTTCAGCAATGCAATACATCTAATATATTCCTGCGCTTATACCGTACGCCCCCTGCATTCAGACAACAGGTGCGTCCACTATATTCAGACATAAGGTGCGCCCACTGCATTCAAACTTGAGTTGCCTCCACTGTATTCAGACATCATGTGCGTCCATTGTATTGAGACATGAGTTGCGTCCACTGTATTCAGGCACGAGGTGCGTTCTCTGGATTCAGACATAAGGTGCGTCCACTGTATTGAGACATAATGTGTGTCCACAGCATTCAAACATAAGGTGTGTCCGCTACATTCAGACATGAGGTGTGGCCGCTATGTTCAGGATTGACACTTGCATTTGAGCATGCTTTTCTCCCGGCTTTTGTCACTCTACTATCGGCATGCAATTTCGGCGTAAAATACCGGTCGTGTGCTGTGTCAATATTAAGTCATCATAATGGAAAAAAAAAATTCTGACGGCTTTAGCGCAAAAGCGTCTATGTAAGCTGTGCGCAGCATGATGCTCAACTCTACTTCCACACGAAATTAGTAAAGGACATATTTGGATTAGATAATCATTGAACAGTCTGTCGTAACTATCCGTGACGACAATAGGCCGGGTAGTTACGATAGGTTTTCTTGGAACCATTGATGTCCTCTTCAGGATCCATGTTGTATGGAGAAAACCTGGGTTTTCTCCAACCTGGATGATTTTCTCCATACAACATGGATCCTGGAATTAAATTGGGTCTTGCTTGCAGCAGTTTAAAGTTTAGCGTATACCATAGGGGTAAACGTACCAAAAGGACAGATTGAGGACGAAGACATCAATAGGAATATATCCGTGGAATGCAGACATGCTCTACCAATATCGCATCTTAAAACAGTGCCCCAAACATCAGTCGTGGGCAATATGGAAGCAATATTTTTAGCCTATTTTGTGTGACATTTGTGTTATTGTATTTTTGGTAGACAAACAGTGTAATTACTTATAGCTGAATCATGTGGCGCTGAGGTCAGTTGTCAGTCATCTTACTTTAACTATACTTGTTCGTTTACTAGTGGGTCTTCCTCATCGATGTTAACGACCACGATAATCGGAACAAACCTAAAACCAAACTTGTTGGCAGAATTTGTAGTGTTTTGAAAGCAGCAGAAGTTCCATTTAGCCCCTCAGACACGCCAATGTGCTTGTGTAGACTTGTCTTCAAATACACACACACACACACGCGTGCACACACACACACACACACACACACACACACACACACACACACACACACACACACACACACACACACACGCACACTATTTACACGAGATACCACGGTTATCAGCCCCCAACCCCTAGCGGGACAGTCTTGAACACACGCTTTCTCTCATGTTCCCCATATTTGGTAGCATGCTGCAATAGGTTTTAGGTTTGTTCCGATTATCGTGGTCGTTAACATCGATGAGGAAGACCCACTAGTAAACGAACAAGTATAGTTAAAGTAAGATGACTGACAACTGACCTCAGCGCCACATGATTCAGCTATAAGTAATTACACTGTTTGTCTACCAAAAATACAATAACACAAATGTCACACAAAATAGGCTAAAAATATTGCTTCCATATTGCCCACGACTGATGTTTGGGGCACTGTTTTAAGATGCGAAATTGGTAGAGCATGTCTGCATTCCACGGATATATTCCTATTGATGTCTTCGTCCTCAATCTGTCCTTTTGGTACGTTCACCCCTATGGTATACGCTAAACTTTAAACTGCTGCAAGCAAGACCCAATTGAATTCCAGGATCCATGTTGTATGGAGAAAATCATCCAGGTTGGAGAAAACCCAGGTTTTCTCCATACAACATGGATCCTGAAGAGGACATCAATGGTTCCAAGAGAACCTACCGTAACTACCCGACCTATTGTCGTCACGGATAGTTACGATAGACTGTTCAATGATTATCTAATCCAAATATGTCCTTTACTAATTTCGTGTGGAAGTAGAGTTGAGCATATTTGGTAGCATGTTGCAAACGTGTTGCAGCATGCTACCCCCTCAGGTAGCATGCTGCAACACGTTGTGCATGTGGCAGAGCTATTGTGATGTCCGTGGTTATTGGGTCCGGTGGACAGAGAGACGCACCGGTGTCACGGGGTGGGGTCGTGCCCTCGGGGCATGCACCGGGTCGAATGGTCCACTCAAAGGCAGGTCACGCCTGTGAACCCGGTGCGGCGGGCGCTGGCCGGCCAGCGTTACTCCAGCGACGCCACGGACACTGTCCAGCTTCTGACAATCTGCTGGGTGGCGGCCGGCCGGGGTGCGACTCAAGCTAAGGAACTCCCATACACTGTCCAGCTACTGACAATCTGCTGGGTGGCGGCCGGCCGGTCCAGGTGCGACTCAAGCTAAGGAACTCCCATACACTGTCCAGCTACTGACGATCTGCTGGGTGGCGGCCGGCCGGGGTGCGACTCAAGCTAAGATTGGCATCGCTGGGGGCGGCGGAAGGAACTCCCATACACTGTCCAGCTACTGACAATCTGCTGGGTGGCGGCCGGCCGGTCAGGTGTGACTCAAGCAGGAACTCCCCACTGTCCAGCTACTACGAGCTAAGGAACTCCCATACACTGTCCAGCTACTGACAATCTGCTGGGTGGCGGCCGGCCGGTCCAGGTGCGACTCAAGCTAAGGAACTCCCATACACTGTCCAGCTACTGACAATCTGCTGGGTGGGGCCGGGTCAGGTGCGACTCAAAATTGATCTGCTGGGTGGCGGCCGGCCGGTCCAGGTGTGACTCAAGCTAAGGAACTCCCATACACTGTCCAGCTACTGACAATCTGCTGGGTGGCGGCCGGCCGGTCCAGGTGCGACTCAAGCTAAGGAACTCCCATACACTGTCCAGCTACTGACAATCTGCTGGGTGGCGGCCGGCCGGTCCAGGTGCGACTCAAGCTAAGGAACTCCCATACACTGTCCAGCTACTGACGATCTGCTGGGTGGCGGCCGGCCGGGGTGCGACTCAAGCTAAGGAACTCCCACACACGATGCAGAGGCAATTGTCGACTGCGACTGCGACTGCGACTGCGGCTGCGACTGCGACTGTGACTGCGACTGCAACTGCGACTGCGCCATCATGGTGGTAGACACGCCAGCGTGTCTTGTGCGACATTTTGCAGTAATTTGTGAGTGGCTAGTAATTTCAGGATGGTTTCTGGCCGACTCAATTAACTGACTGCAAGTGGTTGGGGATATATAGAGAAGGTAACAAGCCGTGAACTACCACAGGGTCATACACGGCCACCTGGTTAATCGGAAGGCCTGGCTCTGGATCGCTTGCGTGATTGTGTTGAAAGTCTCGGACAACACTTGACCGTTTTAGAAACGGGAACCTATCGGTAACTTCAGATTCTATCAGCTCCTCCTTCTCAAAAGACAGGGAAACTGAGGCGCATTCGGCCATCGAATCAGTAGACACCACATCAGTGGATTCCTGAAGTCGTCCGTTATCCTTCTGCCGATCACTTCCTTACACAAAGCCTGCATCCTCCCCGAGCTGTAAGAACTGGCGGTATCGCACCGGACGACACAACGGCCCAAACACAGACCAGCAGCAACATACCTTCATCTCAAGAGAAGCGAATTATATCGTTGGAATGCAATGATCCACCAGTTTGAAACAGGGCTGTAGTAATAGTAGTACTTGAACTCTTATTATCATATAGGAGTTAATGGACGTCTTCGGAACGGCCATCATCTTTCAGCAGAACATTTCTACTCTAGGAATCGCGGTAGTCCGGAAGCTTGAGGTCCAGTGTTGTGTGTTTCCACCCGTTCCGCCGTCCCCTCATCCCCACCCCACCCCCTGCCCCTGTCTCGCTTGTCTGTGAAGCTCGCCGAGGACGGCGACAGGATCACGGCTTAGTGAACCCCGCCGACTTCATGCACACACACACACCTAACTGACGCCACTCGGCGCAGGGCAGTTTTAAGGTCGATAACGAGGGATTAGGTGCGGGGTCGCATGTTAAGCCGACCCTAATCACACGTTGTCATCACAGTCCTGTCGCGTGGACAGGATTGATGACGGTCAAGCCGGACAGGCTGACGGCAAACACCCAGCAGATGAAAGAGCGTATCAGCTTAAAACAGCGTTGGTGTTTTAGCATTCAGGCGAGCGGAAAGCAAAGTTCTATTCACCACGTGGCCATCCACTTCTGATCGGGACACGTGCGCTTGACAACCGTGGGGAATGTGAAAGGTTAGGAATTCGGAAATAAGCCGTTGAGGTTTCTGCTCGTGTATTTCAAGTGGATGTGGTTCTCCGGCATCAAGAAGACATGCGCTGGACGCTGCCGCTGGATATGATGCTGGATATGCGCTGCGGCTGGAAGCGGGTGCAATACGTGGGGCAGAATAGCAAAAGTTGTATCGAGAATGTTGAGCGTAGCACGAGATGTTGAAATTGACACTGTGCAGGATATGGTAGGTATACCGTGAAGGGACCTTACACAATATATTGCACCAGTCATTACCTGCGTCATATCGTGGTCCGGCATGAGCTATCAAACAAAACTGAGCTCGGCCGACTGAACGGGTGGGTGTCACGAGAGCTCACCACTAACCTACCATGTTCTAGCCGAATCTAGTATAGACCAATCAAATAATACCAGACCATATCAAATAGTATCTAACAAATTACACCCAAGAGCCGCTAAGGTAACTGGACCTAGCACTAGGCAATCGCTTAGGAACGATTTTCAATTTCGTGGTCAGGAAACTATGACACGTGAAGTAGGCGATTTAAGAAAAACCTGTTTGAACGGCATGGGCTCGAAATCTAGTGCTGAATGCAACGCAATCTTTACAATGACAATTATGCTACATGTATTCTTGTGAACGTCCATCCCACAGCTGACAAACCTCGTGCTTACTAGCCTTCGTCTTCACAAACCTTTTTCGGCAAGATTTTTCGGCTTACAAACCTTCAACACTATGAACATTGCGAGCATTGTGCGATGCGAACCATTCGATGCAAAGTGCATGCAATACGAACGCCTGCTCACTAACCGTCATTTTCAAACTACTCGAAATGCTAACATAGCGCTTACGTACTTCTGACAGGAACCGAGACAGTCATTTGACGATAATTTCCGATGTGGCTAAGGGTGAACTGATGATCCCACAGTACCTCAGGCGTTTCCTCGAGTAAGCATGAGATGCACGAGCGCCAGACGTGGAAGACAGATGACAGTGGAGAGGCGGTAATGATCAAGGTTTCTAGGTGGGTGTGTAACATATATGTGTCGCGCGCCTCCGCCTGAGCTATTGTGGATGAACCTCCGCCTCGGAGATTCTACTTACTTCCATTGATGTATTTCCGCAAAAGCCGGCGAAAACGGCGGCGCGCAGCTCCGCAAAACTTTCAGTAACTTTTTCATGATTATTTTGAAATTCAGTGTAAAAAAGTCAACCTCAGGTCATACAAGATCATGGATATATCTCAAGTCAAAGAGGATCACGTCCAAAAATGCTTCAAGTTCGATAACCCAGACACATAAATATTGAAATGAAACGTATTACATAATATAATTGGATAGTGTCTCACAAATGTGTACCCCGGATTTGTGCTTGATGTCAGGTCAGCGACCTGAGGTCAGGATCATTTTTTGGCAATTTTGAGCCAATATTTATATTTTGGCTTATAATATGTGTGATTTCTAACATCGATGTTTTGCCATTGTATGCATACAGAAGCATCAAGAGAAGTTACTTGCCAAGTATGTTTCACCACTGTAAAGTTGCCTGAGGTCAGGTCACGATAAGGTGTGCAATCTGGGCTAAATCTGTGTAGACACTACTATTCTGTGGCTTATTTCGAATTTTCCTGGCCTAAATAGCGTTCAATTTGCATTGCACAACCGAAACTATCATATGCCGAGAAACATCGATTTTCCCTTAAAAAGACATTTTGGTTTTCCCCAATTATACAAAATTCAGAAATATGACTATGTTTTGACTCTACACTACGAGAGCTTTCCGATGGTATCCTGCTCGTTTTCGTGCAATGCTTAGTTTGAAAATTGGAAGTATTTTATTTCCCCCCGAAACAGGTTGTAAGGATCTAACCTGAGAAATAGCGCGGGTTGAAGAGTGCTTGGAATGGTACAACCGTAGATATGGATCTGATGTGTGCTTCGAGTGTCGAGAGTCACAAACGAACCCAATGAACTCTCACCGATCAATGGGATTGAAGCCCATTCAGTACGCTCTTTGTTGACTGAACAAAACTATTTAGATGATGCCAAAACGATTCGATGAACAGGCGGATCCCAGGGATGTCGTTCAGGTCACATATCTCAAATCGACCACCACAAGTATCCTAAGTTACACCAAAACTTCAAGGATTTTATCATACAAAAGGTACTTCAAAACACAGGTTTTTCTATTGCATATTTAAAGCTCAATAAAACCAAAACTCAGCTTAGTTTGTCTAATTGTGAAGACAAAGTTGTCAGCTTTCCGTCCGTAGCTATTCGGCACCCTGTTGAGCAGACTTGACACTTGCCATCCAGAAGGCTGGACACACCCGCAATGCCGCCAATGGCATCTGGTCAGCATCCCACTCGGTGTTTGTAGTGAAAGAGGTGAGTTGAAGGAACATCACCCTCCTTTTCAGTAGCCTGTACCATTCACCATGCAGACGTTGCATGGAAAAATCGACCTAAAGGTGACTTACACGTCCCTCCCCCAATATTTTGCACGTTCTCATGACCCTTCTTCACTCAATGCTGTCTTAAGAGCACGGTGTCAGGATAGCTGTGATGTAACCAGCTGACGCCATTGTATTCAGCAATTAAACCGCCTTTCATTTTCCCTCAATGGTCAACATGACCGGACATCATCAGATGATGGAAGCTTCGTTGAATTATTGACGTTGCAATTATCCGATTCAACCACATTCCTTTGATGTAACGGCTTATATCTCATGATAAATGAAGATAACTATTGGCATTGCATTGCTAGCACTCAGTATAAAATTGAAACCAATGCAGAAACCTAGGTGTACCCTGAGATATTTAGTCACATTTATCTCATACTTTAAGGAGAGCTTCTTGTTGCATGCAAATAGAGCTGGAAGGTGTCAATGTCAGATGACCATTTGCAGAGCAATACAAATATTGGTGTAGTATGGCAACAACAATTTTTTCGTTGGTGTTGCACTGGAAATACCATAATGGCCAGAGCCTCCACCCATGTTAAAGGGTAATGATCCTGTTGAAACTTGAAGGGAGTGGTTAATGAATGTACTTTTCATGCGTCAACTCTCGAAAGCTGGCGAAGTGATTGAGCATTGAGGCTCAACCCGCGCACGTCCGGGGGGGGGGGGAGATATCTGCCTTCTCCAGTTTTTCCTCATTTCCCGCCAAACTAATATGGTTAGCAAGGTCAACCCCCGCATAGCTGTTCCTTGGTCTTTTCTGCATATCCTCACACATTTTTAATCCTGGGTCATCTCAGGTCAGGTCACCAGGTTAGGCGAAGTGAAACAACTACACTCGAAGGTCTAGGTGACATAACTTCCACAATAATTGGGCGATTGATTTCAAACTTATAGCATGTCATGATCTCATCAGGGACCATAATATGCATATCGTTTTTTTTCGTAGCACTGACCTTAGGTCAAGTCGCTGCCATGGCTTCCCCATTATAGGGCTATGGTAAAGTATACAAACGTTTCCTAGTTACATATTTGGGCTCGGAATGATCTCACAACGGTTGTGGCATGTATATGGAAGCTATACTTAATACTACCGCTAACATTTTTGCTCAGTGACCTCACCAAGGTCTCTGAGATCACCTGAGATCACTACACATTTATGCGCATTACATCGCACTGCATTGAGCTAGAAGGCTGAAATTACTGTCATTGTGCTTGTATCGTCAAGCCGTATCGATTGATACATTACATGACCTCCCTAGGCCTTGGCTTGAGGTCATGACTTCATGACCTTGGCCTGAGTTTCGGTCCACCTGACCTTAAATTACACCGCCTATTGTCGGTAGCGCATTTCAAGGACTGTCGAATAGAGTTCGCCGTTTGTTTCTATCTGTTACAGGTCCTGAGATATGTGTCAATATCTGAGTCACACCTGATCTGGTCGAATTTGACATATGATGGCCCAGTTACCTGAATGTTGACCTGAGCGAAAAAATGACCGAAACGCTTTCGATAGAGCCCGTCACCAGCTATCCAACGCCGTGTTCCGTTTGTCGCTAGCTGGCATAGTTCCAGAGATCTTAAGGGGACAGACATCGGCACCCCGGACATGCGAGGTTGGCGCGGACCGCCGGACGTGCGAGTGTTATGGTGGGATGCGTACCTCTCCACTTGAAGTACGGCTTTCACAATACCAGTGGAGCGAAATTCCACTTAGCTCCACCCCGTCCTCCAATTCATTCCATGGGTATTGGACAGATAAAATTCGAAATATGGACAACATATTTCCTGCTGGGAGGCAGATTTCTGCATTGGTTTCAATTTTATACTGAGTGCTAGCAATACAATGCCAATAATTATCTTGATTTATCATGAGATATAAGCCGTTACATCAAAGGAATGTGGTTGAATCGGATAATTGCAACGCCAATAATTAAACGAAGCTTCCATCATCTGATGATGTCCGGTCATGTTGACCATTGAGGGAAAATGAAAGGCGGTTTAATTGCTGAATACAATGGCGTCAGCTGGTTACATCACAGCTATCCTGACACCGTGCTCTTAAGACAGCATTCAGTGAAGAGGGGTCATGAGAACGTGCAAAATATTGGGAGGAGGGACGTGTAAGTCACCTTTAGGCCGATTTTTCCATGCAACGTCTGCATGGTGAATGGTCCAGGCTACTGAAGAGGAGGGTGATGTTCCCTCAACTCACCTCTTTCACTACAAACACCGATTGGGATGCTGACCAGATGCCATTGGCGGCATTGCGGGTGTGTCCAGCCTTCTGGATGACAAGGGTCAAGTCTGCTCAACAGGGCGCCGAATAGTTACGGACGGAAAGCTGACAACTTTGTCTTCACAATTAGACAAACTAAGCTGAGTTTTGGTGTTATTGAGCTTTAAATATGCAATAGAAAAACCTGTGTTTTGAAGTACCTTTGTATGATAAAATCCTTGAAGTTTTGGTGTAACTTAGGATACTTGTGGTGGTCGATTTGAGATATGTGACCTGAACGACATCCCTGGGATCCGCCTGTTCATCGAATCGTTTTGGCATCATCTAAATAGTTTTTTTTTTCAGTCAACAAAGAGCGTACTGAATGGGCTTCAATCCCATTGATCGGTGAGAGTTCATTGGGTTCGTTGGTGACTCTCGACACTCGAAGCACACATCAGTTCCATATCTACGGTTATACCATTCCAAGCACTCTTCAACCCGCGCTATTTCTCATTTTAGATCCTTACAACCCGTTTCGGGGGGTCATAAAATACTTCCAATTTTCAAACTAAGCATTGCACGAAAACGGGCAGGATACCAACGGAAAGCTCTCGTAGTGTAGAGTCAAAACATAGTCATATTTCTGAATTTTGGATAATTGGGAAAACCAAAATGTGTTTTTAAGGGAAAATCGATGTTTCTCGGCATATGGTAGTTTCGGTTGTGCAATGCAAATTGAACGCTATTTAGGCCAGGAAAATTCGAAATAAGCCACAGAATAGTAGTGTCTACACAGATTTAGCCCAGATTGCACACCTTATCGTGACCTGGCCTCAGGCAACTTTACAGTGGTGAAACATACTTGGCAAGTAACTTCTCTTGATGCTTCTGTATGCATACAATGGCAAAACATCGATGTTAGAAATCACACATATTTTAAACCAAAATATAAATATTGGCTCAAAATTGCCAAAAATGATCCTGACCTCAGGTCGCTGACCTGACATCAAGCACAAATCCGGGGTACACATTTTTGAGACACTATCCAATTATATTCCTGTAATACGTTTCATTTCGGAAAAGTTATTGAAAGTTTTGCGGAGCTGCGCGCCGCCGCTTTCGCCGGCTTTTGCGGAAATACATCAAGGGGAGTAAATAGAAACTCCGAGGGGGAGGGTCATCCGCAATAGTTCAGGCGTAGGCGCGCGACACATATATGTTACACACCCACCTAGAAACCTTGATCATTACCGCCTCTCCGCTGCCATCTGTCTTCCACGTCTGGCGCTCGTGCATCTCATGCTTACTCGAGGAAACGCCTGAGGTACTGTGGGATCATCAGTTCCCCTTTAGCCACATCGGAAATTATCGTCAAATGACTGTCTCGGTTCCTGTCAGAAGTACGCAAGCGCTATGTTAGCATTCCGAGTAGTTTGAAAATGACGGTTAGTGAGCAGGCGTTCGTATTGCATGCACTTTGCATCCAATGGTTCGTATCGCACAATGCTCGGAATGTTCATAGTGTTGAAGGTTTGTAAGCCGAAAAATCTTGCCGGAAAAGGTTTGTAAAGACGAAGGCTAGTAAGCACGAGGTTTGTCAGCTGTGGGATGGACGTTCACATGCGTGTTCACGGATGCCATCATTGACTTTATCGAGCGAGTAATAGAGCTGCCAAAATATCCACGGGAGTCAGAGGCGGTGGAACGTCGGCACGCAAGGGGGTTAAAGTGGGGGGGGGGGCCTTCCTCCCTGGCAGCCTCCTCCTACAGGGGCCTCCCGAGGGTCCTCTCACCGAGGGTTCTCTCACCGAGGGGTGGACCCCCGTGGTGAGAGAACCCTCGGTGACTATGCCTGCTACAACTAAAGGCATGCAAAATTACCTGTGCACGATGCGTTGCAAATTATAGCCCAGCCCACGTGAAAAGTAGTGTTTCACTAATCGTGTGGAAGACATCGGACGGGAACAAAATGGGTCCCATGCAGGTCCGCGTGGTGAGGGGAGGGGCCTCCTGTGATCCCTGTGTCGCTAGAAATCGATTGTCCTTCTCCACGATATAATTTGCTGGCTAGTTTTCGAAGTTTCAGAGGGCACCATGTTCTCCTCCCTCCAGACGGCTTCCCCGCCCAGAGGAGTCCTCTTGTATAGGATGAGGGGCTTACATCCTAGTATGATCATGCATTACCAGGAACGGATCCAGGTACGTTTATAAAGGGAGGTACATTTCATCGATGGGGCGCCTTCACCGTATTAATTAGTAATTCGTTGAGAACCGTTCGGGGGGGGGGAGGGTGAGTACGCTGAAACTTTCCAGGACGGGAGACTTTCACAGCCGGAGGAGCGTCACGTTTCCATGGGGAGAGCACATGTCCCCAGTGCTTCCCTTTCCCACTTGCTGTATCCGCACCTGAATTGGATGTCGATAGTCTCGAATACACTCGAAATCGGTTCTCCTTACCAGTAACCTAACAATGGTTTTCGTTCATGCCGTTACGGGGCCGATGAAATATGGCGATTGGACTCTCTGTCGTTACCTGCGGTGATGATAACGATCCAGGTAAGTTCAGATCGTGTCTTCTAAGGGACACTGGATGTGAGAGTGCAAGCTGAACTAAATTTTGATGCGCATTTACAGTCAGTAGCTGCAGTGGTACCATGCAAACTGAAGGTCTCTCACCAAACCAGTGCCTTCTGGTCTTTCTTTTCAGGACCAATTTTTAGATTAAATAAGGAAAATGACATATTAGCTTTAGCGGGGTACCATACCAGGAGGTCAGGATACCCGATCCACCCATTTCTAGCCATCGTACCAAAGTCAAGCACAATGGACCACAAAAAAACCTCTTCCTGTCTGATCCTCCACCAAGTTTTCTTTTCTTATGAAGCGTCGTCTTATGGATGCAATGATGTTCTGAGACGGAGGGTTGCAAATCCGATTTTAGTGGCCTTATCGATGGCGAACATTCGAAAAGGAGGCATCTTACTCGTGTATTGAGTGTGCTTGCATGCATGCACTGACTCCTTGGTTTCCACACACATGCAACGAACCAGCCTAGTCAAACCGGACGTCGTAATGTAGCCCGGAAGCATAGTTGCCCGCCTACCTCAAGCGCCCACTTCAGCCCGCTCTCCACCCACCCGGTTGTCATCAACTCGTCGCGTGCAATTGCCACCTGGAATTATTCCGTGTACATCATGCCGGCTGCCAGCCCAATAGATCGTCATTAGCCCGCTGAGCTCCGTATGAAGACCTGGTCGGCGGGGACCCTGTGACCCCCGTGTCGTGTTGACCGACACCCGCCGACCCCCGCGGCCGGCGCCGGCAGGGAGGCCTCCCGCCCGGACGGCGTCGCACGCGCTTCGACGCCGCCAAATTAAGCCGTCGGCTAGTTAGTGCTCCTCCCCGGGCGCCGATCATCGCGCCAAAGGAGATAATTGGGCTCCCATGTGTCGCATCAGTTTAGGCGGGCGCGCGACGGTGTCGGCGCGGCGCCCAGCGGCGTCGCCGGCCCACCTCCGACGCGGACATACCGCGCCGCTGAGAACACCAATAGCCGCCCGCTGGGCGCGCTGCCGGCGGCCACTCACGCCCCGCCCCGCGCGCGGGCGCCCATTGGCGGCGGCCGGCGCTCCATTGTGCGGCGGCCAATGGGCGGCGGCGGCGACGGCCGGCGCAGCGGTGGCCGGCCCCCAGCTGGCCGAGAACGAATCGCACGCAGCGTTTCTGTTGCGGCGAGCGCCTCCCGCGGCGCACACGTCCCGGGGCCGGGCCGAGCGGGCATTATGGTGCTGGAGAGGAGCGCTAGTGTCTTGCTGGGTCCTGTGGCGTGCGCTGCGCGCGGCGACAGCTCCGTCAGTTGTGCGTCAGCGCGTCGCACCGGCACCGAGACGGCGCACCCGGCCGCCGCCGACCTGTGGCGCACGCCGTTCACCGCCGCCGCCGCCAGGATGCACGTGGACACCAAGCCGGTGGTGAATCCGTTCATGGAGGCCGGCCACGCGCCGGTCGGCCTCATGTTCGGCTCCAGCATGAGCGCCGCTGAGGCGAGCATGCAGAACCAGTACCAGAACGGCTACGGCATGGGCGTGCCGGTCAGCCACCACCACGGCATGCACGGCCACATGGGCTCGTACGCGGCGCGCGACTTCTTCCTGCGGCGCGACCACATGGCCGGCTCGCTGGGCGCGCTCGGCAGCCACGACATCCCGCAGCAGCACCACAGCGTGTTCGCGTCGGGCGGACTGGCGCACCACGAACCGTCCATGGTGCTGCCCAGCCTGCACGACCAGCAGGCGGCGCACATGAACAGCCAGATGCGGCTCGGCTCCATGTACGGCGCCGAGCAGTTCCAGCAGCTGTCGGCCGGCAACCAGTTCCACCACCAGATGGGCTCGTGGAACGTGAGCGGCATGGGCACGCCGCACGGCTGCTACCGCTACCTGCGCCAGCCGCTCAAGCAGGAGATCACCTGCAAGTGGATCGACCCCGACCAGCCGTCGCCCAAGAAGGTGTGCAACAAGACGTTCCACAGCCTTCACGAGATCGTGAACCACCTGACTGTCGACCACGTGGGCGGGCCCGAGTGTACGAACCACGCGTGCAACTGGCAGAGCTGTGCGCGCAACGGACGCGGCTTCAAGGCCAAGTACAAGCTGGTGAACCACATCCGCGTACACACCGGCGAGAAGCCGTTCCCCTGCCCGTTTCCCAGCTGCGGCAAGGTGTTTGCCAGGTCGGAGAACCTCAAGATCCACAAGCGGACGCACACCGGTAAGTGGATGCGCTGACGTCGCGTCGGTGGTTGTGGAGCCGGTGTTGTTCTGAAGAGTACAGCACCCGACTCCCGCCTATGATCAGTTGTCGATGGTCGATGTCGATGTCGATGTGTCGTGTCGTGTCGATGGTCGGGAGGCAAATTCCGTTCAATGTCGCACCGAAATGTCCTAAATCCACCTGAGAGCCGCTGCGAGCTGCTGCGTCCTGCAGCCAGCTACTACGAGCAGTTCCCACACGGCTTTTCAAGCTAGTAATGCCGATTTCCCGCGGTCGCGTCCCAAGGTATGTGCAAGTGGCGGGCTTCTGTATGTTTCACACACCCAGTCATCCTTCCATGGACTTCCGATGCGTCCATCTACTTTCGAAAGTTTGTGAGCTGAGCTCACCCATTGACGATTACCCCAACTCAGTTACCTCTTCATGAGAGAGACGTCCTCGGTTAGGTGTGACCATATGGACATCTTTGCCAGACGGAAAGGCCGCCACGGTCATGTCGATGTGGTGTTTGTACGATCCTATCTCATCTGCGCTGGCAGCTAATTCACCCTGGGAAGAGTCTTGCGCAGAAAAGATCCAATCTCGCCTCGTGGGTTCGCGCAACCGGCTGGTGGCACGTCGTTCCAAAACCGAACAGTCGATTTCCCACACGAGCTGCAACAGCACGCGCCATACCGGCGACAGCGTCGTCCACTGGCGTCCGCCCGTAGTGTCCGCTCTCGCCGGACACACCGGCCGGTCAGCAGACACGTGTCCGCGCCGGGACGCGTACCCGCGCCACTCATCGGTGCCAATCACGGCGTGTCTGCGCCGCGCCGCGGAGAGCCGGTGAGAAATGGTCGCGGCCGACGTCGGCCGCCATCAGCCGTAAACCCCGACATCGTGGCTCCAACCGCCGCCGCCGCCCGAAAACGCCGCCACACAACGGCCACGTTCCGGCTCAACCGACGCCCACCTCGAGCCCAAGGAATTCGCGTCACGTGCGCTGCGTATGCCGCGATTTCCGCGCGTCGAGTGCGTCACATTCGCCGCCATCTCGGTCTGTCGTCGCGCACGGGCCGCGTCCGACGCTGTCGGCGGAGAAATGCGAACAATGCGACGAGAGCGCAAATTTGCATACAAAGCATGCGGCCGCTCGCGTCGTTGTTTCAAATGTTTCACATTCCGCTCAGGCAAAAACTGTGTCACACGTGGACTGGCCAGCTCTCGGGCCGTGCGTTACCCGGCCCGGGTCCGGCCGGTCGCGATCACGTCATTATCGCGACGGTCAAGTGTGCCATTTGTTATCTGGGCGCAGGTTTTACCTTTCTGGGGCCGTGTCCTTTGACTGGACGACCACTCGAGCCGGCGGCGGCCGCCCGTAGATCGCTCTGCGATGACCAAATGGCACCGGCTCCTTTCTGTCGGTCATTTCTCTCACGCTACAGTTGGGACGCGAAACAAAAAGATTGTCCTTGTTCCCGAAGCGGGTCTTGCCGCTATCCATCTTTCCGGTCCGCACCCGAGGCCGGTAGTTTCTGTACGGCGCGATATTCCCAGCTTTAACCTGAAATATTTCTCATGTTAATTTGGCCGACAAAAAGCACGGCGGTCAGCGGTGCGGAATTCGCCGGCGACAAACTGGGTGCGTGCCGAACGCACCCCTCCTCGTGCGCTCGTAATGGTGGCCGCAGCGACGGCGGCGCCTCCAGACCTGGTCACTGCCGCCGCGCAGGTCTCCAGAGCCCACCTCCCATAAATCATGGCGGTTTAAAACGGGGGTCATCAGGACCTGAGGGGCGGACGAGAGACGGGGGCGGCAGGTAGCCCTGTGTCTGGGAGGTCCGCGCCGGTGGCCGATTGTTTGGCCGACGTCCGACTGTCCGCGCGTCCAACGGACACCGGTTGGATCACTCTGACACCCGAGATACGAGAGCCGTCCTGTCGCAGTCTCCGTCACCCGCACGGCGGGCAGCCAGTCACGAGATGATCCATCCTGCAGCTGGAGGCAGTCATAGGCACACATCTGGCTGTGATCGGGAGGGTAGCCAGTCACGAGGTGGTCCATCCCGTAACTGGAGGTGGTCATAGGTACACATCTGGCTGTGATCGGAAGGGTAGCCAGTCACGAGGTGGTCCATCCCGTAGCTGGAGGTGGTCATAGGCACACATCTAGCTGTGATCGGGAGGACAGACCCCGGCTCGTCGCTCCTACAAGCTTCCGCTAGTCCTCCGTTGGCTTGCATGCGTGCTGGTGGTTATCCAATACCATACCAGTGCATTGGTGGCCGTGTGATGGTTGTGCGGATGTTGTGTGTCTTTGTACGGGTATGCAGGAATTAACTGCAGAAGGAAGCTGGAATGGACAAAATCGGACCCGATATTGTCGCTATATGACCAATTCGTAAATTATAATTAAGACATCATATGAAGCAGCAGCCTCCCTTTCTTCTTTCCATTTAGCTAACATGTCCCCGTCTGCAAGTATAGCGAAGATGTCCAGCGAGAAGCAGCCATCTGAACTGTATTGCTGAATTATACTATAGTTATGCCGGTCATGGTCCCACGAATTGCACGGGACGGAAACAGATAAACGGCGCACTTTTTTCATGCAACGTTACCTACAAGGATGGCATGGCAAATACAGTGCCTACGTTGTCCAGATTTTGTCTGAAGAGCATAGATGTAGTTATTGTTGCGAGGACACTGTAACCAATATTTTGGTGCAACACAAACTTAGAAGAATTGTATTGTTGATCATGTGACAGAGAAACCTATTGGTGAAGACGGCGAAGCAAAAATACGCTCTAACCTAGGCTATTTCAATTCACGTGCTCTCACCATGCTGTGATTGGTCCGCCCGAAGACCTAGAGGAAAGGGTGCATTTTCTGTGTTCTGGGTCGATAATTATTTTCCAGAAGTTGTTCTTCCTGTATTGTTGCGTTAAAATGCAAATGTACATAACATTGTTTGCCATGAGCAAAGTATGAAGTGACTGTGTTTACGGGGATTGATGTTTCATAACGATGTCTTTCCCCTAAGATAGATGAATGAAAATTTGGCAAATGTCATGCTTATGTCTTATGACAACCCTTGTTTGTTGCAGGAAAATAAGAAGGCAAAAAGATAACTCCCATCGGAATAATCAGCGGTTATTCGTATGGGAGTTAGCTTTTTGGATGGGGTTTTACGTGAATATAATTAGTCTGACAATTTAACTGCATAACTGCTCTTGCGGTAGGTTTGAAGGAACACTTACTTTTTAGTTAGTAAAGTCAACAGCGCATTGTCATTCATATAGATAACGTCCAGCGTGTATGTCGAGAGTGCCAATAATAGAATTAGAAGCAAGGGATCAGAAATGAATCGTTCTTCCAATATCGGATGAGTCAAATATTCTTTCTATGACGTTGACTTGAAAGAAACACCATCAACATGTGCTTTGTTCTGCTTCTCCTGACTGGCATCACTCCATCGCCCTTCGGATCAATTCCCATAGGCGGAACTTTCCACCCCTTTAAGGGGGCCTGAGTCTTTCTGGTGCCCGGTTGAGCCCCTGCAATAATTAGTGATTTTAGCATGGCACTATATCGGCCGGACCCTGCCGTGCGCTTTGAATCAGCGAGCTTAACATTGCTGAACCTCCCCCAGCAGTTCATTTCAACTCCACCTTCAAAATCTTCTCATTTGCATATATTTGCGGACACCGAACCAATTATATTAGTGACCACTGTTGACTGAAATGTAGGCTCGAAATATACGCCACGCTAAGTCAACGCACCTGCAGCTGCAACAAATGGACTTTTCGTACTCAATGTGCTGGGAACGTTGCAGCCAACTCACGACATGTATATTTATGCCCACTCAAAACGTGTTATCACATGGTATAATTAACGTGGTGTGCACGTTCCATTGAAACTCAGAACAGAAAATATACATAAAAGTACTAGAATAGCGTGCGATTATTAGCTATGGATGGCTACGCCATTGGGAATGCACACCAAGAGAAGGTGAAAGGAGCTTGATTTCCGTAGAATATCTTATGATATTAGATAAAGCCGGTGAGGCTCGCAGATCACTTTTCCTGAGGTAAATGCGAACACTTTCGCTATCATAACACTGAGCATGATGTTAGGAATGGACGCGCCTTAGTACCATCGCATGGCTACGTTACTACTTTGGATAAGATAAGTAAAACGCCTTAAACAAGAGGGGGCAACACATGCATGCTCAGACGTTGCCAAGTTTTAAAAGATGAAAGATGAAACTATTTCGGAGAGTGTCGTTCGCAGCAGAGACAACAAAGAAAGTCATGAAACGAAACTTGAAAGTTTGCAATTCAAGCAGTCATCCAATTTCAAAATAAACCACCTGGGAAAAATATTTCGATCCCACTTGGTTCAGGCTCCACAAGGCTCATTCGCCATAACGTTCATGCTGATATACGCACAGGCACGGCCTAGCAGTATCACAAAAGCTTCAATGCCAGTCGGATTTGAAATGGCAACAATCAGCATCAATTAGTTAATACTAATGCATGAAAATGTGTCAGTTGAAGTGAAAGTTGTTCCATCCTACAACACGCAATTTAATTTGGCACGGATAATCAATTTGCGTATCACGCGGTTCCGTATGCTATCCGAGATAACTGCATTAAGCAGACACATCCCCTCCCTCACAATCGCGCGCATTAGCACCCTCCTCTTAATATACAGGACCTTCCGACACCCGAACTGTTGAGACGGTGGTGCTTTTCGTGGCCACAGGAAGTTTCGACTAGCCCTCTCGATGCAGACGGCGAGTCACCGACACCCCGCCGGCTCGCACAAATCATAGCGGCCGGGTCTGGCCCGCCTCCGCCGCTACCGTGCCATGTTTTACTGTAAATGCAGACTGTTAATGGTCGGCCGCGACCGGCACCCCATGCATCATGGCCAGCCCGTACTGGCGACCGGCACGCAACCTCCCGAGCCTCGGCTGAGAAACGGCCCGCCCGCGTCACACAACTCAGCCGCGCCGAAATTACTCCCGACCTATCAAAATGGCGCAAAAACCGGCGCCGGCGCATTCTTGGGCGAGATGAGCGGCAGCTAAGACGCCGCGCACCGGGGCGGTCAGGCGGAGGCATAGGGCAGACAGGACGCCGTGCGCCGGGGCGGTCAGGCGGCCAGGCGGAGCGGTCAGGCGGTCAGGCGCGCCGGGGCGGTCGGGCGGAGAGGCGGAGGCATAGGGCAGACAGGAAGTTGCTTGCCGGGGCGGTCGGACTTAGAGGCGGAGGTATAGGGCAGTCTGGCAGTGGCAGAGAGTAGAGGGATGTCTGAGAGGGCAGTGTGCCGCATAGCTCCGATCGATTCCTAGCGCTGAAGAGAAGACGTGCGGTGCTGAGAAACGGACGAGCCGTGCTGAGCACCAGACGACGCGGTGCCGACGATCGTCGATGTTTATTCGGCGACGATTCCGGCGCCGGCGCGACGCGACAGACGACACCGTCGGAGTCGACGCGGGGGGAGGGGGAGGCCCTCATCTGTCTCCCACGCGCCGTACGGCAGCCCCCACTTGACCCGGCACTTCCGGCGCGCTGAGGATTACCACCCCGTCAGCTGCAGCGGCCGGCAGCCGTTGGCGATTAGGCAAACTGGCCGTATTCGGCTGCGCGCAATTGGATTCCGGCCGCTAAGTGCGGATGAGCGCGATGCGATTGGGCTGGCGGCGAGCGTGGGCTGCCGGCAGCCGAGTGCTCCATTACGGCCCGGTCCCGGTCTCCAGCCCCGACCACCGTCTCGGTCATCTCGTCACCGCGCAGACGCTGCAGGCAGCCCCGTGGGAGGTGGTGGAGGGTTAGAGACGGAAACTTGGAATAGGAGGTGTTGGAGTGTCATAGGCGCGAACTTGGACTGGGAGGTGGTGGAGTGCCAGGGACGGGAACTTGGACTGGGAGGTGGTGGAGTGTTAGAGGCAGGCACTTCGACTGGGAGGTGGTGGAGTGCCAGGGACGGGAACTTCGAGGAATGCAGACTTTGCTCATTGCTACCAATGAAATTGTGCCTCAAGATGACTGGTAAAATTCACCCCATGTGATAAATCACTTACTTATCTGGCATCAGCAACGAACATAGGCTAACTTCGATATTCCCTTGCAGGTTCCAAGTCTCCAAAATATTCGCCCTAGCTTTCATCTAACAAATTTCAACTTTGATCAGAACACCCGATCTCTTCAGAATCAGCTCTTCAAAGTTTTTCACATCACAACGCACTTTAGCTACTCATCACGCTCCCTGATAATGCCTGCATCGGTCCACTCGTGATGGGAAATAAAAAATAATAACAGATTGGATCATCCATCGATAATCATTGAACTAATCGCCTGTCCAGAGACGCCTGTCAAATTCCTGTGGAGGACTTGCACTACCATACACGGAATTTGAATCGGCCATCTTTGAATACCTAAAGCTTAAATAATATTGCACATAGCTGGACTCTAGAACAATTCTGAATTTAAGCCATTATCCATAACGATAATGTTGTGGAAGAGAGGTAACGCGACAATATAAAGGATGCGAATCATGCACAGTGAACATTAAAATATGCAGATAACACTTTCTTTTGTGGGATAATTTGAAGAAAGCAGGCATGCATATTATAGGAGTTAGCATCCATTTGAAGCTAACTCCACCGAAATATGTGTCCGAACAAAATAAATTATACCAAGTATATTTTTTTTTGCATATCCGAATGTTCATAGTTGAAAATATTTGTTTAGCAATTGTGAACATTCAAATAGATGAGAGCCTTGCGCTATGCGCTGACGGTCACTCTTTCGTACTTCACAGAGCAAAAAGCAAATCACGGCACTTCAGGCGGATACCATGTCAGGATAATCCCGAAAGTAGGAGGGGTCAGTCATTGATGAAGACAAGAACCACAAAATAATGGGATTGAAAGTCACAAAACTGAAATTGACTGCCAGTTAGCTTCCACATCATTGAGTTGGTTTTCAATTGCTCATCCGAAAAGGGCGCTGCGTCACAATATTTCCGTGGTTCCACTGTCCAAAAGTTATGCTAGCTCAACTGAGGTGGAGCTGATACAACCAGCCAGTTCGACATGGCGTTTGAGTGTTTGACCGGGCGTGAATCGCTCAACATGGCGCATCTTGAACAATCCCGTAGTAGTTTCTGAAATGGCACACGCTGCACACAATAAACTTGGGCTCAGAGTGTTGCCAACTATACAACAGCACCGCCACAAGGACGTCCATTCAACTGCAGAACAGTCGTGGATATAACTGAGCGACCTACTATAGCCAGATAGGCGATAGTATGTGATGTAGCAGGTCATGCCGGGATGCTGTCGGCTGATCAGTGGGATTACGGGATATTTGAAATTAAAGTTGGCATCATTACATTAGAGGCATTGCTTAGCGTTCTTTTTTTTCTTCGCTATCCACGACAAATAGCAGGCGAAATAGATCGCCAGCGCGTGCTCAGTAACGCAGGCGGTGGGTGCTGCAGTGACGTCACTCACTGCAGTGACGTCACTGCAGGCAAGTCACTCATTGCAGTGACGTCACTCTAAGGCTGGTTTTCGATCATAAACTCCTTCCTTGGCCGAGCTCTCGGGCTACTCCATGCTCTCATGATCAAATGATCGGTGTAAACTACTGTTAGTAGGAGTAAACTACTGTAAACTACTTGTAAACTATTGTAAGTAGGAGTGCCATATGGGTCCAAGTGATGTAGTTAGGGTGTGTCCGTAGGTTTCTGTGGTCAGGGTGTGATACAAATAAGTTTTGAACTGATACGAATACTCATTTCCGCAGTGAGTTCGATGGATGGAAATGTTGCTGTCCATCTGCTATGTCCGGTCGGAATAGATACGCTTCTTTGGTAATATTTGACCCGCAAGTACATTTAACATAGATCAGTAAAATGTGTTCCCTTCCCGTACAGCATAACACTGGTCAAATTTCCAGCCCTGCTCGGGCTATCTCCAGCATACCCCCAGCATGACGACTTGGCGACGCCACGTGCTCGTTTTGGCGCTCAACTTCCACCGTTGCGGATTTGAGCTTATCAGACATTTAATTCGTGGAAAACGTTAGTTTCTTCACCGAAGCCCATGGTCATGGTCGTGGTCTCCGTCAGCTACGGTCAGTTAGGCCAGTGATATGGACCGGCTCCGTGTTGTCTACTGCTGTCAATGTACCGCTACAGAGCTCACTCGCTCACACTCGGAGACGCGCGAACGGCGACGAGCCGACCGACACAGTCGACAAGGCGCCGTGCGACACGTGACACACCGGCGTCCGTGTCGGCCGGTCGGCGGCCCTGTCACGCGACCTTTTCTGCGTGCGCTGGCGTCGCCCCTGCGCGCGCTTGACACGGCGCTCACGTTCCGGCTTTATTCCCGGTGTCATATGCATAACAAAACGGCGCCGCGCCGGCGGCGTCTGCGGCGCCCATGCGGCGTCCGGACGCGCGCCGCCACCACCACCTGTGCGCCACTCGGGCCCCCTCGGGCCCACTCGGCCGCTGTATGGCACGCTCGGTCCTCACTCGGTCCCGCCCGGCCCCGCCCGGCCCCACTCGGGCCCCACTCGACTCCGTTCGGCCGCTCTGGGTCACACTCGGGCCCATCAGAAGCCCCAGCGTGACCTCGCCGACTGATACACACCCGTGTCGGTGGCCAACGACGGCTGTCACGTCACGTGGCAGCGGGAAGCCGGTGGCCAGAGACGGCCAACTGTCACGTCACGTGGCAGCGGGGAGCCGGTGGCCAGCGACGGCCAACTGTCGCGTCACGCGGCAACGGGGAGCCGGTGGCCAGCGACGGCCAACTGTCGCGTCACGCGGCAGCGGGGAGCCGGTGGCCAGCGACGGCCAACTGTCGCGTCACGCGGCAGCGGGGAGCCAGTGGCCAACGACGGCCAACTCTCGCGTCACGTGGCAGCGGGGAGCCGGTGGCCAACGACGGCCAACTCTCGCGTCACGTGGCAGCGGGGAGCCGGTAGCCAACGACGGCCAACTGTCGCGTCACGTGGCAGCGGGGAGCCGGTGGCCAGCGACGGCCAACTGTCACGTCACGCGGCAACGGGGAGCCGGTGGCCAGCGACGGCCAACTGTCGCGTCACGCGGCAGCGGGGAGCCGGTAAGATCTGCGACACCTCTCCAGTAACAGTTTGATTAAACAGAATGATTGATTCCGGGTGGATTTATTGGCTGTGCACGTCTGTCACGAGATTGTATCGGCCGTGTAAGCCGCCAGGGAGGGTGGCCGCGCGAGGGCCCGTCGGCAGATGAGGCGATGTCGACCGATAAGCCGCGACCCCCCCCTCCACCCTCCTCGTCACACAGACTGAAGTGGGGAGCTGCGGCGTCCAATAATACTGACACGGATCAGCGCTGTTCAAACACTGCTCGGTGGAAAACGGGTAGTTTGCGACACCCTGCCATTGGGCGACAGAGCAGGGCCAAGCCGATTTATCGTTTCTTTCTACCAGGGTGATAATAACAAGCTCTTCGTTGTGATTCAAATATCAAATACATTTTTGTGTCATATTATTGTTTCTCACATTACAATGGATGGAAAACTTTTTGGTCTAGATTGTTGTCTGCATATTTGTATGATCAAAATAAATTTTCACCGGAGATCAGTCGATACTGTTGTAAGCGGCATGAGTCGACGGTCTTAATAGAGGCCGGCGATGAAGAACACCGCTGACGATGTCCATATACCTGCCGATCACGTGAATGTCAACGTAGGAGAGGAACTGCCCCAAACGCTGAGGGATAGACACAATAATAATATACTCAGTCTATCAAGGACATTGTCGTGTGAGGTTAACACTATTGCACCCTCAACAACAAAAGTCCTTGCCGTCCTGGTCGACTATGCAGTCGGTAACTAAAGTTGGCAAAAATAGACTAACTAATGCTGGTAATAGTTTAATTGCACCATTTAACTCACTGCATTTACGCAATCGCAAATATCTATACGATACTTTTCACATGATGAAATAATCAATACCATAAGAGTAAAATTGTGGTCCAGCCTGAAATTCATCGCAGATGCTTGCAGCACATCCTAAGTCACACAGATAGCTTTTGGTTATCTATCATGGTTGCGGCGTATACTTTGTTCATGGATTAAAATAGTGGTGTAATATATGTTTTATACAGTTTGATAATATTACGGATGAAGAACTCACCAGTGGAAAGCTGTGTAATTTGTGGCCCTTTGGTAACTGCCCAGTGCCTATAAAGTGTAGCGTGAATTATTCACAAATGGACTTGGACGGCGTGCTTCAGCATTGTGCGGCTCGCCAGTAAGACTAAGCCACAGGCAGATGAGAAACAACACAGGATGCGTTCCGGTCTCACGAACATTGAGCAAATCCAAGCGGAACACACGCCCTGTCGCGAAGTGGTCACCACGGCCAACAGATGTCAGCCTGTGGCCAGCTGACAGCACGCGCATCCCGCTCCCCACCTCCCAGCCGACCCCAGACAGTGGCTTATTTATTCAAGAAATGAAACTTGATCCTGTGCGTAGGCACTGCTGGTGGCGTCAGGCCTCTTCGGCTTGTAAGTTGACGCCGACATATATTTTTTTCTGTATAGTCACTTGCGCTGCTCTTGGTGTGAAGAGATCATCGAACACAGAGTGCATCATCTATGCAGTTGGATGGTGCTGGAATAATGGTGCAGTTCGCTTCTTCCTGTTCTCCGTCTGACATGTAACGCCATGGTACGCAACACCTACCACACTAAAAGTTCGCTACATGCCAGACCACGCCATTGCTCTTCTCGTGATTGTGCCACCCCACTTGGGAGTTTCATTTGGCTGTTGGCCCCGACTCTCGGCGGCCCGTTCTATCTGGCCGGTGCATCGGGTCTGTGATGTGCAGCGTTCATAATTTCCTCGCCGGGTGACCGGACAAAAACCGCTGCCGACCGACTGTCTGCGTTCCCACGCGCCGAGGCGCGCCGACCGAGCCGCGCCGACCTCTATTACGCACGTCAATCTCGCCGGTGACCCGGTTTGCCCCGGAGCGGGTCGGAGTCGGAGTGTCGGAGACGAGTGGACGCCGCCAGACGAGTGGACTCCAGCGGTGGGACCGCCTCAGTCTCCTCGCACCGGTCGCCGCCACCACCGCCGCCTCCGCCCCGGCCAGGTATTTTGAAAACGCAACGGTCGCCGCTGTCTTCCGGGCGGATTGAATAGGCAAATATTTACGCCCGCGCAACAATTAATAACGTTGCCGACCAGTGTGTATCGCGATACATCATCGCGCGATTATTTATTCAAGACGTGAGGCGAAACTGGCGTAACCGGCGGCATACACAGACCCACGGCCAAACAGCCGGTCATTAACGAATGTCGATGACAGTCAGACCGGTGTGGCTGTCGGGTCTCTGTGCTGTTCCGGCTGGCCACAAGCTGACCCAGGTCTCTGTGCTGTTCCGACTGGCCACGAGCTGACCCGGGTCTCTGGCTGGTCACGAGGTGGCCCGGGTCTCCGGTTGGACACGAGCTGACCGGTGTCTGACGAGATCACCACTCCGGTGATCTCGTCAGACACGTGATCTCTCGACACGCCGACCCTCGTGTCTGGGGTCGGCTAGAAGGTGGGGAGTGTGATGCACGAGCTGACATCTGTCTGCCGTGATAACCACTTGGTGATAAGGTGTGTCGCTGCTGTGACGCTCGAGTCTGCGGTGGACCGTCGCCATGTAGCCGGGCTGGTGTCCCAGTGCGGGGTCCGGTCTGGGACACACCTCGTGCACCCCGCCTGGCGGTGGCTTACCGGCGAGCACCAGCTGGCAGAAGCAGGATGCCGGCGACCACTTGCGAGTAATTCACACCGGGAGGCCCGCGGCCTGTATGCTGTGCAGCTCGGCCGATCCAAATGTTTCATAAAGTGATGCCATAACAATAAATTCCCTTTATAGGACGGGGTCAGAAATGATGGCCGAAATTTCGTCGGACTGCAATTCCGCCAGGCTGCGTCGACGCCGACCGGCCGTTGGTCGACGTCCGGGCTCACTCGTTCGGAAAATTAACGCTGCTGCATACAGACAACGGAATTGATGAGCCAGGGTGCGCGATTATGGTTAATCCTGGGCCCAGCCACTTCAGCAATGACGTTAGAATTAGAGGACCACAGGGTCATCTAAGAGTAACAGTAACAGTAAAGCACAGAGTGCAGGCGCGGGAGTCCGCTGTTCCGTCATCCGTGATAGAGCATCTGCTCAGCATAAGCAAAGCAATTTGCGTTCATTCGTTCGCAGCATAAATGTCGCCGCAGCGCATACTCTTGCCACTACTTCATTGCGCATATTACATGTAGGCATGTATGCGCCTACGCAAATACGCATACATACATAAAATACGTCATTACCTATTTGGCACTTAGTTTTTGCGCAAACGCTACCCACGAATTCCCGTCGTTGCACCGACGCTAGATCTCCCATCGTCTCCCAGCGATCCCTTCATCTTTCACCGATCCCACCATCTCCCTCCGTCTCTCAGCGATCCCACCATGCGTTCGCCACCTTCCTGCGACGCTACTGTCAACTGACATCTCTCGCAGGGAATACCATCAGCTCCCGCCCGCCCACCAGCCCCTGCTGTAGACTCCGTGTGTCGTCCCTCTTCCTTATGTGTCGGATGCAAACTCCGTCCTCTACCACAGGCCTCATATTTTTCTAAACTCAATTCCCCTCAGCATCTGTCGATTGTCTATGTCCTCGTGCTTTCAGTTTTCCCTGGTCTAACCGCTGGCCCGGTCGCCTCTCCGCTCCTGTTCCGGTCTCCCGACCTCGACCCTGTACCCCAGACTAAGAGGGTGTTCGTCTATCAACCCCAGTCCTGTACCCCAGATTGAGAGGGCGTCCGTCTATCAACCCCAGTCCCGTGCCCCATATTGAGTGGATTCCCGTCGGTGATCTCCGGTCTCCCGGCCCCAGTCCCGTATCCTAGACTGAGAGGACTCTCGTCGGTGGTGTCCGGTCTCCCGACCCCAGTCCCGTATCCCAGACTGAGAGGACTCTCGTTGGTGATCTCCGGTCTCCCGACCCCAGTCCCGTATCCCAGACTGAGAGGACTCTCGTTGGTGATCTCCGGTCTCCCGACCCCAGTCCCGTATCCCAGACTGAGAGGACTCTCGTTGGTGATCTCCGGTCTCCCGACCACAGTCCCGTATCTCAGACTGAGAGGACTCTCGTCGGTGGTGTCCGCCTTCAGACCGCAGCGCCGGAAGCCAGCGCCGGTCAGCCATGCTGGCGCCGACAGCGCTGCCAGGTCTGGCAGCCGCGTCGGCAGACGGAAGCCGGCCGGTGGATACCGATCACCTGTCGGTACATGTGTACGGTTACCGCGCCAGCGACCGCGCCATCCAGGCCACTCAGCGTCGGTGGACCGGCGGGCCCGCGCGCTCGGATCCCCGGCGAGAGATGGCGGCAGAGCGGCAACTGAGGCAGAGCGGTGAGAAGCCTGGGTCTATCGAAGGTGCAGAGCCGACGTCAGACCCGGTATAAAGTTGAGTTACTGGTGACTCGGGAGAAGGGCGGAAGTCCGTCGTGACTGCGATAAGAGACGAGTGTAAACGATGGAGAGAGGGAGGGAGGAAGAAGGAGAGAGAAAGGAAGAGACAGCGAGAGAGAGACATAGCGAGACAGAGAGAGAGAGAGAGAGAGAGAGAGAGAGAGAGAGAGAGAGAGAGAGAGAGACATGGATGTGGGGTGGGTCGATTCACGCGCCGTTGAACGGCAGAGGGGCGTCTTTTTCACGATGACCGAAGAGAAGCTTTTCTGATGGTCTGCTGATAGTTTGCTGGATTCGGCGCGGGACTCGTATGCCATCTGTCCAGGCGCGCGGGGACACGTGTGCGAGTTATGCTCTCGACGCCGGTCAGCAACGTCCAAACGTCTGTGCGTTTGCAGAGCGTGCAAGTGCAAATCCATCGTTCGCAATCGAGCCTAACTCGCGGCCGTGTTCCTCTTCTTGCGCGCTCCAGCGTGCGTCAGGTGCGCGATCCGGAACTTAACCCGAGCACAAGTGGTGCGCGAGAGCGAGCGCCATGCTGCCGGCGCGCCGCGTTTTTGTGTGCGGCGCGCAGAGCCGCCGCCGCCGCCGCCGCCGCCGCCCGCCCGGCTGGTCCCCGTAAACGATCGGAGCGGGCGCGCCGGCGCCGTTCAGAGCCGCGTCCTCTGCCGCCTGGCGCTGGCATCTCAATGATCACATGATCGATCCGGCGCTCGTGATAAATGACGCGTTTTTGTTGCCTTGTTTCGACAATGATGTTTAATTTACCATTGATCATCGGGGCAGATAATAATTGGGAGCGTTTTGAATTTTTGCTCTTCTCGCATCGGCGACTGGCGGTTCCGGAGAGACGGCACCAGCGATGGTGAAACATCCAGAGGGACCCAAAGAGGGAGATATATCTAGTCTGTGATGATGTCGTGCGACGCAAATGCATCCGATTCGTTGTTCCTCGTTTTTCCGATTCGTTGTTCTTCGTACTTGTTCCCAGCTTAGCATTGCATTCCGCACTAAAAAGAAACGTACTGAATGAAAGCATGACAATCTGTTTAGCGGCTGAAACGTTCAGCTCATCAAAGCTCTGTTTACGCTCTGTTTTCCATATGCTGTGCCGAGCGACGTCATGCCTGCCTCTGTCTACAGTCGACTGGGTAATCTCGCGTGTCAGTGGCGACCTTCCTGCGTCACTCATCGTGCGCCGTGCGCCGGAATAGCGACACCCGCAGCATCAACAGAACGGGCTCGGGCGAGGGCGTCCAACCGTGTTTTGACAACCAACCCAAACTTACACCGTAGCCAAATAAACACGGCCATCAATGTAATCCTCTGTCTCCTCGGTAAAGGGTTCTTGCGAACAGCCGGCCGCTTCAACACATTGTTCTTGGCACGGCGCGCCGTTTGGCCGAGTTGTGTGCCGCGGCGCGTGCAGGCTCGGCGCTGTCGGTCGCAGTGGTGACCGGCGCCGCGGCCGACTCCCCGTCCCCCACCGGCGTCGCCTTTGTTTGGTGCCGGGCGGCTCCACGGCAGGCGTGTGTAGCGAAGCGGCGGCGCGTCGCCGACGGACTTCTTGGTCTCCGCGCGCGTGGCAGAGCCGAACGTCGCGGCCGGCGTTGAAGTCTCCGATCGGCCTGCTTATCCGCGCGAGCAGACTGTGCCGCACAACAGGCGACTTCGACGCAACGCTGCATGCCAGCTTTAATTCCATTCATCTGTTGTCTGGGAGGCGCGGCGGCCGGACGCCGAAAACACGCCGCTCTCCCTCCGTGTAGCGTCCTGGGCTCGGCAAGCCTTGCGCCTTGCCGATCCCACACACAAATCATGAATAAATTACAGACGTGCACGTCTGCGACTGCACCGTCAGTGGATCATGACTAGGCTCAGAGGCGCGTGAGGAACCGATCACAGTCGGATAGCACATGGTCCGGTCGCGGTCAGATGTGACTTTTTCTTCGGCGGTCCATCGCGTAGCTTTTCCTTCAAGGTGCCGAGGTGCCCTCTTAAGCGCAACAAACTAGCTTTTCCACTGCTGCTAAAAATTCGGCATAAGAAAGAAGATTAATACACAATTCAGCAACAAAGACTCGGGTTTATATAAGATTATCACCAAAAGAAGCTACATTCTAGTTAGTAGAATGTTGCCTGAAATAGAACTTTAATCTCCAGTTTTAATGAAGCATTTAGCCCCATGTGATGATCAATACGATGGCTTTGATTCGACTGCGATCGGCGATGGTTCTCGACAGCCTAGCAAGGATCGATGCCTCAACTCTACCCAGGGGTGTGAATAACCTAGTCCTCCCTAAATCCGGCACCGGCAAAGCTGCCTTGATCCTCCCTAACTCAGGCACTGGCAACGCGCTGCCATATCGGCCGGCCGCTCGGACGTGGCATCATTTCGCGCCATCGCTCCGCCACGCAATCTCCCGCCACAAAACAGCGCGCGTGTTCGTGACGCACGCCGCCACGGAGAAGACATCCGCTGCCTCCCCCCCCCCCCTCCCCTCCGGTTAACACGGCGCGGCTGCCGCCTCTGCAAGCCGGCGGCGGCCGTCGCATGCAGACGGCGGTGGGATGGGCGCTGCCGGTCCGCCCTCTCGCCGCCCCTCCGCCCGGCCGGCTTCTGTGCTGACCATTCAAACGGGGCCGGCCGTTTGCGGCCGGGCACCCGGTGCGAAGAGAAACGCCGCGTTCGACAGTCGCACGTCGGCAAATCTAGCATGGCTAATGTAATTTAGACCATAAAACAACCCTTCCAGCGGCCTTGGTTCGGCTGCTTTTACGAAGGAGAGCGTGCTATAGTTTTATTGCAAGGAGCATCGGGCGGGCCGGGTGCGGGACGGCCACCCATGCTCGCTGTTTCGGACGACAGCGGGGGCCGACGACCAGTCGCGTCCTTTTATGAGCTGCCATTCATCTTCAAGTGGTCCCATGTGCTCGACAACCCGGGCGTTGATGTCTCGCTGTGTGCTCAGCCTCGCTCCGTCGTGTCAGCCGTGGTCAGTCGCGCCAGCCTCGCTCTGTCGTGTCAGCCGTGCTCCATGGCGTCAGCGTCTCCCCGTCGTGTCAGCCGTGGTCAGTCGCGCCAGCCTCGCCCCGTCGTGTCAGCCGTGCTCAGTCGCGTCAGCCTCGCCCCGTCGTGTCAGTCGTGCTCCATGGCGCCAGCCTCGCCCCGTCGTGTCAGCCGTCAGCGTCAGCGTCTTCCCAGTGCCGGCCTGGCTGGCATGTGGCCGTCGTTCCCTCGCCTGCAGCTCCTGCCTGGTGTCACGTTACCGCCGCGTCACGGGCGAACGCTTGTGCACGCATCCGCCGGGCGAGGTCAGGCCGTGCCAGATCACAAGCGTTGGGGATGCCGTTACACCCATCACCCAGCTTTTGTATGATTCAGTCAGCTGTTCCTGTGACCGCGGTCAAGGACGGTCCGACTGCTGGCCTGCCCAGGTCAAGGTTTCCCCGGCAAGTTATGACCTGTCAGGGTCAGCGACTGGCAAGCCCAGCTGGCCGCCACGGACCAGGCACCAGCTGGGCGCCTGGCTGGGTACAGAGACGAGCCAGGACTGACGACCTGTCCAGGTCACCGTGTTGAATGGCGCAGGCGACGCTCGGGGTGAGCGGCACGAGCCTCACCTGTGGCGTTCGCAGGCCCGTCGGCCACGCCGGCGAGCATAAATCACGTCCGGCTCACGCGCCATGCATTTCAATGAGCACCGCCACGCCTGCAGATACCTCGGCGCGCCACATGTGCCTCAGCGCGCCGCACACGCCTCGGTGCACCACATACGTCCAGGTGCACCAACACGTTCAGGTGCGCAAGTGAGACATGTGAGCCACGTGGGACGCACACTCGCCGGTCGATCCCGTTTCCGACCGCAAACAAATCTTTAACCGGCCATAAATACGGGCGTTAATTAATGAAAGCGCGCTCGCGCTGGCTGGGCCCGGTAACGTTTTGATAACAGGTTTAATGGCACATGGGCCCACCTCCGGCCGGCCCTCTCCCTCCCTGACCGAGACATAGTGGGGCATTCTCGGCTGACAGCCGGTATTTGCTGTGACTTATGAAGCGGCCGGTCCGGTTGGCCGGCGCGAGCTCGCCGACCGCCGCCGGCCCATTCCGAACACTGCGAGCCGCGCCGCATCGCTCAACTCTTCGCACAGCACTGCACGGGACACCGGGCGCGACGTGACGACGCGCGCCGTGGCGATGCCGACGCACCGGCGGTGTGACGAGCGCGACGCGGGCGCGACAGGCCCGGCGAGTGGCGAACGACCGGCCGGACGCGCGCCGCGTCATGTGAAATGGATTGGGCGCGTGACGTGTCCCGACAGCATAATGCGCCGCTTATGGCACTATCGTCTCGGCGACAATACGTCTCCGTCGACTTCGTCACCGCGCAAAGATGTCGACAGTGTAGGAAATTCCGTCGCACAGTGGCGCGGTCGACTTCTGGCGGCGCGCGCTTGTTCCCGTCAGTATGCAAATCCCGCGCGCCCATGTGCCGTTGGCCGGTCGGCGACTCCGCGATCACAGTCGAAGAGGGTGTCGTTGCCGTGGCAACGTGCGCCGCCGAGCGCGATGCCGCTGGTCGGCGCGCGCGCGCACCCTACCGTCTCCCCATTTAACGCCGGGCGTAAATCTATGCTATCGAGTTATATCATAACCGCTTCATTGCCGTGCACGGCCGGCCGCGGGTGCACTTCAGACATTCCGGATAAATCTGCCGGTGCGATGCGGCTGGTCAGAGCGGGCATGGGGCGGGCAACACGGCGTCCGTCGGCAGCGGCCGAGGCCGACCGAGCTGGCCGGCAGTAAAGGCGGCCGATATGGCTTTATATCAGCAACCGGCTGGCCGCTGACTGGGAATGGGCCGACGCTGTGCCACCCGAGTCCAGTTTATGGCCGGTAGCTACGTCACCCAATTGCCGGGATCGGGTGAACCCTTGTGGTGCCCTCCCCATGCTCCCTGGATGCACCTTCTTCAAATTTCCTCACGGTACACTCCCAAAACTCCCTAACGGCGTCCTCCTCTATAATAGTACCTTTCCCAACCTCCCTAATGGTACCTTCCCCATACTTCCTGACAGTACCCTCCCAAATCTCCCTATTGGGGCCTCCCCATACTTCCCAGTGGTGCCTTCCACATGCTTCCTAATTGTACCCTCGCAAGACTCATCTGCAGAAAGTAGTTCACATAGAAATGGCCTATTGGAAACCACACAAATTCCAAAGTACAGTAATGGCCGCACCTTGTGCAAGGACCTTCGCCTCACTACAGTATTTCATTGGAATAATACCGGTTTGTTTTTCTATGTACTTTGAAAGGATATCTGAATTTCATTGTCCGAGAGTAATAAGAAAATATCCAGTCGACCACCGCTGTGACGGAGCCTATGCCAGAATGTGCGAGGGAAAAGCAGGTGAATCTGGAAAGTGGCTGGTGGAGCTTCGTGCCTCGCCACGCCGCGCCGCCACCGCCGCTAGCGAAGCCCACAATATCAGCCACGCCGACGGTAATCAATACGGCAGGCTTAGGTGGGGCTTACTCAGCGGCCGTGCGGCCGCAATGGCGGCTGGTACGGCGTGTCCACACAGCCGCGTCTCCACACAGACACACCTCCACACAGCCACATCTCCACACAGCCACACAGCCACACCTCCACACAGCCACACCTCCACACAGCCACACCTCCACGCAGACACACAGACAGACCTCCACAGACACACAGACAAACCTCCACAGACACACAGCCACACAGACACACCTCCGCACAGCGGCACAGCCACAGACAAGCCTCCACAGACACACCTCCACACAGCCACAGAGCCACACAGACATACCTCCAAAGACACACCTCCTCACCTCCACACACACACACACACACACACACACACACACACACATATATATATATATATATATATATATATATATATATATATATGTATATATATAAATGGATACTATTAGGCCTTAGTTTGCATCCGCATCATATCGCAATACAGACATGCAAATGTCCAAGCATTGCACCCCAAGCGGCCCACCAATCGATGACAGCCCGTACAGCCGCAGTGTGGCTGGCCACAGACGGTCGGCGGCGGCACGCCTCGTCGCCCGTTGCCGGGCTGGGACTCGGCGGCCGGTGTGGTGGTGGTGGTGTGGGCTGGGCCGCGATGTACGGCACTGTTTACCGGGCAGCGGCGCGGCGGCGGCCGCCCGCCGCAGGCACGCTATGATAACTCGTCCGCGCGCTGCGGCCGGCCCGAGCGCGTAAATCGCCTTAGCCGCCGCCGCCGCCGCCACGCCGCGCCTCGCCGCGCCTCGCCGCACCGCGCACACCTCCGCGCCGCTTTGAGCGGCGGCCGCGCGCGCCTAATGTCGATTGTTCATTTTCGCCATTGAGCGCTTTGTCGGAATTCTGGTGTGACCCGGCCGGAGTGTTGTAATCAGGCCGATGTCGCCGGTCTCGGCTTAGCCCGGCCGGCCGATACCCTCGGTGACATCTTATTATTGTGTTTGTCCTCTTCACTGGAGCGGCGGGGATCTGGGCCGGTGCGGGGGATTTCTCATTTGCGTCGGATTTGTGGGAGGAGATTTGTGCCCGTCGCCGTGCGGCAGTAGAAGTGGGATGGTGCACATGTACGTTTCCGAAGCTGGGGAGAACTGTGATAAGAATGCGATGTGAAACAGATTTCGTGTTCCGCTGATTTATGAATTGGTTCACAATGATTTGGGAGGTGTCGACCTCTTCTCACATTTGATCTAGTACCTGTACGTTCGTCCCCCACTCCAGGCGGGTCTCACACCAGAGCGTGTCTGACGCCTCCATAGTGGCCAGTCCGCATCTATCACCTCTGAGGAGACTCAGTGGAGTCGACAGGGCGTGTCCGACACCCCCAGCATGGCCACGCCGGACCTATCTTCGTCCTTGAGGAGACTCCGGAGTCGCCAGTGCGGACCTGGCTGGACCGGTGACCGCCGGACTCTCGGTAGTCGCCAGTGCGGACCTGGCTGGACCGGTGACCGCCGGACTCTCGGTAGTCGCTATTTTCGCCGCCACGACGTCGGACGAGCTGCGCGACGTTCGGTGACGATGCCGGCCCCGTTTGAAAACAGGTAGACCGGCTGAATGCCCGTCCCGGAAAACACGGAAACACGTCGCGGCCGAGGGTCCGGCGCGCCGGGCACAAAGGGTCTCGTCTTTGTCGGGTGGGCGGGCCCGACCCCCGAAACGAAACGAAACGCGCGTGTGCTCGGCGCCGCACAATGGCCGGCCGAATCAAGGCGCTTTCAGCCGGCTGAATGGCCGCCGGCCGCTGAATGGAATTTGATAGACTGGTCACAGTACCGAGTATTGGAACAAGACGCGCGGCATTCTGGTGCGCCGCCGCGCTCCGCGTCGCCGCGCGGCCGTCGCGACGCGCCGCCGATCGTCGCACATGTTGTTTGTTTGCCGTGAGTGGCGCGCGTGCTGTCGCTGTCGTCCGTCGGTCAGCTGTTGCTGTCGGCGCGCGGCTGTCAGGTGGATCGCGTTAGGCGGCGGACGGGCCGTCAACGCGCGGGCACAGGCGCAGCTGCGTCCCGGTCCGGCGGTCTTGCGCCAGACGCTCACTGCCGCTCCGGACCCGGCGGTGATGCCGGACACATCGGGCGTGATTCACGTCGCCATGAACGTCACTGCGTGACGTGGCCGAACCTAATCACATCAGGGTGGCACATGGGTGCCTTGGTGGTGCTGGCTTGACCCATTGGTGTGGAGTTGGTAGCGGTGGTGTCGCCTGTTCTATGGGAACGCTGGTCTAGCTCAATCCCTAGTGACCCTGGTGTGACCCGCCTCTGGTGTTTCTGGTGTGCCCCCTCCCCCCGGTCCCAGTGCTCCTGGTGTGACCCACCCCCAGCGTCTCCAGTAGGGCCCGTCACCGACAGTGTCCATGCCGTAGCCCAGGCGCGGTCTGCCACTGCTGCCGCTGACCCAACGCTGTTTCTTGTGACCGCAGGCGAGAAGCCGTTCCGGTGCGAGTACGAGGGCTGCGACCGTCGGTTCGCCAACAGCTCCGACCGCAAAAAGCACTCGCACGTGCACACCTCCGACAAGCCGTACAACTGCAAGGTGCGCGGCTGCGACAAGAGCTACACCCACCCGAGCTCGCTGCGCAAGCACATGAAGGTGCACGGCAAGGACCTGGGCGGCTACGACTCGGACTCGTCGTCGGCCACCAACGCCTCGGCGCTGCGCTCGCCCAACTCGCTGACGTCGCCGCCGGCAGCCGTCACGTCGCTCACGTCCAGCCTGCAGCAGACCAACCTCAACGAGTGGTACATCTCGCAGAACGCGACCGGCATGCCGACGCCGCCCAGTGCCGAGCACTCGCCGATCGGCGGCCACCCGCCGCAGCCGCCGCACCTGCTGCCCACTACCAGCGGCTACTGACGCGCGCCGCGCCGCACCCACCCCCGTCCCGCCCCCGCTGTGGCGTCTCAGGGCCGCGGCTGACCGACGCCGACGCGGCTGTCGAGCCGAACGATGGCGCCGACAGAAGCAAACTGTGATGCCGGGTGCGTCGGCGGCGCCTCCGCCGGACGTCGGGCGGCGATATGCCGCGCACCCGGCCGCCGCCGGTGATGTCGAGGCGACTGTTGCGTGAGCGCGCCCCCTACGCGCTCCGCTGGACGACTGCTACGCCGAGTACAGCGGGCGTGCAGGCGCTGCTGTGCCGGCCGCTGCTGTGGAGATCGCGCTGCCGCCGCTGTGTCGGCCAGCCAGTCATCGAGAGCTCACAACGCTGTGCCGTTTGCGCTGCCTCCGCTGTGTCTATCAGCGCTGTGGAGGTCGCACTACCTCCGCTGTGTCGATCAACGCTGTGTATGTCGCGCTACCTCTGCTGTGTCGATCAGCGCTGTGGAGGTCGCGCTACCTCTGCTGTGTCGATCAGCGCTGTAGAGGTCGCGCTGTCTCTGCTGTGTCGATCAGCGCTGTGTATGTCGCGCTACCTCCGCTGTGTTGATCAGTGCTGTGGAGGTCACGCCGCTGCCTGTTTCGTGTGCCGCCAGTATCCCATGTTTTGTTTTATCTCCTAACAGTTTGCTTGTTCGTGTTGAATTTTTGACATGCCTGACTGACCACCTGACGACAACTTGTTATCAAACCCCGTGCAATGCGTGCGGCGGAAGACAGCTTCTGCCCCACCTGTAAATCTGAATCGCTCGGCTGCCGCCGGCGCGCTATGTGACGTCACAGTTCGTCGGTGACGTGTTATGACGTCACTGCGCATCGGTGACGTGCTATGACGTGACTGTTATGCCCTAGACGTGTTGGCTGACTATCAAAAGGATGATATATTTTATGTGCGTGTCGTGAGCGCAGAACGATCAGCTGTAGTTTCACAAGTGTCAGTATCGTGATGTACATTCTCATCTAGCATTGTCTGATCTCATGTGCGTTATAAACGAAGTTGGCAACGACGCGTAGCACGTAGGCACCGCTGCTGTACATTGTAAACAGTTCAAAGAACGTTGCCTCCGAAAATGCTGTGTGTACAGTAGATTTTATAATAAATGTATGTCGCTATGCTGAGGAACTTTCGATGAGCTACAGTTGACGTCCAGTGGAACGGAGGAACGAAGCAGTTATAAAACAGAAAACACGGACACCCATTACCAACGTGGCCTGGAAAGACAACAGAATCTGAATGACGGCTGCAGCTATCATTGAGAACGTACTCGTAATGGAACGCAAGGACCTCACACGAAGTTTCCTTTCACTATTCATCCCGTGAGGGGCAATCATCGCTTTTCTTGGGGCACCACAGTTCCTTCGCAGTCGGTTGTATGTACCTCCCTGCAGACCACTGAAGACAATGTTTACTGCTTCCCGAGTAAAAGCGCCCAGAAAAAGTAAATGTTTGTCCAAAGATGCCATTACGACCTTGTGAATGCCTGGGTGCACAAAGAATTGCTTGAGTGCCCACAATGATGTATGATTTATAACTATTGGTCATACGTCAGCTTCAGTCAAAGGGAACCAACAGCCCAGCATTCACCTATGTCGATCACCAGGTAAGTCACAACCACATCAACCATCAGCCTAGCATTCACCTCTGTCCGTCACCAGTTATGCTACAACGACACCAACCACCAGCCCAACATTCGCCTATGTCCGTCTCCAATTATACTTCCACGACACCAACCATCAGCCCAGCATTCTCATCTGTCCGTCACCAGCTATGTTATGTTACGTTATGTTATGTTATGTCATGTTACAGCCACGTCAGCCACCAGCCCAGCATTCTCTCTGTCAATTATCGGGTCAGCCTCAACCTCGCCAACCATCCAGCCCTCGCCTCTGTCGATCACCAGATCAGTCACAACCACGGCAACCATCAGAGCAGTGCTCACCTCTGCCAATAATCGGGTCAGCTTCAATCACAGTCCACCATCCTTGCTTGGCCATTGTGTTGTGGCTTCAGAGCCCAATGACTACTGTCGTCATGTTACTCGAACGTCAACCATCAGTTCAACCTACGCCCAGGACAGCCATCACGTCAGCCTCAAACACGTAAGCATCAGACCAGCGCTCAGTTGCCACCTCAGCCATCAACCTTGGCTGCACCCTGCACCAAGCAGGGTTGCAACCTTGGCTGCACCCTGCATCAACCAGGGTTTCAACACTCGCTGCACTTTGCATCAAACAGGGCTACAACCTTGGCTGCACTATGCATCAAACAGGGCTACAACCTTGGCTGCACTATGCATCAAACAAGGCTACACCTTGGCTATGATATGCATCAAACAGGGCTACAACCTTGGCTGCACTATGCATCAAACAGGGCTACACCTTGGCTATGATATGCATCAAACAAGGCTACACCTTAGCTATGATATGCATCAAACAGGGCTTCAACACTATCTTCACACCGCATCAAACAGTGCTCTGCGCCATGCATCAAACAGGGGTACAACCTTGGTTGTAAGGACACACCAAAAGTATCCCACCCTTGGATTTGTTACGAAAGCTGATGAAAGTAATATAAATCCACCGTGTTGGCGACTTTTATTGGTAAGCACTCCTGCACCTCTAGCAGGGAGCAGCGGTGTCGGACCAGTCGGCGCCTATGTCGGAGCGGGACACATGGTCGTGCCGGTGTGATGCGTCAGTGTGGGTGGGCTGGGCGCTGCTGTACCTCTAGCAGGGAGCAGCACTGACCAGTCGGCGCCGATGTCGTGCCGATGTGATGCGTCAGTGTGGGTGGGCTGGGCGCTGCTGTACCTCTAGCAGGGAGCAGCACTGACCAGTCGGCGCCGATGTCGTGCCGATGTGATGCGTCAGTGTGGGTGGGCTGGGCGCTGCTGTACCTCTAGCAGGGAGCAGCACTGACCAGTCGGCGCCGATGTCGGAGCGGGACACATGGTCGTGCCGATGTGATGCGTCAGTGTGGGTGGGCTGGGCGCTGCTGTACCTCTAGCAGGGAGCAGCACTGACCAGTCGGCGCCGATGTCGGAGCGGGACACATGGTCGTGCCGATGTGATGCGTCAGTGTGGGTGGGCTGGACGCTGCCGTACCTCTAGCAGGGAGCAGCACTGACTAGTCGGCGCCAATGTCGGAGCGGGACACATGGTCGTGCCGGTATGGTGCGTCAGTGTGGGTGGGCTGGGCGCTGCCGTCTGTTGTCGGACAGCTCACTGGGGAGTCCAGTCGGCCGGTCGCTGGCAACGTAACAACCGCCGCTATCGGTACCCCATTGACGAAACTGCCGGCCAAAGTGCCAAAACATGTCCGTCCTTCGGCCGCGCGTCACCTACCGACTCCCCGCCAAAGGAGTGTCGCTCAGAGCTCTGCTTAAGGCACTGCATGGAGAGGTGTCGCTTAGATCTCTGCTTAAGGCACTACAAGGGGAGGCTGTTTCGCTCAGAGCTCTGCTTAAGGCACTACATGGGGATACTGTGTTGCTCATATCTCTGCTTAAGACACCGTACAGAGAGGCTGTGTCGCTCAGGGCTTTGCTTGAGGAACCACACGGAGAGATCGCCACATGAAAATGTTTCGCGAAATTGGGTTACGCAATCTTCCCATTACAAATATATCTGATGCGACATGTTGACGCTCAGCACGTAGTACATCAGTTGTGACAATATCATGGTGATTTACAAGTGTATCGTCTGACATTTTTTTTTAATGGGCAAGCACTATGCGTGATACACAATCCCATTCCTGTGTTCGGCGTTGTACGCGTGCACTTATGATACCACAAGAGGAAAATGCGATGAACTTGAACAACTAAGCTCAGCTCATGACCGGCACGTCATTGTTTATTCACATATGACCACGAATAGTGTAATCCTCCACTATTCGGTGATGTCACGATGTAAACCTGCATAACATGTGGGAACAAACAAGTGCACATTGCAGGAGTGATATTGACAAAACTAAATATGTGATTTAATATAGTTGTCACTTGATGTGTCTAAAAGGGGAAACAGTAAGTCGGCACACACATGCGACAAATGGCATTACTAATTTCTAGTCTATTGCTATGATATGCTACATGGGTGCTGTTTATCTAACATGAGGACATTTTTGTGTAACTCGTATAGCAATAATGGTCTCCTATGCCCAAGCCTATTGTACGTACTCTTGATCAATCACAAGCATGCTACGACACATTAACCCGTCTCGTCTCGGGGGGTCTTCAACCGCCCCCTCAGGTTTTTCGCAGATAGCGGACGAACGCCGCACGGCAGCGCGCCGAAATTTGGCATACCTTTTTCCACATCAATTTGACATGCTGTTTCAAATTTTGAAGTCAGGTCATCTAGGGTCAACGAGTTAATCAAGATCAAGTGAGGTCACCTCCAAAAAAGTTCAACCAGTCGTCACGCTTTAACGGATGCAGATATATTAATGAAACTTTCAGCGTTTGCTTATCTTTACGGATGCAATAACACGTACGAGTTGAATTGTTTGTTTTTTTTTTCGTTTTTGACTACATATAAATTCTGCGTATTTGCCAAATTGTAGTTCAAATACAGGATTCTGGCTAAAATAAGCATTTCTTATTAGGGCAAGCTGACTTCCAACAACGTTTCTCGGTCTGCTTTACCCATTGGAAAAGGAAAATTTAAGAATACTAGAAAACTCAAAATTTTAAAATTTCCAAAGAACATTTTTATTTTTGGGGGCCAAGAAAAGTCATAGACCTGGTGGATTTCGCTGTCCTTTTCTCATTCCAAATACATTTTGTTTTTCATATGTCCCCCAAAATGAACTCCCTAGAGTCAAAAACATAATGTAAGTCGTGAAAAGTCGTGAAAATCTAGCCACCCTGGTGACGTCACTTTTGGGGAAAAATTGTTTTGGAGGGTGGACCCGGACCTTACTCGTCGGGGGCTTTCCGATGACACCACTTTCGTTTTCGCGCGATGCTTAGTTTGGATTTTAGTGGGGGTCTTCAACCCCCTCCCCCGAGACGGGGTGGGAAGATTTGACCGGAAAGACGGCACGGGTCAATAAATATTTAGCATAGCGTCCAAAACTGCATCCATGCTATATATTCGCTCGCTCAATCGCTCTGATGTGAGTGGCTCACTGACTACATTGAGAAGCAGGCGCGCTAAGAAACATCAACGGATGGCAGATGCACTCTTCTGAAACCTTACTCCTTAGTGTTTCTGATATGTTGCCAGAAAGTCATTATGGAGCTCCTCTACAGCTTTTCCGTGGCTGCAGTTAGCCCAGAGCAAAGTACTATAGAGCTTAGTAAACGGGACAAACGCGCCCTAAGCCCATCTAACCCCCCCCCCACACACACACCGAACCAGTCCTCCTTAGCACATTTCTCTGCTTCACCTAATGGACCCTATGCTACCACAGGTCAACAGAATGGACGGCCCCTGGCCCACATTTGTGGAGAGCAAGAGCCAAGGAGAAGTTCCCCGAGTCCTCGTGCTCTATCGCCTTACCGACAATACCTTCACCACGCGTGACCAGGGAGAGACTTTCACTGAGTCTTTCTGCCGTTCTCGCTCTACAGACAATACCTTCACCACGTCTGACCGGGGAGACGTTTCCTGGGTCCTCGTGCCCTCTCGCTCTGCAGACAATACCGTCACCACATCTGACCGGGGAGACGTTCTCTGGGTCCTCGTGCCCTCTCGCTCTGCAGACAATACCTTCACCACGTCTGACCGGGGAGACGTTCCCTGAGTCCTCGTGCTCTCTCGCTCTACAGACAATACCTTCACCACGTGTGACGAATGGCAGGGCCAGACGCTGGTGCAGGTGGCCCGGCCCACGCTCGGTGTTCAGGGTCACGTGGGTGAGCCCCAGTTGCGTGGCGCACACCTCGGCGCGGTGGTGCCGCACCTGTCGGCAACGCCGTCGACGACAGCTGCGGACTCACGTGGCGACGGCCGCCCGACGAGACCGACGCACGCTCACGACATCAAGATGGTCGCCTGCAGGTTACTAGCGGCGTGACCAGGACTGCGAGGCCGTCGCGGTGTGCAGATCGTGTTGTTGGTCGTTGATCTGGTCGCCGCCTTCGTGTACGGTGTTCGCGGCTCGTCGTTGCCGGCGCCTCTCGGACGCCTGGCCCGTCGTGGTGCCCTGCGGAGGGCGTGCGGGTAGTGCACTGCCCTGGTGTGTCCCGCTCCGTACGAACGGTCGGTCCCGCTCCGTACGCGGCGCTGCCACCCGCTCCAGGTGGTCGACCGATATGGAGCACTGTTCACCTCGTTCGATTCCGTTCGTCCGCATCCATCGATCTGTGCTAAGGTCAACGATAGGCCTCTTGTTTGAATCTTCAGCAATTCAACTCATTGGCTCAGATTAAAAGCAAACGAGTCGCCGTTCGTTAAGTCCCCAAACTGCATTATTGATTAATTATGTTTCGCCCAATTATCGCAAAGTATCGCCTTCGGTAGTGCTTTATCTTAGAGAAGGCGGAGCAATGCCACATTATACTTTAATTGTATGGAAACTAACTTACACGCCGAAAAGAAACCAATGGCTTAAAAATCAAGCAATTATTAGCGAACTGAAGCATGCAACGACATCGTGCATTTCCTAATGCTCTCAATATAGAAATGTATTAACCGTAACTATTTCAGTCTACGAACTCAAGTAAGTTAACTAACTAATTCGACTATGCTTGTACTTCCACACACACCATGTTTATTTTCAGTCACTGGTAGAACTCCTATTTTTTGTGCCCATTTTCAAGGCCCATAACTAGCCTATTTTCAAGGTTTGTTATTTTTTAGTTGAATTTGTTGGAAATGAATACATTTTGGCGCACCTTTGTTGATCGGTGTTTTCTCTGTTCAGACGAATACACACAGGCACTATATAGCTTCCAATCGGAAGTGAAAACCCACATTCATGATGACGTTCCAGAATTGACCAAATGCGATTGACGCTCCATAAATAGTCACTACATAAACGATGTGAGGGAAGCCACCACCGAAAGAAAATGGTATCACCACGTGATGAATTAATGTGGGAACAATACATGAGGATTTGCGCATTATATGTCCCGATGTGAGACATCCCGAAGTTAACCAAGCAAGTTAGAGGGATGCAAATATACTTATCATGTTCAATATGAAGGTGAACTACCCGCTTCCGCTCGTGAAAAATAATTAACATGGTTCATTGTTCCGCTTTACACTGATTGGTGTGATTTCGATTATAATGGACAATAATTCGTTCTATATCTCCAGCAAGATTTTTGTAAAGCCAGCAAAATATGCGTGCCGTTTATTACCTGTTAAGCTTGTTGACAGGCAAGTCACCCCTCACGGACCACCTGGGAAATTGAGTGGCACTATCACATCGTTTAATGAAAAGTATGGCATGGAGTTGAGGATACCATTTCATATGGGATGCTATCTAAATGTGCGCTGTATTTAGCTCAGGAATGACTAAGCCCGATTTTGTGTTGTGTGTATCAGGGAGTGAAGACAAAGTCAAGGCGTGATGCGTATAATGTGTGAAGGACGGTCTCATTTTGGTGATATAATTTGAGATATGTTCTGAAAAGGTTCGATAATTATTTGACAGGCATGATGGCACGGTACGAGATCCTCTCGGTGGAGGAAGAACATGATTCCGTTCCGGCGCTGCAGAGTGGAAGCCTCGCCAAATTTGCTACGCATTCTTGTCAACAATCAGCCACCTTGGCCTCGAATACTGGCACTTATTCAGCTCCTGTCATCTCTGAGGTACTTCTTCATGAGTACAATCTATTCAAGTGTTACACAACTAGTCCTCCTTGCAGTTCCAGCTTTTAGCCATATACCATGTCAGAAAATTGCTGTCCTAAGGGCCCATAGCTACAGTCCCTCGATGCCGTGCCTACAATTCATCGGACTTCTGTTAATTCCCTATATTTTCCGTGTCCATGAGCGCGTTCACAAATCATGGCTGACGTATGCTGTCCTGAAATGTGCTTGCTTGTGCCTACTGTGAGCTCCCTATTATGGCCATACCTGCAGCTGTGCCCGTGACTAACAGCGGGTACCTCGAGCAGGCTGCAGCTTCCCTCTGGCCATCCCTGCAACTGTGCCCGTGACTAACAGCGAGTACCTCGAGCAGGCTGCAGTTTCCTTCTGGTCATCCCAGGAGCTGTGCCCGTGACTAACAGCGAGTACCTCGAGCAGGCTGCAGCTTCCCTCTGGTCATCCCAGGAGCTGTGCCCGTGACTAACAGCGAGTACCTCGAGCAGGCTGCAGTTTCCCTCTGGTCATCCCAGGAGCTGTGCCCGTGACTAACAGCGAGTACCTCGAGCAGGCTGCAGCTTCCCTCTGGCCATCCCAGGAGCCGCATCTGTGACCACGACATTTATAACTTTTACTTTAGAAGTTGATTCTGTCAAATATAGTTGTGTTTTTATTCGCATACGACTCGCCGCATGTGATCATAAAGTTTACACGGGAGTGCTCTGATCATATAGATAAGGCTACCTGCCAAACGATAACGCAGCTATGATCAATATGGCTATGCTTCAAACAGAAACTGATCATTCAGTGCCACCAGGCACAAAAATTTGCATTTTCACTCTAGGATTGCTACAGCTTTCCAAGTGTTCACTGGTAAGAGTGTCTCAAAGAGTATTGTTGAATATCAAACATTATGTGTCTCTGAGACAACATCTCTGAATTATCGTTCACAGTTGTGATAGTTGCAATCATTATCTGGTTTACACATTCTCACATCACGCTCCAGTACTCCAAGTGGAAAATTCCATTTCATTGTGCAATCAGTCGAGAGATAGGGATGGGTCAAGTGGCAGAAGGAATGTCCTTTCAGCCGAGTTTTATCCTATCGGCTGTTCCTATACCACCTGGTCCGAGTGTCCCGGTGCACGGTGCCTGGTGCACGGTCCTCCGTACCGCACATCGCCAGTGCCTCGGCTGTGCCGGCTGATCCCGCCCGCTGACCGTGGCGTTCTGTTCGCCGGGGACCGATACCGGCACCAGACACCTCTGTGGATCTCTGCCCCCCCCCCTGCCCCCCTCCCCGACCACACCAGCGATGCGCAGCGCGCCTCCAGTTACCTGTCGGCCGGCGCCGATCGAATTTCCGCCCGAGGAGGACGCGGCTGAAGACGAGGAGGATGAGGAGGCGGACGAGGAGGAGGAGCGGAGGGGAGGAGGCGACGGCCGGCTGCCATTGTGCGGCGCGGCCTCGTCACGGACGCCCACAATCGGGACTATCATCGAGCGCTCTGGGAATCCTTGGCCGGCTCCGGCGCACAACTGTCCGCCGAGCAAAGGTGGCACCACACCACTGGACAGAGGCACCGACAACACACAGGGACACCACACCACTGGGCAGAGGCGCCGACAACACCCAGGGACACCACACCACTGGACAGAGGCACCGACAACACCCAGGGACACCACATCACTGGACAGAGGCACCGACAACACCCAGGGACACCACATCACTGGACAGAGGCACCGACAACACACAGGGACACCACACCACTGGACAGAGGCACCGACAACACCCAGGGACACCACATCACTGGACAGAGGCACCGACAACACACAGGGACACCACACCACTGGACAGAGGCACCGATAACACCCAGGGACACCACATCACTGGACAGAGGCACCGACAACACCCAGGGACACCACATCACTGGACAGAGGCACCGACAACACCCAGGGACACCACATCACTGGACAGAGGCACCGACAACACCCAGGGACACCACATCACTGGACAGAGGCACCGACAACACCCAGGGACACCACACCACTGGACAGAGGCACCGACAACACACAGGGACACCACACCACTGGACAGAGGCGCCGACAACACCCAGGGACACCACGTCACTGGACAGAGGCATCGACAACACCCAGGAACACCACGTCACTGGACAGAGGCGCCAACAACACCCAGGGACGTCCCAACAGTGGACCTCTGTCCACTGTTGGGAAGGCGAACGACGCCCAGAGGATCGCGAACAACACCCAGAGACACAACAACAGCGGACAGAGGCGCCGACAACACCCACACCGCATCGCCGAACAGCGGCACGAACGTCGCCCCAGAATGTGCCCCTGAGATGCACGCTCATTTCGCGTAATTAATTCGTCGTCGTGCGGTCGGCAGGCCGTCTGTGCAGCGACGGCGTACCTGCCCGGCCACCCGAGCATCCATAAAACACGACTCCACTTGTAAAGTGACACATAAAAATTCCAACCATCCCGCTCCCCCAGCTCTCCCATGCGGCCATGTCCGATTCTTAATTAGCATTCCGTGTGTTTGTGTGCGCGCTGGACGGCCGCCGGCCCTGGGTAGTGCGCTGAAATGGCGCTGCTTACCGGGCACGCGCTCCGGCCGGCTGCATATCTGGATGTTTGTAGCGAATCTCGTCCCCAGGTATTTGTAATTGTAATTTTCGGGACCGATCGGGCGGGGGCTCCGTGTCCACTAGACGGCTTGTTGATGTGAATTTGAGTGGGTAATGGGGACAGTCAAGTGTGCTAATAATAGAGTTGGCCTGCCCATTCTTCTTGCCTGCTTACCAGGCCTACAATTAAAGCGTGTGCGGTACCTCCCTTCTCAGGAGCTGGTGACGCTTGTGGGAAAGCGGAATATCTCGCCCGAGATTGTCTTAACCTACTTCACTACGTCACACCATGCCAGTCGTGTGGTGCATTCACACTTGCGAAGGGCAAGGAAATGGACTACTAGCCCATTTACGATCATGAAGTGTTTTGAAATGATTAGGGGCATTGGAACGCTGAAACAACATACAATCCTATCAATACCAACTGGCTGCACAGCATAGCTAAGAGATATTTAATTATTGGTGGGTCTGTTTGCTGAGCTCTCATATAGGATCGCTTGCTGGCCACCATTTTTATGGCGTCGTGTTAGAGAATGCAGGCCCTTCATAAATCCGAGCTGGGTCTGGCACAAATGAACAGATTGAGCATGGTATTGGCCATTCGCTTTCCGACATTCCCATTGTCTTGGTTGTCCCATTGTCCCATTGGTTCATGAGTCTCTGTTGGACAGCATCGGTATTAAACCACACCGTGGAACACTGACTTGTGTGCGGTACGTGTGAATCCTGCCTTTTGGTGAGTCCATCTATCTTCTTTTTTTCTCCCATATATATATATATATATATATATATATATATATATATATATATATATATATATATATATATATATATATATATATATATATATATATATATATATATATATATATATATATATACATACACATATATATATATGTATGCATATTATATATGTACATATACATATCCCTCTCTCCTTCTTTCTGTCCCCCTCTCTCTCTGTCACTCTCTCCCTCTCCACCAGCTCTCTCGTGTCGTTATACCGCGGCCGGCAGTTGGGCCTGTCTGGAAGTCGGTAAAACACGCCGCCGATCAGTGAGAGCGCCGATGAGCGCGGAGATACGGCCGCGCCGCTCTCGGCCCGCCCGAACTGCCGGCCCCCAAATCACTGTGACGTCACGGTCAGATTGATGACGCTCTGATGAGCACCGTTTACGATGCGGACGCCTATTCAGTGTGGACGAGCTCGGCCGGAGCGACCCGGTCCGGCGCGGCCCGGACCGGGGGACACCTGCTCGGCGTCCGCTGCTCTGGACCAGTCGCCGCCGAACACTGCCCGAGCGGCCGTCAGCACCCCGAGTGTCGGCTGGACTACTGGACCGCCGGACCGCCGGACCGCCGGACCACCGGACCACCGGACCATCGGACCGCCGGACCGCCGGACCGCCGAACCGCCGGACCGCCGGATCGCCGGACCGCCGGACCGCCGAACCGCCGGACAACCGGACCACTGGACCGCCGGACCATCGGACCGCCGGACAACCGGACCACTGGACCGCCGGACCACCGGACCGCCGGACCGCCGGACCACCGGACCGCCGGACCGCCGGACCGCCGGACCACCGGACCATCGGACCGCCAGACCATCGGACCGCCGGACCATCGGACCGCCGGACCATCGGACCGCCGGACCACTGGACCGCCGGACCACTGGACCGCCGGACCACCGGACCACCGGACCGCCGGACCGCCGGACCGCCGGACCAGCGGACCACCGGACCGCCGGACCGCCGGTTAGATGGACCGCCGGACCACCGGACCAGCCGGTGGTGGGGGCGGCACGCTGCAGCAGTATTGATTTTCCCACGGCGCCGCGTGTGTCGTACCGACAGGTAGCCGTGGCGGGCGGGCGCGCCGACCCCGCAGCGAGACGACGTTCAACTACCGCAGGTCAGGTGACGCGTGAAGCGACACTGTCGCGGACAGGTCAGATTGCACGTGAAGCGACACCTTCGCGGACAGGTCAGGTGACACGTGAAGCGACACTGTCGCGGACAGGTCAGGTGACACGTGAAGCGACACTGTCGCGGACAGGTCAGATGGTACGTGAAGCGACACTGTCGCGGACAGGTCAGATGGTACGTGAAGCGACACTGTCGCGGACAGGTCAGGTGACACGTGAAGCGACACTGTCGCGGACAGGTCAGGTGACACGTGAAGCGACACTGTCGCGGAAAGGTCAGGTGACACGTGAAGCGACACTGTCGCGGACAGGTCAGATTGCACGTGAAGCGACACTGTCGCGGACAGGTCAGGTGACACGTGAAGCGACACTGTCGCGGACAGGTCAGGTGACACTGAAGCGACACTGTCGCGGACAGGTCAGGTGACACGTGAAGCGACACTGTCGCGGACAGGTCAGGTGACACGTGAAGCGACACTGTCGCGGACAGGTCAGGTGACACGTGAAGCGACACTGTCGCGGACAGGTCAGGTGACACGTGAAGCGACACTGTCGCGGACAGGTCAGATTGCACGTGAAGCGACACTGTCGCGGACAGGTCAGGTGACACGTGAAGCGACACTGTCGCGGACAGGTCAGATTGCACGTGAAGCGACACTGTCGCGGACAGGTCAGGTGGTACGTGAAGCGACACTGTCGCGGACAGGTCAGATGGTACGTGAAGCGACACTGTCGCGGACAGGTCAGATGGTACGTGAAGCGACACTGTCGCGGACAGGTCAGGTGACACGTGAAGCGACACTGTCGCGGACAGGTCAGGTGACACGTGAAGCGACACTGTCGCGGATAGGTTAGATGGTACGTGAATCGACACTGTCGCGGACAGGTTAGATGGTACGTGAATCGACACTGTCGCGGACAGGAGTCGGCGTGTTCGGAGTAGTGAGGTCAGACATTCCTTTGTGAACTGCTCTGGGCAGATGACGCAGGCAGTGAATCCGGATACAAGATGGTAGCCTGGATGTTATGATACAGCCCCTAGCCAGCAAGGGTGGTACCATCTACCAATGATTTTGTGCCGGCGTTTCACCTGCACGACTTTGTACGCAATGCCATGCTAAGGCATAATCTGTCAATCAGGAATGGACATATTTGTAAAGTGCTGCTACTGGACGTGCCCGACGGTGATGGACTCCGCCGTTTTTCCCTAGCAGTACTCCGAGCCATTTCGTTTTTATATCTCCCAGTCTATATCTTTGCATTTTATTCCGAGCTACTAACATCTTCTATCAAAAGAAAGGATTCTGTCAACGCTTCTTCCTTTGTAGACACGTGTTGCACACTGACTTATGAAAAGTACATTCGATAAAAAGAAGACTGGAGCTGCATGGATTCGTTTCGCACATGCAATAGCCACAATTCCGGGTTCTCAACTCGTGACCAGAGATACCTTCCTAAACATAGCAACAGGCTCCTCTCCTGAGTGAAGAGGTTTTTGATTCGCGTGGTGACAGCATCGTCTGAAACGCCAACTGTAGAGACAGCAGCTCTGCGGTGAATCCGCTGCGCCATCAGTGGTGCTGAGCTTAGCATGTTGGCGTGGAGGGTAGTCTCATTCCGAAGCCCTCCAGATCGACGGGAAAATGCAGTCATGGCTAGCTGCTCTCACCATAGAAACAAATTTGTCTAGTTGTTCGTCCAATAAAATTTATTCAGATAATCTATTCAACTCCACTGATCTTTGACTTCGAACTAGCGCTCGCGCTTGACACACTGCAATACTGGAAATGCCAGCGAAACACTTTCTTGCTTGTACTGGGGGACATTCCGACTATTGTCTTTTTCCATTCCAATGTGTCACTTCTGCACCCATTGCCTGTTTCAATTGTTTTGAACTTGACAGGGATGGCGTTATTTTGTAAGCTGCTTCATTGCATGAAAGGCATAAATAAGACGAGTGGCAATGCTTTCCAAAGCTGGCATGACATTCCTGAAATAACATATTAACTGCTAAGCGCATGCGAGCAATCAATTTTGTTCAAGTGTGGCAGGGTGTAGGTAAAACTGGCAACAACATAAAATGAGTTGTTGCACTTGCATTTATGTATGGGTATATATATATATATATATATATATATATATATATATATATATATATATATATATATGTATATATATATGTATATCTATATATATGTATATATGCATGTGTATATGTGTGAGTGTGTGTGTGTGTGTGTGTATGTGTGTGCGTGTGTGTGTATGTGTGCGTGTGTGTGTGTGTGCGTGCGTGTGTGTGTATGTATGCGTATGTGCGTGTGTGTGTGTGTCTGTGCGTGTGTGCGTGTATGTGTGTGTGTATGTGTGAGTGTGTGAGTGTGTGTGTGTGCGTGTGTGTGTGGGATGTGTGTGTATGTGTGTGTGTGTGTGTGTGCGTGCGTGTGTGTGTGTGTGTGTGTGTGTGTGTGTGTGTGTGTGTGTGTGTGTGTGTGTGTGTGTGTGTGTGTGTGTGTGTGTTTGTGTGTGTGTATGCGTGTGCGTTTGTGTTTGTGTGCGTGTGTGCGTGTGTGTGTGTGTGTGTGTGTGTGTGTGTGTGTGTGTGTGTGTGTGTGTGTGTGTGTGTGTGTGTGTGTGTGTGTGTGTGTGTGTGCGTGTGTGTGTGGGCGGTGTTTGCGTGGGTGTGTAGGTAATTGACGTTGCATTAGCCTCAGAGGCCTCAGAGCCTCTGAGGCTAAGCCTCCAACGAGCTTTCCCACTTACCCATGAGTCCCATGTTAGTGCAGAGGAGCCTCCCCTCCCACCAACGTTGGCTTGCCCTTCCAATAATATCAATTTTAGTATGGACCCTAAACCACTATGGGCGCCCCTCCCCTCCTACAATCGAGTTCGACACTCCATGTGCCGGCCCCAAACCCGTCGATTACCGCAGAAATCGACACGCTATGCCCTCGCCAAGCAATGGGTGTATTGGCTGGGAGCATAGTAGATTAAGTAGAGCATCAAATTTGGCACATTGCATTAATCTAATGATGTGTGTGGAAGGATCCCCACTATCATCAAGAGAAAACCCCTGATGAAGGTCGTGAACCGGCCATCCCATCCTTCGCATCACAAAATACTGGAAACTGTCCGGTATCGGCCCTGCCGCCAGTACCTTAAGAAAAATATACGGTGGCTCTCCATGAGCCGGTCTCGCCTACCCGACAAACAAAAACATCAACATGCCTCTGGATCACCAGACATTTTCCTGGGTCCGTCACTTCTCCTCCCTTCCTCGCCCCTACTTCGACATAAGTCCACGGTGAGGTCCCTGATTCGACATCTTCACCACCAGCAAAACTAATCTAATGACACCCATGAATTTTACCTTCACTGTCCATACATGCTCCATCATGACGGCCCTGAACCAGCACCTCATCGATGCAGATACAAAGTGCTGGAAACAACCCTGAAGCACATTCATTAGACTGCTGAGTCAGACCTATGGCAACGCCGATGGGTTGGCTGTTAATTAGGACCAATCCATTTGGGGTTGCTGGCTTGCTATCTACCTATCCGACGTGCTCCTGAGGATACTTCTACTAATACAGTGGTCGGCCTATCTGGAAAATGAAAAAGAAAAATGGCAAAATGACGCAAACATTCGGACTGAGCCAGAGGTATGACGGATAAAAACATATGTATTTGTATTCAGAGGCATTCCTAAACTGACGTCCTTAATCTTGGACAGCTCGCCAAAGGAAAGCCCAACATAAATCGAAACAGCAATAGTGCGTATAGCAAATTGGATTGGCTACCGTATCCTCCGAAGCAGGGGTAGACATTGGACAGACAATTAGCACTTCCATAACCCCATCCTTCAAGTGAAACTTTCGATGACGTCACTGCAGCGGCGTCCTGCACTATTTGCTCCGGTGCACACGACTGACACAGGGTACAGTCGTATCTGCTCCGGTGCACACGACTGCCACAGGTTACAGTCGTATCTGCTCCGGTGCACACGACTGCCACAGGGTACAGTCGTATCTGCTCCAGTGCACACGACTGCCACAGGGTACAGTCGTATCTGCTCCGGTGCACACGACTGCCACATGGTACAGTCGTATCTGCTCCAGTGCACACGACTGCCACAGGGTACAGTCGTATCTGCTCCGGTGCACACGACTGCCACAGGGTACAGTCGTATCTGCTCCAGTGCACACGACTGCCACAGGGTACAGTCGTATCTGCTCCGGTGCACACGACTGCCACATGGTACAGTCGTATCTGCTCCGGTGCACACGACTGCCACAGATTGCAGTCTTCTCGCTAAATTGCTGATATCGGTAAATCTGGATTGGTTTTGTACCAAATAATTATTTCGTGGATGGTGGAATACTCCTCACAATTCCATCAATGAATGTAAAATAGAAACACACCCATTGCAATTTTCAGTTGTGGCCGAAACGTTGAGTCTGAAAAGCTCGGAGCACATCCCATCCATCGATTTATCCAACCACTGAAAAGATGTTTCATCCTTCAACGCAACGAGAGTTACCAGTAGTCTAGCTCAACCTGATTTTCTCTTAAGCAAACTTGATGTCGATCCCCCCCCCCCCACCATCTTGCACACACAGACAATCGTTTTTACATAGTGACATACCGAGGAAGCCACAATTCACCCATTCAGACCAACTGCAGCTAGCTGTGTCTTTTTTATACTGAATGCTGAATCAGAGACAATATTTCGTTTTCTGCACAACAAATGATGAACGTTTCAGCTGGCTTTTAGTAATGCAATGCTTGTTTACTTTATACATTAGTTGTTAAAACACGAGCATGGCAACATACGAAGCTGTATGTGCTTTTATGGGGGTTTTAGCTGCATATGCCCCAAGAAAGAGAATTCAGTTCATTTTTGTATATATGTTATCGTTGTTTTATTTGCATGCGATTGAAGTTCTAGTGCGCAACGAGCATCACTCCAAACTCAAGACCTCTTTTGGCGTTGTGCAAGAAAACTGACAAGGTATCTGTATTTTTTAAGTCAGACAGGCAAAGAAGCTGCAGCAAAGCGCTTCTTGTTTTTGGAGTTAAATTGTAGGGGTAAATGTGTGAGGCGAAAAGAGGAAAGCATTTGCTCCACGTATTGACATATATGTGGAATATTTTAATTCATTTTCAATGTAAAATGTAGGCGGAACATGACACTGTTTCCACGCATCGGGTAAATAGTACTTACCTTGCCAACCCTTGAAAGCCGTCGCTGATTTTCCTGGGATAATTGCATTGAAGACTGCGAGGGCATAAACAACGAGCTGTTGCATTTCTGCCGGCATGCGGTGCAATGAATCAACGCGCGCTGACATCGGTAACTGCCTCCTGCGCCACCCATTGCAATCTGGCCAGAGCTTCGCAGGCAGTCTGGCACAGGGGCGGATTCAGGGGCAACTGCACTGTCATGGTGCTTGCACGGAGGTTGCTGGGTTCGTCAACCTTCAAAAATAGTTCAAACCTACCGAACTTGAAAATCGTTCCCACGTCCGTGATGATTGATCAGCCATTATGGATAGATTCTCGGTAGCATGAAGCTGTAGCGAAAGAGTGAGTGAGAAAGACATAAATGTACACACACACACACATATATATGTATATATATATATATATATATATATATATATATATATATATATATATATATATATATATATATGTATATATATATATATATATATATATATATATATGTGTGTGTGTGTGTGTGTGTGTGTGTGTGTGTGTGTGTGTATCATCGAAGCATTGCGCTTAGTATCGGTCGTATATGTAGACAGAAAGCAACGGTGCCGCCTTGTGCACAAATGTGCTGGCAACGGAAACTATTGGCCGTGCTCTGTCGCGCAGTGTGGTCTTCTGTCGCGCAGCGTGATTATCTGTCGCGCTGTCTCGGAGGAGCGCGCTGCCGGGCACGGCAGGCCATACTCAGCGTCCTGATCGATCCGACTTCATTGTTGACAATCGAGCTGCGTCGTCCATAAAAACACGGCATTATCTCATCCATTCTTATTACAATAGCTTCGACGCGCAAGACGGATGGCGGTGCGCACAATGGCGTCAGAACTCATTCGCTCTACGGTCGGGTCGCGCCAAAACGGCCCGCGGTTTTTTGTTCGGTCACACTGCCGTGCAGGTGCACGGGTCGCGGTTAACATATCAGGACCCCCATGGGCCCGGCTGGTCATCGGCTGGCGTTGATGGAACTCAGTAAGGGCACACGTTGTTTGCGAGGAAAGGAATTCGACCAGCTGTAGAAAACGCCACGACATAAACAATGCTGCTAATCAATAACCGCGGCTGACGTCATGTCTGGGAAGATATTCGCCGGTCATTTTACTAATCGTCGTCGAAAGGTGATACAAATGTGTCTGGGAAAAATAAATGGTGCACAAATGACCAATGACATGATTGTCTACAAATCATGTTCATCAAGGATGAATCCTGACGCATTATCGGAGGATAAATCACCTTATCACGAATGGGGCCGAAAATTAGTGGGGTCTGATATCGAGGCGACTGGAAGATGTCATGATGGTCAGATGTCCTCAAACCGCTGAATAGTAGGAACATTCCCCAGATAAATGGGTCGAAGCGGGTTTAGCACAACGTAGGTAGCAGCGGGAAGTTCCCTAAACACCAACCCGCAAGCCTGAGGCACCATCAATGTCGCTTCTATTGAAACAAGGCATCCGAGAAGGCAGCACGCGATACGCCCCAGCTCAGCTTCATGAATGCACTGAAACAACCACGGAAAAGGCACATACTTCGTACCCCACCAGTAAATGCAAAGTTGCAGTGACCTCAAAGCTTACCGACGCCGGTAGAGTTGTGGCAGCTTTGGACGATGTGCAGCACTAGTGTGCAACAGTTGCAAACCTGAGAAGTATGTGAATCTCTTAGTTCAGCGCTGTGTACCGACTACAACCAACAGCAATCGTGGACAGCACAATACTTGAACGCTTCAGGCTTTCGACCGGCTTTGATGAATCATAGATAACAAGTTCCGCTTGATAGCAAACTTTTGGATCAATCGTAGGCGGAACGATAACCGATAATTTCATATTAGCCTGCCATAAATTCGCCCGGCCTGTAGGTACAAACCAGGTCATTTCAGTGCAGAAATTGCTTGATTTCAGGCAAAAACGTGACCACTTGCAAAATTTCACTACTGACTAAATCTGACAACTGGCAAATATGATACGGCGATCTAATCGACGGACGGATCATATGATCACGATCATACCATGATCACATCCTCCTCATGACACCTCGCTGCAGCGGTCACCTGACCCCAGAGGTCACCTTGCCGCAGCGGTCACCTGGCTACTGCGGTCACCTCATTGTAGCGTTCACTTCAGTGTAGCGGTCACCTTACTGCAGCGGTCACCCCACGGTAGCGGTCACCTTGCTGCAATAACCATACGTTTGGTGGCAGTTCTTGAGTCTTCACGTTGCCTCGCTCGCACCTCGCTGAATGCAGCGTATATCCACCACCACCCTCAATTTTACACTGGTGACACCATCTTGATAATAAGACAATCTTCACCTCCGCTATATTTCATATTTATACGACTTTATTCGCTCTAATGGGCCGAGAATTCCCCTATGGGAGGAATAGTTCCACGTGTGAAGCTTCTGCCTACAACACGACACTCCGCCTATGCATCCCATCATCACGCGCAGTGGCAATAGCGAATATCGACCCACTTAGTTCTAGAAAGTTCAGAGGTCTGGCGACAGGAACTTCTTTAGTAAATGGGCTTTGAGAAGGGCTCTCCAACAGGATGACATGAGGCTTAATTGTGCAAATCATGCCATCTTATCCCAGAACAGCCATTCGATCTTAGAAATTCGACATAATTCTGCATAAACAATGCATGCACTGAAGGGTCAATCGCCTCTGTCACAAGACAGCGCAGTTTTGCTTTGTGGGTGGGGTTATTTAGGATTATCCGATGTTCATGTAAATGTCCCAGTCAGCATCTACAAACAAGGTCTATGGACGATGTGTGATATTAATGGACCAAAGAAAACAAATATCCGCACCTTCACCCTCACCCCACCCTCCCCGGACATCAATATTTATCTGTGGCTGTCTACGTGCACATTCCGCAAGCATCGATTACGTACCGGCAAACCTTTTTTCGCACCCACGAAACCTGGTATCAATTATTGACGAACTGCGGACCAAAGCTATGCTTGTCCGTGCAGTCAGAGGAAAGAGGCCACCTGAAGATAGTCCAGCGGCCGAAGTTAGTCTTAACTGACTAAACCTGACCAAAAGCTCTGAATTCCATTTGCAACACATACACCCTTTAATACATGTAATGCATTTTACAGCAAGAGTACCGTTAAATACGTGTACCCTATGTGGAATTATCTGAGGGAAGCTGTTCTTCTCAGCATGCTGTGATCCTTGCCTATTTGGAATGGTTTCTCTTTCGCCATGCTATTGTGTTGAAAAGCACTAGCTTGCAAATTTCGCCGATAATGAGAGGTGGTGTTGGTTTATGCCGACCATCGCAAGCATAGTGCTGAGATTGAAAATATGTTATTGACGGAAACGCGAGATCATTCTGACGTCATTGATACATGATGTGTCATAAGGCAAGGATTATTGAGGCCGTTTGTACAAGATATCCAAATTTATAGAGGAAGTAGTTGGTGGCAATTTTTAAATGCCCAGATTCTCAACTCAGAGTTAGAAGCTAGCTAGGAGGTGGATCATTTTACAACGGCGGGCTGGACGGGGCTCAGTCCCCGGCTTCGACACTCCTGACCGGCGGGCTGGACCAGGCTCAGTCCCCGGCTTCGACACTCTTGACCGGCGGACTGGACAGGGCTCAGTCCCCGGCTTCGACACTCCTGATCGGTGGACTGGACCGGGCTCAGTCCCCGGCTTCGACACTCCTGATCGGTGGACTGGACAGGGCTCAGTCCCCGGCTTCGACACTCCTGACCGGCGGACTGGACCGGGCTCAGTCCCCGGCTTCGACACTCCTGACCGGTGGACTGGACCGGGCTCAGTCCCCGGCTTCGACACTCCTGATCGGTGGACTGGACGGGGCTCAGTCCCGGCTTCGACACTCCTGGCCGGCGGGCTGGACCGGGCTCAGTCCCCGGCTTCGACACTCCTGACCGGCGGACTGGACCGGGCTCAGTCCCCGGTTTCGACACTCCTGCTGACACACACACACACACACAGCGCGCATACTGCAAACAAACTGCAGTGTCAGCAACCACCCAAAAGATCTAAAAGATAGAAGGTGTTTCCCAGCCCCGGTCGTGGGCGATCTCAGGACGTGGGCGACCTCAGGACGTAAAGGCCAGATGGCGAAGTGCGTCTCCAATCATCCCTGTTGGGGTACACGTGTCCGGATGAAATGTGCTCTTGTGAGACATATTTCCGTCGCCAACTTTACTTCGGACGGCTTACTGCATCAGATAGCTTGCTCTCAACAGCAATGGTGTGCAAGGGGAGACGTATCAGGCTCGCCTTTCGGTATCTGGCTTGACCGTACAAACAGGCATGATGCGATTATTGTGACACGAAAGTGCCTGCACCGCCACTATCACCATCACCACCACTACGATGCCATCAGGTTTCCAAACAATAATCTTTTGGGGAGGTGCACCCGAAACCTGTGGAAATCGCGCTGATTTGGCTGTCCGCTTATGTCCTATATTGGTGCGGGAAATCGACCAGTGGCCCAAATTATATCAAAGAAGTAGTCATTTTAATGATTGGGAGATGTGCACTCTATATTTATACAATGATTCTTCTTGGAACATGATTGTATTCAGTGAGCAACAAAATAGTTCAATGCGAGTACAGTAACAACTCAGATTAATAAAACCATTCAGGCCAGGCGTGGTAGAAATCTTTCAAATACAGACCGAACAACATCCAAACTTCCGTAGAAACTGCTGAACTTGTAGAAGACGTGGTAGATACGTGTTGAAACACTATTTGGTACCGAAATGCTTTGAACAGCACTTGAAACTCTAGTTAGAATTTTGAAATCGGCATGCTCGATGAATAGCGCATGACATTAGTATTAATGCGGATAATTGTGGATTGTCCAAGCTGTTCGAAAGGCCACTCCAGAAGCCAGAGCGGCGACAGCTGAAGAGCAGCACAACAACCCCTACCTCGAGAGGGCTTTTGTGGTGCCGGCGCGTGCCCGTCACCCGACAGCTCTCAAACGGGTACTCTCAGCCGCCGTCCAAGCATACAAACCGACAGGAGCACAATGTCGAGCAGTATGTCTCCGGCAGTCTCCGCCGCGGTCGCCTCCGGTGACGCGGCCCGCTTCGGCGGACCACCGCCGCAGACGAACATCGGTCGTCGCGCAGAAGACGCCGCGGTCGCTGCTGCGGCGCGGTGTCGTCTCGGAAGCGTCACTGTCGCCGCCGCGGTGGCGAGCGATAGGTAACGGGAATGAATTGGCGCATGGCCCGCTTGGACAGCGCGTGCGGCGCTGCCGTCCGGGGAAACTGCGCGCATAGCGAGGACTCGTTCGCGCTCCACCGCGGAGACGTGGCCACACAAAGCGGCTGCACCCGACGGATAAAGTGGGAAATAATTGCGTCCGATTCTGTCTGAAATAGGGACATATTTCATGTAGGTGTTCCATTAGCCTGCCGTCAGCGCTGGCCGGGCGCAGGGACGGCGGCGAGGTTATGTTGGGCTCGGCGGTTCGCACAGGTGTGGGGAGGCGGGCGGGACTCGCCCACCTCTCCGCCAGTTTGGACAGTCTCGAACGTGTACTGCCGCCCCGTCCTTGCCCGGCGTCCGGTCTGCACGGCACCTGAGAGATAGCCCGTCGCCGCTCGAGTGCATTTCCGAGACCGGCCGCGCAAGGATCGGGTTTTGACAGCTGAACGTATTTGCACGAAGCAGACTGTTCCTAATTTACGAGCTGAAAAGGGACGTGTGCTAACTATGAAATTATACGTTCCGCAGTGTAACCAATCCCAGAAACAAAGTCCTCTGATTTACTGTGGGAAAAAACCTATGGGAACAATTTCAGGAATTCAATTCCGTGCGAGTAGTGCCACCTTAGTGGAGCACTGCACTCCTTCAAGTGAAAAGCAGAGAGAGTGACATAGAATGAAAGAGAGAGACAGAGAGAGAGAGAAAAGAGAGAGAGACAAAGAGAGAGAGAGAGAGAGAGAGAGAGAGAGAGAGAGAGAGAGAGAGAGAGAGGGAGAGAGAGGGAGAGAGAGGGAGAGAGAGAAGGAGAGAGTGAAAGCGGCGATGGCGCGGCCTCAGTAAGAAGAGCTGCGTCGCGTCTGCAGTAACAGCCGCCACTACCTCGACGCCGCCACGGCCGCCGAGGGCTCCGCCACGGCCGCCGAGGGCTCCGCCACGGCCGCCGAGGGCTCCGCCACGGCCGCCGAGGGCTCCGCCACGGCCGCCGAGGGCTCCGCCATGGCCGCCGAGGGCTCCGCTACGGCTGCCGAGGGCTCCGCCACGGCTGCCGAGGGCTCCGCCACGGCTGCCGAGGGCTCCGCCACGACCGCCGAGGGCTCCGCGACGGCCGCCGAGGGCTCCGCCACGGCCGCCGAGGGCTCCGCCACGGCCGCCGAGGGCTCCGCCACGGCCGCCGAGGGCTCCGCCACGGCCGCCGAGGGCTCCGCCACGGCCGCCGAGGGCTCCGCCACGGCCGCCGAGGGCTCCGCCACGGCTGCCGAGGGCTCCGCCACGGCCGCCGAGGGCTCCGCCAGCCGCCGAGGGCCCGCCACCGGCGCCGAGGGCTCCGCACGCCGCCGAGGGCTCCGCCACGGCTGCCGAGGGCTCCGCCACGGCCGCCGAGGGCTCCGCCACGGCCGCCGAGGGCTCCGCCACGGCTGCCGAGGGCTCCGCCACAGCCGCCGAGGGCTCCGCCACGGCTGCCAAGGGCTCCGCCACAGCCGCCGAGGGCTCCGCCACGGCTGCCGAGGGCTCCGCCACGGCTGCCGAGGGCTCCGCGACGGCCGCCGAGGGCTCCGCCACGGCTGCCGAGGGCTCCCGCCACGGCTGCCGAGGGCTCCGCGACTGGCACGTCCCGGGCGGCGCGCTCCACTGAGAGCGCGCCAGGGGTGCCAAAACAGAAGCCGACAGCGACCACGATACGACACCGCCCCCACCGCCTGACATGTCACGTGCAATGAAGGGATGGGCGAAGCGAGGCGTCACCTGTGGTGGGTGATGGGAGGGGGGGGGGGCAGACGGCCTGACACTGATGGTCACCATGTGCCTAGACACCACCACAATTGGCTGCAGTATTTAGACGTTGGCCCGCACCCCGTTTTTGCCGCGCGGTAATCCGTCTGACATTTAATGCGGTTTTTGTCACCGCCGCTGCATTTCGCGGCTAATCCCGTTTTACGCATTTCGAGTCGGCCGCGTCCAAGTGACACCTTGGCTGATTGGTATTCCGGAAACGGCGTAGGTACAGAGAACGAATGAGCAGGAGGAGGGGGAGGAGGAAGAGAGAGTGATGTAAAGAGAGTGGGAGAAAAACAGAGAGAGAGAAAGGGAAAGAGGAATGAGAGAGAGAATTGGAAAATGCATAGAGTGAGATAGAAGAAGAAACAACAATTGTAATGGGATAAAGAGATGAGGGAAGTAAGGGACGAGAAAGAGCAGTGGAAATTGGAGAAAAAATAAGACAAGAGCAAAGCGTAGAAGGAAAAGACTGGGTAAAAGTAGGTATAAAATTTTGCAGGGAACAAAAATTGGTGCAAAGTACACCATGGTAGGAGGTGACCTATGGCAATTGGGTGTCCGAAAGCTGGATAGAAATGCTTACGCTTTTCTTGGGTGAAAACCTTCTGGTTGATCGTGCAACATTCCTGATAGAAGTGATCCATGATTTCATTTTCCGACCATGTTCTGAAAATGATCTGCGCCAATTGTGGTGTTGGCAGTGACGACCAACTTGGCTACGTAGATTTGAAGTCGTTGTGTCTTTTGGTACCTTTTGAAATTTACTGAAGTCAGAAAGGATGCCTTTCTTATTATCGAGATATATTCTCCTCTGTCCAGAATCACGAAAATTGACGACTTGCCACCTTACTTCATAACGATGTTATCATTGTCGCGGAGTTCCTTTGCGGCATCGCACAGTTTCTTGTTGATGATCTTGCTTTTTGCAACTGTTCTGCTTTGTGTTCTCCCCTAAGACTGTAAAATTATGTGTTTTACATTATAAGGTTCCAATATTATAAGATTATAAGTTCTCCTCTGATATTTCGTATTTTGGTTGACCGTTATTGTTTGTGTGTCCCTGAAATTCGTAGTATATATGTATATACATATATATATACATTTGTATATATATTTATATATATACATAGCAAGCAAGATCATCAAAGCAAGATATTATTATACATCAATGGAATAGGCAACATGGAATAATGAGGTATGCTGATAGTATTATACACATATTCACTCATGAATGGTGGATTATTAGATTATAGCGCATTTATATGCCTATGGTAGCAGGAGGACTAGATTATGCCAATCTGAATAATACTCTTCAACTTAGGGAACCACATATTGCGTGACGCATATCAATTCAGGTGTATCAAGTTGAGGTGGAGACATGGGTGTAACCACGTATTCGAAATTGGGGGGACAAATCAGGGATGCGGTAAGTTTGAACAGGATAGATGGGCCTCCCGCCCCATAAAAATCCTTGGAATTGAACCACTTTTTCAATGTCATTATGAGCCACTTCAGTTAAATTTCAATGTATTACAATTTTTTAGATTTACTACTATTAAAAATAATATTTTTGAAAGCATATAAAAATTATCAAGTTTATTTATTTGGCACTGCCTATGAACATATAGCTTTATGCCGTATGTGCTGAACCCGATTTCACGATCAACATAAAGCAATGCTGTAAGCATTTGAAATGTTGCCCTCCTGTAGCTGGAAAAACGTAGAATATTGGTCGATGTTATTATGGAAAATATGGACCTACAATTGTCTTACCCATGATTTCCTGTTTTACTGCCCATATTTCGATGCAATGACAACCAGAATGGATAAAGGGTGCCGCACCGATGGCATGTACCCCCACCGTGGAAGGTGGCGTCCCCCAGGCCAGGAAAAGGCGCTCTTCTGAAAAAGGTCCAGTGTGCCCGCTCAAATTTTTGCAGCCGGAGGCGCCCCTATGAAATGAAAAGGGCCGAATTTTTCAGGAAAGGTTCGAGTGCATCCCGCCACCTCGAATTTTGCATCCAGTGGTGCCCCTTCAGGTGTCGCAGTGGCGCCCCTCCAAAAAATGACGCCCCTCCAGACAAATGTCCCCATGAAAACTCCTGTATCTACCCCTGATTACAACATTGCTTTCTCGCGGTTATGAACTCCGGCTAGTTATAAAATTGTACACATTCATGTGTGGCTTCTCTTGAAAAATTGAAACTTCCGTTGAACCTATCAGAGGAAAAGAGAACCATTACACTCAGTCATTGTGCACACGCCGGGCCCCTGACACCTTTGAAATTATTTCAATATCTCAACATTCTGATACCGTACGGCAAGCCACGTCGAATGATACCCACATAAAGCAAATGGAAGCCGTAGCCACGAAACGCGAGGACTGAAAATTAAACGAACCTTTGACCTTTAGGCATGATCTGACATGTCCGGGGTTGAAATGTTACTCGAGGGTTGCCCACGGGCACTCTCTTGATGCCAAGCATGGGTAGCTTTGGGAGAAAACGAAGAAACGCGGGACGATGGAAGAAATGAGATCGGCCTTCGACTTTGAAAATTAATGTGATTTCTGAACAATTTGCTGGAGCACCATTGACATGCCCCGGTTTGAAATGTTACTCGAGGTGCACCACTGGCTTATGCTTAATACAAGACGTGGGTAGGTTAGGGCGAAGAAAGATGCTGGGCGACCAAAGAAATCGGTTTGACCTTTGACCTTAGTAATTAGTTATATCGGGTAACATTATGATACGGCACAAGTCACGTCAAATGTCACCCACTTAGTGCAAATTGAGCCCATAGCGACAAATCACGAGGACTTTGAAAAATCCAAACTAGCCTTTGACCATGAGGTTTAGCATTGACATATCCAGGTTTAAAAATGCTCCTCGAGGGTTCACCATGGGCTGTCACTTGACATCCATTGATACGATTGTCCATTCGTGATACCGTACCACAAGACAACACGAATGACACAACACGAATGACATCCATTTTCTGCAAATTGAAGTCATAGCGCCGCAACGCAATAACATCAAAGAACTTAATCAAACATTTGACCTTGACATGTTCCGGTTTGAAATGTTACTCAAGTGTTCACCACAGATTATTGCTTGATACCAGATTTGGATAAGTTTGAGAGAAAACGAAACAATTGGCGACCGAAGTATCAGCTTGGCCTTTGTCTTTTATACATAGTTCGGTTGCTTAGCTTTCTGATACTGCATAGCAAGACACGTCGAATGACGCTCATTTGATTGAAATTGAAGCGATATCAACCGAACCTTGCGTTCGGTCGATGTCGCTTCAATATCGCTATCTAATAAATGAAGCTAACCTTTGGCCTAGACGTTTTACATTAACATGTACGACTGTTACTTGTATGCCGCAGTATGGTTCACCACAGGCTATTACTTGATATCAAATCTGGGCAAGTTTGGGTGAAAATGAAAAAAATGGGAGGTGACCGAAGAAACTGGCTTACGTTGAACCTTGACCGTTAAAGTGGTAAAGCAAAACCTATACAGGTCCTTCCAGCGTGTTCAGTGCTAATCGCTTCAAACGACGATAAACTCGTCGCTGAATGCCGATGCCAATACAAATACGCCTCTAGCGAACTCGTCGCTGAATACGAATGCGAATACGACGTTAACTTGACGTACGTGCTTAAGGCCGTCCATGACTTCTCTCAGTTATCTTGAAGATGCCCAAGAACACACAGAGTCGCATTTATTCAAGATATATCAATATGTGAACAGGAGAACGTAGCCTAAGACGGATACAGCCTAGCGATATTGCAAACGTGTTGCCTAGCAGAGCACATTTTTTTTTCACCCAAGCGAAAACAGAAGATGGTCAAGGTTCATGTTCTTCAAGAATGGCCTGGAAGCAGAAATTTCTAACGTTTGGTGACTTACTATTTCGAGATTTTGTGACGACAGATAGACTGTGAAGCTCGTTTATTGGCTACATTGGCAATATTGCTGGTGTTTCTCTTGCGTATATATTTTGACTATCAATAGTTAAACAGAACTTTCGCGGCGATGATACTCAGGTAGCGGGGCTTGGGGGGACGCGGAAAATAATTGGGGGGGGGGGGACAAATCGCCGCTTTTCAGAAATTGTGGGGGACATGTCCGCCCATCCCCAATGGTTACACCCATGGGTGGAGGACACCTAAACGCCAACGGGTTATCAGTCAGATGGTTGATCAATGGAATAGGTCCCCTGGTTCTTGCTGGACCATTAGCAGTTCATCTCTTAGATCATGCTTGTAAATATGGAATTATACAGTAAAAGATACCTACCTGTGGATTCAGTACCGGTCTACGAATATGTACTGCTGAAGCGAGTTGCTACGGTAGCACAATGGAATCGATAGTTTCTACAGAACTCAGGGTGTGGCATTGATTGTGGTTTCAGTCTTTTATTTTCCCATCTTATAGCATCTTTTTCAGATTCAGACTTAACCCATATGGGTTGCTGTGGCTCTACTAATCATTCAACCTTTATGTAAATATGGCGTTATCGAACATGTTTACGGCATACAGAAATTATATTTGCCGCAGGCATACCCACTGGCGTAGGCGTAACTAGCATGACACCACAATTGGCTTGAAGCATGTCAAATTATATCCTGGGTGTGTTTAGATATGTATGTAGACCTATTGTAGGAGCCGGTTAATTATTTCCCCCCTTTATCGCTGGCAAGTCTATCCAAAGATCAGTGGGACAACAATGGAAAAGCGAGTCACCGACGTTCAACCAACAAAGAGATGATGGATATTGTTTCATGAACGCATTCGTAGCCACCCTCTCCACTCCCCACGCAAACTAAATCATGCAGAATTCAATTTTCGACTGGGATATGAATACGACCGCGACCATTAGACATTAGCATACGTCGGCTGGCGGCCGGCGTGCGACAGTCGCCCTTCGCGCCCTCGGCCCGAACGGCGTTCGATCGGTTATGAATCTGGCAATATTCGGCGCTAACGACGCGTGTGATTTATGGCCAAAGTCGCGGGGCAGGGGGTGTTCGGCTGCGGATGAGGCGAAAAATCACTCATTCTGGTGTGCCAGCCAGACGGAAGAGGCGGCCGCCGAGAGTGGATGTCGCCGACAATGCTGCCGCTGACGAGGAACGGGGCGGCCGATGTCGCCGTGACAAAGGGATCAAGGGCCCGCCAGAGTGCCATGGGGTGGGTGCGAAGTCACGCGTCGTTCACCGCACCAGTCGGCCGACCATTGAGAGCGACCCGCATGCCGAACGGGCCTGTTATCCCCTATCGGCAGAGTGAGATTGCTCCCCAGGATGTTTCGAATTCTGTTCTAGCTGAACGAAGCCCAGGTCAGCAAACCAGTTCGGGCTGAACACGTCTTCTCCTCGATGACAACGTAAGCGTGTGGGTGCACGCTTCCAAACGACCTGACCTCTCCCAGTGGCGTTGCAAGCCTCCAATGACGACCTGACCTCTCCCAGTGGCGTTGTGAGCCTCAAATGACGACAGTCCAGTAACAACCTGACCTCTCCCAGTGGCGTTATAAGCCTCCAATGACGACCTGACCTCTCCCAATGACGTTGTGAGCCTCAAATGACGACAGTCCAGTAACAACCTGACCTCTCCCAGTGGCGTTATAAGCCTCCAATGACGACCTGACCTCTCCCAGTGGCGTTGTGAGCCTCCAATGACGACCTGACCTCTCCCAGTGGCGTTATAAGCCTCCAATGACGAGCTGACCTCTCCCAGTGGCGTTATAAGCCTCCAGTCACGATCTTATTTTTATCGGTGATGTTGCACGCCTCGAGTGCCCACCTGAACATTGGCCATCTATAACAGTTTTTGTTTTCGAGGAGCCGAGTACGTTCGCTCTGAATTCGCCCAGCCCGCCTCTGATAATTCTTCTGTCTATGCTGATGGCAGATCGATTCGATGACGATAGATCGATTCGCCTCTGACGACTTAGCTTCGTCTCCTCTGATAATATGAATCCGCGTCCTCCGACGCTCTGACTCCGCGTCCTCCGATGTTCTGTCTCCGTGTCCTCCGATGTTCTGTCTCCGTGTCCTCCTATGATCTAACAGCATTTCTGGTGACTACACCATCTCTGATGAATCAGCTCAATCTCTGACAATCTGACTCCATCTATGACGATTCGATGCTTCCCAAGCTCACGATTTGATCCATGTTCGGGCCGATCGGACCCAATTGACGATCCGGCTCCATCTCTGACGATCCGGCCTGATCTCTGACCATTTGACTCTGTCGCCGGCGACTCAGCGCTCCGCGCTGGCTCCCTTGGCGCCGGAAGCGTTCCGGAACTCGAAGGCATCAGAGCACGAGACGGAAGCGGCGCGCAGCGATGGACGTGCGCCATAATTATTAATGGCTGACGAAGCAGGCGGCGGTGGCGGCGGCAGCGGCCGACTGGCCGGAACGGCCCGGAAGGCGGTCTCCGCCGACAGTTAATGCCGCTCGCCTCGTGGTGTCAGCCGATCATGTGATGTCAGCCGGTCATGTGATGTCAGTCGGTCATGTGATGTCAGTCGGTCATGTGATGTCAGCCGGTCATGTGATGTCAGCCGATCATGTGATGTCAGCCGGTCATGTGATGTCAGCCGGTCATGTGATGTCAGCCGATCATGTGATGTCAGCCGGTCATGTGATGTCAGCCGATCATGTGATGTCAGCCGGTCATGTGATGTCAGTCGGTCATGTGATGTCAGTCGGTCATGTGATGTCAGCCGGTCATGTGATGTCAGCCGGTCATGTGATGTCAGCCGGTCATGTGATGTCAGCCGGTCATGTGATGTCAGCCGGTCATGTGATGTCAGCCGGTCATGTGATGTCAGCCGGTCATGTGATGTCAGCCGATCATGTGATGTCAGCCGATCATGTGATGTCAGCCGGTCATGTGATGTCAGCCGATCATGTGATGTCAGCCGGTCATGTGATGTCAGCCGATCATGCGGAGTGTGCAGACGATATGTTGACTGCCAACTCACCGCCCAATGGGTGATATGAGCTCAGGTCTCTCTTTCCCCTCTCCCGCTCTCTTTTTTTCTCTCTCTTTGTATCCCCCTATCTCTCTCTCTCTCTCCCCCCCCCCCCCCCCCCCCCTCCCCCCCCCCCCCCCCCCCCCCCCCTCTCTCTCTCTCTCTCCCTCTCTCTCTCTCTCTCTCTCTCTCTCTCTCTCTCTCTCTCTCTCTCTCTCGGGCTTCGCCCAATCACGGACAGCTTTGAGTGCGCTAATGAAAAACATCACAGGAAAAAATGGTTCGAGGATCTTTTTAAAGAGCGCACTTTGCTAGCCGCATAAATTCGTTACTGCTAAAACCGAATGTTAAACTATTCCACAGGTCACTGGTACCCGATCCCCGTGTCTATATGCCGAATCCCAAAATTATAGGGTGATTCCGCCAACTCCCATATCTCCGCCAGCTCCCAACTTCCCTCTCCAGCTCACACGTCTCTCCGCCAGCTCCCATCCCTCCCCTACAGCTCACATGTCTCTCCGCCAGCTCCCATCTCCCCCCTCCAGATCACGTCTCTCCGCCAGTCCCCACTCCAGATCACGTCTCTCCGCCAGCTCCCCCTCCAGATCACGTCTCTCCGCCAGTCCCCACTCCAGATCACGTCTCTCCGCCAGCTCCCCCTCCAGATCACGTCTCTCCGCCAGCTCCCCCTCCAGATCACGTCTCTCCGCCAGCTCCCCCTCCAGATCACGTCTCTCCGCCAGCTCCCCCTCCAGATCACGTCTCTCCGCCAGCTCCCCCTCCAGATCACGTCGCTCCGCCAGCTCCGCAGCGCCCGACGGCCCGCCCGAAAAATACCTCGGGCTCACGTCATCACGAGACGACAAAGGCAGAGAGATGGACGAGGCGCCGCACCCTTCTGCAGATCCTCCGACCAAGCCTCGGACTGGCATGCCGGTGCCCAGTAAGGCAATCACATTGAGAGTTGGGGGCGGAGCGGGCGAGCGCAAGTCGCACAGCCGAGACGAGCGCCGCCTTGTGCGGACTGAAACCACTTGACGTGGATCGGAGTCGCTGAGACCGGCCACCTCGCGCCATGGATCGGTGGCCGACAACCGTCGTGGACGACGCAGGCGGTACAATGGCTCGTCCGAAGTCGGTGGCTTCTCCGATCTGTGGTTTATGCATCCCATTTAGTTGGTGATCAATTACAATCGTCGCCTTATTGCGAGCACCCTTCCTACCCTTGCATTCCACCGTGCTGTGTAGAAGCCAATGCAGATAAATGTACCAAAATGCGCTTCACATCAATGTTTAGCTAGCTTCGGACTTGGTCGTACACTGCCCGCCAGCAATGCTGCGCGAACGAATCAGCATCACCATTATTAGCTGCACACAGCTCCAATCATCTGAGATACTTTGGGGAGTGCTTGCGGTGAATAGGTGTCATACACGAGCAACACGACTCGGGCGTCGGAGTCCTCCTGTGTGAACATTGCTGGGTCACCACAGCCGAGTCACCACAGCCGGATCATCACAGCCTGGTCACCACATCACCACTGCCGGGCCACCACTGCCGGGCCACCACTGGCGGGTCACCACAGCCGGATCATTACAGCCTGGTCACCACATCACCACTGCCGGGCCACCACGGCCGGGTCACCACAACCGGGCCACCACAGCCGAGTCACCACAGCCGGGTCATCACAGCCTGGTCACCACATCACCACTGCCGGGCCACCACTGGCGGGCCACCACTGCCGGGTCACCACATCACCATTGCCGGGCCACCACTGCCAGGCCACCACTACCGGGCCACCACTACCGGGTCACCACTGCCGGGTCACCACAGCCGGGTCACCACAGCCGGGTCACCACAGCCGGATCATCACAGCCTGGTCACCACATCACCACAGCCGGGCCACCACTGCCGGGCCACCACTGCCGGGTCACCACGGCCGAGTCACCACAGCCGGGTCACCACTGCCGGGTCACCACATCACCATTGCCGGGCCACCACTGCTGGGTCACCACGGCCGGGTCACCACAGCCGGGCCACCACTGCCGGGTCACCACATCACCATTGCCGGGCCACCACTGCCGGGTCACCACATCACCATTGCCGGGCCACCACTGCTGGGTCACCACGGCCGGGTCACCACATCACCACTGCCGGATCATCACAGCCTGGTCACCACATCACCACTGCCAGGCCACCACTGCCGGGTCACCACATCACCATTGCCGGGCCACCACTGCCGGGTCACCACATCACCATTGCCGGGCCACCACAGCCGGGTCACCACTGCCGGGTCACCACTGCCGGGTCACCACAGCCGGGTCACCACAGCCGGGTCACCACAGCCGGATCATCACAGCCTGGTCACCACATCACCACACCCGGGTCACCACAGCCGGGCCACCACTGCCGGGCCACCACGGCCGGGTCACCACTGCCGAGTCACCACTGCCGGGTCACCACATCACCATTGCCGGGCCACCACTGCCGGGTCACCACATCACCATTGCCGGGCCACCACTGCCGGACCACCACTGCCGGGCCACCACTGCCGGGTCACCACTGCCGAGTCACCACTGCCGGGCCACCACTGCCGAGTCACCACTGCCGAGTCACCACTGCCGGGTCACCACTGCCGGGCCACCACTGCCGGACCACCACTGCCGGGCCACCACTGCCGGGTCACCACTGCCGAGTCACCACTGCCGGGTCACCACGGCCGGGCCACCACTGCCGGACCACCACTGCCGGGCCACCACTGCCGAGTCACCACTGCCGGATCATCACAGCCGGGTCACCACATCACCACTGCTGGGTCACCACTGCCGGGTCACCACTGCCGGGCCACCACATCACCACTGCCGGATCATCACAGCCTGGTCACCACATCACCACTGCCAGGCCACCACTGCCGGGTCACCACATCACCATTGCCGGGCCACCACTGCCGGGTCACCACATCACCATTGCCGGGCCACCACTGCCGGACCACCACTGCCGGGCCACCACTGCCGGGTCACCACTGCCGAGTCACCACTGCCGGGTCACCACTGCCGAGTCACCACTGCCGGGTCACCACGGCCGGGCCACCACTGCCGGACCACCACTGCCGGGTCACCACTGCCGGGCCACCACTGCCGGGTCACCACTGCCGGACTACCACTGCCGGGCCACCACTGCCGGACCACCACTGCCGGGCCACCACTGCCGAGTCACCACTGCCGGATCATCACAGCCGGGTCACCACATCACCACTGCTGGGTCACCACTGCCGGGTCACCACTGCCGGGCCACCACTGCCGGGTCACCACTGCCGGACCACCACTGCCGGGCCACCACTGCCGGGTCACCACTGCCGGGCCACCACTGCCGGGCCACCACTGCCGGGCCACCACTGCCGAGTCACCACTGCCGGATCATCACAGCCGGGTCACCACATCACCACTGCCGGGCCACCACTGCCGGGTCACCACTGCCGGGTCACCACGGCCGGGTCACCACTGCCGGGTCATCACAGCCGGGTCACCACATCACCACTGCCGGGCCACCACTGCCGGGTCACCACTGCCGGGCCACCACTGCCGGGCCACCACTGCCGGACCACCACTGCCGGGCCACCACTGCCGGGTCACCACTGCCGGGTCACCACTGCCGGGCCACCACTGCCGGGCCACCACTGCCGGGCCACCACTGCCGGGCCACCACTGCCGGGCCACCACTGCCGGGTCACCACTGCCGGGTCACCACTGCCGGGTCACCACTGCCGGGTCACCACTGCCGGACCACCATTGCCGGGCCACCACTGCCGGACCACCACTGCCGGACCACCACTGCCGGGCCACCACTGCCGGGCCACCACTGCCGGGTCACCACTGCCGAGTCACCACTGCCGGGTCACCACTGCCGGGTCACCACTGCCGGACCACCACTGCCGGGCCACCACTGCCGGACCACCACTGCCGGGCCACCACTGCCGAGTCACCACTGCCGGATCATCACAGCCGGGTCACCACATCACCACTGCTGGGTCACCACTGCCGGGTCACCACTGCCGGGCCACCACATCACCACTGCCGGATCATCACAGCCTGGTCACCACATCACCACTGCCAGGCCACCACTGCCGGGTCACCACATCACCATTGCCGGGCCACCACTGCCGGGTCACCACATCACCATTGCCGGGCCACCACTGCCGGACCACCACTGCCGGGCCACCACTGCCGGGTCACCACTGCCGAGTCACCACTGCCGGGTCACCACTGCCGAGTCACCACTGCCGGGTCACCACGGCCGGGCCACCACTGCCGGACCACCACTGCCGGGCCACCACTGCCGGGTCACCACTGCCGGACCACCACTGCCGGGTCACCACTGCCGGATTACCACTGCCGGGCCACCACTGCCGGACCACCACTGCCGGGCCACCACTGCCGGGTCACCACTGCCGGACCACCACTGCCGGGTCACCACTGCCGGATTACCACTGCCGGGCCACCACTGCCGGGCCACCACTGCCGAGTCACCACTGCCGGATCATCACAGCCGGGTCACCACATCACCACTGCTGGGTCACCACTGCCGGGTCACCACTGCCGGGCCACCACTGCCGGGTCACCACTGCCGGGTCACCACGGCCGGGCCACCACTGCCGGATCATCACAGCCGGGTCACCACATCACCACTGCTGGGTCACCACTGCCGGGTCACCACTGCCGGGCCACCACTGCCGGGTCACCACTGCCGGGTCACCACGGCCGGGTCACCACTGCCGGATCATCACAGCCGGGTCACCACATCACCACTGCTGGGTCACCACTGCCGGGTCACCACTGCCGGGCCACCACTGCCGGGTCACCACTGCCGGGCCACCACTGCCGGGCCACCACTGCCGAGTCACCACTGCCGGATCATCACAGCCGGGTCACCACATCACCACTGCTGGGTCACCACTGCCGGGTCACCACTGCCGGGCCACCACTGCCGGGTCACCACTGCCGGGCCACCACATTACCACTGCCGGGCCACCACTGCCGGGCCACCACTGCCGGACCACCACTGCCGGACCACCACTGCCGGGTCACCACTGCCGAGTCACCACTGCCGGGTCACCACGGCCGGGTCACCACAGCCGGGTCACCAAGGCGCCGATGGCGGTGCCCGGGAGGCGGGACGGCGGCCGGCGCGGCCGGATTAAGCCGGTGCCGCTGCCTCGGCTGATGTACTCGACACAGCGGCTGACGGACGAGCCGGCCGGCTGGGGGGTCAGACGGCCCGGGGGCGGCGTGTGACGGACAGGGGGTGACAGGGGGCGGGGTCGGCGGCCGACAGGCGCCGTCGGGGACCCGCCCGCTCCGACTTAATCCCACGCCACTGTTTCACAAGCTGTCGGCTCACGCACCGAGTCGGCGGTGAGCGGAAGTCAAGCTGGTGATGGATTCGGTGCAATCACGTGTATCCGCGGCGGCCGAGAATGTCCAGCGCGACGGCGGACACCGGCTGACAGGTCAGGCCGTTTCCGGTGGGAAAATACATTGAAACGTTCACGGAAAGCGGTCCTTCAGACCAGAACAGTGTTCGCTGCCGGCGCTGAGGCTCGGCGACATGCCGGGTGTTCCGTACATCGGACGAGAGCCACATGCCACTGCAAAGCGTCAGCCACGGTACTGCCAGATGCATTGAATATCGGAATCGATGTGTTGTTTTTGCCATGAGAGCTGCGCACCAGTGATGCGATCTCTTGGTGGATTCCCGAATCGCGGATTTGAAATTAGTTCTGAGATTCGAATCGCGAATATCAATACATTATCTATGCGGAGATCCTTCAATATCGGTGTGAATTCTTCCTGAAGTTTTCACCATGTAGCATTGCGCATGCTGCGGTTTTACCAAAACCATTATTTGAATGGGTTAGCTTGCCAATACCAGCCACCTTTTACATTATTAACTTCTTAATTTACAACTGTGACCTCACGGGTGATCTATGCGTCTTGCGTCTCGTCTCTATGCGTCTTGCAGCATAAGGTTGATGAATGCTGGATGGGATCATATAACGTGTTCCCAGTCTCGTTCTGAGCTCCGTGAATTACTATTTTCACGATCACGGAGTGCATGGGGCAGAAAAAACGTTGCCGCGTAGTTATTCCTACTGACGGCCTTCCTGATCCAATACGAGCTGCTCCAGCTGAGCGATGTGGGCCAGTTCGGCGTGCCGCCCATACCGGTGTGTGTGTGTGTGTGTGTGTGTGTGTGCATGTCGCGTCAATGCATTTGGGTGCACCTTCAACAGCAGCCAATAGCCAGCAATCCATGGTCAGTGTTGGCCACCACCCCATGGGCAGTGATGGCCAGCAGCCCATGACCAGTGTTGTTCACCAGCCCATGACCAGTGTTGTTCACCAGCCCGTGACCAGTGTTGGCCAGCAGCCCATGACCAGTGTTGTTCACCAGCCCATGGTCAGTGTTGGCCAGCAGCCCATGACCAGTGTTGTTCACTAGCCCATGGTCAGTGTTGGCCACCACCCCATGGGCAGTGATGGCCAGCAGCCCATGACCAGTGTTGTTCACCAGCCCATGACCAGTGTTGTTCACCAGCCCATGACCAGTGTTGGCCAGCAGCCCATGACCAGTGTTTGCCAGCAGCCCATGGGCAGTGCTCCGCAGTTGGAAGCTCATTGTCAAGTTCTATGAGTCAGCAGTGTTGATGACTGACCGGCCGATGCCGAACACAAGTGAGCACAAGCGCAGCTGCTTCAGACTAGTTCCCGTTCTGACGTGATAGTAGTCCCGAACATCCACGATTAGAATTAAAGAAAGACACCATTAGACTCATATTGCAAGTTCTGGATGGGTAGCTGCAGACGCCTGGGACATGCCGAATGTAGCCATTATCAATGAATATGTTACCAGTGGCTTGATCGGTGGTGGTGACGTGGCCAGGCGTGGTCATCTTCATTGCAGCTATGTAATACGCCCCACCTGGGATGGATCGGAAATAGCATCTGCATAAATTCGGCGGGACAGCTCGCTGTTGGTGGGTCCCTATTATCGGTATCGTATCCACTATCGGTGTCGTATCCACTGACGGTGTTGTATCCACTATCGGTGTTGTATCCACTATCGGTGTTTGCCAATGTCAGTGTCTCCCGCTGTCGGTGTCTCTCACTGCCGGTGTTGTACCCACTGTCGGTGTCTCCCACATTTGGTGTCTCCCACAGTTGGCGTCTTCCACTGCCGGTGTCTCCCACTATCGGTGTTGTATCCCACTGTTGGTGTTTCCCACTGCCGGTGTCTCCCACTGTCGGTGTTGTACCCACTGTCGGTGTCTCCCACATTCGGTACCGTATCCACTGGCGGTGTCTCCCACTGTCGGTGCCGTACCCACTGGCGGTGTCTCCCACTATCGGTGTGGTATCCACTGTCGGTGCCGTACCTACTGTCAGAGTCATACCCACTGCCGGTGTCTCCCACTGTCGGTGTTGTACCCACTGTCGGTGTCTCCCACATTTGGTGTCTCCCACAGTCGGCGTCTCCCACTGCTGGTGTCTCCCACTGTCGGTGTCTCCTACTGTCGGTGTTATACCCACTGCCGGTGTTGTACCCACTGTCGGTGTCTCCCACATTCGGTGCCGTACCCACTGGCGGTGTCTCCCACTATCGGTGTGGTATCCACTGTCGGTGCCGTACCTACTGTCAGAATCATACCCACTGATGGTGTCTCCCACTATCGGTGTGGTATCCACTGTCGGTGTCTCCCACTGTCGGTGTCTCCCACTGTCGGTGTCTCCCACTATCGGTGTGTTATCCACTGACGGTGTCTTCCACTGTCGGTGTCTCCCACTGTCGGTGCCTCCCACTATCGGTGTGGTATCCCACTGTCGGTGCCGCATCCATAGCGGGACAGTTGGGACGGCACCGATGGTAGGTGTGGAGCCGTCAGTGCGCACTCCCCACCCTCCTACCCTCCCCACTGGGTCGTGCACCCTCTCCTGCGCGCCGGCTAACAATGAGATAACTTTCTGGCCCGCGAAAGTGAGACAGTTCAGGTCAAGTAAATCACCCACCGACGTCAAAACAGCACTTACTTATGCCAACTACTGATGTCACAACAGCACCCACTGATGTCATGACAGCATCCACTGATATCACAACAGTACCCACTGATATCACAACAGCACCCACTGATATCACAACAGCACCCACTTTTGTCACCCACTGATCTCACAACAGTACCCACTGATGTCACCAACTTACATCAGAACATAACTCACTGATGGCACCCACTGATGTCACCCACTGCTGTCACAATAGCACCCACTGAGGTCACCCACTGACGTCGCAACCTCACACACTGATGTTACACACTGGTGTCACAACACCACCCACTGATGTCACAACAACATTAAAGCCAACTACGGAGATATACAGCGCAGCATTTGCGTGTCCGCTCGGGACGCACGTGTTGACTATAGCCTGCCGGATGATGCTGCCGAAAAACTGCGCCCGCAAACGAGCGGGAGATGTCCAACATGCTTTACAGGATCACAATGAGTTGGATGGGTCCGTCCGCGAAGAACATGTTGAGATCGCAAACATCAGGAGGTGGCTCAGACGTAAAAGATTCGCTGCTACCTGGCAGTGTAACAGGAGAGCCCGGGGCATCACTTGGGCCGCAGGTGTCCCCGCTTCCAAAATGTTAGATGAAAAGCTCGTCGCGGGTGCTTAGGCAGGCTTCGCAGGGAACTTCAGCGTTAACAAACTAGCCCCGCCTGCTTCTAGCGGATCACCCAGAACATTATTTCTGAGTGGGTCAAGCAATGCGAACTAAATGGCTTCCAAGTGGGCCAAAGCACGCAACGAAAATCAAACTTTGGAAAAATGAATGCAGACTATAAACTGGGCAGCTTAACAACAACAACAAAAACGGCTGGGAGCCGATGACTTGTGATTTGCCGTCCGTTGTGATGAAAGACTTAGCAAGCTCTCGCATTTTCGTCGGAGATCACACATTTCGGTGCCTGTTGTAATCAGGAAAAGGCACCCATGAACATCTACGCAATTAATCAGCCACGGTCGTGGGCGCTGAAGACTAGGCCTCAGGGCCTGGTGCACCAATAACCAGACAGAAGGTTAGGCAAATGCATCCACGCCCCATCCTACCGCTCAAGTGTTCTGGGACGCGTCCGGGACGTGTTCCGGAAGGTGTTTATGGACGTGTTCCGGGGCGTAAAGCAGAGGTGGAGACCATGCTTCATGTATATGGCCCACAATTTATTCCGCGTTCAGAATACCTAGAGTACACCCAATTTTTCCTTGAGCAGACGGGTGTTGAACAGTTTTGTGTTTGTTTAATCGCAGTCATTGTTGTTATTGTCACCGTTATCAAACCAAATCCACAAATGGGTTATCCTATTGCCTTTCGTCACACAAGAAGTCGGAACATACAAATGCAAAACAATGAAGTATGCATGGAAATACGCACACATACTGGGCACATAAAAGATGATACACAGGCGCACAGACGGCATAAAAGATGGCCAAGAATTTACACAGATAAGTATATATGCATAGCATGACTAGATTGTGATGACTCCGACATAGCTACCGTGAAAGATGCCGTTTCATTTTCAGCTTCAATACAGCAACCGAAGTAGCATTACCCGATACGACATGTTTGCTGTAAGATGCACACGCCCGATATATGCCTGCTCGCTTTCCGCAGTTTGTTTTGATGCGTAGAAGGTCACAACTTGACCTTTGAACAGTTCGATCATTGCTCCACCATGCCTCCCTGTCCAACGCACCGAGATATGACGCCGCGGTTGTATGCCATCTGTCTGTTCAGTGAGATGGACTCTTGTGTGACACAAGCACCTTGTGGAGGAGGTAAACGTCATGGCGCGCTGCGAGGTCAGCGGCAGACATCCAATGAACGCTTTCTGCGTAAACATCCGAATGGCATTCCAGCGTGTACGTTGGCAATATTTAATCGGCTTGAATACATTCGCCATAGTACTCCTTAATATTTTCTTTTCTATCTTTCTTAGGAGTTCCTAGTGCCTTTGATAAATACTTTGAGTAGATAATGATGTCAATGCGTATTAACGACATATTGATATAAGTCACGGTTAAAAAGTAAGCGCGTTGGCCGACGGACAATGTAGAGCCATCACGGTCTTGTTAGCATTCCATTGGAGTTGTCCCGCTCTTTTCTGGACGAGGTTTGAACCGAACAGAACTGCTCATCTTAGTAGCGTATTTTGTTGCTCGGCCACCTTTTCATCTCAATAATTCTTAATGTTGCCAGTTTGACCATTGTTTATGCCACAAAATGGTGTTTAAAGCTCTGCTCGTGCGACACTCAATACCGCACCACGCATGACAAACACAGCAACACCACACTCCCCACAGCACTCCAGCCGTGCGACACTCAATACCGCACCACACATGACAAACACAGCAACACCACACTCCCCACAGCACTCCAGCCGTGCGACACTCAATACCGCACCACGCATGACAAACACAGCAACACCACACTCCCCACATCACTCCAGCCGTGCGACACTCAATACCGCACCACGCATGACAAACACAGCAACACCACACTCCCCACAGCACTCCAGCCGTGCGACACTCAATACCGCACCACACATGACAAACACAGCAACACCACACTCCCCACAGCACTCCAGCCATGCGACACTCAATACCGCACCACACATGACAAACACAGCAACACCACACTCCCCCCAGCGCTCCAGCCGTGCGACACTCAATACCGCACCACACATGACAAACACAGCAACACCACACTCCCCACAGCACTCAAGCCGTGCGACACTCAATACCGCACAACACATGACAAACACAGCAACAGAGGTGAGGCTAAAATGCTGGAGCATGTGTCAAGTAAACAAGAAGCAAACAGATAACGCCCTTCAACCACGCCCGCTGCAGATCCATTCAGATCCTGCCACACGCCAAGCTGGCAACGGTCAGTTCACAGCAAACCATCACAAGCACAAACATGTGATGGATAGCTTTGGGTTTCCATGACTCAACTGACCCGTGTGTGACAATTCACCGCCAGAGGGTGCTGGTCACGTGGCTGGCTGGTCACACGACCTTTCCACGCGGTAACAAACATTCGAAACCGCGGCGTAGAAACACAGTGGAGAGTGCAGACGGGTTTCTGCTACTTAGACTAGCATCAACATGTGTGTCTTATGTTGCAGCTAATGACTGACGCTGCTTCGTGTGCACTGATGCCCTGTTGGACAACGCCCGTCCCACAACAACAGCGAGCGTTGAACCTACTCTACCTAATCATCATGCCGTCCAGCTGGGCGAAAAAGTGTTTTTTGAACACAAAGGTAAGATGTCAAATCTTGCGAGGCCTATAGACGACGATATTCCTCTTGTCGTGCTTCTTCTCTTATGCACAACTACAGAAAGCACGGAGTACCATTCCCTGGTTCATGGGTCATGGGATTGGGTATTCACCAGGCCGATGCCATCAGAGCCATCTATGGCCAGATTTTCGAAGTTGTTCCGCCCATACTGCGCGCCGGTTGCTCTGGCGGTGTCCCCTGGCGGAGAGATGGCGTACTGCTATCGCATCTGCTCCGGTCGAGGGTCTTGGAAGCAGAACTGGACATAGAGGGGAAACATGGGGTATGTCCCCACCCACGTGAAAATGTTGAGTCACTTGGAATGGAAAAGCCGCCTGCCTGGAGAGGCCCCAATGCAGCCCTTTTCTCTGAACACATTTGTCAGCCGAAAACCTCTCTGAGAGGAAAAGTCGCCGTATGAGAAGTTCGAGTGTACCACAGCCTACGCCACCGTTCAACAAGTTTCAGCCGAAGACGCACCCCCAGGGACTCTTTCAGTGACATCTATCCAAGTAAATCGCGCCCCTCTAGATGAGTGCCCCGCCGCCATGCAAATTCATGGATCCCCATGCTAAGCGACATGGTCTCTCCTAGAGAGACAGAGAGGGAGGATGGAGAAAGATAGTTCTTCTTTTGACATCGAAGAGTGGGCTGTCATCCCTCTCCCTACTCTACCAGAGGGTATGCTCTGATAGAGTGTAAGGTTGAAATCAACACGTGCACAGGGGCGAAATTTACGTTTATAATGAATAGCAAAGAATATCAAAATATGCGTGTGTGCCGCATAGGAGGGACGCCAAACGTCGTGTTGCAGAACGTCGTGGGCTGTGGGTCTCGCCGAGCCATATTTACCGATGTGCGGGCAACTACCACATTGTGTAAAATCAGCCCAACAACTCGCCCCACCCTTCCAGGTAGGTCAACGAAGGAATCCGTTTAATGGCATTTCACTGGAGGATGCAGCCCTTGGATGTAAGGATTCGAATACATCTTAACTCGAAGAACAATTTCCCGCATAGTGATCGGAAAATGTATTCTTTTCAGATGCATTATCGGTGAAGCTAATAAAACGCTGCATCTGAATATTTATAGAGGAACATGCGCGGAGATCGAAACGCATTGAAATAGCCGGTGTATATAATCCCGTGTCAGAAACTGCAAATATTGAACAAGCTTAGGATGAGCCTGGAGAGACCCGAGTCCCCCCCAAAGACTTACGGAACTACACCTATGCGTGTGTCAAGGACCTAATTGTCAATGTCAAAAGCCCACTGACGCTCACAAACAGGGGTGTGGTTCCTCAAAAAGGACTGCGAGCGTCCAAGTGTTTTTGGAATTGATTCGGTCTGCTGTGCCCCTGTGACCTCAGTGTTTAGTTTTAGGAATTATATCTGAAACCAAGCACTATTATGGGCATAATCTGCTCACGTCGTCTGTTGTATTCCCCCGCCCCGTCTCATTCGTGCCATAGTGCAATTGTTCAAGATTACAAATGATCATAGTCTTAAGATGAAACGTAATAAGGGGAAGGGCCAGTCGAAGAAACCGACGACCGCCAACGCATTTTCTTCCTTAAAACGGAAAAATATATGCCAATCCAAGGGACCTTTCTATGTGCCATATCCGCTTTCCCTTGTGGGTCCAGGTACAATACGCAACTGACAACTCTGATGTAACTCCTGTCATGCTTGACCAGATAATGTCCTTCGAATTAACATTTGATACACACAAACCAGGTGCCTATGTTTTCCTTTCAAATGTTTAATATATTTCCACTTCCTAGATGGTAGTGCTGGGACTACCGTACGTTATTGTCAGCGTTAACGCTGACAATAACGTAACGTTTCGTAACGTAACGTGGGTGTTCCGTGTCGTTGTCATTGAGGGTGGTGGCATTCCTGTTCATTCACTCATGAGTGGCGGCGTGTAAATATGTACATTGTACATACATATATAATATCATAGAATGACGAGTTAGATGATGGTGGTGTTTATGCAACACTAGCAATGCTCGATTACCGTGGAATGTCTGTACTACTGGAATTTCAAATAATTGTGAAGTTCTATTCGAACACATGAGGCACAACCACGATTGGCTGAGAAGTACTTAGGGTGCGCAGGCAGTTCCAACTTTCCTTACGAATATCTTGAGAACTATCCAGCCGATTTTCTGCGGAAAACGGAATTTGATTTCTTGTGACGTGTTCGAAATTGCATTGCAAAAATTTCGAGGAATCTGATAGAGGCGCATATATGAACCAAAACGTTGAGAACATCTTGAATTTACCATGTTCGACTGGTTCTACATCTCGCAAACTAAGTCGTCATTCTGGTAATATTTTACAGCCGCAATTCAAATGAAATCAAATTGATTTTCAAAATAATCTGCGAGTTCATGGCACATTCAACTTGTGCTATATTTTGTGATATTTTCCGTATACGTAATCCTCTTAATTAACATTACTGCCTGAGTTGCAGTTATGTTAATTAAGATAATTACGTTTAATGCTTAATTAATGTTTAATATAACTTTTGATATTGTATCCGTCCGAGCACAACAAATGGCCTCAGAGGCATGTGACGTAAAATATCATAAACCCGCAATGGCATGATCAGCCCATAAAAAACGAGAGTGCAAAAGTCCACGCTTGATCTGATTAGGCGGGGGCAACCACGTCATCTATGGCCCCGAACTACATTCCTATATTGCTTATCGTCTCAAACCTCCATCGTATGATAATGTTACATAGACCATTTGAAGCTGGACCAGGTACTTCATATGCATGAAGTATTACCTATGCAACCAATGCATCTGCATTTGATAGCTAAACTGTTCAGCGTTGCCCTCATAAGTCATGTGGTCTGGTACAGCTGCAATTAATTTAATTCGCCGCTGGTTGTTTATTAGGGCGACAACCCCAGCAGTTCGCATTCGGCAACTGTCCGCATGGCTGTACACTGACAGCGTGCACCCTCAACAGGCGCTTATGATCATGAAGCTCCGCGTTATTGTTGTCTGCTTTCCCTTTCGGTTTCAATACTAACGCAGCTGTCGCCTCCGCCGGGCAATGAATGCTGTTGATTTGTCTAGACTGAATAGATATCGATGAGAGCCACAAAGGTTTAGCTCAACTTATGCATGCATGTCCACACATGCACACACACACACTACATATATACATATGCATATATATAAATATATATATATACTTACATCTATCTATGTATACATATACATATATATATATATATATATATATATATATATATATATATATATATATATATATATATATATATATATATATATATATATGTATATACATATATTTATATCTATACTGTGTGTGTGTGTATATGTGTATGTGTGTGTGTGTGCATGTGTCTCTATGTGTGTGTATTGTGTGTGTGTGTGTGTGTATGTGTGTGTGTGTGTGTGTGTGTCTGTGTGTGTGTGCATTTATTTATTTATTTATTTAACAATACATGCCCTCCACGTGCAGTGGCTATTACGGACAGTCTGGGTCACAGATATTTACAAAGAAAGGATAGATTTGTGGTCAGTAGTGGGAGCAGATGCGCAACAACATTCGTACACCAACATAACACAATACCCATATCACTCTCTGCACTACAAACACCGTGCTTGCAATACTAGCTATAAACGTGTGGCATTCTCGGTTTTCACCATATTTGTGACCGTGTGTGTCCAGCAGGTGTGTGTGTGTGTACTGTGCAGATAAAGTGTGAGCAAGCTGAAATATTTAGTGACGTCCGAATGCATGGTGGGGAACGAATGAGTACTTCTTTGGTACTTGTTTCTTGCCATCTGTGAGTGCAAATAAATTGAATGAAATTATTGACCAAATGCAACCAGAAAAACTATACTATACTCTTTTTAGTTTTAAGCCATTTACCACACACATGCAAAATATATATAGTTTGGTTGTGCGCCCATCACGAGGACAAAGTACAGACTTGAACCTAAGTATCGTTGCCCACCACTACACCGAATTGGAGGGCGCGACGGGATCATGTTTGCAGCGTGGTGTGCGGCTCGATGATGTTTGCAGCTTGCTCCAGTCAGGAGAGGATTTGGACAGAATTCAAAGGTGAGTGCTATTTTGGTGAAGTCGACGTAATTTATCGATGTATTTAGCTTCTGCAATATGCCGGTACATTCCATGATAGTAGCAGCGGCGAAGTTATATTAATTTGTGGCTCCTCAAGCACCTTCGTTTGGCATCTTCCGTTTATGGAGATTCTTCATGCTTGTGGTTTTTCATCTGTCGTTCCTTACCTTGATGCGGTAAGAGCGTGAAATTTGATAAACATTCCTGCCTTTCTTTACTCTACGTCGTGCCGACATTTTCGTGTCTTAATCGCATCACAGGCGGCTCCAGGAATCAATTCTGGAAGGCACTTTTTTACATACATTGGAAAGCTTAGGAAGAGGACGTACATCTGAATATTTTCGCTGTTCAGGTGAAATAACGTTATAACGGGAAATTCAACTGCTCATACTACCTTCTTGATCTATTGAAATGCTTATTTTAAGCCTAATATGTCAAGGGCGGATCAAAGGGAGGCCAAAATTGGTTCAACAAGTTACTCGTTTTACCAAAGTAGTATTAATTACGCTATCATCGAAGGGATGGCTTTATTCTAGTACTTCACGTACTTTGCATGCCCTTATTCATATGATACCACATAGCCAACGAGCTAACTTGTGTATGATACCATTGGCTAACCCATAGAAGTCAAATGGGTATGGTAAGTTCTCTTACCAAAGAATGCAAGCGTTTGAATATCAGAATTGGGTCGCCACAAGTACATATTGATTCAGAGTTTGTACTGAAAGTCAGTGATATGTATCCATACATTTGCGAGAAAAAAATGTATATGGTAAACTTTCGTAGGTGGGTGTAGGAGATAATGGAGCTATAATGGAGCTGGGGACAATAGCAGCCCATGGAAGGTGATAAGACACTTGGTACCAAATTAACTTAACCCCTTTACGGTATGGTTTTGCTAGACCTGAATCTGTAGATTTGGGGAGGTCATTCCAAAACTGTCCCCCTGAGATCTCGGGAATCTATTGGGCCGATTTCAAAACTGAATAGTTCAAGCTAATTTTGCCGGTGAGATCTATATTTTTATGATGTCGAGATGGGCTTTTTTACAATAGCAAAGTCAGGAGGAAAACATGGAGAAAAAAGTAAATCCGTATGGGTCTATATATTCTCAATATTCTCAACTTTTAACATATGACGCCATGGAGTTTGCCCTGAATCAATCCATTTCGGCCTACCCATTCCCTTCGTGTATTTTCCTCCACCCCACCCCCCATCATTTTCAGAAATAAACACACATGCAAAGTAGTCACCAGGGAATCATATTATAAAAGACCCTCATTATAGGCTGGTGCAGGAATTATCAGGTGGGGACATGTTTTCCTTGGAGGTGCTTAGTTCGATCTTTTCATTCGGCGGCAAAATTCGTTGGTCGGGCAGGTTAGGGTGGGGGTGGGGGTGATCTCGAGGATTCCGGGGAGTGCCTTTTCGTTTCAATGGGGCGCCTTTTCCTCTGAAAGGGATGTCTTTGGCTGGAAGATACGTTGAGCGTATTTGTGCATGTTCTAAACACTTCTCGTCATCAACTGGATCTGCCATTGGGAATATTTATCGCTCCCTCACTACTTGTGACGCATTATTACCGTTTGTTCTCCTTCCTCCAAACTTTACAACGCCAACGTAATGATGCCGCTTTCAGAAAACCGGTCGCTTGTTGCCAATTTTGTCTTCCCCTGGATTCGCCTCTGACATGATTTGGCTCAAAATAAGCATTTTTGTAGGTAAACAAGATAATGTGAGCAACTGAATTACAAATTACAATCACCTGAGCAGTAACACGATGATGATATTTAGGCATGCTGTTCCTACGTTTTCGCAACAATCCGTCAGATGTGCCTCCCAATATTTGCCCTGGTGCCGCCTCTGATGTCACGCGATTAAAATTTTGCGACTATAGAAGAAAGTTAGAAAAAAGTCACCGAGTTTCTCCCCCATCACAATTGGGTAGGGGACGGCAGACGAAAAACCAAACCGGGGAAGAGAGCGAAATCCGCTCTCAGCTACCAGATTGGTGAACACGCGCACCCGAAAACCTATCTCATAACGCTAACCGGGGTTTGGGAGATGGGGGGGGTCGGTAGGATCAAATGAGGTCGAGATTCTCCGACGCGAGCCGTTATGCCAACGAAGCCTTTGTGACCTTGAACACATGGCAACTGGGCGGAGGGCCGGTTGGCCGACGTTCGGGAGTATTTGTACCTCGCATTCAAGACTGGAAATATGTGATCAAACCAGTGGCGGGGTGGTCCAGGTTCTTATTTTCTGGACATATGTTCAAACTACTGAAAATGGAAAGTGAGACACTAACACTTAAACCCAACCAGTGCAAAACCAGTGACCCACCCCATCTCTCTGTGACCGGTATCTCTAGCCATGCCCGCAGCTTTCATAATTACGAGCGAGCTCCAAAAGTTTTTTTTGCGTAGGATGTATTATCAATTTGTGAGACAATCAGAAGACTTCATTACAATATCCCTGTTCATGCATGACATCGTCGGAACAGAACAGTAGTGCACGGATTCCGCCTTTTCTCCGGTCATCGTGTTAAAGGGAGAAGAACCCCGTCCTGGACGAGTAATAAGTTTCAGGTCTTAGGATAATTGGAGGAGCATCTGTGAGGAAGAGGCTTCGAGGGACGAGCAGGCTAGAGCTAGCAGTCAAATGCTTATCCGATAGTGTGGGCAGGGCGGGGGCCACCTCCCACTATACCCTTAGCACCCTAAAATACGATGGATTGAGAAATGTTGGAATTTTAACCACGGAAAACCAGAAATTTACGAAGCGCTTCGCGCGCCGGAAGCGTCCTGTGTTTCATCACATTTTTCGGGGTCGCCCCCTCCCCCCGCCCCTTAAGAAGTTTCTGGCCGCACCATTGTTAGCAGTTATTTCTCTCATTATGATGATAAAAATAACTGATGAGACTCGAGGGTTACGTATTTGGATGGTGGCTTTTGTAACAATAACCTAGCTAGTCAGACTCGTGCATATTTCTCAAGGGCCTAAGCTAAGGAAATTGATCCTCTAGGGTCGGATCCAGCGAAGCCAAAGGGAACATGTCCCTTCTCCAATTGGTGAATTTAGACCAAAAATTTGCACCAAAATGAAATTTTCTGTAACTCTAAGGACATTTCCTGATATAGCAGGCCTTAAGCATATGATATATCTGGTCTTAAACAGGGTCGACGCATGTTCATATCCAACGAAGATTTTTTCTTCGAAATCGAGATTATTCATTGCTCCCCAAACCCGGTTTCTAAATGTGAGCGTTTAGCTAAAAGGGGTTCTGGAGTAGAGTAGTAGCGTTAGGCTAGAATGGTTGCGGATTGTAGAGTGGTAGTATTTGTGCTGCAACAGTATGATTCATTGTAAAAGTTAACGATGTAGGCAGTGATATGTCCAAGGAAGCTGTAGAAACATGCAAGACCCTGAGAGGCAGCATAGTTGACACTCGGAGTAGAAGTATGGTGACATTAATCCTTCAATCCTCCAATTCTCCAATGTTGGGAGCGAGTACCGAGTGGTACTCAAGGGCCTGGGTTGTTCATGATTAGATAGCGAGGCTTTGTCTAAAGGGGTCGATATTTGTATACTTGTGCGGATGAATTTTGTATCAAAGTAGACAGTATATTTCTACCTTGATTTTATGGCATGTCGATAGTAGATGCCCGCTTTAGGTGGGCTTCCTTTGAACAAAAAGTGAGTAGAGCTGATAAGGAGGAATGCAGACGTAATTTTGTGAAGGGGGACCTAAAATAAAAAAGGATCCATGAAACAGAGGTTGCTTTCTGCGCGCAATATCCTATTTTGGCCTTGTGAAGATGTACAGATTGCTTGCATCTATTGTATTTGTTTGTTACCAAGGACGGGATGGAGCCAGGCCTGCACTTGGTTGTGTGTTTACTGCTAAATAGTATGTGTATGGAGCTCCTTCGAGGTTTTTCCTGGTCAGAAGACTAGGCAGGTCATGGTGGTTGGTGGAGGGGGGGGGACGGAAGGCTAGGAAAGAAAAGCATAGATTGTCATGCTTTTTCACAAATGTCAGAAGTTTTAAGAACAAGATTAGGGAAATCAAATGCGTGACATCTGACGAGCCTTTTCCGTTATAATTGAGACCAGTCAGATGGCGGGACGGTACCAACCAATCTCCCTGACATACTTCCAGTTCCTATCAATGTGTTATTTTCGTCCAGTGGCGTATTTGAAATCATGCAAAGAGGCTGGGGTGCCAACCAGAATTTTCGAATTGAAGACTGTCGAGTGAGGTTAGCATACACAAATGATGTTAAGGGTTAACAAATTGCAACATGACCTAACCAAACCTAGCCTAGCATCCCATGCAAGGATTTGTTTTATAAATGGTTAAATATAAATGTATCGTTCTTAAAAATATCAAATTGAAAACCTAATGCAATCGAACCCTTTTCGAAAAGTCCAAACAAATTATAATATTTTCCAACTCGGAAAAAAATTAGAACCTTCCTTAGACTAACCAATCCTAGCCCCTTTCTTTTCTTCACGGAGGTTTAAAATGTATGACAAATTTGTCTCGTGAATACCCTAAAGCACAATAATACCAATTGCCCTCCAAAAAGTACACAATGCTAAAGGGAACTTCTCCTTCATACTTCAAGGGCATTTGGAAATTGGAAACAAAAATAGTAAGCAAAAGTATATAGGTATTTAATAAGGGGTATTCTGTTTTTCAGTCACCCATTCTCACCCCGAGAAGTATTCTTGGAGACATCTGCACTCCAATTATGGAACTTTCCACATTTTCAGGAATTATTGCGAGGCTAACTTGACCCCTTACGCCGGACCCCTCCCTAACAACGGCTCCGTGCGCCGTGCATGCCACTTCTGAATGCACTATATGCATGTCCTTGCCGTGACCGTTTCGGTGCGTCGTCTCTTCTGGAAAAAAAGAACAACAAACGTTCTGCCGTTCATAATTCAGGGTTCCGCTACGTTCAGCCCACTTCAGATGTAGGCTATGGCCACTGACGGTGGCACTACTACCAATATAGTCACCCGACGTACTCTGGATTTGGCAGACAACTAGCCAAGCCATTAATAATATTAGTTGCTTTGTTGGCTCAGGCAGACCAGCATCCCCCTTCAGTTTCCCACAAGCAACCCACTCGTCGCCCCACCGCTCGGGGTCATGGCAGACGACACCTAACACATTAGCACCACCAGTACCACCCTGCTCACCCTGCGGCGGCCTAATGCGACACCCACGGCCGATGCCAGATGTCATATCATCTTATCAAAGTATGAACCACGGGTCTCATATGTCAGTGTTTCGCAGCACGGGGAGTCACTGGACTCAAAGACCCCACACTAAATTTTGAGAAAGAAAACAAAACATGCTTAATGGCATGATCCTCTCATAAATACATGATTTTGCAATAGCTTCACAACGAAGGAAACAATTTCGTTAGTCAAGCATACACACCTGGTTTAAAATAATCCACCGAAATATAGAAATGTTACTTATCAATCGCATATAGTCAATACCAAACACATTGGAAGAGAGAACAGTGCTCGGACCGACCGAAAACCTGAAAAATAATGCAATCATGGGTGTGCGCCCTCAGTTTATGAAAGCAGCTACAGGCCTTGGGATCGTAGTGTAGATCCACGGCGCACACTTTCGTACCTTTTTGCTTATTGGGTGGTTCACGACCCACTGTATGCACAATCATGCCTAATAGCGGAGCCCACACTGTGTCGCCAGTGGGCCGCGGGATTCGGAAATATCCAGAGCGGTGCCAGTGTTGAACCCCGGACCTTTGCATCCAGAGTTCAACATCGTAACTACTGGGCCATCCCCACCCCTTGCACACCAACATATTTTTGCTTTCAGACCTGAGACATCCTTCATCCATCTGGAACACCCATCCAAGCTTCGGGCACACCACTTGCAGGACAAAGGGCGCATTCGGCGCCCTGTTAGCCAGTAACTGCCCTTTGACGCCTAAGGGATGGAGGGGCACGGCCCAACGGCCCCCTAAATACGCTAATTTGTGTATGTGTAGCAAAACTGGAATGATTATGGAAGTGAGCTGCAAGGTACAGTGGGATACAATTTCTTATGTCCAAAGGTGCACCGGGTTAGATATTCGTCGCTGCATGATGAAGGGTCCGGTGAACATTCTTCAAATTCGTGCCTACAAGGCAAACGTGTCATTTGTCGAACTCACTGGATAAGAAAGCACTGGATAGCAAGCTATGGTGTCCACGTGTTGCCGCGTTTTTAATCCTGGGGATAAGGACAACAATACATTTCCCGAGGGGCAGTAGGGGAAAATTGGGTAAGACGGGCAGGGTAGGTAAGACGGGCACCAGGCCTGTAGCCTAAACTAGTAACGACATCTATCCCCAACTTAGCGAAGCAATTAGCAAGCTGACTCTCTTTCGGCTAGCAAAGCCACGGGTATGGACATTCCGTCGTTTTCGAGATATTATTCATAAACTAAAACTGTACATTGCTTTCCGAACTGAAAAATATTGTTTTGTAGTGTCCTACGATCGTGTGTTTGAGACTTTTTCGCCCAGCCTCTCACAGAGGCTTAATTTGAAGGGGTCTGATAAGCTGTGTATATCGGTGTTTTGTTCCGGAAAGATGGCGACGAAGGAACTCGTTTTGTATTTGGTGATGCTCGAATGGGGCAAGACGGGCAAATATGAAAAAATTGCCCGTCTTGCCCCATCACATTACTTTTGTACAAAATGTGTTGTAGTATGAGTCAATAAGATCAAATGTAACCTTTTCCTCATTAAATCCTAAAAGAAGAAAAAGTAGTAGTTAAAAGCAGTGTTTCGGAGCCGGATGTTGGTTTTTTCGTCACCGGCTCCGAGGTGGTAACGGCTTCGGAAGTTGAGGGGGCCCATAGGGGTTGGCCGAGGGGCCCCAGGGGCTGGCCGAGGGGGACCACAGGGACGAGATGGGGCTCATAGGGTCGAGAAGGGGGCCCATCACTGGACATCACTTCTCCCACCCCCCCCGGTCAGCAAGATAACCGCTAGACGGGGCCAATTTGTGCATGGTGGTGGGCCCCCAGATATATCGCTTTCCACCCCCCCCCATCCCCGTCAGCGATATATCGGCTTCATAGGCCAATTTCCATTTCCTTAGGTGGCGGGCCATTAGAAACAGGGGGGTGGGGGGCAGTCCAGGCACAGGACTTGTCGACCAGGGGGCGGGAAGCGATGTCGGCTCTGAGTCCTGGGTTATCGTCTGGTAGTTTTAGGAAAATGTTGTGACCGGGGGGTAGGAAGCGATGTCGTCGGCTTGGTATCCGGTGTTGTTTGTATTATTGACCGGTTGTTTTGGTGGGGTCGACCCTCCTGATTTTCAACGGCAGTTGTATGCATGTCGGCAATGGGAAACTTCGTGCCACCCATGATGATACTCCCAAGGGCCAGAGTGAACAAAAGCCTAGAGGAGGGTGCGCCACCTGGGACGGCGTTTGAGTACCACCAATCGGGATGGATGCAAACGGCCATTTTCACACGTTGGTTCGAGCACTTCTTGCGACACGCCAAGCCTAGTGCAGAAGAGCCAGTGCTTCTGATACTGGACGGTCATCTGACACACACCAGAAATCTGGACGTGATCCAACTCGCGAGAGCCAACCACGTGACTATTATAGTCATTCCGCCACACACGAGTCACCGGCTACAGCCACTCGACGTAGGCTTCATGAAACCGCTGAGTACGTTTTATGCGCAAGCGCTCGGGAAGTTCCTCCGGCAAAATCCTGGCCGAGTGGTCACACTGTACCAGATCGCCCGCCTGTTCTGTGAGGCCTACCTCAGGGCTGCAACGCCATCCACAGCAATCAACGCCTTCAAGAAATGCGGGGCCTACCCTGTAGACAGACACGTCTTTGGTGAGGAGGACTACGCTCCGTCTGAAGCAACCGACATGCCGCTTCCTGCTGCCTCCAGCTTCGCATATAATGAGCCTTCAAGCATGGCGAGTGACACACGGGTCACGGCAGCGATCGGGTCACCGACCACGGCAGAGATCGGGTCACCGACCACGGCAGAGATCGGGTCACCGACCACGGCAGCGATTGGGTCACCGACCACGGCAGCGATTCGGTCACCGACCACGGCAGCGATCGGGTCACCGACCACGGCAGCGATTGGGTCACCGACCACGGCAGATAGGGGCACGCTGGAGTACAGTCCCGCGGATGTTTTGCCGCTTCCGAAGGCAAACCTCCCAGGACCCTCTGCTTCTTCAAGGAAGAAGAGGAAACCATCGGCGCCAGTCATTCTCACCAGCTCTCCAAGCAAAAAGGAACTGGAAGCTAGCCTGGCACAATCATCATCATCAAAGAAGACAGGAGGCGCAAAGAAAAAGGCAAAACTAGTCGAAAAGCCGAAGACAAGGGGGCTGAAGAGCCGCAAAAAAGAAGACGAAACAATGGTTCCCTGCTTATACTGTCGAGGAGCCTTCGGTGATTCAGTCGCCGGTGAAGGATGGGCTTGCTGCTCTGGCTGCAAAAAAATGGGCTCATGATGAATGTGCTGGATTGGGTGACAACGACACCAGCTTCGAGTGCGAGTTTTGCTCCTCCTGAGCTGGCTTTATGAACTGATGTGCATATTGAGCCGATTGTCACATACGTCATGATTTGTTCTCTATTTGATCACAAAATTTTCGAATAATCACAGCCAAAATCCGTTGATGAATCACATGTTTCTAATACACATTTGGCGTTCAAAATGTAGTGTTTATCGCCGAAGAAATATGTGATTTGTGGAAGTTCAGGCACTCATGTTTGGTTATCTTCGATCTCATTTTGAATTTACGCTCCTGCCTGAGTTCAGTTTGGCAGCTTGCGTAGCTTGTTCAGCTTGAGTCCTTTGGATTCTCAAGCTGTCTGTGTGCATTTGGCATTCACAAATCAGCCTGCATTTTCACAGGAGTTTCGTTTCGTAAAGCGTTTCTCTGAAATACAGATGCCGTTTTAAAATGAAATACAGCACGGAAGCTTACATATATATATATATATATATATATATATATATATATATATATATATAGATACAAAAATCGGGTCGAGGGTTCATGTCAGTAGTATAGCAACAAGGCTAATACAAAAGCAACAAGAGCTGTTCAGATACATACAATTTTCGTAATTTAGGCCCCCAGTAGGTATGTATTATAATGAAAACCTATGTCGTTGAGAATGTACATTTATTGACCAAGGAACATTCACCTATTATGCTATCATGATCGCTAACATATCGTCTTGCTTTTCAGGATTTAAAGCGCGCAAAAACACATATATGTGATCAGATAAATGTATGCCCGTTATGCCCCACATGGAAACCCATCTTACCCCACCTGGTGGGGTAAGACGGGTTTTTGCAGACTCTTGCGGGAAACGCTCCCATTTGCACACTAATGCATGGAAACTGTTGCAACCTCGGACATACCTGCATAAATGTGTGGGCATGTCTGAGGCCAAATAGCAAGGCTATCGTGGCACCGGTTCCTGAGATATGAAGCGTCAAACACTAGCATGCCCGTCTTACCCAACTCTCCCCTACATATCATGACGACCACATGAGCTAGACGAGGTCAAAGTCGGCAGCGCTTCTCATTTTAGTCTTCTCGTCTAAAATGAGACTTCTTATCAAAGTCTCAATTGAGGGTTATGCTTTCTGAGAGCTGTCAGACCAGGGCTTCGAAATACTTACCCGTTTTGCACATTTATGTGCAGATATTTCTCCAACGAAAACGCAACAATAATCTGGGTCACCACGATTCAGGTCACGAGATTAGATGAGAATAAAAACTGGATATCCCTGGAATATGTTGCAGGGTATGTTGTCTTCTACAAAGGCGCAAAGTTTCACGTCGCTGTCAGGTCTGATCACGAGGATATGCTCCAAAATAGGGAAGGTGGGAACAATGAACTAACAAAGAATTGACGTCATATATCTCGCCACTGGCATTTGGTATCTAGAACTTATTGCTAGGTTTATCTAGGCTTATTGCAGCGTGGTCCCTGACTGCAGAACTTTCTAGCTCTAGGATTGTGCCTAACGACAATCCAACTGTTGCAGGTGACTGCGGCTCTCAACGTTGGCACTGAACTGAGGCTCGTGGCGGGGGCGGTGGTGCAGGCGCAGTCAGGCACAGTCGTCGAGTACAGTCGAATTGTCCTAACCGTGTGGGACGAATGAGCACGCAGCTGTGCCGGCGCTGCCAGTCTGGCTGACACGTGCTGCGTCTATTTCAACAAGGGCTGTAAACGACTGGTGCGTTCTGGATGTGTTTTATAATACATGAAATCTTGCTCCAAGCCGTCTGGCAACCGTGCGTGTGCCCAGCAAGTGTACTACTGAATCTTCGGAAAGTGTACTTTCGACGTACCCTTGTGGAGCGCCTAATTGTCCTTTAACCAGAAAATGTCCTTTTCCTCAAAGGCTCATCTAATGCGTCAACAGGATGGGTGGACGTTCCCTCCGCATTTACCCGGCTGCATATCCCTCCACACATAGCCATCGTTAAATCCAGTGTATATCGGGGAAGGATATCCTGGTGACTGTACCATACTACGCACTGCTATTTACCTGGCCTTCCCTCATCCAGTGATAATGATATGCCCTGCCCTCTACTTCAGCCCTGTTCATTATTCGATACCAACTTTCTGAATTAAACTTTTCAGTTTAGTTCGGAAGCGACGGAATTTCAATTTATCTCAGTGTCAAAATCCTAGGTGTCACCATCGGTCCTCATCTACATAGGACAAGCACATCCCCGCAGTCGTTGAACGATGTCGCATGTTATTAGTCGGCCTAGCTACGATGTGCCACGGGGTGCCCAAAGGCACAACGCGAATGTTCATCGAAGCAAAAATATTTCCGCATGCTCGATACTGCATCGGTGCCTGGAGAAGCTGCACTGCAGCACAGAAGAACCGAAAGCCATCCATCTTATTTAGTGCTCGTATCGTGAGTGGCTTAGGCCGACGTTAAGCATGTAACTCCGGTGTAGCGAGAGTTGGGATGGAGACGAGTTGATGGCGTACTTAACACATGTTCTTGCGTTTATGCGCCACTTCCTGACAGCACCAATGCGCCAGAAATATTGCGGGGAAGGATCGTAGATCTCCACGGTGTCCGCCTGCCATGCACGGGCGATCAGAGAAAGCCGGCTTGAGCTACTTCATGCTCGGAAAGTGTTCGCTCTGGAGCTTTCTATATCGGGCCAACAGTAGCTGAAATCATGTCCCATCAGATGTCAAGCACCCATCAGATCATAACAGACTAATGGTGTGATGTGACCGCAGGATGTATGACGCATCTTCGATGTGTAGTAGGTACCGCAGTGCCGTGTCGAAGAACACTGTTTGTTTTGTGCTCAGCATGTCTATTCATGTGTGGATGTATGAAACCAGTTTTGTAAAATTGACATGGATGCTATTTCATCAAAGCTCTAAATATACTGTCGCATCTCATCTCAACTTTTCCTACATGGAACCCGGTACTTGACTTCCGTGGACACGAATTAATAATGGAACAACTAGCCTGAAACATGGCTGACATGTATTAAATAAGCACATCACGGCATATCTTTGTCCTAGTTGACTTATTTAACTACCGAGACAACTGCTGTGACACCAGTCAAAACGAGCTTCGCTGTGGGGTTTAATTTGTTGGCATGTCATTGGTTGAGTGTTACCAGTGGATAGATCCAAATCGGGACCTTAGGTCAGTAATCGTGACCTTAAATAAAATGTTGAAATAGGAGGCTACTCGTCTTAAGACGGGTACCTATCCTATCTTTGTGAGCCACTACCTTGGGCCCGGCGATTGTTAACATGGAACCCAATGAGGAAACGCCCCTTGCATGTAAGGGCCGTGCATCCCTGAAATACATGCAATATTCCACCAATGCACGCATGGCTTCTTTCACATTGTCACAAAATACAAGGATCCCAAAAGGAAGGACCTTGAACAAAAGTCTCTGAGATCTTTGTGGAGATAACTACAAACACTAGCTTTGACTTACATTCTGTTTCTGATTGGTTGTGATTTTCAGTGTGAAGCCGTCTCCTGAAAACCACACTTCAAATGTTTTGTGTATTACCGAGCAGGGGCCTCCTTAAAGGTCAGGGGAGCGACACCCTTCCCACCCCTTCACGGTAAGCAGAAACTTTTCCCGCCTCTTTCGCGCGGTGGTTGAGTCTGGAAGCACATTCGATTGCCTCCAAGTTTTCAGCTTTGGCCTGCAATAAGAAATGTGTGAAGACTTAAGCCCTTCCACACCGCGGGTACGTATGTCGAATGGAGGATGATGAAGGATGGAGGATGATGAGGAAAGCGATGATGGATCCAGATATCGAAGGCTCATGAGCCACCTTCCCAAAGTGTGTGACGATATACATTGTTTTTCACTCACTCCGAAGGGACGAGTAGTCTAGGGGTAAGTTGCTCGTCTCACAATCGAAATGTTGTGGGTTCGAGTCTCACCTGTCGCTACTCTTCGCCCGCGACCAATCGGCGTGAGAGATTGGCGACGCTACATGACTCAATGGTCGATGTGTCGTGAAACGAATAACCAGCCAATCACTCACTCCGAAAAGTGGGTTGTAAGGCTGTCCAAATCTCTCAACCTTTGTGGGACTTCCTACAGCAATATCTGCTTATATCTAATATGGTAGGGGATGGTAGCGGTCCTCAGTGTGAAGCCTTTCTTCTAGAGAGCACTTCAACTTTTCTGTGCGCTTCCGGGACGGGGCCTCCTCAGATGTCAGGAACGCCGCCTTCCACAGGGCAGGGCGTAAATTCCCTCGCTCACTGCCCACCCCGGTGGCGATCCCCCTGGTCCAGTGTGACCGAATTCACTCAGCTAACCGTCAGGATGTAAAGGAAAGTGATTCCTGAATATTTGGCTATGGCGAATTGAAATGGAACCGCAAGTAGCTGATACCTTCACGATGCTACTCAGGGTTTAGGATATATTTTACTTCGAAATGCATTGACATAGTTTCCTCGACACTTAGCATTGCGAATCTTGGATCATTGCTTCCCACAGCACAACCAGCTCAAATTAGTCTCGATTATATGTAATTGAAGTGGACATAAAAACATGGATAGGGCACTGGACATAGCTCACATCGGACGACTGGCCCGCAACAGTAGCGTCGACATACCTGACATAGCAATGGCCGCGGGGCGAGGGCCAGCACATCCCACGTCAAGCGTAATCGCATGCCTGCATTCATAGTGAAAATGCTTAAACCCTACGTCAAAATAACTGTACGACTATTCACTAAAATAGGGAGTGTGCTACAAATTGTAGTGACATCCTTATCGAGAAAAGCACACGTTCTACGCATAAGAAAAACACTTTTTGGGACAGGCTTTCAACGTTTCATTTTCCACGGTCAGATGGCCCTTTTGGCTGGTGGCATACCCAGGATGGAATCCTGACCACGCTTCTGTTAATCAACACCTCTCTGAAAGGCACAGGAGGGAGCGTAGACGTGGAGATTGAAAAGAGTACAGCTTGCGCACATGATAATTAGTCCTCCGGTGTTTTTTGGACGCTTTTCGGTTTAAAGTACAGTTGTGATATAAACGACATATAGATATAATCGAGCGATATATCTAATCTAAGCCTTCGTCAGTGGTGTACATACCATACAATTTTCGCTCAACTGTGACAATAATCTAATAGCTTTTCAATTGGGTAAATTTCCTTGCTTTCATTCCCCCTCCCTCCCACACGATTGCGAACATTAGGATACGAATCCATGATTTTTTAAGACGACGGTCCTACGCTTAGGAATCTTCCCATCAGCTGGGATAGGTTGTTTGGACTCGGCACAGGAATTATCACAGACACATAAGACCACACATATGCACTTATTAGGATAAACCTAACACACTGTTTTCGCATTTAAAGGAAGTTGCCATTGGTGCCCATCAGGCCACAGTCCTCGGTGTGCATAATGGACACATTTGGACACACATTGTCCTCGGTATTCACGATAAATATGTATATGGACACACATTGTCCTCGGAAGTCACGATAAACATGCATGGACACACATTGCCCTCGGTATTCACGATAAACATGTATGGACACACAATGTCCTCGGTTTTGCCGATGTCCTCGGTAATTCAATCTGCACTGAGAGCCAACAATTGGACACTTCCTCCTAAATCGACCCATCATCTTACTCGGAAGATCTTGCTCTATCACCGAGAAGAAATCGATGCTTCTGCGGTGGTAAATAAAGGGTGTCCTCGTTTGTGACCGCCAGGTCATAGTCCTCGCTAGTCACGGTAAACACGTATGTGTGTGTGTGTGTGTGTGTGTGTGTGTGTGTGTGTGTGTGTGTATGTGTATGTGTGTGTATGTGTGTGTGTATGTGTGTGTGTGTGTGTGTGTGTGTGTGTGTGTGTGTTTGTGTGTGTGTCTGTGTGTGTATATATGTGTGTATGTGTATGTGTGTGTGTATGTGTATGTGTGTGTGTGTATGTGTGTGTGTGTGTCGCATCTCCGGCGGTCAGCTCATAATCCTGCTGATTGGTATCGGCATACAATGACTCTAGGTACAGCTGCTCGTGATTTAGCATTTGTAAGCGCCGTGGCTAAGTATGGCTAAGTATAGCCTAGCTACCAAATCTGAATGACGGCTTTGGTTGGCTTGATCTGCGGATGTCCACTAAGATGGGCTAGTTGCTAAAATGAAGCTTGCTGCCTGACATTCTAAACCAGCACGGTCTTCAACGCCCCCTCCTCAGGTTTTTCGCGGATAGTGAACGAACAGCGCGTGGAAGTGCGCCAAAATTTGGCATGTTGTTTAAAAATTATCAAGTCAGGTCATCTAGGGTCAACGAGTTAAGCAAGATTAAGTGAGATCACCTGCAAAAACGTTCAACCAGTCGTCACGCTTTAACGGATGCAGATATTTTGATGATACTTTCAGCGTTTGCTTATCTTTAAGGATGGAACAAAACGTATGAGAGGAATTTTTAATTTCCCCCGTTTTTTTACAACTTATTAATGTTGCATATTTGCCTATAGGAGTTCAAATCGAAGATTCTGGCTAAAGTAAACATTTGTTATTAGAACAAGTTGACTGCCAACGTTTCTCAAACTCTGCTCTACCCATTAGAAAAGTAAAATGAAAGAAAACTATAATACTCAACATTTTGAAATAAAAAAAAAATGTATTGGTGGAAAATAAATCTTATGGACCACGCTGATTTCGCTGTCCTTTTCTGATTCCAAATAATTCTTAGTTCTTCAAATAATCCCAAAATGAACTCCCCAGAGCCAAACACATAATTAGCCCCTTAGTGAAGTCACTATTGGGGGGAAATTGTTTTGGGGTGGATCCGGGCCCTACTCGTCGTGTGAGGATCTGACCGGAAAGACAGCATACGTCTTGTCACATACCGCAAGCATACGCGCAACACAAAGCTTATCGTTTTCTTTACTTTTTCTCTCACTCTCTATCTCTCTCTCTCACTCTCTCTCTCTCTCTCTCTCTCTCTCTCTCTCTCTCTCTCTCTCTCTCTCTCTTTTCTCTCTCTCTCTCTCTTCTCTCTCTCTATATATCTATATCTCTCTCTCTCTCTCTCTCTCTCTCTCTCTCTCTCTCTCTCTCTCTCTCTCTCTCTCTCTCTCTCTCTCTCTCTCTCTCTCTCTCTCTCTCTCTCTCTCTCTCTCTCTCTCTCTCTCTCTCTCTCTCTCTCTCTCTCTCTTGCAGTCTAGCTGATTCCAATGTCCATATGGCGATTCGTCCAAATTGAGATGGAAAGTCCTCCTTTTATCAATTAACAACCCGCATTAACAACCGAGTTACAAAACGTTTCGGGAGGTGTTTATGGGCGTGTTCCTGGTCGTGAAGCAAAGGTGGAGACCATGCTTCATATATCGTGCCGCCCAGTAGCGCGCGTTTAGCCATACCGACATGCATGGGATGTTGCTCATCATAGCATACATCGGATACGTTTTTTACGTGCAAATTTCAGCGATTCTCATATCCCCTGCTTTATTGAAATCGTCTCCAGCCTGTGCCGTCATTAGGCCACCGGCCTCGCATCTGGCCGTCCCGCCTCGCAGCCACCTGGCCACCCCACCTCACAGTCATCTGGCCGTCCCGCCTCACAGCCACCTGGCCACCCCACCTCACATTCATTTGGCCGTCCCGCCTCGCAGCCACCTGGCCACCCCACCTCACAGTCATCTGGCCACACCACCTCACAGTCATCTGGCCACACCGCCTCGCAGCCACCTGGCCACACCGCCTCGCAGCCTCCTGGCCACCCCACCTCACAATCATTTGGCCGTCGTGCCTCGTAGCCACCTGGCCACCCCACCTCACAGTCATCTGGCCGTCCCGCCTCGCAGCCACCTGGCCACCCCACCTCACAGTCATCTGGCCGTCGTGCCTCGTAGCCACCTGGACACCCCACCTCACAGTCATCTGGCCGTCCCGCCTCGCAGCCACCTGGCCACCCCACCTCACAGTCATCTGGCCACACCGCCTCGCAGCCACCTGGCCACCCCACCTCACAGTCAACTGGCCACATCGTCTCGCAGCTACCTGGACACATCACCTCACAATCATCTGGCCGTCCCGCCTCGCAGCCACCTGGCCACCCCACCTGTCAATGGCCACATCGTCTCGCAGCTACCTGGACACATCACCCACAGTATTGGCCACCCACCTCACAGTCATCTGGCCACACCGCCTGCAGCCACCTGGCCACTCCACCTCACATCATCTGGCCGTCCGCCTGCAGCCACCTGGCCACCCCACCTCATAGTCAACTGGCCGCACGCCTGCAGCCACCTGGCCACACCACCTCACAGTCATCTGGCCGTCCCGCCTCCCAGCCACCTGGCCACCCCACCTCACAGTCATCTGGCCGTCCCGCCTCGCACCACCGGCCACCCTCGCAGCCACCTGGCCACCCCACCTCACAGTATCTGGCCGTCGTGCCTCGTAGCCACCTGGACACCCCACCTCACAGTCATCTGGCCGTCCCGCCTCGCAGCCACCTGGCCACCCCACTCACAGTATCTGGCCCACCGCCTCGCAGCCACCTGGCCACCCCACCTCACAATCATCTGGCCGTCGTGCCTCGTAGCCACCTGGACACCCCACCTCACAGTCATCTGGCCGTCCCGCCTCGCAGCCACCTGGCCACCCCACCTCACAGTCAACTGGCCACACCGCCTCGCAGCCACCTGGCCACCCCACCTCACAGTCATCTGGCCGTCCCGCCTCGCAGCCACCTGGCCACCCCACCTCATAGTCAACTGGCCACACCGCCTCGCAGCCACCTGGCCACACCACCTCACAGTCATCTGGCCGTCCCGCCTCGCAGCCACCTGGCCACCCCACCTCACAGTCATCTGGCCACACCGCCTCGCAGCCACCTGGCCACCCCACCTCACAGTCATCTGGCCGTCCCGCCTCGCAGCCACCTGGCCACCCCACCTCACAGTCATCTGGCCACCCCACCGCACAGTCATCTGGCCACACCGCCTCGCAGCCACCTGGCCACCCCACCTCACAGTCATCTTGCCGTCCCGCCTCCCAGCCACCTGGCCACCCCACCTCACAGTCATCTGGCCGTCCCGCCTCGCAGCCACCTGGCCACCCCACCTCACAGTCAACTGGCCACATCGTCTCGCAGCTACCTGGACACATCACCTCACAATCATCTGGCCGTCCCGCCTCGCAGCCACCTGGCCACCCCACCTCACAGTCAACTGGCCACATCGTCTCGCAGCTACCTGGACACATCACCTCACAGTCATCTGGCCACCCCACCTCACAGTCATCTGGCCACACCGCCTCGCAGCCACCTGGCCACTCCACCTCACAGTCATCTGGCCGTCCCGCCTCGCAGCCACCTGGCCACCCCACCTCATAGTCAACTGGCCACACCGCCTCGCAGCCACCTGGCCACACCACCTCACAGTCATCTGGCCGTCCCGCCTCCCAGCCACCTGGCCACCCCACCTCACAGTCATCTGGCCGTCCCGCCTCGCAGCCACCTGGCCACCCCACCTCGCAGCCACCTGGCCACCCCACCTCACAGTCATCTGGCCGTCGTGCCTCGTAGCCACCTGGACACCCCACCTCACAGTCATCTGGCCGTCCCGCCTCGCAGCCACCTGGCCACCCCACCTCACAGTCATCTGGCCACACCGCCTCGCAGCCACCTGGCCACCCCACCTCACAGTCATCTGGCCGTCCCGCCTCGCAGCCACCTGGCCACCCCACCTCACAGTCATCTGGCCACCCCACCGCACAGTCATCTGGCCACACCGCCTCGCAGCCACCTGGCCACCCCACCTCACAGTCATCTTGCCGTCCCGCCTCCCAGCCACCTGGCCACCCCACCTCACAGTCATCTGGCCGTCCCACCTCGCAGCCACCTGGCCACCCCACCTCACAGTCATCTGGCCACCCCACCTCACAGTCATCTGGCCACCCTACTTCGCAGTCATCTGGCCACATCGTCTCGCAGTCATCTGGCCACATCGTCCCGCAGTCATCTAGCCACATCGTCTCGCAGTCATCTAGCCACATCGTCTCGCAGTCATCTGGCCACATCGCCTCGCAGTCATCTGGCCACCCCACCTCACAGTCATCTGGCCACCCTACCTCGCAGTCATCTGGCAATCCCTCCTAACATGTCCAGGTCATCCATGACCGGTTATATTGAGACTTCGTCCGCGGAGCTCATCACGTCAGGCTGCCGTTCAGGCAGCTGTCCTTGCAGACTATCACTCGACTTGAGAACCAACACCACAGGCGAGGCGGTGTGGTCCCACAACATCCAGAAACGTGAGAGTGTCAATCACCTGGGCGCACTGACTGCAAAACAGACAAAAACGGACATCTGAGCCGGATAATCCTCCATACCTGCCTTCATAAGTGACGTCATAACCCGGTGGCTTGACATGATCTGACCAATTATTAACTTAGTGATGGGCGAAGATGTATTATCAGCTATGTCAGAGGATGGCGTTTTGCTAGGCATGGTCGAGCTAAATAGATTAGGGGCATGGGCGTCGGCACCACTGTGGCCCCTGGGGTTCGGACCCCACGTGAAATGTTTTGGCGGAGTCCGACTACACCTGGAAAACTGCCAAACTATGGGAAAATGCGGATTCTTTTTGAGCCTTTCAACTTTCTTCATCCGACATTTGAATCCGGCGGATAGACTCCCTCGAACTGCATGGATTCATATCTGAAAAGACTGAATAGACTCGGATCTGAACAGATTGGATAGACTCGGATATAATCTGCGTACCCGTGACGGCGGGTCTCCGCTGCGGTCAATGCCACTATAGCCTGCGGCATATCCGACGAATGGGCCCGTGGGCCCATCTGACCTGCCCTTAAAATATGCTAACTTTGAAAGGATTGGCTACTGCATTGCACATCATTGTACATCGCAAAACAGCAAACATGATTCTTCCCTCCTCCATGTTGATGTTGAGGTGAACTTCTTCATCATGGCTTTGATTGCTAGCCAGTTGCTGAATGCAATGCTTTCTCTATAGCAATAGCCAGCAAAAGCAATAGCAATTGGTGCGGCACAACCACCAGCAAGCAAAGAACTAAAAGTACGGAAGCCGAGTAGTAACCTATAATTTTATGATCGAGGAAGCTTTAAGTTTTATCTACGTTTTATCTACGAAGAAGGAATATGCTATGACCAGAGGCGAGCTTTTGAACAGCTGAACTGAAAATTTTGACCGCATGAATAAAACAAAGATTGAGCTCCAGAACCGAAATTATGGAAATCAGGGTTTCTTCGTTAAGTGGGGGTGAGAGGTGCAGGGTAGAGGGCATGGGGATAGAAGACAGTCAAGGTTTGCATCGTCTCTACGGCTATGGGGCTGAACGAGACACGGAAACTGAAAGTGGTGACGCCATGGTCTTGGGGTATGACGCTCGTCAACAACTGAAAGGTTGTGGGTTCGAGTTCTGCCTGTCGCTGTTATTCGCTCGCGATTAATCGCAGTGAGGTGTTGACGGCGCTAAATAACCAAGGCAGTCGGCGCTTCACAAAGCCCAGAAGCTAGCCAGCTGCACATGGTGTTGCTCTACGTTCTGTAAAACCGCGTGGGATGCTATTCACTCTGCTCCCTCATCCCAGCTCCTCCCTCGTACCTGGCCCATCCCTACCCGCCTGATGTCAGGGTATTAATCGTCCCATTAATTTATATGGTTTAGGCTTAGCTGAGTTGAATCACAAGAACATACTTTTTTTAACGAATTTTCCCTCTCGTTCTGTATTTGCATCCGTTTCTATCCCCCGAAATCCAAAGGTGGCTTTCATGCGTACCAGTTGAAGGAATGCACCCCGCGGGCAGCAATGTCAGTTGTCGAGCGACATCACTGAGGAAAGCGTGCTATGAACAAGATACTCCTATCTGAAGTAGATGCGTTAATTTCCATTTTACACTCATGCACCAATATTGAGCAATTCCTATTGGTATAAGTGTCATTGACATGCTACCGAAGTGCATCGAACGTTCTCTATGACGAAGCAGATGAAAGCAACATAAAAATAGGTACATCATCCTGATTGTGAACTTGAAGGACGGTCACAGCGCTTAGGTTGTGCATGCAGGAGTCTTGCACAGCGGAAAATGTCCCCAAATTGTCATTGTCCGAGATATTGATAGCGGGGCATTTTAGCAACATACATTTCCCATATCTAGATTCCCTATAAATGTTGAAACAAGAGCGCAGTAGCTGAACCGAACAGTCAGTGCCCATCCCCACTCCACCGACTCCATCTCCACCTTACCTGTCTCACCCCACACTACCTGCCCCAACATCCACCCCACCTGCCACACCACCACCCCACCTGCACCACCTCCACTCCATCGGCTCCACCCCTCCCAGCCATTCCTCGCCACCACACCACCTTCTCCACCACCAACCCACCTGACCAAACTCCCACCCCACACGAAATCACGTGCTCTATAAATCCCCTGGCCTAGATATATTTACCAAATTATTTTATTCAGTTATCTAGATGACTCTCACCAGCATGGTGTAGACCTCACGTTCAGTTCACACCACACCGGTTATCTACTTTCGCTAGAAACCATTGTTTGTAGGCTAGCTGGTTGGCTCAATGGGCTTTCTGTTTTTTTCTTCTTCTTTTGTGCGGCGTTGCGCATTACCCAAAAAACGCAACGGTAAAAATTCGCCTTGCAATGGCACCCTATGACAAATACCCGTTGCCCTCACCTTGCCAAAGACATCTAAATTGTAACGATGTAATCCGACTGTAGGTACACAGACAATAATTAATTTTCCAAGTTTACATTTTTGGCTCTAGTCTCGGCTCCAGAATGCTTGCAGTAGATCATCGGGCTATAACAATATCGGGGTTGAAAGGGTATGCATATGTATAGATTCCGTCAATATGTATAAAATAGCGTAGTGTGAGCAACAATGTAGTATGAAATGAAAAGCCTACATATACAAACATTGCTAACAATCATCTTACCATAGAAGTCCAAGAGGAACAAGATTATTTCTTCCATTTATTTTTATCAAGCTAATTAATATACAAGCGAACGCCGAACGTCAAAGTGAAAGGAGCTTCACCATGACGTAATTTGCTCCATGTTTCTCTCTGCAGCTGCACGGAAAGCCAATGAGCCAATTTCGCAGACGTCTTCAGCCAGCCGGGGGAAAAACCTGGCAGCATGGCTCAAGATCTGGCACTGATTTTCAGACAGACACCCGTCGGCCCCTGAATAACTTCTCACGCGCAAAAACGCGCCGGCCGGCCACCTCGTCCGGTGCGTGACGGAGTCGGTGACGTGACGGTCCGCCTGTCCGACCGACTCCATTCCCAGTCGGCATCCTCTCGCCGCGCGCCGAATTTCAGATTCATCGAAGCCGGCCAAAAAGGCGGCCCCCGGAGCGGCGACGGCCGCGGGCCGTCGGCCGCAGGTATGTGACGATAGGTGCGCATTGTTTTTCTGATCGGACAGGCGCGCCATTACTGCGCCACAGATGTGAGTATGGTAGCAGCGGGGACTCCTGATTCCATTACACTCGCAGTGGGAAGGCCTTTTCCGTGTGTCGCGCGCTCCACGGGGCCAAATGGGATCGGGATACGGGAAATATAGTCCGTGTCGGCGCGCCGCAGTCCGTCCGACGCCAGCAATGCGCCTCTCAGCTCGACACGGAAAGTCATTTACTCGGCCGAGGTGAGTTATGATTTGTTGCGGCGCGCTCGTCCAGCGGCAGCGCGCTGCACGGCTGACGCCGGCCGGCGGCGCCACGCCGACGCGCCCCCACCTACCTCTAATCGCCGCCCCTGTCCCCCCCCGCTCTCCTGCTCGCACTGCCGGCTGTCTGCTGTCGGCCCGCAATGCCCGCCCGAGTCGGCCCGCAATGCCCGCCCGAGTCGGCCCGCAATGCCCGCTCGAGTCGGCCCGCAATGCCCGCTCGAGTCGGCCCGCAATGCCCGCTCGAGTCGGCCCACAATGCCCTCTCGAGTCGGTCCGCACTGCCGGCGGTGGTCTGCTGTCGGCCTGCAATGCCCGCCTGAGTCGGCCCGCAATGCCCGCTCGAGTCGGCCCATAATGCCCGCCTGAGTCGGCCCACAATGCCCGCCCGAGTCGGCCCACAATGCCCGCTCGAGTCGGCCCGCAATGCCCGCCTGAGTCGGCCCACAATGCCCGCCCGAGTCGGCCCGCAATGCCCGCCCGAGTCGGCCCGCAATGCCCGCCCGAGTCGGCCCACAATGCCCTCTCGAGTCGGCCCGCACTGCCGGCGGTGGTCTGCTGTCGGCCTGCAATGCCCGCCCGAGTCGGCCCGCAATGCCCGCTCGAGTCGGCCCACAATGCCCGCCCGAGTCGGCCCGCAATGCCCGCTCGAGTCGGCCCGCAATGCCCGCCTGAGTCGGCCCACAATGCCTGCCCGAGTCGGCCCGCACTGCCAGCGGTGGTCTGCTGTCGGCCCACAATACCCGCTCGAGTCGGCCCATAATGCCCGCCTGAGTCGGCCCGCAATACCTGCCCGAGTCGGCCCGCAATGCCTGCCCGAGTCGGCCCACAATGCCCGCCAGAGTCGGCCCACAATGCCTGCCTGAGACGGCCCGCAATACCTGCCCGAGTCGGCCCATAATGCCCGCCTCAGTCGGCCCACAATGCCTGCCCGAGTCGGCCCATAATGCCCGCCTGAGTCGGCCCACAATGCCTGCCTGAGACGGCCCGCAATACCTGCCCGAGTCGGCCCGCAATGCCCGCATGGCTCGGCGGCGGCGGCTTGGCTGTTATGGCCGAGTTGGACCGTGGTCAGCGCCGAGTATGCGTCTGATGCAAGCTCACCCTTGCGCCCGGGAGTGGTGCTCGCCGCAGTCGGCAGAAGTCGACCACTTTTGGCCATCGTGTGCGCTCGAGCAGGGACGCTTTCGTTGCTCTGCTGGCGCATATTATTCGCTGGTCCTCAACGCTGGCAATGCGGTTCCTGGGTTGGACTGCATTGTGATGGGGATGTTGTGTCGGCAGTCAGCTGATGGTGCCTGATCCGCACAGGCACGATCTGCACCACGCGGCATGACAGCCACATGCTCCTGAGCTTACTTCAGGAACACAAAAAAAACAGTTATGTTTGCTTACAGTGAGTAATCGAAAAAGAAATGAATTTATTTTCCTACATTACGGTCGAAAATAAATTAAATGCGTGTATGAGCATTCGAGATATTGTAATTGTTATTCAGTGAGAATATTCATGTTCGCATTGTTCGCAAGGACTTCTCAACCCACTCTAGGTCATTCTTTATAGGAACTAATGACCTTGACCGCAGGTCATCAGGCCCGAGGCACATACTTTAGGTCATCAGGCCCGAGACACAATCTAGCACCTGTTTTAACTGTCGGCATTTGAATGCAAATTCAAATGGATTGAAACCCAAATGCACTTGCAATTAAATCCATCCCCAAGATCACCAAAGAGGTAGCTTGCCTCAATTTTCCTCCCACATTCCACAAAGCAGAGCACACAGCACATAGCATATGTGACACCTTGCTTTCCCTTCACATTTTCCTTCGTTCATTCTCCGAAGGTGCACTCACCCCGGGGGACATGTCCTCGGTTAATATTCCCATGTAAATGCATTATGCAGCGTGTGGTGTAAACGTCTATTTCTGCTGTTACAAATTATCTCCTTCAGAAGCTAAAAATATGTGGAATATTCCGTCAACATTCATTCCGACGGTACAATACATTCGTGAAACCATCAATAATAGTACATTAATTATTTTTTTATTACTTTCTTAGTTAATTCAGCTGTTAGAAGGATTGGTACTGTGGAGTATGTAGAACCATGTTAATGATTCCTGGTGCATACCACCTCTAGAGGCACTGGGATATATGTATAATACTTGAAAGGATGGTGGAGACATCATTTCATTCCTTGGAGCACAGAAGCATGCTTCACAAAATTGCTGACCTTAACCCCAGGGAATCTGTTGGACCGCTGCAATAGCCCATAACTTGGCAATTCATTACACACCACCCCCCCACCCATATTCATCATGGGAGGGGCTGAGGTCCGCACCCCACCTGGGACAAGAGACGGCCGGCCGTACTCGTCTGACATAGCAATTGTTTCTGCGCCCCGTTGAACGCTATCTAGAAGCTGAAGGCGGTGTCACACCTAATTGTATATCTGGATATTTTTGCTTCATTCGTGATATTACTGCGAATAGTGAGTCTTTTTGCGTTGCATTTGCTAGCCATGAATCGGTTCAAATGTTTTTTGTTTTTTTTGTATTCGGACGTATTGTTATTTTCATGAGAGGCAATGCCATCACAATGCCCACAGCTGGCCCGTGTTGTCAGCAGTCATTCCGCCTCCGCCTCGGGCTCCACCTCCGCCTCCGCCTCCGCATCTGCTTCCGCCTTTCCTCCTCCTGGCTCGCCAAGTCGCCTTTGCCCGGTTGGTTCGTCGCAATCGATAGATTCCTCCGTCGCTTCCCAGTCAGACTAATTATCTCGGCGGAGCTTCACCGCGAGCGTCCGTTGGCAGCTCAGTTTTTGGCCAGCTCCGGCAGCTCAGTTCCGGATAGCTGCAGCAGCTCGATTGTTGAGCAGCTGCACGCTTTTGCTCATGAACAGCTCAGCTACCAAGCAGCTGCAGCAGCTCAGCTCCTGGACAGCTGCAACAGCTCAGCTCCCGGACAGCTGGTGCAGCTCAGCTACCAGGCAGCTGCAGCAGCTCAGCTACCAGGCAGCTGCAGCAGCTCAGCTACCAGGCAGCTGCAGCAGCTCAGCTACCAGGCAGTTGCAGCAGCTCAGCTCCTGGGAAGCTGCTGCAGCTCAGCTACCGGGCGGCTGTGTTGTTTAGCGAGTGACCGCTGGGCTGCTGCCGCCGATTAATGAGAAGACTCGGCATAGCGCACCCCTGCTGTGATTGGTGCTGCGCGCCGGTCGCCATGACAACCCGGCGGGGCCTGGCGGGCCTGAAGGGTGCGGTACCGTGAGATGTCTGCAGCAATGGTCGCCGATACGACAGCACTGCTGCACCCCGTGTACTTCTCTCGAGTTGTGACGTCAATAAGCGGTGTTTTGGAAAGACGGCTGGATTTCTTCTTTCAAATTTCGGATCTGCCCACCCAATGCATAAGCATCCCAGCACAAACATCCATAAGCCAACATTACATTACATTAAGTCGGTCCACACCGCTCACCGGTTTAGAAGGCACCTGGGCACTGCTTAGAAGTGGTGACTGTGAGACACAAGCGACATGTGCAAAACAACCAGAAAGTTAGGGTGTGGCGCTATGAGTTGGCACAATGGACGCTACTACTGTTGTCGATGCTAGGGGGCCTAACCGCCCAGGGAAGGTATGGTGCCGATCGAGTCCACTCACAGCGGTGACGCGCCAATCTCTTCCGGTGGGAGTGGTTCTCCATGGGGATATCCTCACTCCTTGGGGGCTTCGTCAAGCTCGGGAGCCGCACTGTATTTTGTAATTTGGTCTACAAGTGCTCCTCAGGGGCGTCCTGTCAAAGCATCTGATTTTGGCAGTTAAGTGACACGAGGGTGCCTCCTGCTCTGCTTTGAGAGATTTTCCCGAGCTCCTGGCTTCCTTTTGCCGCTCAAGGGCATCCTGATCTGTGGTCTCCAGACAAGATGATTGGGCCTCTTGACGAATGTTTGGGCTTTCCATGAGCTCCTGTCGTCATTAGTGGGGTCCATGACACACGGATGACACTTTCATAGGTGTCCTGTCGTGGATTTGGGGGCGTTTTTACGAGTTCACTATCAAAACGTCCTCTCGAAGTTTTGATAGTGAACTCGTAAAAACGCCCGGGCAATACCATAAGGCATCTGCGGGGCGTTGTCAGTTCTAAGGTTGCATGTCACGACTTGTAGGTTGCATGATCTTGGACTTCCAGGGGTAAGATGCTGGGGCCTCGTATGGGATGATGGGGCTGTTCGTGAGCTCTGGGGCCATCTGCCGGAACTAATGGAACTGTGGCCTGGGCCATCCGCTGTTGGATGTTGGGACTCTTTCATGAGCTCTGGGAGCTTTTATCAATACGAATGCTCATCCTGGACTGAGGTCCCCAGACAACGTGATGATCCTTCCTTAATGCTTTAGGTCTCCGAAAATTTCAGGGGAGAGGTGAAAAGATGTTCTTTCCCACTGCTTCGCGACAGGGGATGGTTGTTCCCTCTGGTTAACCTTGCGGTGCCACCCCCGACGGCCCAGAAGGACAATTTGGCATCTCTTCTCCAATTTGTCATCCCATGTTCTCCATTTGTGTTCAGTACCTAGCCAGAGGTCGGCACAGTTGCACCACCAAGGACCATCGGGGATATTTTTTTTCTGCTGCCCTTGTCCTCCGCCTCAAGAAGATTTTCGCAGCATTATTACAATATTACATTTTTGGCACCCATAAGGAGCCTTGTTGCAGTAGACATTAGGTTCTTGGCAATTGCTCGATTCGCAATAATTATGCAGTCGTGATACGCATTGCCTTGCCGGCGATATACTAACTACGCACCTTTGTGGAACTAAATTTTAGTAGATTCACCTCTAGAAAGGAAAGAAAAAAATACGGAAATGAGCCACGATCGGAGAGTCGATGTTCTCTGTCTAGTGCACCCGGCAGACCAAGACAGATACAGCCGTCCATTTCAGGTGTGTTCAACCCTTGGGAAAGGAACAATAGTGGCTTTTTTTTTGGTCAGATAAATTCCACGAAAGTCCATTATATGGCCTTTAGCCATTGTTCATGAGAGCTAACCATTTTAGTCATTTAGTCATTTGGGCTTTAGGGCGCTTCAACCAGACTTCATCATATGCGCCGAGACCTAACCATAAGCTCAGCGATTACTTGTGGCTTGCTATTTCGAGGTCACTTGCTAGCACAATCAAACCTCTGTGGTAACTGTCGGCATTTGAATGCAAATTTAAGTGGATTTAAGCCCAAATGCACTTGCAATTAAATCGATGCCCAAGATTACCGAAGAGGATTTTCTATAGAGAACGAAGGGAAAATTATAGCAAAGGTTCTTGCGTTCGCAGCCAGCTCCAGCTAAATTTCCACCTGAATCCTGAGAATCGCAGACTGCATCTTGTCAGTTCCCAGCCTTATCATACGTTCATAAAACAACTGACATGGATACATTAAACATATAGCAACTGGCATAGCTTTCGATTGGAGATAATCCCACCAACGTACCACGAATGCATATCTGAATAGCCAGCTGATGTAATCCGCTTTACCTTGCCCCACACCACAGTAGGGATGTGATAAATCACCTGGCAGCCGCCGGGCTGTTGCTGGCCTCCGACTTCTGGGCAGAATGGCCGCCATTTTCCTCCGTCCCGCCAATTTGTTATAGCCGTCGGTCACAGCGTATCAAAAGATCTATCCAATTTATTTTCCTGATGAAGGCCCGAGAATTTCCAGCTCTCAAAAACCGTGGCAGTATCGAGCGACGGATCTGCGCGCGCGATGATTGGCCGCTCGTTTTGTACGTGGCGACTCCCACCGGCGCAGCCAGGAACAGAAAAACGGTAACGACGCGGACACGTCTCCCGCTGACAGGGCAGATTCAGATGCCGAACAGCAGCCGATCAAGCTCGCTCCATGTTTAGGTGTGTGTGTGTGTCTGTGTGTGTGTGTGTGTGTGTGTGTGTGTGTGTGTGTGTGTGTGTGTGTGTGTGTGTGTGTGTGTGTGTGTGTGTGTGTGTGTGTTTGTGTGTGTATGTGTGTGTGTGTGTGTGTGTGTGTGTGTGTGTGTGTGTGTGTGTGTGTGTGTTTGTGTGTGTATGTGGGTGTGTGTATGTGTGATTTTGTTCCATCATCACCTGCTCTGGCAGGCAGCGGGCGACACGAGTGTGACGTCAGCCACGACTCGCCGCGCCGCGACCGCCGCCGACGTCGACGCGGACGCGATCGACCGCCGCGACTCGCGGGCGTCGCTCTCGGCGGAAGCCGGCACCGTCATCGGCCTGGACGCGCCACCGACGACCGACTTCGCCCGGGGCCGCGCCGCGCCCACCGGCTGTCTGTTTGTCCGAGCTGCCGACGGGATCTGCGACGGCGGTGTTTGTTTGTTGTGGCGCTGCGCCGGCGCGCCTGCCGGCCGACAATTCGGCCCCCAGTGCGACTGCCGACCGGCGCGCAGCCAGTCTCGGCCGCCTGATGAACGGGCCGCGCCGCCATCCATCTCCGCGCCGCAATCGCCCGGCCGCGCCGAGACGGCCACTCTAATGGATTTTTTATTGTTCTGGAAAATGATGGAGCAGTGTAAATGTAGCGAAACGGGCGGCGGAGAGGCGCGACCCGAGCACCGATGGCGCCGCGCCAGTGCCTCTTTGTTCCGTCGGCCATTTGTGTGGCCTCGATGGTGGTGCGGATTTTTTTCGCTCTTGTCCGGTGAGCCTGTTGCCGTTTGGATGACTTCCGGCAGTGATTAGTGTGCTGTCGAGTTCGGCCGGCGTAGGATGCCTCCGATCTCGCTAGGCATTTCTAGTGCTCTCGCCACACGTCCCTATCCAGTAGTTGAACTATAGGAGTCTTCTCCGACGGAGAAACTTGGATTTTAGAGTGGACTCGAAGGTCCGAAGTTCGTGTGGCCGTCGAAGCCCGGCTGTTGTACACTCCCATCATGGTATGGCTGCCAAAGCGGAACAGGGAATATCTGTGAAGAAGCTGCATTGTTGACATCACAGAAATGCTGATGCCATTCTAGAAATATCGATCGACCTACATCATGCAGTTCTAAAAATGAGGGTGACTTTTGATGGCTGCATGTCGATTGAGCAACAAAAGTAGCAAGAATCTGCAGATAGTGTGCGTACTGTAAACAACTGAAATAACTTTTTCTTGCTATGGCAAAATTATTTTAGGTTCTCTCGTTTCATTCATTTTCATATTTCCTTTCTTTATTTTTTCAGCCACTACGACAATGCCAAATTGGATCTTAGAGATCGTAGAGGTCAAAACGGGTGCGAAGAAAATCTCCAAGCTTTCAAATTTGGTATGTAAAAACATATTATGCATACACCATATACAAGGTTTATGCATCCCGGTAGCTCAGCTGGGTCTTTTGCAGTATGAGATGGTTTTTCAGTTGCAAGCAGGCTCTGTCAAATAGATGAAATTCAAAGAAAGACCGATTTAATATCCCGTAGAATAGTTAACTTGAAAATGGTGTACTACTACAAAGAAGGATAACGTCGACATATTTGCATTCGCTGATGTCCGTTGACCTGAAGGGCGCTTCGTTCGCATAAATGTCCCGCCTGTGCAGAAATCCTCAACCTAGACTAATTAAAAAAACATTATTCAGGTCATGTTCATCGCATACACTTCAGGCGGTGTATGTGCTAAGGACTCTTGCACTGGCGGGCAAGAAGAAGAGCATTGGACATTTGACTACTGGGCCGCATGGTAGGCTAGGCTAGACAGACCACAGGCTAGGCGTCGCCAGCCATGTCGATTGGTCGCGAGTGGACTCGGTAACGCTGCCGGTTGTGGGATTCGAACCCAGCAGCCTACGATCAGAATCTTGACGCCCTACCGTTTGAGCTACTGAGATCCCAGAATCTGGTTAAAATTGTTAGCCTGAGCCAAACTAGACTCACTTTTTCCGCATATTTATATTCATAATTTAACTTGCGACCAACTAGAGAACTGTTGGAAGCTTGATTCACCCAGCACCAAGTAGTGAAGGCACACCAATCTATAGGCGTGCTGAACGTTATGCTCGGTGAGGATGGAACTGAGGCATGCTTCGCAGGCCGAGACGGAAAAAACGAACCTCTAGCCGTCCCCCACTCGTTCCTTTTTTTTTAGATTCAGACGTTATTCAAACAGCATGAGAGACAACCCAATTACTGGCGATGACTCGACCCCATTGCGTCATTTATGCGGATCCATGGTGCCCTCAAAGAACGCCATGGTGCCTAGTACACCGCCGAGATGAGCTACGAACGGAAGCGTTCACACGTGGCTGACTTATCATCTCACCGACAACGGTTCAGGAGCAGAGAAAGCCCGTGAAATATTGGCGTACACTTCATCACGAAGACCCCCGCTGTGCGAAGAAAAAAAATTAAATAGCAGTGAGTGTTAGTTGGAATCAAAATTTACGGACATCTGTCTGAATCTAGGAGATGCCACCTTGAGTTGTGAAGACACGGGTTGTGTGTTCGTCCCCCAACAAACGGCTCGATGCCGGCGGTGCGTCAGTCATGTTTCAGACGAAGCAGAAACTGCAAACTTGGCTTGTCTTGCACGAAGTGCATGCATTTCTAGGAGTGTGTGCACTCTGGCGCAGCTGCCTGTCACGAGATTAAGCTAGAGCACAGAGACTCACGTGAAGCAAGGAATGACATCTCAACTTGCCGTATTTGCATTTGCCGAAAGAACCATGTCGGCTGCAGTCGTAAAGAAACGTTGCACTGATTAGAAAGGAGAAACGAATTTATTTAGTTGCAATTTTGGCGGTGGCATTAGGTAGCACGACTTCAGCTTATACCTAATGCCACTGTCTAGTATTAGTCAGCCTACTTCGGCTTATTTGTTGGATTGATGAGTGTATCGTACTATGCCTTAAATAATGTACTCGGGAATCTATCATTTTGCTTTGGACGCTTGGGAAAAATGTATGCTGGGCTACAACGATCTATAACTGACTTCAGATTCGCAAAATAGAAGCTGGTCCCAGTCAAGCCATGAACAGTCTGCCGTGCGTACAGGCATGTTTTACGTGGATGTGTTTGATCGCATCCTTTTAGTGCGCATCAAACCACTATTTGACGAGCAGCACTTTTGTTTGATTGCGGCGTCAGATTGCCTACCAGCACAACTCATTTCGTCAACACCAGGGCCGAAATTACCCAGAGGCGTCAGGCAGACACCGAACTGAACAACAACGGTTGCTTCCACAAACACCAATTGTTCAGCATAGCAGGCTTGCCAAGGATAAAATAGTTAGTTATCTGGAAGGCAGCAGATTGATTCAAGATACTCAACATGGGTTTAGAAAAGGACGATCTTGTCTCGCAAATCTCTTGGACTTTTTTAACTTCGCCACAGAACAATTTGATCAGGGAAATCAGGTTGATGTAGCATATCTTGACTTTAGTAAGGCCTTTGACAAGGTACCCCATAAACGGTTAATGATACAGCTTCAGTCCCATGGTATTGCAGGTGGCATCTTAAAATGGATAGAGTTGTGGCTTTCAGATAGACAGCAAAGAGTGATGCTAAATGGTACAAAGTCATCATGGCAAAATGTTCTTAGTGGAGTCCCCCAGGGGTCAGTACTGGGGCCACTACTGTTCATTATATTTGTAAATAACATTGAAAGTGGCCTAAGCATTAAAGTTGTGAAATTTGCGGATGATTTGAAGGTCTTTAGGGCAATAACAGGTCAAGATGAGCATATCTCGCCGCAAAAAGGTTTAGATGAACTTGTGAAGTGGGCCGAAGAATGGCAAATTAAATTAAATTTTCATAAGTGCAAAATCATGCATGTAGGTAAGCAGCATATGAAGGCTCCATACTTGATGGGTGGCCAAGTGCTATCAGTGCCTCAACAGGAGAAGGATTTAGGTGTTATTCTAAACACAAAACTGGGGGCATCAGAACAGACCAAGGAAGCGAGGAAGAAGGCACTGAGAATGCTCTGGGCAATAAATAGGAATGTATCATACAGAAGTGAGAAAGTGATCAGGAAGCTTTACTGTGCATATGTCAGACCACATTTGGAATACTACATCCAAGTTTGGTCTCCTAGCTATGAAAAAGCTTGTTGGCTTTTAGAGAGAGTACAAAAGAGGGCTACAAAAATGGTTAATGGCATACGCAACCTGGCATATGAGGAAAGATTGAAGAAAGTGAATGTGTTCACTTAGATATAGAAGGCTGAGAGGAGATCTCATCAAGGTCTTTAAATTTGTCCATGGTCTGGAGAGGGGATATTTTGGGAAATGTTTGAATTGAACAGAAATGATGCAATTAGAGGTCATAAATTCAAAATTAAAGTCAACCACAGCAGAACAAGGTTAAGGCAGACTTTCTTCACCAACAGGGTAGTAGAACACTGGAACCAGCTGCCAGAGAACATTGTCAGTAGCAGCACAATGAACATCTTTAAAAACAGCATAGACAATCATTATAAGAATAGAGGGCTTGCTTTTCAGTATTACAGGGAGGGCTGATTGACAGATTTGGTGGGCAACTGGTTCAGTGTACAGAGTGCAAGAAGGGCCCTTGTGGCTCATAGTTGCACTAATCTTTTATGTCTTTATGTCTGTATGCCTACGACATCGACGACATCCCGATGTATGCACACAAGATTGTTGTTCATCTACTGTGGGACCGTTCAACTTACACAAATTGGTACAGCATAACAGGTGTATCTACCATGCCAAGAATTAATCCTCATACCAAATATCATAACAAGCTCTGCATTAAACTTGCTAATGAATCAGAAAAACTCGAGCGAACACAAGTGAATTGATTGAGAGGTGTCTTCACATTTATTTGAAACGAGCTGGTATTTCAGCAGGTGAACTCGGAAGATGAAGCTCTGCTAATTTGCTAGCAAACAAAAAAGCACCCTCTGAATGTCTTCGAACAGATTTCTGAAGGCCACTGATGTGACGTGGGTGGCCAGAAGTTCGTCGAAGCAGATGAGCGTTAATCACTGTTGCTCCACACTGTGCATCTCTGGCTCACGTTGCTCGCCTTTGACTGGGCGGACCGCGACCGCACATTTTCCCATCACCTGTCAGTTCTGTCGGATGCTGAAGTCACACATGTCGTATGAAGTTCGACGACACTGATGCCATCCTCTGTATCACAGCCTTGTACATATTGCACGTGTACCTTGCGATACAGTTTTCTTCTCTCCTGTTTGTAAAACGAGAACTCCTCGAAGAATGAACGATTCGTCACGGCGGAATCCTGAACGGCCGAGCAAGTACCATTGAACCCGTGGCCACTGGTGGCGGGATCATCCACATCCTCTGGCACAGCTTTACAATCTCACCCGGAAGACCGACTTTCGTCCCATGGCTGCGACACCGCCGCGACACGCTCACGGGCAGAGTGCGCTGTACACACTTAGCACTTCGTGTGTTTCCGGCTCTGGACGTCCTCGCAAGATTGGCGTGAGCTTCGGCTTCAGACATGCATCTGGCAAGGAGATTCAGAACGGCAGTTCAGCATTGAAGTACCATCCCTGTTTTGACTTGAATTACTACGCACTGATCGCTGTATTGTAAGTTACAAACTATCTTTATTAGTTAAACATAGGCGCAACTTTAATTTCTCTACAGCAAAGTGGATTTATATTCCAATGCCGATACAACGTGTGTGGAATGAATCCAACTCCAACGCCGTTGGGTGTAAAAGAGGTGTTACTCGGACATCACTCAACTCCGAGTAACTCAACCCTAATACACTGGTTGCTGGTCAACGGTTCTCTTGTCAGTTTTGTTGTGTGAATTTATCAGATGTATTGTTGTGGCGCACCTTCATATAGGTGCATGATCAAACGTCGAAGGAGTGCTGCTTTGGTCACATCAATGTGATGTGGTGGACAAAGTTTGCGACCTTCGTGCGGGCATGGTGGTGTAAAATTTTTGCAGTACATTGGTGCATTGGAGTTCTACCAGTCGGCCCAGAGCGTTGTATATCATTGGCAGCTTTAAGGTTTTAATGCCAGTGTTGTAAATGCTGAGATGCAGCTCAATGGTGTTTTTTTTTGGTGCAGCATATTTATGGGTAATGGCCCGCATAACTGCTTCGTCGGCTCAACAGGTAGAAGCCAGAGACGCAACCAAGGCTGGGGGCCGCCCTCCTCTCTTAGCACCCCAAAAATATCCTAGATCAAACGAGAAATTCTGAGATTTCACCAGACAAAACCATAAATTTTCGACTCACTTTGTGCGCCGGAAGTTTTCTTTCTTTCAATGCATTTTTGGTGGTCGGACCCCATTAGGAAAACCCTGGCAGCGCCACTGACAGTCGGTATGTGTCAGGTCTCATGTCTAGCCGTTGAATAGCCGTTGTTTACTATAGTTTGTTTTCACTCTTCTAAGCTGTCCAGTCCGAGCAATGACTAGTCACACACCTGGCGAATGTCCTGGTCACGCTAACTTCACATCGATCAGGACATTAGCTGGCTTTAACATTTAGCATTGCTCCCGGTGCGTGCCATTTCGGTAAACACTCGTCCTGAAGAATCCATTCTGCATCTATGCGCGCGCATGTAAAAGGGGTATTACATGTCTACACCGAATTCGTAAGGAACATCGAATACTTGTTTCTCTTTGGAATTGGAATGCGATATATATATATATATATATATATATATATATATATATGTGCATATATATATTCATACATGCTGGTTCCCTAACTGGCTGTGCGACCGAATAACCAACGTTAGAGATTCAGCATTGGCCTGAAGTATGTGCCGTTATTTTGAAAAAGCATCAAGGATTTACGTTGTTGCAAGCATAATTATAGTGGCGTGATGTTAAATTAGTGCATAAATGGCAACTCACATTCAGAAGCACTATCTTCATTTGTGGTTGAGGTTCATTAATTCATGCATTTCCATCTCATTTCACATGCATGGCAGGCGCAGTAATTTGTCATCATTATCATCCTCGCTGTTCAGCTGGCAGAAGAAGCTTACCATAAGTTGAAGCATGATACAGTTGAACAGCAAGCATGATACTGTTTTGTATGCGATTAGAAATCCGGGGAAAACCTTTGTGTTTCAAAACATTGCATTGTACTATTTTGTCAATAAAGTCCCGCGTAAATGTTTGTTCGTGGAAGCAATTTCCTGTTCCTCTTTGGAGGCAGCTCTTAGTCGAACGTTCAATGCAAGATAGGACCTGGAATGTTCATTTTATCACAACAACGCTAACATGCGCTATTCGCGTTTTCTCGTTTTACTGGGAACCTCAACGCGGGTATGACGCAATCAAGAGTATCCGCAAATTTGTGTTTTGTGAAGCAGGGAGAAGGAAGCATGACCATGAATTTCTAGACAGGTATCTTTTAGCGAATACTCTTTAAATCATTTTTTTCACACATTCTTTCAGCGAAGTTTGCATGGATTTCTCCACACATTTTGGCATTTTTGATGGACAGAAGGAGGCTGCAAACGGCACAACTGTTGTCTCTTTGGCTGCGATCCTGTGTGTGGGTGTCCAGTTTCGAGAAGATTGACTATGTGAATGTGAACGCCACCACGTTCGGGCCGACACACGGACCACAAGTGACACCTTGTGATTTTCACAAGAATGTTTGCATGTGGAAACTACCGTGCAGGGCTCATACTTGCACATGGTGTTTGTGCGTATGTCTTCCACATCCAGTTTTGAGCCAGAAAATCACCAGCAGCATATTTTATTTCCGCCGAGGTGGATGCAGTCACGCGCCTTCGCACATGGAAAGGTGGCACTACTCCGGCCAGAATAGGCGCCTCTTAAGGTAAGCGCGCGTGTCGCTTCGCCTACGGCTAACGTATCCTAGCATATTGGACAGCATTTCTGCGTGACCTCTCTCCGATACATAGAATGGCTCGCACTGCTCTGATTTCGTTCCGAGGACGAGATCAACAACTGAATGCGGGAGCGAGCAAGGCGAACCTGGGACATAATGGGTGCGTGGCATTGCAAACATAACGTCATCCAGCTAGCATGACACGGGGAGATTCAAGGACGACATCAAAGTCGTCTCGAATGTTTCCAACTCGCGCACAACTCGCACGGCCGTGATTACTCCACACGTAAACATGCGCTTCTCTGTAGGTGCACGGCCAACCTAGCCGCCTCGCCAGTCTGCACCACCCCCGCCGAGCAGGAAGCGCGCCACTCCGTCGTGGCCGCTCGTTAGGGGGCGGCAGGGGGCGGAGGGGGCGGCAGCGCGGCCGATTGGCTCTCGACGCCTACTGCGCCTGCCCCGGCCGGGCCGCAGCGCCGGCTAATGGCAGGCTGCGCGCCGCCTGCCGACAGCCATCCGCCCCCCGAAGTTGTGGTCCCGTGATGAATCGTCGGCCGGCGCGGCGCCTCCCGCCGTCTCCGTGGCCACTCGGCTGGGTCATCAGCACAGGGCGGTGGTCGGCAGCAGCGGCCGCTGGCCATCAGCCGGCGGCGGCAGCCTGGGAATAAGGCGGTCCGGCAGTCTGACGGTCCGGCAGTCTGGGAGTCAGCCAGTCCGGCAGTCTGACGGTCCGGCAGTCTGGGAGTCAGCCGGCCCGGCAGTCTGACGGTCCGGCAGTCTGGGAATCAGCCGGCCCGGCAATCTGACGGTCCGGCAGTCTGGGAGTCAGCCGGTCCGGCAGTCTGACGGTCCGGCAGTCTGGGAGTCAGCCGGCCCGGCAGTCTGACGGTCTGGCAGTCTGGGAGTCAGCGGGCCCGGCGGTGCGACAGTCTGGGAGTCAGCCGGCCCGGCAGTGCGGCAGTCCGGCAGTCTGGGAGTTATCCGGCCCGGCAGTCTGACAGTCCGGCAGTCTGGGAGTCAGCCGGCCCGGCAGTCTGACAGTCCGGCAGTCTGGGAGTCAGCCGGCCCGGCAGTGCGGACAGTCCGGCAGTCTGGGAGTCAGCCGGCCCGGCAGTCTGACAGTCCGGCAGTCTGGGAGTCAGCCGGCCCGGCAGTCTGAAGCCGGCAGTCCGGCAGTCTGGGAGTCAGCCGGCCCGGCAGCTGCAGTCCGGTCTGGGAGTCAGCCGGCCCGGCAGTCTGACAGTCCGGCAGTCTGGGAGTCAGCCGGCCCGGCAGTGCGGCAGTCCGGCAGTCTGGGAGTTATCCGGCCCGGCAGTCTGACAGTCCGGCAGTCTGGGAGTCAGCCGGCCCGGCAGTCTGACAGTCCGGCAGTCTGGGAGTCAGCCGGCCCGGCAGTGCGGCAGTCCGGCAGTCTGGGAGTCAGCCGGCCCGGCAGTCTGACAGTCCGGCAGTCTGGGAGTCAGCCGGCCCGGCAGTGCGGCAGTCCGGCAGTCTGGGAGTCAGCCGGCCCGGCAGTCTGACAGTCCGGCAGTCTGGGAGTCAGCCGGCCCGGCAGTCTGACAGTCCGACAGTCTGGGAGTCAGCCGGCCCGGCAGTGCGGCACGCCGATGGTCCCGCGGTAGCACGGCCGAGGGCGGCAGACTCGGCGTTGAGCAGCGGCAGCCGGGAGCAGTCTTTTCACGACGATGCCACTGTCAGCCGCCAAGGTCTCGTAATTAAATATCGCTATCAATGGACGCGCAGCGGCGCAGACATGACCGCCCGGTCCTCGATCCAAATTAACATACGGCTGGTTCGCTCGGCATTTCCTCAGCGCTGCCATTCTTTCTGCTCTGAAGTCCATCCTTCACACCTGTCTCGTGCCTCCAAATGCGTCCTCCTGATTATAAAAGATGGCCCGTTGAGACTGCCATTTTTCACGGGCCAGGTCGCGACCCCCATTCGACCAGGTCGCGGAACAAATTCAGCACGACCGGCGGCATTGTTCGCACACAGCAGTCGGGTCGGTGCCGGTCGGCGCGACGCTGAGGACATCTGGCGTCAGAATGTGCCGCTGACGTCACGTGCCCGGCGGCGCAGTGGACGCGCAGGCGTCGTGACCGGGCTCGGCGGCGGCGGCGGCGGCGTCCGTCTGTCTCGGCTGGGAATTACCGAGATTCCCCGCTGTTGGTCGACGCTGGGCCGTCGGCAGCGACGTACACCTCATGGCGTTCGATGACCAGCACCCCCGCCGGTGCCACCTGGACGCGGGCCGGTGCGCTTATTTAAGGTGAAACGCTGCCTGGTTGACGACAGCCCAGAGTATGCATGTGGAACACTACCACCCATTGAGATTGAGATGTGTGTCCTCCCTTGGGTTCCTTTACGACGCATTCAACCGCTAGGTCATATAGCGTCGCCAACCTCTCACGCCGATTCGTCACGGACAGACTCGGTAATTGCCGTCGGTTGTGAGATTCGAACCCACCTTGCGACGCTCAAGAGTCCGACGCTCTACCAACTGAGCTGCCGCGCCCCCGAGTTGTATGTTCTCCACACGTTCTGCACACTAGTAGCAAGAACGATGATTAGGTAGTGGGATTCTTGAAAGACCTTCACTGAAAATATCTGCTTCTTTTGATGCTCGACATGGGTTAACGTAACCGACTGCGTGCAAGACCTACGAGTATGTGTGGTTAATGTAATGAACAACCTGGAGCGCCCATGTGGGCGGCTGACCATGGAACATGAGAAGTGCGCAATGACATAATAACGGATTATTACTAAGACTTGATGTCATCTTCATTGGCGAGTTTTACTATGAAAAATCTGCCTTTTCCTGCTACGTCTCTTCCGTCGCTTTCATATATTTTCACCGCCAAAGGCAATAAATCAGAATGTTGCAGGCGTTACAAAAAAATACAGTCAGTTTACATAACATTTTGCGCACGGCGGTTACTTTACGTCATTCTGGAAAGGAAGGTTATACTAGGTTTCGTTATTTTTGATATACACATGTTTCTAAGTACCTAGCACGACGTAGCGCTGGGTATTTCATTTTCGCCCCCCTAGTTTTTTAATCGCGCTATAATAGGCAGGCTTAGCCGCACGTCAGCGGATAACCAACATCACCTTCATCAGGATTAGCAGCACACACATAGCTGTATCTGCATATTGTGATAGCTGTCCACGGCTATGTCTACTGTTTCATATCTGACGCATATCTGGCGGAGGCAGTCACACCTTTGACTCGGCCCAAAAGGCCGCGCGAGGGGCCCGTGCGTACTCGTCTACGAGATTGCCATGGCGGAGATGGAAGTGTCAACAGCACGGTCGTCGATGTTGTTGTCGGACCTGTGAGAACATCTACGAGCTCCTACGAACGTTCCCGGGCCCTTATGTATATCTGTGGACGCTTTCCGTTTCGTAAGTGCTTACGAGCCCTTACGAACGCCTGCGACCTTTGAAAACGTGCAGACACTTGCGAATGCGCGCGAGCCCTTATGGAAGTATACGGGTCGGTACAAGCGCTTACTTACCACTTACCACGTACTGTATCGACGTCTTTTCCAATGAACGTTTGAAATCCCACATTTAAATGCATACCTGTGCGGTCTGCACTCCTTGTGAATAACAACACCTATCACAATTCACAATTTACGAAGGTATAAGTTGTGACGATACGGGCCCTTAATGAGAACGAAGAAAAAATCAACCGGAACATTTTTTTTCTCTAAGGATAAAACCGGATCCTTTTCTAAATCAATGGCTCAAATTTGGAGGAATTAATACATGCGGGGGTAGTTCTGGCCTCCTTCGCAAAATCCGACCCCTCCGGGCACAATTACTAGCTACGTCCCTGGCTGTCATCCCGAATTGGTGTAGGGTATTGTTATTACAAAATAAGCACCCTAAAATAATCCACCCTGGAATTATCCTAGAATCACCCTAGAATCATCCTATAAGACGTTAAGTCGGACTTATTCTTCCAATTTCATCTGCTCAAAATTGATGACCACCATATGCCTTACTTGTGTCAACAGGGGAGTGCATGCAGGCCCGCTGATCTCAGCAGATAACCTTGGGAGTGACGGCGCATCTGGTAAGATGATTTTTTTTTAAATCTTAACTATATGAAAAAACATTTTACATTAGTAACTTTTTTCATAAGTAGCAGTTAAGTAAGTAGCGTCTGAATACGTGCCTACGTGATCGCAAAATGTATGTTGGGAGGATGGTGAGGGCAACTACATTGTCGTCTCGATTGGAGTGGGGCTATGTCGGAGAGCGTTAGCTTCCACAATTCATTGCATTTTCAGCCAAGAAATCCACGTCACTGAGGTATAAAATACCGCTCATAACTCTCCCTATGCCGACCTGCCTGCTGCCTGCTCCCTATGCCAATGGTCCTGCTACATGATCACGCACCTCCCAGTGGTCCTGCTACATGATCACGCACCTCCCAGTGGTCCTGCTACATGATCACGCACCTCCCAGTGGTCCTGCTACATGATCACGCACCTCCCAGTGGTCCTGCTACATGATCACGCACCTCCAAATGGTCCTGCTACATGATCACGCACCTCCCAATGGTCGCGTCGGCGTCGGTCACGTCGCGACGGCCCTGCGGCGTTGCCGTCCGGAGCGCGACGTCCGGACGTCCGCCGACGTCGATTTGTCAGCGTCGGCCGTCGAGCGCGACCACTTTTTCTGCATCATTAGACCGTAATGATAAACATCCCAATCATCCATCAGGCGCCGTGCACGCAATTAAGGACACAGCCAGCTCGCGCCGGCCGAGCGCGGCGAACACACAAACAGCCGGGCCAGTGTGCACCGCCGGGGCCGACATGGTGGCGGCGCGGTGAAGGATGACTCCGTCCGGCGTAAGACGGGTGGGTGCCCAGTGGCCACCCACCCGACGACATGCCGACGGCCGGTCGTCGGCACGCAGCACATCGGCAACGGCGAGCCATGTTCATATTGTGCTGACAGCACGGCGGAGGCGTGAGTTGTCCTCCAATCTGCGAAATATTTGCCCGTTTTCTGTTTACTTACAATGAAGAATACACACATCGCGACAGCGCGACAGTGTAGCGTAGCTTCAGGCGTAAATTTCGTACGCCCGACGGGCTCCTTCGTCTTATATGACAATAAGTTGCCATTTGGTTGCGATGAGCCTGAGTGGACGACACCATGAAGACTCGAATGTCCTAAAGTGTCAAACAAAGCTGATCATGGTAACAGAAATTTATCGCAGCCTTCAGAGCTGCCACACAAACTTTTGTTATAATATTTCGACGGACACGCATGCAAGCATGAATGACGGGATGGTAGGGATATTAAGGACGATATACATGTTCTCAAATAGCCAAACTTAACCCTGCCATCACACCAATAATTGTACAGAAAAGATTTGCGAAGTAGGCCTTGCCCTCCGTTAAATCAGAATGCTCCACCGCTGTTGAGCATCTGTGTTTCGTCAACATAGTCCACGGGTGAACACTCGTGACGTTCGTGAGAGTCCGTGAAGCCAATGTGACGCGACTTCGTCGGCGAACGTCAACCCCGCGGCACGATCAGCCCAACTCTGTTATTTACTGCTGTCCTATATACTGCTGCCCCATATACTGCTGCTCTATATATTGCTGCCCATGGTCACATGGGGAAGGGGTGGAGGGCATGCAGCCCCCTCAACTGTCAGATTTGTGGGGGATTAAGCCCCCCAATAATTGTTTGGCATATGTTCCAATTTGTGTGCATGAAAAGCGTATGTTCCAGCTGGATATGGAGGAAGGTTTATCGATGTGCAGTTCTTCTTGAGTTTCAATAAGGCAGCCTTGTTGATATCCAAGACGATGTAGATCGAAGCAGTTATGCAGGGCTACATCGCGGGTTCCAACATATTTGAAAGAGGTGCCGTCAACACGGCCTTGGGTCAATCGGAGGAGGAGCAGGTTTTAAGCGACCGTTATATTCCCAAGTCTGATATCACATGTCGATCTCTAATTGGTCAAAGGCCGCGTTGGCGGTGCTGACGGCCACACTGTCAACTTTGTCTAAGCACGGTTCCTGTTTTGTATAACTTGTGTAAGCGGTCGTTTGCACCATATTCATCATGGGCATCATCCGGTCAACCGCCATAGGTCTGTCAGTCCCCGGTGTCGTCACAATCTACCGGTTTCCAGAGTATCATTATTCTGCTGTACTCGAAGTGTGATTGGTCAGTTCTCGTAGACAGGCATGGCGCAGAACATGTTCTGGCGCGGCGGCCGATGGTCTGGCGCGGCGGCCGATGGTCTGGCGCGGCGGCCGATGGTCTGGCGCGGCGGCCGATGGTCTGGCGCGGCGGCCGATGGTCTGGCGCGGCGGCCGATGGTCTGGCGCGGCGGCCGATGGTCTGGCGCGGCGGCGGCGCGCGATGGTCTGGGGGCGGCCGTGGTCTGGCGCGGCGGCCGATGGTCTGGCGCGGCGGCCGATGGTCTGGCGCGGCGGCCGATGGTCTGGCGCGGCGGCCGATGGTCTGGCGCGGCGGCCGATGGTCTGGCGCGGCGGCCGATGGTCTGGCGCGGCGGCCAGTTCGCCGGCGACATCCAAGCGTTGTTCGCTTACGCCCGACCTGGAAAAAGTAAGAGATGCAGGATCATGCCGATGGGATTTTCCGAAGCTTAAGGGTAGAGCTACATGCTACCGTTAGCCGCAGCTCCCAATATGGTGTAGAATGACAGCTAAAGGGGAAGACCAACTTTGCGGATGAATTCCTAGGCCAATGAATGCCGATGACGTGACAACAGAGCTGGGATGACCTAATGAACATACCTTACGCTTTACTGGCGCCTTGATATTGATGTACGGTCACTCGGAAATTGCAATCTATCTGCGCGCACGCCCACACGCAATGCCGGATGAAGTCCAGGAGATCTGAGAATGCGAAGGACATGCGCAGTTGCTTCAATCAGACGGTATTTGTGTTCTTTAATCCTGCCTAATAAACACCAAAAAACGTTATTTACAAAAAACGTATAAAAAGCTTCATTCAAATCCGCTGATATGATGGTTGAAAGTTCGCCACTGTCTGTGCTGCAGCTGATTAGTTTGAGGCATCGAGGGACGGGATTCCTATCGAAAACGGCGTCCTCCGCATACAACGGCTAAGTCATATCTTAGTGAGGTATCTTGGTGAGGAGACAGAATGTCGTTTGGTGAGAGGTGCCTAGCGAGTTGGCTGCGCAAACTGTATCCAAATGTTTGTGAAGTGGAACAGATGGGAGACGGACCGAAAGCTTGATGGACTATCTAGATCACCCAATCACAAGCGCCGCACCGGGCAGGCACCACGGCTGCACCCAACAGTCACTACTGAGAAGCGTGCCGGCTGTGCATGACGTATGTACCCCATCGGGTTTATTCACCAAGGTTGTGATCTGATATGGCCTCGCCTTTTCATCAACTGCATACTGTGTTGGAAATATGCGAGTGAAAACGACACGAAAAAGAAAGATGTTGCTCCAGGAATAGAGCGCTGGGTTCTCTCCCGAAAAGTGGTGTGTCGTCCTGTCACTTCTCGCCGGTGCTACACATCCCCGTAAACAAATACTGAGAACGAGCTGGTGCGTCGTGAAAGCTAAAAAATCCGGCCCGAAATAGTAACAAGTGTTTGAAATAGCTACGCATTGCATTGTTTTCTAAATCAAGGTTGAGTGGCGCGCAGGTTAAGAGTTCGGTTTCTATAACTCCAGTGATAAAGGTGTTGTAGAACGAACGTGCATGTGACCATAGCGAGCCCATGTATGCCTTCATTTCTAAAATGTAACGCTGGAGGACGTAAGTGGGGACCGATTGAGATCCCAGAGGGGAGATGGGTCCATCAACAAAATTTCCCTCTTACAGGCCAAAAATCGAACGTAGAATGAAAAAGGCATCCATTTTGAAGTTCTCCCAGTCCCTCCTATTGGTTGCATTGCACCTGAGTCGTTTTTTCTTTTAGAATATAATCTTCCAGGGAGCGTTCAATGAGGGTCCAACAAACCCATGGACAGTCCTGAGCTTCCTCCCCTGTGTCTCCGCCGCTGCTGGAGCGCAATACACTGGTGTACGCTCTGCGTCCACCGATGTGGTAATCAGAGGAGCACACCTGCACACCTCGCGCGGCCACACTAGGTGTCGAGCGGCCGACGGCGTGCCAGCAGCCGGCTGCTGGAGGCGCTGCAGTGGTAATCAGAGGAGCACACCTGCACACCTCGCGCGGCCACACTAGGTGTCGAGCGGCCGACGGCGTGCCGGCAGCCGGCTGCTGGAGGCGCTGCAGTGGGAATCAGAGGAGCACACCTGCACACCTCGCGCGGCCACACTAGGTGTCGAGCGGCCGACGGCGTGCCGGCAGCCGGCTGCTGGAGGCGCTGCAGTGGTAATCAGAGGAGCACACCTGCACACCTCGCGCGGCCACACTAGGTGTCGAGCGGCCGACGGCGTGCCGGCAGCCGGCTGCTGGAGGCGCTGCAGCCGCCGCCGCCGCGGGGAGCAATCGCCGTGTGCGGCTCGGTAAATATACACGATTCGAGACAAAAACAGGCACGGCCTGACAAATGACCGCGCGCGCGGCGGGGTGGCCGTGCTGGCTGCCGGCCGGAGCGTCGCTCCGGTACCCGGCACTGTCGGCGTGCCGGAGTGTCTGTGGCCGGCGTGGGCTACCCGACCAACCGGTAGCCACGCACTTCGCTGAACATCAGGACTTGCACGTCTCAGAGCACGGCACAAACACTCTCGGAAATATCGTCCTTGCTGCAGCGAGGACGAGATTTTCGAGCAAGCGAGCTCGACCACTTTCACGGCAATGCTATTTGCCCTGAAATCCAGTTGAGCGAAGCAGCACAATCCCCGAAAGATTTCACGGTCGGCCGCGTATTTGGGTCGGCAACTGCACCTATCGCGCAGGCATGCGCCGCGTAATTGCCGTGCAGCCATAAATAAATCCGGCCGACGACAGGGTGGGAGCGCGCGTACACTCGTCCGTGCTGGCCGGGGGCAGCACGGGGAGGGATCGCACGAGCGCCGGGTCGGCGACGGGGCGGGCTGCTTCCTCTCCTCCGCCGTCGCCGCCGCCGCCGCCGCCGAGGGTCGCGTGAAATTCCGGCCCGGCAGACCGCGCGGCAGCAGCGGCGGCGGCGGCGGCGGCCAATTTGCGGCCGGCTGCACGGCGGCGGCGACGGCGGCCGCCGCCGCCACGGGACGCCGCGCGCGGCAACAGGAACACCGGCGGCCGCCATTTGTCAATGCGCGAGAATTCGGCAAAACAGGCGAGGCCAGACGGCGCGGCGCCGCGTGGGCGCTTTGTCTCGGCGGCGGCGGCGCGGCGGCGGCCGGCCGGCGCCCCGGCGGCCGCCTCATTGGCCGGTGATTGCGCCAGATCGACCGGCTATCGGTCGCCACGCCGCCGCCGCCGGACATCGGTCAGCGGCGGGTAACCGGGTCGCGCGACACGGGGGGCCGCCGGTGGGATGGGTGCGCGCGCGAGCGTTATGACCGATCGGCCACCGTGCGGCGGCCCAGTCGGCGTGAGCTGCACGCGGCCCAGCTGTGTGGTCCGCAATAGGTGGGATCGGACATTCTCTCCCCTCCCCGAAACACACCCTGCATACACACACACACAACACACGGCTCGTACACACACACACACACACACACACACACACACACACACACACACACACACACACACACACTCCTCCATCACCAAGCAGCGCACACAGACAGCATTAGCATACAAAAGCCAATATCAGCGTCCGAAATTTGCATTAGCGACGGTGTTCGTCAAAAGATCCGTGTTATGAGGCGAAGAATACTACAGCCCGGTAACGTAGTATGTTTGAGCCGCTCCATTTTCTCTGATTTAGCATGCTTCTGGTAGGCTGGCTAGTCAGCTATTGGGGCTTTCGGGCACGGCGAATCCATGGTCCTATCGCGCCCATAATCATTACGTTTGCTACCCTGCCATATTGTGCCTGAACAGTCACGCCTTCCCTTGTTTTGTGTGTGACAGTATGCTGATAGGAACGCAAGGACTGATATGGATTCGGTTGAGACGAGGATAATTGGCGCAACTGCGTTGTGCTCGCACTGACTGTTGATTAGCCCCAGTCTGCCTTGGTTTATGATGTGGTGGGGACCTCACAACAACACCTTAAGTACACGAACACCGCTACAGTGGCATTCCTGAGCTGAAAACGCCCGCCGCAAGGTTGCTTCATGACGGCGAAAGCGTACATGATACTTGATGAGAAATTGAAATCCTGACATGAATACTGCATTTCAGTTAGAATTTGGTCCATATAACTGGCCCATGTTTTCTGATCGTCGCCCACCCCTCCCTGATCGGTCCGTCAAAGAGGAAAAAAATAAACATGCGCGATAGCAACGTAATGCCAGAACACCACAGCATCAAGCCACAGAGTAGCACGCTACGCGAGTACTACAGCAGCACCACATCAGCACCACAACAGCACCACAGCAGGATGCCACAGAGTAGCATGCTACACGAATACTACCAAAACAACACAGCATCAACACAACAACATCACAACAACACCACAGCAGCAAGCCACATAGTAGCATGCCACGCGAAAACTACAGCATCACAACATGTAGCCACAGAGTAGTCTGTCACGCGTGCGCTACAACTGCCGGCCTGTGACCAGTGCACCTGCAGTCTGCAGTCTGCAGCATGTTCCCGTCTGTTGCTGCCGCTAATGCTGCCTTCCGGCAGTGCAGCTGGTGTCGGGCCTTACCAGCTGCCAGCACGCCAGTGTGCAGCTGGTATCTGGTCTCGCCAGCTGCCGGCACGTCAGTGCACAGCTGGTGTCTGGCCTCGCCAGCTGCCGGCACGCCAGTGTGCAGCTGGTATCTGGTCTCGCCAGCTGCCGGCACGTCAGTGCACAGCTGGTGTCTGGCCTCGCCAGCTGCCGGCACGCCAGTGCAGTGTGCAGCTGGTCGCCGTTGACGCATGAAGCAGCGCCGTCGACCGCGCCGACATTTGGCCGGTACGTGGATCGCTGGTCGCAGTTGGACGCCGACGGCAGGCAGCACGATCGCTGGTCGCAGTTGGACGTCGACGGCAGGCAGCACGATCGCTGGTCACAGTTGGACGCCGACGGCAGGCAGCACGATCGCTGGTCGCAGTTGGACGCCGACGGCAGGCAGCACGATCGCCGGTCGCAGTTGGACGCCGACGGCAGGCAGCACGATCGCCGGTCGCAGTTGGACGCCGACGGCAGGCAGCACGATCGCTGGTCGCAGTTGGACGCCGACGGCAGGCAGCACGATCGCCGGTCGCAGTTGGACGCCGACGGCAGGCAGCACGATCGCCGGTCGCAGTTGGACGCCGAGGGCAGGCAGCACGATCGCTGGCGAAGCTGCGCAGCACGTGCCACAGCAGAACGGCCGGTACTTACATGTGTGCAGGGCGGACACAGAGCACCTCACCACTGAGACTGAGACACAGCACGCACCCAGCGAGCTGTGAACAAAGTGCGAGTCACGTGCAAACCTCTGTACGTGGCACGTGCAGACAATGGGAGAGAGTGAGAGAGACAGGCAGACAGATAGACAGACAGACACACAGGCAGACAGAAACGCAGATACACAGACATACAGACACACGGGCATACACACAGACACACATATACACAGATACACAGACACACAGACACATATACGGACAGGCATACAAACAGACAGACAGACAGACAGACAGACAGACAGACAGACAGACAGACAGACATACAGACAGACAGACAGAAATACATGCAGACATACAGACAAGCAGACATACAGACAGGCAGACAGACAGACAGGGATACAGACATTAGGACAGACAGACAGACAGATAGGCAGACAAGCAGACAGAGAGACAGACAGGCACAGACATAGAGACACACAGACATACAGACACATATATGCACAGACCCACAGACACACAGACACACAGTCACGCAGGCATACAGACAGACAGACAGACAGACAGACAGACAAACAGAGTCAGCCAGAGAGAGGGAGAAAGAGGAGAGAGGAGATGGAAGGGAAGGAGTATCGACAGTAAAACTGTGCAGCACGTGCAGAAGGGTATGGTAATGATTCACAAGTCGCAAGATGAACTTGAGTAGGCCACATATGGCTGACTAACAGCATTATGTGATTTACTCCTCCTCCAGGATAGTCAAATAAATACCAGCGCGAGTTTTATGGAGATGGGGTCGCACCACACCTGGAACAGTGAAGTGAATGATATGCGGCCCTTAGAGACTGGTTCTGAGATCGCTTACCGCAACTGCGTGAAGTCTGATATAGCTGGTCCGTCATATAGCTGCTCTGTCACACAGCTGCTCTGCCATATAGCTGCTCTGCCATATAGCTGCTGTCGGTCTGCCTGTATGTCTGTTAAAGCTACTCTGCCATATAGCTGATCTGCCATATAGCTGTGCTGTTACATCGCTGTTCTGTCCTACAACTGCCCTCTCATGTCTCTGCTCTCCCACATAGCTACTCTGTCATATAGCTGCTCTGCCATATAGCTGCTCTGTCTATAGCTACTGTCGGTCTGTCTGAATGTCTGTTAAAGCTACTCTGTCATATAGCTGCTCTGCCATATAGCTGTGCTGTTACATCGCTGTTCTGTCCTACAACTGTCATGTCTCTACTCTGTCACATAGCTACTCTGTCATATAGCTGCTCTGCCATATAGCTGCTCTGTCGTGTAGGTGCCCTGCCATATAGCTGTTCTATCATATAGCTGATCTGTCTAGCTGATCTATAGCTGTTGTCACGTCGCTGCTCTGTCAGATCGCTGCTCTATCATGTCGCTGTTCTGTCACATAATTGCTCTGTCATGTAGTTGCCCTGTCGCATAGCTGTTCTGTCACATAGTTGCTCTGTCATCTAGCTGCTCTGTCACATAACTGCTATGTTATATAGCTGCTTCGTCATATAGTTGCTCTGTCATCGCGTTTATGTAATCATTTTCATCATGCCGTATGTCGTCATTCATTCATCATCATGGGTATCACTTTGTGAAATTTATTAGAGGGACCAATTTATATTTGTGATGGTCAAAGCTGTCTCGAAAACCATTTTCATCTAGTGCACGTCCATGGATCTGATTGGGGGAGGCGGGGTAGGTCAATGATTAAGGGGGCCGGTAGACTCCACTAGCGCCATGCAGGGTAACACCCCTGTGGATCATCATTCATGATGTCATTTACCACCCAAGACAAAAACACGTCCGAGACCGTTTGTAACAAGGTGTCTGAGAAAAATATACAAACATCCAAATGCTTCAATACACTAGTTAATGCGCGTTTCGAAGCAGCTCATACTTGTTATAGGATTTTCTGACCCACCACCAGCATATTTTTGCGAGAGGCGTTGTGGGGGTTTCAAGTAGCTTCTAGGAATTCCAATATTGGGTTGTAGCATATACAGTACGGTTTGTAATCTAGTGGTAATGCGGGCGTCATATTCGGTGCTTTGATAAATAGAGAATGGATTATAAGGAGCATTAGTAGTGTTTAAAAGTATGTCAATGCCAGTCATGTCCTGTAACGCTCGGAGTGGAGGATGCGGGTTAGTGAACAGGCTGCTAGGTACCCTCTTCCATCTCCTATCCTGACTAACTATGCAGATCACGGTGCGTGTTATTATTGGATTAAGTAGCAGTGCACGTTTTCAACTGCCCGGTAGGTCGATGCATAGTGTTGTCCACAATCTGAAAATCATACGAACATCTGCCAGAATACTATTTACGAATACCTGTGCCCTTGTATAGATAATTAACCACCGCCTGACGAGAACATTTCGACATTTCGACATTTTCCCTTCGATGTGGTTGCTGTCTCCCTCGCTATTTCGCTTCCAATCGAGCTTGTGGCATGAAAATAAGTGCATTGTATGACGCAAGTTCTATTTAGTAACACCCAACATGACCTTGTTAATTAAAACATCTGACCCCTTGGTCTGGTCAAGAAAACAAAGTCGCATATTTCCAACAGAAGCACTATCATGTTCAGGAAACCGTGCAAAAAAACACCAAAAAATACCCCCCACCCATAACAGGCCGATGTTTGCGAATATGTTGCACAAAGCCGGAATTTTCCTGAAATATGGGAATATTTTAACACAAAAGTATTGCCTTAGCAGCCCGGAAAAATGTTAGCTATTCATGCACCAGAATGTTCTTAGAAATCGGAGATTTTTTACATCTCCCTCCAAAACCAGCCTTCTGGATTGGCCTCTGGCAAGCTCCATCTTGAACGGCTTGGCACACAGCCAAACAATTCACTGGGGGATGGCGTCTGACTCCACCCCTCGGTGGGGCGGCTAAGTGAACAACAATAATGCTGCTGAATGCATGAGGGCATTTAGTGGCGACTCTTATGACGGGATCAAAATTATGTTTTTGTGCAATCGATGGATCAAAGTGATATACAGGCCATGTCAGCCCCGCCAATTACGCCGCTGATAGTCCGATGATTCAAGCTCGAGAACTTGGAGAAAGAGCAGCAAATCTGCTCGAGTTGTCTATTTAATAATTCCATAGGTCAATTGTATCCTTCAACAAGCTTCCATTACATGCCTATTAGCCCTCACCAGACGATGGCTCCTGCGTAACACCACCGGCAAAGGATGCTTACCATTTACCCGAAATTGAGTATAATGCCACACATGAAACAGAATGAGCATGCTGTTTTTGGCACGATGTCTATATAATGTCATCTGACAAAATCCTTCAAGGTCAATGATAGGCACACCAGATGGGGTGCAAGGTCAGTATTTATAAATAAAATATTACTTTGAAATGTGTATGTGCCGCGGCGAAGTGACTACCAAATTATATGCATCATTCTTCTCACTAGAACAATGCCCATCATGCTTAATTAATTGCTCAGTTAGGAGACAATATGAGACCAAATAACAGATGGCGTTCATGAAAATTTACCGATTAGTCATAGGAACTTTCCTTTTCTCCATAATATTCATAGAGGACGTACAATCAACTATTGTCCATTTCAATGGCCTAGCTTAGGCCTTTTTACGTCATCACAAAAGCTGTCGGAAACGGGGGCCGTCACTCATTCCCCTCAATCTAGAAAAGTTAATTAGGGCAGTATATTTGGTAAGAACCAATTACTATGGAACCAGCCATGTGGAGATAAAGATGGAATACAATCATATGATAGAAGCAGATCACAAGCACGGAGCATGGGCGATGTGAACACAGAATGACTGGTATTTGCGCTCTCTGAGTCACGTCCACCAATGACTCGCGCTTCAGAACCACACCACCGTGCAACACGCGACCACCGCCGGAGCCGGAGTGGTGCAGTCCGCCGGAGCCGGAGTGGTACAGGCCGCCGGAGACGGAGTGGTACAGTCCGCCGGAGCCGAAATAGTGCAGTCCGCCGGAGCCGGAGTGGGGCAGTTGGCCGCAGTCGGAGTGGCACAGTCCGCCGGAGCCGGAGTGGTACAGTCCGCCGGAGCCGGAGTGGTACAGTCCACCGGAGCCGAAATAGTGCAGTCCGCCGGAGCCGGAGTGGGGCAGTTGGCCGCAGTCGGAGTGGCACAGTCCGCCGGAGCCGGAGTGGTACAGTCCACCGGAGCCGAAATAGTGCAGTCCGCCGGAGCCGGAGTGGGGCAGTCGGCCGGAGCCGGAGTGGTACAGGCCGCCGGAGACGGAGTGGTACAGTCCACCGGAGCCGGAATAGTGCAGTCCGCCGCAGTCGGAGTGGCACAGTCCGCCGGAGCCGGAGTGGTACAGTCGGCCGGAGCCGGAGTGGTACAGGCCGCCGGAGACGGAGTGGTACAGTCCACCGGAGCCGGAATAGTGCCGAGTAGTGCAGTCCGCCGGAGCCGGAGTGGTACAGTCCGCCGGAGCCGGAGTGGCACAGTCCGCCGGAGCCGGAGTGGTGCAGTCCGCCGGAGCCGGAGTGGTACAGTCCGCCGGAGCCGGAGTGGTACAGTCCGCCGGAGCCGGAGTGGTACAGTCCGCCAGCGATCCGCCGGAGCCGGAGTGGTGCAGTCCGCCGGAGCCGGAGTGGTACAGTCCGCCGGAGCCGGAGTGGTACAGTCCGCCGGAGCCGGAGTGGCACAGTCCGCCGGAGCCGGAGTGGCACAGTCCGCCGGAGCCGGAGTGGTACAGTCCGCCGGAGCCGGAGTGGTACAGTCCGCCGGAGCCGGAGTGGTGCAGTCCGCCGGAGCCGGAGTGGTACAGTCCGCCGGAGCCGGAGTGGTGCAGTCCGCTGGAGCCGGAGTGGTGCAGTCCGCCGGAGCCGGAGTGGTACAGTCCGCCGGAGCCGGAGTGGCACAGTCCGCCGGAGCCGGAGTGGCACAGTCCGCCGGAGCCGGAGTGGTACAGTCCGCCGGAGCCGGAGTGGTACAGTCCGCCGGAGCCGGAGTGGTGCAGTCCGCCGGAGCCGGAGTGGTGCAGTCCGCTGGAGCCGGAGTGGTGCAGTCCGCTGGAGCCGGAGTGGTACAGCCCGCCGGAGCCGAAATAGTGCAGTCCCCCGGAGCCGGAGTGGTACAGTCGGCCGGAGCCGGAGTGGTACAGTCCGCCGGAGCCGGAGTGGTACAGTCCGCCGGAGCCGGAGTGGTGCAGTCGGCCGGAGCCGAAATAGTGCAGTCCGCCGCAGTCGGAGTGGTACAGGCCGCCGGAGCCGGAGTGGCACAGTCCGCCGGAGCCGGAGTGGTACAGTCGGCCGGAGCCGGAGTGGCACAGTCCGCCGGAGCCGGAGTGGTGCAGTCCGCCGGAGCCGGAGTGGTACAGTCGGCCGGAGTCGGAGTGGTACAGTCCGCCGGAGCCGGAGTGGTACAGGCCGCCGGAGCCGGAGTGGCACAGTCCGCCGGAGCCGGAGTGGTACAGTCGGCCGGAGCCGGAGTGGTAGAGTCCGCCGGAGCCGGAGTGGTGCAGTCGGCCGGAGCCGAAATAGTGCAGTCCGCCGCAGTCGGAGTGGTACAGGCCGCCGGAGCCGGAGTGGCACAGTCCGCCGGAGCCGGAGTGGCACAGTCCGCCGGAGCCGGAGTGGTACAGTCGGCCGGAGCCGGCCTCGTCGGCAGCCGTGTCGGCGGCGTCCGGCGGACTGCACCACCGCCCCACCAATGCTTTCACATGGCGGCGCTCGTCGTGCCCGCACAACCGGCAACATTGGCGTGGCGCGCCAGTGTCGCGCCCCCCCCCCTCGAGCTGCAACTGCGCCGGATATGCATGGCGTTTTCCACGGCGCTACGCAAGGTGGCGGAGTCGGGGCGGGGGCGCGGTGGCCGACGGCCGCATCTCGGCAGCAATCTTCGGAGGCCGGCCCGCTAATGGCCGGATAATTAATTAGCGCCGGACACGATGCAGGCATTGCGCCGGCGTGTCGAGTGCAAGTCAGAGCGCTGACGCAGCGCATTCCGACGCGCCGCGTCCGCATTTGTACGCCGCTAAGCGGCCGGTGGCCCGCGCCTCCACGTCTCCGTCGGCAGCGCCGGCGTCGGAAACGGCAGCTCTGATCCCCGAGCTGGCCAATGTGGCCGAGGGCACGTCCCGAGGCTACGTGCGAGGACTGATGTCAAGTCTCAAAATTGCATCGGCAGGCTCACGTGGCATCTCAACGCTATGCTTGGGGTTCTCGACGTCACTTATCGACCTCTCGAGTCGACTTTATTACTTGGGATCCAGCGGGAAGGGGATCCTCATGCTCATGCTGTCTCAAAATTGGCAGTTTTGAATGAGAAAAATTATGCATGAAACAGCAAGTTCTCGAAATGTATGCACATTTTATGACGAAAATTTTGTTTTCAAACAATCTTTTCAAACAATTCGTAGAGGTCGTAATCGGGTACACGTTTTTTTATTGCAGTTATTTTCTATTTCGCTTGTGCAAAATGAACTGAAGCCAGGTTTCTGGATCGGTCAGTGATGGCGCAAGATTTTGTCACCGAGCTGTAGTCACGACTCCAGCTTGTATGAAGGCCAACACAACAAGATTCCCGACCCTGTGCCTGAAGCAGGGAGCCCCAAATCTTGCCTCTTGCCTAGTGCCGTCCCGTGCCCCAAGTGACGGCCCATGCTGGTGTATATACTAAAAGAAAAGGGAGTTACTAGGAACGAGGCGAATCGGCCCAGCTTCCAGCGGGGTTAATCCGGTTGCCACGTCGTTAAAATATTAAAGTCCTAATGTTGTCTTTGTGCACACGCTACAAACGCCACGCTACCCTCCTTCACTAAGAACCAGACGTGTAATTGTGATTTTACCAATTTTCGTCGCAATATTTCCTCCGAAGCAGTCGGGTGCTCGGAAGCACTACGACTTACTGATCGCAAAATTTGCACATGCTGACTGGAACGTCCACATCCGCTGCAGCTATGTATCGGGGTCGAGAGAAGGATACGAATAAAGGTGTTGGGCGGGTTATGCTCATCCGGGCTCCTGGGAATCTCTGAGCACTGTGTGCTTCTGAATGGAGATAGTTAAAATAGACGTGGGGAACCTGCCAAATTCTAAAATAATTCCTACTCGTTTGAATTGGACATTGATCAATTTGCTACGGTTGCACACATATATTGTATGTCCAAAGATCACCCAAGTGAGGACAGGAGGCGCTTTTGTGAGCAAAGCCACCCCTGTTTCACCTACAAGATTGTGCTAAATTTTGAATGACTATATGACAAAGTTAGGTGTCCTTCTCTCAGATTTCTTCTTAAAGTTTGCACTTTTTGTAGAATCTCCACGAAATTGTCACCTCATCTGGGGTGTTTGAATTAAAATTGGGGCCATTTCCCCTGGTAAATTGTGGAAGCGCATCTGCTCACGCATATGCGTAGTCTCTTACTTGCGTATCTTCCTGATTTGACACATAAGAGCGAAAATTTAGTGCCAATTTTCACCATCTATCTTCTAAAATTACATCATTATGTTCGACCTGATTGTTGGCAGAACATGGATTATGAGCAGGAACTTCAATCGAAACATCACTTTTCAGGACGCAGAAGCAGCAAAAGAAGATCGACTGTGCGTTTGTTTCGTCGGCTTCGTCTTTGACACATGATGTCATTGGAAATGCAAACACAAAGTCGGCAGGCTGAACCGACGCGTTCTCACGTCGAACGAACGAGCGGCATCACTCTTGGACCTAGCTTGGTGCGAACTACCGGACGCGAGTCCCACCCTGGCCCAGCTAGATCTGACCTGACCAGACCGGACGCGCGTCCCACCCTGGCCCAGCTAGATCTGACCTGACCAGACCGGACGCGCGTCCACCCTGGCCCAGCTAGATCCGACCCGATTCGACCCGACCCGACCCGACCCGACCCGACCCGACCCGACCCGACCCGACCCGACCCGACCCGACCCGACCCGACCCGACCCGACCCGACCCGACCCGACCTGACCCGACCTGACCCGACCTGACCCGACCTGACCCGACCTGACCCGACCTGACCCGACCTGACCCGACCCGACCTGAACCGACCTGACCCGACCTGACCCGACCTGACCCGACCTGACCCGACCTGACCCGACCCGACCTGAACCGACCTGACCCGACCCGACCCGACCCGACCCGACCCGACCCGACCCGACCCGACCCGACCCGACCCGACCCGACCCGACCTGACACATTCGATCGGCACGCCCGGCACGACACCGTTTCCGTCCGCAAGGCTCGTAAAGCCCGCTCCCCCGCCATCAATCAGCGAGTGGCCCGAGTAAAAGTCGCGCCCCTGACCGGCGCGCCGTATATACGCAGTCCCGGCCGGGGGATAAATAATCGACCGCATCTGGAGCCGCCGCCAGCGCCGCCGGCGCTCCTCCAGCCGTCCACTGTAACAGTGCAGTCACTGGGAGACTGGACGACTGTGTGCCACTGAGGCCACTGGACGACTATGAGGTCACTGGACGACTATGAGGTCACTGGGCGGCCGTGCGGTCACTGTGCGGCCGTGCGGTCACTGGGCGGCCGTGCGGTCACTGGACGACTATGAGGTCACTGTGCGGCCGTGCGGTCACTGTGCGGCTGCTGCACGGTCACTGTGATGTCACTTGTGTGTGTGGGGCTGTGCGGAGCGGACAACGGTCGCCTCTCGCAGGGAACATGTACAGGACCCGAGTTACGATCTCTTGTGAGTCACTTGTGTAGCCTTCAGCTTGAGCCGGCGTGAGCTACGGCGGCCGGACGCGGTGGTATGCCGTCTCGGAGCGGGTGGACGGCTGCGGTCGACACACTCACCGACGCAGCACACACCTGCGGGACACTTCACTGGAGCTCTTCCGGCGCGGCCAAGCCGTTGTCAGCCGTCCGTAACGGCCCCGCCACGTAACAGCCTTTATCAGCCGTCCGTAACGGCCCCGCCACGTAACAGCCGTTGTCAGCCATCCGTAACGGCCCCGCCACGTAACAGCCTTTATCAGCCGTCCGTAACGGCCCCGCCACGTAACAGCCGTTGTCAGCCATCCGTAACGTCCGCGCCACGTGACAGCCGTTGTCAGCCGTCCGTAACGTCCGCGCCACGCGACAGCCGTTATCAGCCGTCCGTAACGTCCGCGCCACGCCACAGCCGTTATCAGCCGTCCGTAACGTCCGCGCCACGCGACAGCCGTTGTCAGCCGTCTGTAACGTCCGTGCCACGCGACAGCCGTTATCAGCCGTCCGTAACGTCCGCGCCACGCCACAGCCGTTATCAGCCGTCCGTAACGTCCGCGCCACGCGACAGCCGTTATCAGCCGTCCGTAACGTCCGCGCCACGTAACAGCCGTTGTCAGCCGTCCGTAACGTCCGCGCCACGCGACAGCCGTTATCAGCCGGCCGTAACGGCCCCGCCACGTAACAGCCGTTGTCAGCCGTTATCAGCCGTCCGTAACGTCCGCGCCACGCGACAGCCGTTGTCAGCCGTCCGTAACGTCCGCGCCACGCGACAGCCGTTGTCAGCCGTCCGTAACGTCCGTGCCACGCGACAGCCGTTGTCAGCCGTCCGTAACGTCCGCGCCACGTAACAGCCGTTGTCAGCCGTCCGTAACGTCCGCGCCACGCGACAGCCGTTGTCAGCCGTCCGTAGCGTCCGCGCCACGCGACAGCCGTTGTCAGCCGTCCGTAAAGTCCGCGCCACGTAACAGCCGTTGTCAGCCGTCCGTGATGTCCGCGCCACGCGACAGCCGTTGTCAGCTGTCCGTAATGTCCGCGCCACGCGACAGCCGTTGTCAGCCGTCCGTAACGTCCGCGCCACGCGACAGCCGTTGTCCGTTGTCCGTTGTCAGCTGACGTCTGCCGGGGCTCCTGTCCGGACCATTGCCGACACAAATGAGCGACGGCCCGCGACGCGACAGCCGTTTAGTGCGGCCGAAACGCGACCCGGCTGCCTGTTTACGGACACGATTGTTCACACCGATGGCGCGATGAGTTGTGACTTTCAGTGTTTTTATTGGTCACGCGGATTCGACGACCCCGCAGCGAGAGCAGCCTGGAATGCAGTGGCGTCGAGCCGCTGTACTGGCCAGCGGCATACCTCGGCGTACGCGTGGTAAAAGCTGACGACGTGCAATGACGTCACCGATGGAAGCCGACAAATTATCATACTGATATAAAGATACCACGTTGTCACGGCATGCCATAGTTCATAGTGGTGTTTGGTAACTGATAGATAGTACAGGGACGTTTGATGGCACGTCTGTTAATGGGACCATTGGCGAGAAATTAAGTTAGCGACTGGTGTTGCTGAGAGATCAAGTTGGTGAGACAGATACTTCGTGTGAAATGTGTCCTTTCCAGTCACCAGCCCGATGTACACCGTGGAGTATTTCAATCAGTTCTGGGTTGATCAACTACCTATGCAAGACTGCCTCTGAGAACCCCGTTTGCTTCTGAATGTTAAACGAGCTATGAAGTGAGCGCCCAAATGTGCCTTACGGAGAGAGCGCCCAGATGTGTGATATGGGGAGAGCGCCTAGATGTATCACACGGAGAGAGCGCCCATGTTACCATGCGGGGACAGCACCCAGATGTGTCATGCGGGAAGAGCGCTCAGATGTGATACACAGGGAGAGCGCCCAGATGTGATACACAGGGAGAGCGTCCAGATGTGCAATCCAGGGAGAGCGCCGAGTTGTCATGCGGTAAGAGCGCCCAGATGTGTCATAGGGGGACAGCGCCCATATGTGTCATAAGGGGACAGCGCCCATATGTATCATACGGTGAGAACGCCGGGACGTATTACGCGAGGAGAGCGTCCAGATTATCATGTGGGAGAGCGCTGAGATATGTCATGCGAAGAGAGCGTGCAGATGTGTCATGCGAGGAGAACGTGCAGATGCGTAATGCAGAGAGAGAGAGAGAGAGAGAGATATATATATATATATAGAGAGAGAGAGAGAGAGAGAGAGAGATATATATATATATATATATATATATATATATATATATATATATATATATATATATATATAGAGAGAGAGAGAGAGAGAGAGAGAGAGATATATATATATATATATATATATATATATATATATATATATATATATATATATATATAGAGAGAGAGAGAGAGAGAGAGAGAGAGAGAGAGAGAGAGAGAGAGAGAGAGAGAGAGAGAGAGAGAGAGAGAGAGAGAGAGAGAGAGAGAGAGAGAGAGAGAGAGAGAGAGAGAGAGAGAGAGAGAGAGAGAGAGAGAGAGAGAGAGAGAGAGCGCCCAGATGTGATATACTGGGAGAGCGTCCAGATGTGTCATACGGGGAGAGCGCCCAGATGTATCATACGGGGAGAGATGCAACATGTTGTGGAGAACGCACTTTGCAAACAAAATACGAAGCGCATGGGAGAGTTTCGGGATTCCCAGTGACATAGCACAGCGACTTGCCATGTATTTTTTTTTGTCCATTTTGTCCTTGCAAAGTTGTCATGAATCTATTCGGTACGAGTGACATGGCATCCAATAATTGCGTGCGTATGCCTCTGTGTATTTATGTCGTATGTCTAGTGAACCGATATATTAAATGACGGAGGCATTGGCACTGTGGGCAAATGTGGCGATGCAAAAATAAATCAAACTGCCATGGATATGACCCCTGTCAACTGATAAATTGAGAGGCACTGGGTCTGATTCGCTCTCAATGCTTAGGATGTTCATTCCACTGTTCTTGCATTGGTTCATCTTGCAGTGCATCACTCGGGAGCACCTAAAACCCTGCGTGATCTTGTGACATTGAGAAGTGATGTCAGCTCTCGATCTACGCGATCAACACCGTTTTCAGTAGAGCGCCCACGCCTGAAAACTTCTTTTGCGCAACGCTCTTTTATGTACCGTGCTGCAGTTCTTTGGAACAGTCTCCCCGAGGAAGTCAGGGCCGAGAATATGCGACGGGCTTTTAAGTTTAAGCTGAAGGAGGCGCTGAGAAGAGCTGTACGTGAGAATGTTTGAGTATTGTATGCGTGTGTTTCTTAATGTTTCAGTAGTCTCCTGTCCCACCCCATTTTTTTTTAGCGTTTTTGACATTTGATGCTGAGTGTCTCTTGGTACCAATACAAGGAATACAATACAATACAATTCTATAGCATTCACAAGAGCAGTGTTAACAAGTTTATTGCAAGGCGTCTGCTTGTGGATCCGCTGACTGAATGTAAGAGTTAACGTTGGTGGGCACAGGAGGTTATTACCCAAAATTCGTTTTCGAGATTCGCCCATGGCTGTGCTGATGTTGAAAATTATTTAGGATAATAACATGCATGTAGAGAACCAGAGTTGACCACCTTGGCTTGATGGAAATGCTACACAAAAATGTGTGATTCAACTTTGTCCTGTACCTACACATCTGGGGTGGCCAATAATTAACTTTGCAAGTACTTCCCGGTAATAAAAACACGTGTGTGGCATCGCAATACTGATGTAAGATAACAACACGAGGAAAAGCTACAATTTAGAAAAGAGATGCAGAAAAGATGGAAAGGAAACATGCTCACTGCGAGTGGTGTCCAGGTACGCCATTGATTATTTTGGAAGCACAAAGTAGTGCAACACGTACGGCAAGTAGTGCATGCCTGCGATAGTGCGTGCATGCCTGTGAGGCCCGGGTCTCGCTGTCCGTGCCGCTCTGAGGCCGGGTCTCGCTGTCCGTGGCGCTCTGAGGCCGGGGTCTCGCTGTCCGTGCCGCTGTGAGGCCGGGGTCTCGCTGTCCGTGCCGCTGTGAGGCCGAGCTCTCGGCCGGCCAGCCACGGTCAGCGTGCTGTTATGCCGGCGTGATTTAATGCCGCGCTGGAGTTCGACTCGGTGAGTTTGTGGCAGAATTAATTTCCGCGCGGCCCAGCGGCGCGCCCGACAGTGCGCCGACGCCCGCTGAACGATCGGCATTGCCGGTTGAAGGAATAAAAATGCTCAAAAACAGGGCAAAAAGCTGGCATTCCGTCGCCGACCGGCTAATGATGAGATATTTCACGGAGCGGTCCTCAGCGAGGGGCGCCCGCGGAATGTAGATCCGGTGGTGGTCGGCGGGGGGCGACCGCCTGAGGTGACCTGGATGAGATCTCTGGCCAGCACTCCTGGCCGAAACTCCTAGTCAGCACTCCTGGCTGGTACTTCGGGCCAGTACTTCTCACCAACACTCCTGACCGGCACTCCTGGCCGGAACTCCTCGCCGGCACTCCTGGCTAATATCTCTGCTGACACCAACTGATATCGACATCACTGGCCAGAACCCCTCGCCAACCAAATACCGATAACTTTGGCCGACACCCATGGCCTGTACCCCTGATCAACACCCTTGGTTGGCACCACTGGCCAGCACCCCCCTCCCTTCGCCGGCACCCCTTGTCGGCACCCCTCTCAGACACCCCTCTCCGGCACCCCTCGTCGCCGACACAGTCAGCAGCATACCTGTCACAGTCGCCGTGCAGTTGAACTGGCAGCCCCGCACAAACGTGACCACGCACAACTCAGGTACGCAAACGGAAAAAAAACTCGAAACGAGACATAATTTAAAATAACAAAGAACCAATCATTTCGGAAGTGATTCTCGCAATACTAAACTCCCGAAAACTCGAGCAATATTTCACCGCGGAGTATCGCAACAAACAGCATGATTGCGTACCTGGTGGTTTGTACGCTGGTAACTCAACGAAGCACTTCGAATCAGCACCGAGGACCACGTCGGATGGACGTGGATAAGTCCCGTCAAACGCCAACTGTACTGAAAAAAAATTCAGGAGCATTTCGGAGCTTTCATCACAAGCGCATCATTCACAACCTCGAAATGTCACATCGTCTGCAGACATGTGTAATCAAATATATTTATATGGGATGGAAATGGGGAACTAAGTCACTTTTCCTGGTAGTATACAAATTGTGGAACATATGAGCGACCCAGCCCAGCCCAATCCTACACTGAAGGACCATTTTTGTGCAGCTTTCCAAATTCTGTACTCAGATGTTTTTCAGCTTTCGGTTTCTTGGTTCAAAGAAATGAGATCTGGCTTTCCTTCCTCCCTTCTACTTCACATGCCTGGTAGTTAGTGTTATGCGCTGTACCACGCAACCTATAGTGACCACAACCAAACTCGCCATCTCTGTTGACTCCGGTGACAATGATACAATTTTTGACTACCAACAGTACAGAGCACTTGACCCTTTGCCCTTACCCTTCCTGTCCACCTCATGGTGCATTACATTGCTGCGTCTATGACTACTTTCGCATTAGGTACATTTTTAGTTATTTTATTTTATTTTAGTTTGCTCACAATGATGGGTGGAGGCTCAAGACGATATTGTAAACATTCCAGCTGTAACACCAGCTTACCTAAATTTGCATTGTTTATTTCATCTTGCAGCACCAACGCCTTATTTCAGCGCCACCAGATGTGGAACTTGCAGCAGCGGGAGCGCTGGCATCTTTCACCCGTGTCCACCGCAGTGGAAGGCTGCATTCTTCCAGGCACTCACATATCCGCCCATTTATAGTCGATGCCAACTTTGAACTGCTGTCGACGTTGGACAGGGTAGTGTCAGTCGCGTGCGTTGCCATGACGACGCCGAGCAGCGACAGCAGCCCTGATTAGGTGGCGCTGGAAGGCGTCTCGGCCGCGCTGCCAGTCAGAATAATACATTCAGCTTATCTGCGGGCCGGAATTTCATTATTTATCGGCTAGGTGAGCCGGTTCCATTAGGTATTTGATGACGGTTGGAAGTCGGCGACGCCTGCGGTGCGCCGGGCGGGGGGTGGGCGGACGCGGTCGGCGAGCAGAATGCGCTGGTTATCTGCATTCCGGCGCGTCGCACCCCCGCCAGGCTGGGTCACTGCGGGTCGGCGGCAAGGGCAAACGGTAAGCCGAGGTCAACCAGAGGACGCCTCTCGGCGCGCGGCGGAGCCGCCCCGGCAGCTGAGTGCGGACCGGAACGGTGCCCGGAGCAATACCGAGTGTCAATGCTGGGTGTCCTGGAACAACGCCTCGCGTGGCTCACGTCCCGCGGCTGCTCCTTGCAAGCGTGCGTCGCTGATGAACTCCATGCCCACCTGGAAGGTGGCACCGCAACTCATCGAGTAAAACGCCGCTCCACACAGCAGCACCGCTGGCGGCTGCGGACGGCTGATGTCAGGAGTGCCGGTTCGGTGCGGCTCTGGGAGCTGACAGCAGGCAGGCTGATCAGCATGGTCTCCCGCAGTAGCAGCATGCGACGTGGGGTCCGCTCGGTCTAGTCGCAGCCCAGCCGACTGGCGACCTTGATTATGACATCAGAACATCGTCCGTCAGGTCGGACAGGAGTCGGCCGGTCGACGGAGGCCGACGCCCGCCGTGGATCAGCGCCTGCAGACCGGCGGACCACAATATCGGGTGTCGCCGGCCGGTCACCAGACCGGCACAGGTTAACGCACCTGCCGCAGAACGGTGGCTGCAGACCGGCGGACCACAATATCGGGTGTCACCAGCTGGTCACCAGACCGGCAGAGGTTGACGCACCTGCCGCAGACCAGGGCCGGAGCCAGGCGTTCCGATTGGGGTGGCACTTGTCTGGTGGAAGGGCACCATTTCCCGGAGAGGTGCCGTTGATTTTGAGAAGATTGCTTGGGGCCGGAAGGGGAGAGCACTTCAGTGTTCCGCTGTGGCATCTTTTCTACCCTGAGCGGCGCCATCGGATGGCAAATTCGTTCCGTGGGTGGGGTGGGGTGCACTCGATCGACGTGGAGGGGCGCCGTTTTCCAGTTGGAGGTACGCCACATCCATATTTGGAGGGCGACGCATTATCGAGTGCCCCGGGATCTCTCATTGCTGGAGGCCGGTAAGCCAGTCCCAGGCTTTGCCAATTGCAGGAGTTGGAAGAGATGTAGCCTGTGCGATAATTCTCGTACCGGCAGTGTACTGTAGTACTTTGGCAGCGAGGAGTAGCATTTCAAGTAAATTATTGAGTACATCCAGCAAGGCCAATTCTGAAAAGTTCAAAACGCACCGCAGTGGCTTTCCAATAGGGCCACATATTCAAATATATAGCCATTGGAGAGGTTCAAGCGAACCCTGGATGGGTTCGAATCTGTCCAAAGTGCGACGAAGCTCCACCTGCACTGAAAGTGCATAACTACATCCTCGCCCTGCCCCCACCGTTCATAGCGTGGACGGTCTGCCTGCCTGTCTCTGACCTCCGAACGCCGGGCAACAGTCGACAACAGACCGAGCGGCAGAGTTCACAAAGAAAGGTCACACTCGGGTCACAGATTCCTCGGAGTTGTTTCACACAACGGCCAGGGCATTATTTTATGATGAACCCAGATTGCTTTTTCATGCGCCTTTAAACGGAGCGGCAACAACCTAATCATGTTCATCTCCAGACAACAGAATAAACAATGGCCGTATGGATGGTGGCGAGGGGGCGACAGCGAGACCGGCAGGGAGCGAAGCCGGACGTTCACACGCAAGCAAGCTGTCGGTGGGAGGTGTGCGGACCAGACTTCAACCTGTAGCAGTGCAGTCTGACGGTGGGAGGTGTGCGGACCAGACCTCAGCCTGTAGCAGTGCAGTCTGACGGTGGGAGGTGTGCGGACCAGACTTCAGCCGTAGCAGTGCAGTCTGACGGTGGGAGGTGTGCGGACCAGACCTCAGCCTGTAGCAGTGCAGTCTGACGGTGGGTGGTGTGCGGACCAGACTTCAGCCTGTAGCAGTGCAGTCTGACGGTGGGAGGTGTGCGGACCAGACTTCAGCCTGTAACAGTGCAGTCTGACGGTGGGAGGTGTGCGGACCAGACTTCAGCCTGTAGCAGTGCAGTCTGACGGTGGGAGGTGTGCGGACCAGACCTCAGCCTGTAGCAGTGCAGTCTGACGGTGGGAGGTGTGCGGACCAGACTTCAGCCTGTAGCAGTGCAGTCTGACGGTGGGAGGTGTGCGGACCAGACTTCAGCCTGTAGCAGTGCAGTCTGACGGTGGGAGGTGTGCGGACCAGACCTCAGCCTGTAGCAGTGCAGTCTGACGGTGGGAGGTGTGGGACGACTTTAAGTGCAGTCTGACGGTGGGTGGTGTGCGGACCAGACCTCAGCCTGTAGCAGTGCAGTCTGACGGTGGGAGGTGCGATGGCCAGATCTAACCATGCACTAGAGTAGCGCTGTTGGTTGGTAGTAGGTAAGGAGGCCTGCTAAGGTTTTCTGTTACCGCGCTTTTTTGCCGCGCGAAATTGCGTCATATCCTCGCGGACACCATGTGCAGATAAATAGCGCACCACACGAGCCAACTAAAATGGAACAGCCCATGCACAACCCAAATGTTTTGCGCTTGTCACCTACGTAAGGTGGTACATGGTCTGGGTAACAACACTCTGCACAGGGTGGCCAGGGATTTGGTGCATTGCACTTGCACAGCTCTGCAATATGTCGGATAGCAATCGTTTACATGGGGACTACATTAAATCGTCTGGACATTGCATCGGTACGATTAAGCAGCTATTTGATCACTCATATGTTGATGATGCCAAGCAGTGCCAGTGCATCAGCATTTACTGTCCACTCAGAAACTGAGAGAGTGAAGCGTTTTAAGGTGAACACACAGCCATACTGTTACATCACTGTATGAATCCAAATCTCCGTCATTAATGCGCACGCACATAGACAATGGACGTACCCTTTTTCCACTTTGAGACTGACCCAACCTTTGGATAAACTTCGGGGGAAATAATATCTTGCTTCGACATATTGAGGGGCGACAACTGTTTGTGTTCGAAATATAACGCAAGGAGGTTATCTTCCCCAGGTTTCCCTCACAGCTTAACTAGACAGCAACAGAGCAGAACGTTCCCCAGTGGGGTGTATTCACATCATGGTCTTCAAGATCATTCCACAAACCGACAATGTTCGTCCCCGCACTCGCACAGTCAACTAGATAACACTAACTTCGACCAACTAGCATCGCACTGGCGCTTTTCCCGTCACCATGTGTGACCATTGGGGCCAAGCGCAACGTTGTCACCAGAGCCTGCGAGTCCCAGCGTTACATAGAGGTGTGAACATGTAGTCCGCTTCAGTCCAACGTAGCGGTCTGAACATGCAGTCCGGCTCTTTCCAACGTCTCAATGCAAGGCGCCGAGTTCTGGGGAGCGATGGGTGGGTGTGGTTTTCTTTTATACTTAGCATATGTTTGCTCAGAATCGTGAACTCCATCCTGGTGATCCACCATTCGCTTCGATTGGGCAATTTTTAGTGAGGAAATTGGCCAGTGAGTGTGACGGACCCCCGGTTCGGACTGGCTGCACGTTGCTATTGCGCTACGCTAGCTTTACCTATTTCTCCGTGCGTCACGATCTGCCTGCTTCTTCTCTGTAAAATGTCTCCAAAGGTTTTTTTATCTATGTTCATAATTGTGCACCATATCCACCGAAATATCATAGTGTTGGTGTGTATGTTGTCAATCATTAAGCCAATGCTTGGCTCTCCTGCCAATTGTGTCTTTCAGAATTATATCCAGTCTGTGACATACCACAACACTGCATATATATTATATATTATATATACCTTTACATACATGTGTGTATATATGTATATATATATATATATATATATATGTATATATACATATATATACATATATATTCGTGTGTGTGTGTGTGTGTGTGTGTGTGTATGTGTGTGTGTGTGTGTGTGTGTGTAGGTGTGTTGGTGTGTGTGCGAATGGGTGTGTATGTATGTGTCTATGTGAACAGGGGTGCAAGGTCAGATAGAAAGATAAATGGACATAATAGCACGGGAAGGACAGAGGCAGACGGGAGAGATGCTGTTATCACCGACTCGTTACGACACGTTAAGAGGACGCTTATCAGCGATTCATAACTGGCGCAGTGGGAGCGGCGGGCGGTAATATTCAGGAATGCAGCGTGCGCCGGCAGGCCAGGTGAACTATGCCGTGCCTGCCGCGCGGCTCCGGGCGCCGGCAGGCCAGGTGAACTATGCCGTGCCTGCCGCGCGGCTCCGGGCGCCGGCAGGCCAGGTGAACTATGCCGTGCCTGCCGGCGCCGGCAGGCCGGTGAACTATGCCGTGCCTGCGCTCCGTCGGCGCCGGCGGCAGGCCAGGTGAACTATGCCGTGCCTGCCGTGCGGCTCCGGCGCCGGCAGGCCAGGTGAACTATGTCGTGCCTGCCGCGCGGCTCCGGGCGCCGGCAGGCCAGGTGAACTATGCCGTGCCTGCGCGCGGCTCCGGCGCCGGCAGGCCAGGTGAACTATGTCGTGCCTGCCGCGCGGCTCCGGGCGCCGGCAGGCCAGGTGAACTATGCCGTGCCTGCCGCGCGGCTCCGGGCGCCGGCAGGCCAGGTGAACTATGCCGTGCCTGCCGCGCGGCTCCGGGCGCCGGCAGGCCAGGTGAACTATGCCGTGCCTGCCGCGCGGCTCCGGGCGCCGGCAGGCCAGGTGAACTATGCCGTGCCTGCCGCGCGGCTCCGGGCGCCGGCAGGCCAGGTGAACTATGCCGTGCCTGCCGCGCGGCTCCGGGCGCCGGCAGGCCAGGTGAACTATGCCGTGCCTGCCGTGCGGCTCCGGGCGCCGGCAGGCCAGGTGAACTATGCCGTGCCTGCCGCGCGGCTCCGGGCGCCGGCAGGCCAGGTGAACTATGCCGTGCCTGCCGCGCGGCTCCGGGCGCCGGCAGGCCAGGTGAACTATGCCGTGCCTGCCGCGCGGCTCCGGGCGCCGGCAGGCCAGGTGAACTATGCCGTGCCTGCCGCGCGGCTCCGGGCGCCGGCAGGCCAGGTGAACTATGCCGTGCCTGCCGCGCGGCTCCGGCGCCGGCAGGCCAGGTGAACTATGCCGTGCCTGCCGTGCGGCTCCGGGCGCCGGCAGGCCAGGTGAACTATGCCGTGCCTGCCGCGCGGCTCCGGGCGCCGGCAGGCCAGGTGAACTATGCCGTGCCTGCCGCGCGGCTCCGGGCGCCGGCAGGCCAGGTGAACTATGCCGTGCCTGCCGCGCGGCTCCGGGCGCCGGCAGACCAGGTGAACTATGCCGTGCCTGCCGCGCGGCTCCGGGCGCCGGCAGGCCAGGTGAACTATGCCGTGCCTGCCGCGCGGCTCCGGGCGCCGGCAGGCCAGGTGAACTATGCCGTGCCTCCCGTGCGGCTCCGGGCGCCGGCAGGCCAGGTGAACTATGCCGTGCCTGCCGCGCGGCTCCAGGCGCCGGCAGCGGCGACGGGGCGGGCGTCCAGTTTGAAACGGAGGTGCTGCCGCGACGGCAACGGTCGCCACCAATAAAGGTCAGCGCTGCAGTGTGGTGTGATGAATGCGCCAGCGTGCATGCTGATTGGGCGTGGCCACAGAGGGTGGACGCCATAGCCGGTGGGTGCAGAGGGTGGACGCCAGAGCTGGTGGGTGCAGAGGGTAGACGTCAGGGCTGGTGTGGGCAGAGTGTGGACGTTAGGGCTGGCGGGTGCAGAGGGTAGACGTCAGGGCTGGTGTGGGCAGAGTGGGGACGTTAGGGCTGGTGGGTGCAGAGGGTGCACGTTATGGCTGGTGGGTGCAGAGGGGGGACGTCAGAGCCGGTGTGGGCAGAGGGTGGACGCCAGAGTCGGTGTCGGCAGAGGGTGGACGTCAGCGCACGTGGGGGCAGAGGGTGGACGTCAGAGCCGGTGTGGGCAGAGGGTGGACGCCAGAGTCGGTGTCGGCAGAGGGTGGACGTCAGCGCACGTGGGGCAGAGGGTGGACGTCGGAGCCGGTATCGGCTCAGCTAGACATGAGTCCGTGAACACACTGGGAACATGAGGGAAAACTTGGTCATGGTTGTAGTTCGCCACTGCCTCTAGGTCGAAGCTTAGAATGCACAGGTCAAGAACCTTCCCACCTTACTTCACCTTAATGACCTGGATGCACCTTTCAGGCTTTGCCGTTCGATCACAGCGGACCGGAACTACAGACAGCGGCGTGGTGGAAACGTCATATCACAGGTGTTAAGATCTAGCGATACCTAATTTATCTGGAATTAATTCTGTCCATACCCCATTGCAGTAAGAACATAAATATTTATATCTGGGGGCAGTATGCTTACAATATCCGCACAAAGACCAGCTTGACTTGTGTCTATCTATGTATGTACGTATATATATATATATATATATATATATGTTATGCATATATGCATACATATATATATATATATATATATATATATATATATATATATATATATATATATATATATATACATATATATACATATATATGTATGCATACATATATATGCATATGTATACATACATACATACATATATATATATATATATATATATATATATATATATTATTTCTGAGATAATAAGTAACTTATATACTTATATATAATATGGAATAACAGTTTGTCTGTCCGTCTATCAATCACTCTTAGTCTCTATCTCTGTCTCTATGTCCCCCTCTCTCTCCAGCGAGATGATGTGGCGCCCGGTCGCCGTGTCAGTGGCAGCACGTCGAGTCGCCTGTACAGTGTGAGACATTAGCCGGCTGGCAGCCCGCCACCTTCTGGCAAGGTGCAGAACAAGCGCGTCGCGTCATGACACCGCACAACTGCCGCCGGCCGGCACAGCACGTGACCGGGCGGGTCTAGGCAGCGTCGACACCCGCCTTCCGTTCCGCTCTGCCCGGTCAGTGGCAGATGACGGCGCTGGACCCGCCCGAGCACGACGCGAGGCTTCCGTCCGTCTGTCCGGACCGGCCTGTCGGTCAGCTGGTCGGCCGGACCAACAGCTGGCCAGTGCAGCGGTGCCGTGCTAGGAGGGGAGGCTGACCTTCCCACTCAGGGTGTCGGCGCTTGCAGGGGAGCGGGGTCGGTGCCCTGAGACGTCAGCACCCAGACACGTCAGCACCCGGAAACGTCAGCACCCTGAGACGTCAGCACCCTGAGAAATCAGCACCCTGACACGTCAGCACCCTGAGACGTCAGCACCCTGAGACGTCAGCACCCTGAGACGTCAGCACCCTGACACGTCAGCACCCTGACACGTCAGCACCCTGAGACGTCAGCACCCTGAGACGTCAGCACCCTGACACGTCAGCACCCTGAGATGTCAGCGCCCTGAGACGTCAGCACCTTGACACGTCAGCACCCTGAGACGTCAGCACCCTGAGACGTCAGCACCCTGAGACGTCAGCACCCTGAGACGTCAGCACCTTGACACGTCAGCACCCTGAGACGTGAGCACCCTGAGACGTCAGTACCCTGACACGCCAATACTATTATGAGACGTCAGTGCCCTGAGCTGAGAAGTCAAGAGGACCGGTGTTCGGGCATCGCTCCGAGACAGCTGCAAGCTCCACGAAAGTTATGGCTCGTAGGATGGTCGGGAACACTAAGACGGCAAGGAATCAGCAATTGTTCATGGGTCATATGGTTCGCAAGTGCTTTGGCTCTGCATACAGTCGTTATTCTGAGTCTTCGAAACTTCTACGACTAAGTTTTCCCTTTCCGTCGTAAACATACTTCCTTGTCCATACATCATCTCTCACGGGTGTCATTTGCTTCGGTTGGACAATGCACCTCAGTGATTGATTTTCTCCACATGTGTTTTCGATCCTACAGCCTTCCTCCAATGCCAAGACGATCGATAACTAATACATCAATTCAATGGATTTAGAAAACGTCAGTCATGTGGGATTCTCGAATACATAACGTAAAACATACATTCAACTTCACATTTTTCAACTGTTTTATTTAGGGTGGATGATAGTTGAAGATTAGACGCAGGGACCTAGTTTCTCGTTGATATTGAATTTTCGCGTTTAATTTCCCACATTGCCATGCGACGGCCGTCGCCAACTGCCACAGTGTCCACTGGAGACGTGTGGCAGCTACGCCCGGCCCCGTTACAAGTCGGCATCCCGCTCTGTTCAGCTCCATAGACAGCCCTCTTCTAGTTCTCTGTCTCTCGCTCTCGCTCTCTCTCTCTCTCCCTCTCTCTCTCTCTCTCTCTCTCGCTTTATCTCCCTCTCTTTTCCTCTCTTTCTCCCCCTCGCCTTCTCTCTCTCTCTCTCTTTCCTTCTTGGTTCCACCGCCTTGCCGCGGGTGCAGCTCCGCCCTTCTGCAGAGGCAGCTGCCGTGCCAGCTGCCGTCTCCAGCTCGCCGCCGTCGCCCCGTCGCTCTGCCCCACTCCGCCGGCGGCTCCCGTGCTCTGCCGTCCCGGCTGCAGGCGCGCGCGCGGCGACGGCGGAGCGACGGCGCGGCGCGGCGCGGCGCGCTGGCTCCCCCCGGTGACATTATTCGCGGCTCGCGGCGGGCGACCCGACCCCCGGTCGGGCGTCTTTTTATGCAACGCGACGTCCCGCCAGGCCGCTTCCTGGACGGACGTTCGTCTGCCGCCGGCCAGCCTGTCAGAATTGTCTCCGACGCGGCCGAGAGCGGACGGGCGCGCTGCAACAGAGCCGGGCCGGGCCGGGCCGTGCCGGGCCGGGCGGCGGGCGCGGCGCCACCGCCGCACCGTTGCGGTCGTGCGGGACCATGCGACGACTGCCCAGCGCCGACGTCGACCGAGGTCGGTGCCGGTGCGGTGTGGGTGCGGTTCCAACGTCGAACGCGGTCGGTACGGGTGCGATTCCAACATCGACCGACATCGGTGCGAGTGCGGTGTTGACGCCGACCGATATCAGTGCTGGTGCGGTGGCATGAGCCGTGAAGCGACGGACGCCGGCTCCCTGGTCCCTGTCCCTGTCGCTGCCGTTGCCGCTGCCGCTGTCCCTGTCGCTGTCCCTGTCGCTGCCGCTGCCGCTGCCGCTGCCACTGCCGCTGCCGCTGCCGCTGCCTCTGCCGCCGTCGCCGTCGCTGTCGCTGTCCCTGCCACTGCCGTTGTCCCTGCCGCTGCCGCTGTCCCTGCCGCTGCCGCTGCCGCTGCCGCTGCCGCTGCCGCTGACGCTGCCGCTGCCGCTGCCGCTGTCCCTGCCGCTGTCGCTGCCGCTGCCGCTGCCGCTGCCTCTGCCGCCGTCGCCGTCGCTGTCGCTGTCCCTGCCGCTGCCGCTGTCCCTGCCGCTGCCGCTGCCGCTGCCGCTGCCGCTGCCGCTGCCGCTGCCGCTGCCGCTGCCGCTGCCGCTGTCGCTGCCGCTGCCGCTGTCCCTGCCGCTGCCGCTACCGACCGGGTGGCTGCGGTGCACCCCGGCAGCGTACGCCACGGCCGGCGTCTCCAGCCTAAGACGTTGGCCAGCTGCACACACACCGGCAAAAGCGGACACCGCCGCGACGGTGTGTGTGGTGGTGCCAGGAGACGGTGTACGGTGGGCGGTACGGCCGGGAGACAGTGTACAGTGTGCGGTACGGCCGGGAGACGGTGTACGGTGTGCGGTTCGGCCGGGAGACGGTGTACGGTGTGCGGTACGGCCGGGAGACAGTGTACGGTGCGCGGTACAGCCGGGAGACAGTGTGCGGTGTGCGGTACGGCCGGGAGACAGTGTGCGGTGTGCGGTACGGCCGGGAGACGGTGTACGGTGTGCGGTACGGCTGGGAGACGGTGTACAGTGTGCGGTACGGCCAGGAGACAGTGTACGGTGTGCGGTACGGCCGGGAGACGGTGTACAGTGTGCGGTACGGCCAGGAGACAGTGTACGGTGTGCGGTACGGCCGGGAGACGGTGTACGGTGTGCGGTACGGACGGGAGACGGTGTGCGGTGTGCGGTACGGCCGGGAGACGGTGTGCGGTGTGCGGTACGGCCGGGAGATAGTGTACAGTGTGCGGTACGGCCGGGAGACAGTGTACAGTGTGCGGTACGGCCGGGAGACAGTGTACAGTGTGCGGTACGGCTGGGAGACGGTGTACAGTGTGCGGTACGGCTGGGAGACGGTGTACAGTGTGCGGTACGGCCAGGAGACAGTGTACGGTGTGCGGTACGGCCGGGAGACGGTGTACGGTGTGCGGTACGGACGGGAGACGGTGTGCGGTGTGCGGTACGGCCGGGAGACGGTGTGCGGTGTGCGGTACGGCCGGGAGATAGTGTACAGTGTGCGGTACGGCCGGGAGACAGTGTACAGTGTGCGGTACGGCCGGGAGACAGTGTACGGTGGGCGGTACGGCCGGGAGACGGTGTGCGGTGTGCGGTACGGACGGGAGACGGTGTGCGGTGTGCGGTACGGCCGGGAGATAGTGTACAGTGTGCGGTACGGCCGGGAGACGGTGTACGGTGGGCGGTACGGCCGGGAGACGGTGTACGGTGGGCGGTACAGCCGGGAGACGGTGTACGGTGGGCGGTACGGCCGGGAGACGGTGTACGGTGGGCGGTACAGCCGGGAGACGGTGTACGGTGGGCGGTACAGCCGGGAGACAGTGTGCGGTGTGCGGCACGGACGGGAGACGGTGTGCGGTGTGCGGTACGGACGGGAGACGGTGCCTCGATCGGCGGGTGCAGAGACACGTGCGGGGGAGTGTATGTGCTTCCAGTTCCCATACACTGCGATAAACACTGGTCGGGCGGAGTTCAGCAACACACTCGACGACAGCTGGCTTGACGTCAAAGTGTTGACCTGGGGCTCCGCTGTGTGGTTTGGCAGTGGGCTCCACTGCAACAAAGCTGCCTCCATCCTCACCCTCCGGCACTTCCATCATCCGTCTCTAAGGCAATATCCGTCTGGGATCAAATTCAGATTTGACCAGTTAGTGACGACTTTTTCAGGCAATATGAAATGTTAATTTGAAGTAATAGGTGACTGCAGCGAACATTTACCAGTCAAATGGGCTTGCCACGTGTTAAGCACCCAGCTGGATACGGATCTATGTATGTATAATAATCAGTTCCTGAGTTGTTTTTCTTCCGACAGAACAGCATTCGCAAATATGGTCGGATAGATTATGCAGGCAGAACATGTACTAGTTGATGTACTGTACCATGTCAGATCATTGCAGAGTATGTAAGAACCATTTTAACTTGGACGTTTTCCAAACCATGAAATTCACTGAGTAGCTTTTTTTCGTTCTTTGAACATTTCACCACAGTTGCTCCCACAGTTAAATCCGCTATAACAATATGATTGTATCCTATTGATAATACTAGACCACTTATTTTAAAAACATGGCTGTTCCAAATCGTTCCAAATTTATCATTCACTCAAGTGTGTCAACACTGACTAAATTGAAATACGATATGAAACTGTCAATATTGGTGAACAGAATACTGGGCATGTGAACTACTGGTGGCTGGTCTCCTCAATGCTTAAGATTCACGTGGATCTCGAGGTGCAAGTTTGCTAGTAAGTTTTTAAAATAAAATTATGTATCATTGGATGAGTCCTAAATGTAAGCACATGTAGCTGAGGATAGTTCTCCGTGCGAGGCCTGGTGGGTACAGTATTGTCCGTATTCCGAGCATAGCGGGTAATGTTTACATGCCACTTCTTTTGCATCGGTCAAAATACCGCAACCAGCAGCCGGTAGCATCTCATGAGCATACCATGGTCTCTGGTGATACAACAGACAATATAGCATAACCAACACCCCGTAGAATGTCTTCACCATCCAATGATTTGTGGTGATACAACGGTCTCCAGTCGCATTGGCTTATTGACTTATTCATGTCGGTCTCCTGACAATGACTTATGCATGCAGTTGCAGGATATCACGCATTATAACTTTTATAGTGAAGAATAGGGCCGTGGCCCTGTTTGCATACATGTTATCTTGTTTTTCAATATGCTATTCCGTTAGGGATTTTTTATCGAACATTTCTGTTTTGGTTGATCTAATCATCACTTCCTTTTCAATAAGCAGCTTTACCTGAATATATTAATGTTCTTGTTAGATCACTTAAGTTGAATTAAAATCAAGTGTGCATGCCAGAAGCATGCCTCCCAGCACGAAAAATGAATTGTTTCAAATGACGAAGGTGTGAAAACAAAGTGGACAGATATATACCAACCAGGTAGCCTTTCAGAATATCTCGCTATGGGAAGATAAAAGCAGGCCCATGAGTGTAGGATTCTGAAAATCATTGGCGGTGTGTCACAATACGTGGTGGTAATGGATCGCACAATCGCACAAATGTTGAGGCAGCGCGTGATTTTTAGCACTCGGCTACTCCGGTGTTCGTTAGTCCAAGGCGAAACCGATGAAATTGTACTTGAACCATGGTCTACAGCTTGGCCACAAGTTCGCTTAGCCCACCAGATCCCTGTTCAGGTTGGTTGAATGGTGCCAACATAAGTCTTGCGTTGCAAAGACCAAATTCCGGCTTGAAATTTGACATGCACAGGCCAGGCATGTTTAGAGAATACGGGACAATCAAAATTTAGCTTTGCAACATCTTAGAATTTGCTCCCAAGCTGAATCACGTTTCTTGTCATGCTATTAATCGACTCACATGCTTGAAAGCATCTTTTTCAGTGGTGAAAAGTGGTATCCTGGGCTGCTATTTCTGGTTGTAACGAATATTTGATGTCAATGCAGTCCATAATATTTCCAATAGAAGTATGACCTTTTGGAAATAGTGCAGAAGTACTTGGGTAGCACAACGCTTAGTCCCGAATGAACTAACTAGTATTTATATCTTGGGATCGTCCGGAGTTCCTGATAAATACACGACTATCTTCCTGGGTGCCTCCATCACTTATTGTGCCTGTGTTTAGAGCACGGCTTCACACACAATGTATTGCTGTCTTATATAATGGACATGCCTTGTGGTATTATATGAAATACTCAATAAATAATGCAACAGGTTTCGGAAAGTTGGAATTTTCTTGGCCAAGCTTCGAATTTGGATAGTTCTTGCAAGTCTAGAATGCTGCTTTGTTGAAATGTGATTATAAGTCAGGTCTGAGACTTCAGGAACCATGTGACACCAGACAGTATGAAGTGCACTTGTGTCCTTGTACGTGAAAAAGAAACTAGTATCTAAGATAGAACCGCATCAACAACGTCCTCTCGTATAATTGTTCAGCAGTAGTAAGTCGGTTTTCCGAAATAGTGGATAGAAACTCTACATATCTGAGAAGTTCTTCCGAGGTATTGTATCCTTCCTGTTCCTCAGCATCGTGATTGGTTCTATTCCTATGCATCAACATCTTCCTGTTCGTGATGAGTGACGAAGAAGGTCGTTCACCTGAACCCTGCTTCTATGTCGATATTTTCTGTGTAACTCCTATGCGGCGGACACAGCCCCACCTGGCTCTGAGATATACAAACGGCAGATATCGCTCCACCTCGCTCTGAGATATACAAACGCCGGATACCGCCCCACCTGGCTCTGAGATATACAAACGGCGGATATCGCTCCACCTCGCTCTGAGATATACAAACGCCGGATACCGCCCCACCTGGTTCTGATATATACCAACGGCGGATACCGCCCCACCTGGCTCTGAGATATACAAACGGCAGATATCGCTCCACCTCGCTCTGAGATATACAAACGCCGGATACCGCCCCACCTGGCTCTGATATATACCAACGGCGGATACCGCCCCGCCTGGCTCTGAGATATACAAACACAAGGAAAGATTCCATCGAAAAGCGACACAGATGCATCATCATATCGAAGTCTACCCATCTACCTCTCCAAAAGAAGCACAAAAATGAATAAGGTCAGAGAAAGAAACCAAAGGAAGATATTTTCGGTCGTCCTTTTGAGTACCAGGTCGTAGCGAATCCAGAATTACGTGCATGCCAGCGCTTAAATTGTTTCCATGCACTCAATGTACCACCTAAGTATACCAAGTGTGTATTTCAGTGCGGGGACGCCGCTAGGAAAGACAAATGAGTCCTTCCATGTGAGCCCTACGCCGACCGCAAATATTGTGAAAACTGTGCTTAAATTGTTCCTGGTGATCTGTTAGCTGCCGTGATAAGTGACAATGTGACATTCCACATGAGGAAGTTTTGTTATGCTTTATTTTTCACTACAATACCATTATAGTGCCATTTATGAGTGACGCAATTAAGTAGTAAATTACAATAGGGTATCCTTCAAACTTAGACGCGATGCACAATTATTTTAACGATTCTATTGTCATGCACAATCTACAGCCAATTAATTTGTCCTCATTTAAGATGGGTCAAAAGCAACAGGGACAAGAAATAAGATGTATTCAGTAATAATCCGGCACGCGAAGTGTATTTCTTTCCAGCTAAAACTTAAAATGTCCTTAGCCACCTTCTACCAATATATAAATGTCTGCAAGCATGGCTTAGTTAGGAAAGACAAATTGCACGGCTTATTTTGTGAATAGATGCCAATGTCCATCGGGCTCCGCTGCATACACGTCTTTTCCATCCACGCAGCCTGTCATACTTCCCAACTTGACTTCCTTGATGAACCACTTGTCTATGCACTATACGTTCAGATTATAAAATGCACCATTGCATATCAGATACATTATATTTATCTAGACGTCAACTTGGATATAATTTAAAATACTGGGATTCCTTTCCCCTGTAATTATATTTTTGGAACGTCATTGATCACAGAAGTTAACTATATATTCAAAGAATAGAACAAGCCCTGATAGTGATGGCATTTCGATTCACCTGTGTATGTTCATGCATGCCACTTACTCCCCTTCTTTTTAGATTCCATGGACATGCCTCCAATTTTCTTCCGAATAATATAATAAACAAAGTGCTTACGAACAGAATTAACTATCCTCTCTCGTATGGTACCTTCCCATTCAACATGATAGGAGATACATCAAATCACATTGAGACAAAAAAAACAGTAAATTGGCTTAATTAGTCCGTTCCTTGAATCGCTACTGTGCAACTCTGGCTTACCTAGTCGCATAATTACTCAGGATTTTGGCAATAACGGTTACGAAATGTCATCAAGCTACATGTAATTTGCTCAAATGGCTGGTACATAGTACACACACGACAAACAAACAAACAAAAAACACCAGCAGGAAGCTGAGCCACCCATGGCATGGGCAGGGGCAGGACACGAAGTTCCTCCAGACACAGGCAGGAAGCTGCGCCAACCCGGCATGGACAGGAAGTGGAGCCACCACCAGCATGGACAGGAAGCGGAGCCACCCCCGGCATGGACAGGAAGCGGAGCCACCCCCGGCATGGACAGGAAGCGGAGCCACCCCCGACATGGACAGGAAGCGGAGCCACCCCCGACATGGACAGGAAGCGGAGCCACCCCAGGCATGGACAGGAAGCGGAGCCACCCATTGCTTGGGCAGGATGAGTGTCGAAATCCGGTTAAGCAGTATTTTGCGTGCACGGCTTATCAGCGAACAATGGTTGGCATTGTTGGCAATGGTGGCTCCACTTGTTTGGAGTGTTTGTTGTATTTCTTACTACATGAATCTTCCACGTTCTAATTCAGATTTTGTATTGCACTCTTGAAGCCCCAGAATCACTTCACCATAATGCACGTTTTAAGACACATTTATAATTACTGCGGCATTGCGGGTCACTGAGGTTGGCTGTGAAACTCATGTTGCAAATTGCTAAGAAAAATGTCCCTGGCTACATGTTGCTAAAACGTATTTCCACCCAACACATATTAGATTCAACAGCCTATCTCACGAATAGGGCTCTGTCAGCGCCGTGATTTCCAAACATCAGCACGCGAAGCACAGAAAACAATAAGGTTTCGCGTGCATGCAACGTCGGATGAGACATTATTAGCCCGCGCTTTCGACGTCAGATGAGATCCAGCGTTTTTAGCGTGAGGCGAGACATAGCCCGGCTTTCGACACTTGTAAACAGGCAGGCGTCAAGCAGTTCAATGCGTCGTTTCGATGCCAAATCGTACGACAGTCCTGTCAGTAAACTTGATTGCAAAGCGGCCATTTGTTATGACACGTGGCGTTGAAACGACGCATTTTCCCTCTTTGACGCCTTATTTATATATTGGAGTGCTGCAAACGTGGCTTCGCCTTACGTTTGCTTCATGTTGTTTCGTCTTTTCGGTGTTCTTCTTATTTTCAAACTTGCAAAGTGACACCAGAGTCTTACATTCAGATTCATCGTCATTAATACCTATCCATCGCATTCATAGTATAACTGGGAATCCCATGGCCCAGTGAGTCGTTGTTTTGATTCTAAATGATCGGAGTATGCAGTATTTCCTGTGACAAATACAATCACGATCTCGGAGCTGTTTTGCAGTTGTTTGCAAAGACACCCGGCCTGTTACACGTACATCCAGTCTAACATAAATATGCCCGGTCCGCCGTAAACATACCAGGTCCGTCATAAATGTACCCCGTCCGTTATAAATATAACCTGTAAGTCTCAAGTACACCCGACCCGCACCAAAAAAACATCAGGTTCGTCAGCAAAAAAAAAGCATTCGGCCGGTCACAACTACGCCCAATTTACCGCAAATAAATCCGGTTCGTCACAAATACACTCTGTCAAAATATAAATACACCAGGATCGTCACAAATACACCAGAACCGTCACAACTCCAGCAAGTACGTTACAAATACTAGCAGTACGTCGCCAATACACCATGTATATGATGAATGCACCAGGTTCGTCCCAGCTAAGCCCGGTCCATCATAAACACACCCGAGCCGTCCCAAAAGTGTCCGACCCGTGCTAAATACACGGCGGGCTGCGCCACAGTGCACGCGTCAATACGCAACCGTCAGCTGCAGACGCAGCAGAGGCGACGCCACGCAAACAATCACGACGCAGCCGCGTCTCATCTCGGGGCCATTCAGGCGCGTCGCTTTGATGATAATTGGCCGCCGCTGTGGAGGCACGCTGCCGGTGACGTGGCGACCCGACCCCCAGGACCGCCCGCGGCCACCCCGGTCGATAGTCGCCTGCAATAACGCCCGCTTTATGGGTGCGCGCACGACTCCCCGACTAAATAAAACACAGTATATTGGCGGCCGCATTACGGCCTCGCGGACGTCACCGAGAGGAAGGCGGAGCCAGGGGAGGAAGGAGCCAGAGGTTTGTGGAGTCAGAGGCTTGTGGAGTCAGAGGCTTGTGGAGCCAAAGGCCTGTGGAGTCAGAGGCTTGTGGAGTCAGAGGCTTGTGGAGTCAGAGGCTTGTGGAGTCAGAGGCTTGTGGAGTCAGAGGCTTGTGGAGCCAAAGGCCTGTGGAGTCAGAGGCTTGTGGAGCCAAAAGCTTGTGGAGCAAGAGGCTTGTGGAACCAGAGGCTTATGGAGTCAACGGCCTTTGGATCCAAAGGTTTGTGGAGCCAGAAACGGACGGAGCCGAAGGCGGACGGAGCCAGAGGAGGATGGAGCCAGAAGTCTGTGAGTCCAGGGGTGGACAAAGTCAGAGGCGGACGTAGGCAAAGGCGGACGGAGCCAGGGGAGGACGGGATCAGAGGCGGACGGAGCCAGGGAACGCGAAGCCAGAGTCCTGCGGACCGATAGGCGAGCTGAGGAAGGGAGGCGGCACGACTTCAGACACTACTGGCCGGAGCCGTCCGCACGCCACTGATAAGGCTCTGCGACACGAGCTGTGTTGTTGCGACATGCTGGAGCCTGCATAATGTGGGCGTGTCCCTGGCGTTAATGTGTGCCAGCTCTGGTGCTCAGCGAACACAGGCGGTTTGAGCCTGCACCCACGCCATTGTTTGCTCCTACTTGACGGGATAGCTGTCGTAGCGTCGGCCTGGTCGCAATGGAACGTGAAGTGACATGATTTTGTGTCTGTTAGAGACATGGCTTGAAACGACATTTTTCGAACTGAAACTTCGGAAGGTCAAGCAAGAGCTGAAATCAATAAAAAGTGGATGAGTTGAATGGCCGTAGGGTTAATTCCACAAACGAGCAGAGAATGCAAACTCATTAAGGAAGCAAAACAGTGTGTTGTTGCTTTTTCTTACCGCAACTCGTCGGCAGGGTTGATTGGCGGTTATCGGTTTTGCGACTGCTTTGGTAACACAGCGCCGTCAATCTCTCACGCCGATTTGTCGCGGGCGAAAAGCACCGACAGGCAGGCCGTGGGACTCGAACCCGTAACCTTTTGACTGGGAAGCGAACGTCATACTCCTATGCTTCCCCACCAGGCGAGGGAACGCATGTCTTAACCTACGTACCTTTCACACATATCTGCCAGTTATGGACCTATTGAGTTCGTGGGAACGGACCCCTGTGCTCCGAGAGCACATCTCGGCGATAATGCGACACCTGAACTCCACCAACTGCCGCTTCGGTGACGGTGCCGGCAACATCTGCAGGCCGCCCGCTCGTCTTCTCCACGTGGCCAAGTCACTGAACTTGTTGGAAGATCAAAGTCGACAGAGACGCACTACAGACACAAGCTTCGCCCGACATGCTGGTCACGCCATCACAGATGTTGAGTTCCGATAATTATCGCTGGGGCACAATGCATGAAGACAATGGGCGAATCGAATTGCATTTGGTGGTACATTCTATAGTGTCCCATGGTAAAAGTTATAATCATTGGGGGGATGTCAGCATGGAGGAGGCACTTTCCATCTCAAAAGTATGTAAAACAAGACCCATGCATGCCACCTTCAACGGGAACGACTAGTAATTCCTAATATTCTCTTCGCTTTGCCTTTGAATCAGCACGTATGCTGCTTGTGGAAACTGCAATACACCCACAGAGAACACTAGTCAAAGCACAATAGATGTTGGAACACAACTAGAAGAATCCAACTTTCACCGTCCAGTGTGGTGAAAAAAGACTGGAAGCACAGTGTGATGGCACCATCAATTCTACGATCGTACCGCCCTGCAGCAACAGCCCCTGGCACCTGTTCTACGACCGTCCCACCCTGCAGCAACAGCCCCTGGCACCTGTTCTACGACCGTCCCACCCTGCAGCAACAGCCCCTGGCACCTGTTCTACGACCGTCCCACCCTGCAGCAACAGCCCCTGGCACCTGTTCTACGACCGTCCCACCCTGCAGCAACAGCCCCTGGCACCTGTTCTACGACCATTATACCCTACAGCAACAGCCCCTGGCACCTGTTCTACGACCGTCCCACCCTGCAGCAACAGCCCCTGGCACCTGTTCTACGACCGTCCCACCCTGCAGCAACAGCCCCTGGCACCTGTTATACGACCGTCCCACCCTGTAGCAACAGCCCCTGGTACCTGTTCTACGACCGTTCTACCCTGCAGCAACAGCCCCTGGCACCTGTAGACGCAGTGGCACTTCCTCAAACTTGGGGGAGAGGAGAGCCATTTTGAAGTCGGTTCATGCAGCATCCATAGTGTCAATGTTAAGCCCGTCCAAAGTTTGGGGAACACCGCCCCCTCTGCAACCCCTACCGCCACCCTTCGAGTCACCGCCCTTGCGTAGACGCATGCGTCTCGTACCATCGCTAGTTTCGGGAGATTGTGCGCTACAATACCGTGGATGGATTGCCGGCTCCGCGGTGTTGGCGCGCTGGCCGCGTCGCCATTGACGCTCCCGGCCGGCTAAGATCGATCGTACCGCGGCGGTGATCATTTTCGGTTGTGCGCGCTGACCGATGGTGGCTCCACAAGCAACCATTAGTATGCATTATTGATGTCGGAGGTGCGTTAGACGGATGGCTACCGCTGGCCAGCCAATGGCCGGCAGGAGACAGCGGTATACACGCACTCGCCTGTGCGCACAGGGGCGGGGACCGGGGTGAGACGTGGATGTTCGCTGGAGCGGCCACTTGCTGATTCTCCTCAGGAAAGGTGCGTACTCGCCGTGGACGTGCCCCGTAGAGTTCGGCAGCTGAGTGGCAGCACCATCAACCGAGCCGGGACGTCCCCAACATAGTCAAACGCATTTCCGAGAAGGCAGAAATCTGACCATGCTTCGACAGTTGACATCAACGAGGGGTGCAGTCTGTCAGGGAGGAAGGATGACTTTACCTGGCTCTGGCCTTCACACAGCAACGCTGCCGAATAAAGCCCGTCTCAGTTTGTCTCGCTTGTATTAAATGTCATGCATTTAATTTAGAAACAGTTAGTCTTCAGGCATAAGAGAGAATATAATCACTCCTGTCTCCCTTAATGTCTCGACTGAAGTGGTTCTCTCCAACGTTGGCCATATTTCGCTCTGCAATGCTGGCTGGCTACTACGATATACCGTGCCCTGGCATCAGAGCCCATGGTACGCCGAACGACTCCAAGTGATCGCGACCCTCCCGCCGGGTCGGACTGACAAAGGTATAGCCAGGGGGTCGCCTGTCAGGCTGCCTGATTATCGTTCCCAGGTCTGTGCACACAGGCGACTCGGGGAAGCGCAGACTGCGGCCGGTGCACCTCGCCCTCCGCCACCGCCAGTCAGCATCAATACAACTTTACGGCTGACATCCCGGTGCATAATTTATGACAGGTGCCTCACGGAAGGGGGCGGGGCCTGACGGTGAGTGGCCAATCGGCGGGTGGCGGCGGACCACGTGACGTGAAGGATCGCGCTGTTGTTGGGCCGCGCAGCTGTTTACTCGCGTCGGCCGAGTGATGGCGGCGCTGCGGCGGATTGCGCCGCGCCGCGGCAAATGTGGCCCATTTCCGGTGCGCCGCTAATGTCTGTGGCGCGGCCGCAGGCCAACACCCGGCGTGAGAAGAGGCCGGTAAATTATGAGATCAGGGCAGCATGGCAGATGCTCCGGCCGGGCTGTTCTTGTCGCGTATTTAATGGTCTAACCGTCGGCAATTAGATGTAATTGCTGCCGTGATGATCTTTTGTACGCTGTGGGAAGATGGCGGCATGTGGAGAGGCTGCGTGAAGAACCTGCAGGAAAATGGACGCACAACTTATCTGCCTAAGCTGATTGCGACGGAGCTGGAGGCCGACTGAACATGTCTTCAAGAAAAGGCCGAAAGAGAGCGTGATCGTCCGGCCAGAAATGGCAGGAGCAGGTATAGGATTTTCCACCGGCTGAAATATATGTGCAACCAGATGGCCTATGAATAGCTGCTCAATGCTGGGAGCTACAATGCAAGTGCAATACTTTTCTCCAGGTAGTTTTTCCCAGCGTACGGCCAACTTCCTCTACACTGGAGTTCTAACTGGAGAGGCCAGTCAACCAAAACTCCTCACTCAGATGGAACCGCAACTGAAGATGTTGATTTTTTTTCACTGGTTTCAAGGCCCATTGAGATGACAATTACGCCACCATCTGTGGGGAGAGGGAGGGTAGTGGATTTTATTTTTTGAAGTTCTAAGTTTCAATCAGGAAACATGAAAACATGAGGCCTAATTCATCACGATTTGACTACGATAAATACTGCTATAGAGAAATGAAGTACTACTGAAGTTTAAATATGGTACGCTTATCATCCCTCACCATGTCCATTAGCTACATTGTCTTTTTTCTTGTGTTTATATTTCAACACGCGCCTTGGAGGGGGGAGGGGGGGGGCGAAATCTGCCCACCCCTCAGATTTTTCGTTGATAACTCCAGATTGTACTGGCCGATATACGCCATTGTTTGTGTACCTGCTTATAAATGACCGCCGCGTTGCTTAAAGGAGTAAAAATTAAAATCGACCGAAAATTTTTCGAGTTACGGGTCGCTAAAGTCAAAAAGGTTTCTCAGCGCCAGACGCAAATTCCGGCGCTGATGCGCTTCCCGTTTATTGGGAAAAAGAAAGGGTTCATGGCAAAACTAGCGAATTGTTTTATGTATATTGTTATGCTATATTGTTTCAAAGTCATGTCAGGTCGCCGAGGTCAAGTCAGGTCAAGTTCATGATAGTTTTACACACGCCCTGGAGGGGGGATGGTGAAAGCAGCCCACACCTCCGATGTTTCGTACATAACTCCATATTGTATCGGCCAATATACCACATGTTTTACGTACCTGCTTAGAAATGACCGGCGCATTGTTTGAAGTAAGAAACATGAAAATCGGCCTAATATTTTTCAAGTTACATGAAAATTAATTTGCAGCTCAAGACCACAAAAATCGGCGCTGATGCGCTTCCCGTATATTGGCAAAACGGAAATGTTCTTAGCAACACTAGAGACTTGTTTGATGCCTATTGTTATGCTATATAATTTATAAGTCATGTTAGGTCGCCGAGGTCAAGTCAGGTCAAGTTCATAGCAGGATAATGGAACCAAACTTGGTCAACTGGAATGTTGTCATAAATGTAAATGACTGTCATGCGATTGTTGTCACTTTGCATGTTACTCCCTATACATCTCGAAATCTACTGTTTGCCATTGTGTGCCTAAGCATTTCCATACTTTGTTCATGTATTTCACTCCTTTCTTTACGAAGCCGATTGTGCCGAGCCGCCCAACGGAGCAGTCTGGTGGGCAGCCCGGTTCCGGTAACTGGAGCAGGTAATGACCTGATAAAGTGCTCCTAGATAGGCGACCTGAGGTCAAATGGCGAATCTGGCATCTGTATTGCATCATCAGTAATGTCAGAAACATCATTAATGCCAAATTTGGAACATTTAAACACAATCACAGCGATCCATAACAATGACAAGCCAAGCCACGCAAAACCGGATTTGTTGTTATTTTGACCTCATTTGACGTTGAAAGTATTAACCTAAGGTCATAAAATTTGCACACAACAGAGTTCATTATCCTGTCCATCCATCCTGCGAATTTCGTTGCTCTAGCTTCAGTAGGAGCCGAGATCCTAGGGGGCGGAACCCGCCCCCCCCTTCCAGTGCGCGTAATTTTCCGAGGCCCTCCAGGGCGCGTGTTAAGCAGAATTAATATGTATCATGATCTGTAACTGTTAAGTTAATATGCGTATTTTTTGTAAGTCCTTGTGCATTATTCCTACTTTAATTGTCTTGGGCATATCATGTGATATGGTTCCCTTAAATTCACATCAATACTTTTTTAATGTACCATCATTGGCTGTGCGTACGATCATTCGAAAAAATATGACGGTTTACAGAGCAAACGACAGCCGAGAGCTGAACACACTGTATTTCCAGTGACTTTGTGAGTTTAAGCGGTTACCGAGCCTGAAGGTGAGAAGTTGAGATTTTGGATGCGGATTGCTATTTGGAGGAAAGTGATAACCTAGTTACCTAAGTACGCAAGGCGTACCTACGAACACGAGTGGAATTTTGTGTTGTTTTAGTATTGGCAACACCAATAATGTGTACCGGATTTAGTAACACCAATACTTTGGGAATGTCTCCCTCTCTGTCTACAGACCCAAAGCTTTCAGCCCATAATCACTCCGTGTTAATCCTTCCGCGAAAATGACGAGCTCTTTCACTTTGTCTTGCTTAGCTCGTGATCGTCACAGAAGACGTGCCATCTGTGTTCTTTATCTTGCAGCCGGCTCTTCCGCTCAGCCAAATTCGTCATACCGCCTGCCAATTCGTAAGGGTGACGATATGTACCTCCACTCGCGTTAACCTTGCAATATGTGCAGCCAAGCCTTGCATACATTTCCAGCGTCAAAATTGGCGATAACTTCGAATTTCCCATGCAGTGTTTCAAGACTTACACGGGCATTTTGGACAGCCCGTACATCTTACGCTTACCCTTAGATTGCGCTTACAAGCTTGCACTTGGCTGGATAGGTAACCTTGACTTACAAGCTTACACTTGAAGGGTAGCCTGCACTTGGCGGCTCCTTCCCCCCCCCCCCTCAGCAAGGGGGAGCGTGACATTTGATGACTTGCAAGGGAATGGCGAGACGGTGATTAACCTGCATAAATGTTAAATCCTACTTGTCGTGATGATAGCATTTGGGTTTCAGATAATTATAATATCAGATGTTTTGCCTGTACTATTTGACTATGGATATTCAACAATGTGTCCAGCATTTAGCAAGTTGTCCTGGAGTTTTAAAAGCGGCTAAAACTTTCATGCCACTTACTTTGTTACGCTTTATTTATTGTGTTTTTCATCTCATTGCTGGGAGTAGCGCGGTGTGTTAACGTAGGAGCCCTTGGTCGTGCATATGTGAGGCCACATCTGGAATACTGCATCCAAGCTTGTCTCCTAGCTATGAAAAAGATTGTTGGCTTTTAGAGAGAGTAGAAAAGAGGGCTACAAAATGGTTAACCCATCCCGTCTCGGGGAGGTCTTCAACCGCCCCCTCAGGTTTTGCGCGGATAGTGGACGAACAGCACGGGGCAGCGCCCGAAAATTTGGCTTACATTTTCCCATATCAATTTGGCACGACGTTTCAAAATTTTGAAGTCAGGTCATCTAGGGTCAACGAGTTATTCAAGGTCAAGTGAGGTCACCTCCAAAGTAGTTCAACCAGTCGTCACGCTTTAACGGATACAGATATTTTCATGAAACTTTCAGCGTTTGCTTATCTTTGGGATGCAACAAAGCGTACGAGCGGAATTTTTCTTTTTTCCTTTTTGACTACATGTAAATTTTGCGTATTTGCCAAATTGCAGTTCAAATCGAGGATTCTGGCTTAAAGGAAGAATTTTTTATTAGGGCAAGTTGACTTCCAACAACGTTTCTCGGTCTGCTCTACCTATTGGAAAGGGAAAACGAAAGGAAACTTGAAAACTCAGAATTTTGAAATAAAAAAGTGGCCAAAAAAGGGGGCCAAAAAAGAAGATAAGCCCTGGTCGATTTTCCTGTCCTTTTCTCATTCCAATTAAATTTTGTTTTTCATATATCCCCAAAATGAACTCCCCAGAGCTAAAAACATGATGTAAGTCGTGAGAAGTCGTGAAAATCTAGCCCTCCTGGTGACCTCACTTTTGGGGAAAGTTATTTTGGGGTGTGGACCCGGACCCTACTCGTCGAGCGCTTTCTGATCACACCTCTTTCGTTTTCGTGCGATGCTTAGTTTAGATTTTAGAGGGGGTCTTCAACTGCTCCCCCCCCCACCCCACCCCCAGATACGGGGTGTGAGGATTCGACAGGAAAGACGGCGCGGGTTAATGGTATAAGCAACCTGGCATATGAGGAAAGACTGAAGAAATTGAATATGTTTTCACGTAGATATAGAAGGCTGAGAGGAGATCTAATCGAGGTCTTTAAACTTGTCTATGGCCTGGAGAATAGATATCTCGGGGAAATGTTTGGATTTATCGGAAATGATGCAATTAAAGGTCATCAATTCTAAATTAAAGTTAACCACGGCAGGACAAGGTTAAGACAGTCTTTCTTCACCAACAGGGTAGTAGAACACTGGGACCAGCTGCCAGAAACCATTGTCAGTAACAGCAAATTGAACATTTTTAAAGACAGCATATACAATCATTATAAGAATAGAGGGCTTGTTTTTCAATATTCCAGGCAGGGCTGATCGACAGATTTGGTGGGCAATTGGTTGAGTGTCCAGAGTGCAACCAAGAAGGGCCCTTGTGGCCCATAGTTGCACTAATATTTTATGTTTGTATGTCCTTATGTCGTTTGGAAGAGACCAGCACACTGCGGGACGCATGCTTATTTATGATGGACCCACGAATTCCGCTACTTTCAAAAAGTTGCGGGGAATATGGACAATTGCAGGCCGATTTATTCCATGCAAACTCCATAGGCAGAGTTCTAAAGTGAACAATTGATCTATATATATATATAAGTGTGAGCCGAACACATATAAGCATAAACATAAGCCGAATCCCTCCACCTCGCGTTCTTCACTGACACAAGTTTCTTACTGACATAGGTACATTTGTGTTCCCAAATCTGCAGAATGCACACAAGTGGAGGGAATTTTTACCAAACAGACCAGGTTTAAATGTGCATAAGCAAAAGGAAACAGCAACAAGGGTTGCCCGCACTGCAGTACAAGGCACACAAGACTAACTTGGAAAGATTATCGGGAACCGTACCCCTCACGACACGCCGTTCCCTCATGGATAATAAATATATGCCTCCTGATAGCATATCCCATCATGGCCGACAAATATGACCTTTTGCTCCCCGGACAATGAGTCGTTGACCGACGGCACATCTGTGCCAGACGGCTGCCGAGCCCAGAGCCTCCGTCGCCGGCTGGCACAAATCCGCCGTAAAAACTCAACACGTCGTGATAGATGTCATCCGCAACTAAAAACTCGCCAATCGTAAATTCGCCGGTTGAATGTGTGTCAAAACGCGCTGCGTGGCGCCAGCTCGGCGGGCGGCCGCGGGAACAAAGCCCGCCGGCGCGCCGCCGCCGGGCGCGCTTTGCATGGCCCGCCGGCCGGGTCAATGGCGCACCGCGTGCGCGCCACCATTTGCAGCGCACAGCGGGCCGCGCTGTCCGGTGTCGACCGAAGGCGCCGGCCCCTGCGCGGCTCCCGCAGCCCCGGCTCGGGCAGGCCGCGCTGTTTGCACACGCGAGTGAAAAGCCGGCTGGTGGCTGACGGCGGCGAGAGAGCCCATCGTCGCGCCGCTGCAAACGTGCGGCTCGGTGTGGCCACGCGTCGGCCGACGGTCGCCTGTCCGGCCTGGGGCCGTGACCGACGGGCGGCGGCCGTGACCGATGGCCATGACCGATGGCCTGGAGCCGTGACCGATGGCCTGGGGTCGTGACCGATGGCCTGGGGCCGTGACCGATGGCCGGCGGCGACAGGCCGGCTGTATTGTGCCGCCCGTGCGGCCTGTTGGCGCCTTCCACACTGTCAACTGTCCGCCTGTCCACATGCCCTAGCCTCTCGACCGTCGGTCTGTCGGTCTGTCAGAATGCCCTAAACTTCCGACTGTCCGACTGTCGGTATGCCCTACACTTCCGACTGTCGGACTGTCGAATCATAGGACTGTCGGTATGCGGTACACTTCCGACTGTCGGACTGTCGAATCATAGGACTGTCGGAATGCGGTACACTTCCGACTGTCGGACTGTCGAATCATAGGACTGTCGGTATGCGGTACACTTCCGACTGTCGGACTGTCGGTGTGCCCTGCACTTCCAACTGTCGACTGTCGAATCATAGGACTGTCGGTATGCCATACACTTCCGACTGTCAAATTATAGGACTGCTTGTGTGCCCTACACTATCGACTGTGGGATTGTCTGTGTGCCCCACACTCTAGATTGTCGACTCGTCGACTCTTCCATCGACTTTCGGCGGTGGGACTGTTGGTGTGCTCCACACTCTCAGCCGTGGGACTGTTAGTGTGCTCCACACTCTCAGCCGTGGGACTGTTAGTGTGCCCCACACTCTCGGCCGTAGGACCGTCGGTTTCCCCGGACTGTTAAGAGAGACGACATTTGGTAAATGGAGTGGACAACAACAGACCAGTGTTGCCAAACCGAGCGGAAATCATGACCACTATATTTCGGCGGCACGCCGCTGTGCTCTAATGCTGTGGGGCGGCGCTGGCTTCAGGCGACCTGGCCACATTCAGCGGGGCAGAGGAGATCGTTTATTGGCGCTTTTTGTCGTTGCTGCCGCTGTTGTTTACTATGTGGTGCGTTGGGACATGCCATCTAGGAAATTTCCACAAAGGCTGTCTTCACTATTGCTCGCAAGGAGGTGTGGCGCACTTATGGTGTGATACAATCAATCATTTTCGCGAAAAACTCTGACTCTGGTGCGGCCATAGTGTGATACAATCTATCATCTGCATGACAAACTCTGACTTTTCAGTGTCGCGTGAGGTAAATGTTCATGTTGTGCTGATCGGACCAAGTCTACACTTTCCACGTGAAATGTACACCGGGTGCCTCACAACTGACTTCCAAACGTCACATGTGTAGCAAGCGTTAAATAGCAACCCGACGAAAACCATGGTTAGATTCCAGAAAGCATACCTATGACATAAGATGAAGTGGAATGAGATTGGGTGTGGATAATTTACCCGAAAACTACCCAAAGCATATAATAGACCTCATGATTAACTGGCCCGTTATGTGCATTACATGTTGAAATATTGTAAATAGCCCAGTCCTTCTGGGCGCATTCTGCCATCACACATGTGAAAAGGGTAGCAACCCGCAAGTAGCATTGCCCCACCCCCAGAATGTCAATTAGTGCACGTCTTTAAGGGAAAATACATGGAGGAAATGGAAGGGACGACATCCTGCAATTGTCCTTATGACATCAAAATGAAATTATACATGTTGCCCAGGTATTAAGGGTGATCACAGCCAGAAGCGTAGCCAAGATTTTCTTCAGGTGGACGGGGGTCGAACCTAAAAAATCAGATTTTGTTCAGACCACATTCGACATCCAAGGCGCATTGAAAATGTGCTTAGATTGGTGAAAATAACAAAATACTTCTTGATCTAGTGTATTTGTGTTGAGGGTCAGCACCGCATCACCACACAATCCCCGCGACGAGTAGAGGAGTGCATCACAGCACATCTGCACCGCATCACCACACAATCCCCGCGACGAGTAGAGGAGTGCATCACAACACATCTGCACCGCGTCACCACACAATCCCCGCGACGAGTAGAGGAGTGCATCACAACACATCTGCACCGCATTACCACACAATCCCCGCGACGAGTAGAGGAGCGCATCACAACACATCTGCACCGCATTACCACACAATCCCCGCGACGAGTAGAGGAGTGCATCACAACAGATCTGCACCGCATTACCACACAATCCCCGCGACGAGTAGAGGAGCGCATCACAGCACATCTGCACCGCATTACCACACAATCCCCGCGACGAGTAGAGGAGCGCATCACAACACATCTGCACCGCATCACCACACAATCCCCGCGACGAGTAGAGGAGTGCATCACAACACATCTGCACCGCATTACCACACAATCCCCGCGACGAGTAGAGTAGTGCATCACAACACATCTGCACCGCATCACCACACAATCGCCGCGACGACGACAGCACAGGCGTCCACTACATCGCATTACGCTTGTTTGTGGGCGGAGAGCGAACCGCGCGTGCCGCTGACAGCGACAAGGGTCTGTCTGGTTCCCCCAGGAAAGCGGCCGCATTATCCGCGCATCAATCCGCGTGTCATTCCTTTCCCATAGGGCGATTATTTTGGGAGCGCTCACGCCTTGTTGCCGCTCCATGGGGCGTGAAGTGCGATGGTGCCCGGGGACGCCGCGCCGCCGACGATTAGAAATGGGGGAAACTGGCGCATGCATCATCGTCGGCGACCGGCCGCCGACCGGCCACCGCCCGGTGCGCCTGCCGCAGTCAAATGGTGCGCCGACGATCGGATTTGCTGCTAAATGATGAAGCATGCTCGACGCTCGGCGACGGCGGCCTTTCCAGACGATTTCCGGCGCTGGTACGTGGGCGGCGCGGCTACGTCGGGGCGTTCGCGGTCGGGACGCCGCCGCTTGTCTGACGCTCGCCACCAGCGCGTGTTAGTCATGGCTGCATCAGGGTGCTCCGGCCGGGGACGTGGCTGCGTCAGGGTGTTCCGGTCGGGGGCGTAGCTACGTCAGGGTGGGCGTTCCTGTCTGGGACGTAGCTCCGTCAGGGTGTTCCGATTGGGGACGTAGCTACGTCAGGGTGTTCCGGTCGGGGGCATAGCTGCGTCAGGGTGGGTGTTCCGGTCGGAGACGTAGCTGCGTCAGGGTGGGTGTTCCTATGGGGGACGTAGCTCCGTCAGGGTGGGTGTTCCTGTCGGGGATGTAGCTCCATCAGGGTGGGTGTTCCGGTCGGGGGCATAGCTGCGTCAGGGTGGGTGTTCCGGTCGGAGACGTAGCTGCGTCAGGGTGGGTGTTCCTATGGGGGACGTAGCTCCGTCAGGGTGGGTGTTCCTGTCGGGGATGTAGCTCCATCAGGGTGGGTGTTCCGGTCGGGAACGTAGCTGTGTCAGGGTGTTCCGGTCGGGAACGTAGCTGCGTCAGGGTGTTCCGGTCGGGGACATAGCTGCGTCAGGGTGTTTCGGTCGGGGACGTAGTTCCGTCAGGGTGTTCCGGTCGGGGACGTAGCTGCGTCAGGGTGGGTGTTCCGGTCGGGGACGTAGCTCCGTCAGGGTGTTCCGGTCGGGGACGTAGTTCCGTCAGGGTGTTCCGGTCGGGGACGTAGCCGCGTCAGGGTGGGCGCTCCGGTCGGGGACCCCGCCGCCGCACGCGGTTTGCTCCTCGTGGCGAGCGCGTCGCACCCGGTAATTTTAGAAGGTCAGTGTCTCGGCGGAGCACACCGTAAACGTCCTCAGCCGCGCTGCATCCTGGCTGGCTTACAATAACGGGAGGACTGCCCGACAATACCGGCCGGTTATTGTGCCGATGCGCTCTGCCTCATTCAATGCTTCCGTCCTCCCCCAGCCTATTAGCGCCAAGAGTGGGATGGGTGGCCGCCCCGGCCTCTCAACTGGCCTGCTGACCACGTCGAGGGCATTGTGGAGATCGGGGCACACGCTTTGTCCCCCCCCCCCCCAGCCGGCCGACGTGCGGGTCACCTGGCGAAAACAGAGCGTGTGTCCAGCTGTCCCCAACGAGCGAGGTGTCAATGGGCCGGTCGGCGGTACGGTACGGCGGTGGTACGGCGGTGGTTCGGCGGTGGTACGACGGCCGTACGGCGGTGGTATGGAGGTGGCATGGCGGTGATACGGTGGGTCTTCCCGGTAAAAGAATGTGTGTAGTTGAATGCTCACTGAAGGTGTTCGAGAACGTAATTTTTTCAAGATGACTTCCGAATGCTTTGAGTCTAGCCTCCTTCAATAAGCGTCATAATCCACTCCTCAGGAAGCCGTTGCGTACGGTGGATGCAGTCATTGTCCAAACACCCAGGGTTCCGAAGTTATAGTTGTTAGGGTGGGGTCCCAGGGTGTTGCATTATGCTTATTGTTTTTGATGTCGCGTGAAAACAAATGTTTAATCGTGCTTCAATCCCGATACAACTTTAACGGCTCAGGCCGCCGAAAATTGAAGTCTCAAGTTTCGATTGCTTCCTCGGAATGTTTTCCAATTAGTAGTTCTATCAATTGGAATGTCATGCGGTGAGCCAACCGCCCTCACTCACCCTGCCAGCCCCACAACCAATTCTAGTTACTTTCTATCTCCACACCTCTCCATCAGCTTGTCGAAATTGTCAGAGCTGGCTGAAGGGAGCCTTGCGCAAAAACGAAACGGAGGAACAGGTTCCTCCCCAAATGGACAAACGTGCACTGATAATTTGCACTGCATGTACAATTTAGCGCGCCTGCGCATTAACTGGCAGCGCATTCGCCTTGTGGCAGCCTCACCCCCCCCCCTCCTCCTCTCCCCTTCTCCTCCCTTATGGGCGCTGCACCAATGCAGTTGATGCGCCATAAAACCCTAATAACTAACTAAGCCTTCTCCTCTCCAGATAATTGCGGTAGCCACATGACTGTTGTGCAAAACGTAGCTACTCTATGCCTACGTTATTACGATTATATGTAACGCATCCATGGGTGAAAAATTTCACATCCAGAAGTGGTCAGGCTTCCTCGATGTTTCCTGGGTTTAAAGGACATGAGCAAATGTTCTGTTTAAACATTTAATAGTTCAGTGCAGCTTTTAAGAACCAGAAATGACGAAAAATGAAATTGATAAGCATTTTAGCGCATTGATACCGAGAAACATTACAAAATATCGAATGGATATGCTTGGGACCACTGGTATTGATTCTCATATGATAATCAATTGGCAGACAATTGCCTATTCAAGTGTGTTTGGAATGTATCTTCAATTTTCTGAGGAATTCCTTTGCTAACCATCCTTAATAATTATGCGACGCAAGTACACCATTACTGCTAACAACGTGAGCAGAAATAACGTCATGTTTGTCCTTTTCGCACATGAAATATTCACTTCAAATATGTCGCTGATTTGCAATTAGAAAGTACTCGCCGTGCCACATCTAAGATGTTTTAGTAAGCAACTTGATGTGAGGACTGTGTGAATTTTAAGCCTGTTTCTAGTAAGAAGTCATTCATGGAATAATCGATTCATTCATTCATTCATTCACTATGAACATAGAGAGCCCCAATACTCTGCAACGTTTCGGAGCTTCTTGGCCAATGTATATTTCGCCCCCACCCCCACCAAATCACCCTTACACATACAATAGAACACCCGGTGATGATGTCTGGCTGATGATAATGGCTTTTCGACATTAGTTTATAATGATTTCAAACAGCCCGGGATCAGATGTCAGGCTGTCAGGCATCAGATATCGATGACTTCCCGACACCATGTATCGGCGACTGTCCGACACCATGTATCGGCGACTGTCCGACATCAGGTGTCGGTGATTGTGCATCACTTGACAGCGACTGCCCGGCATCAGTTGAGGGTGGTCGTCTGCCGTCAGGCTACCGAAGCTTCCCGCCACCGGGAGTCCGCCGCTTCCCACCACCGGGAGTTGGCGCCAGGCGACAGCCGGTGCCGGCCGCCGGCGAGACAATGGGCCGCACTCGGCTGTTGCCGCTGCCGAGCGCGGTGTCGGGCGCGTTTTTGCCGGTCGGCACGAGACCGCTGCGGGCCGGCGGCTGCCAGGAGGCCCTTTCCAGTCGTGTTTGATTGTCGAGCATGTGCAAACACTCAACACTGGAGGCGTGCGATCGCTCACCGCGTGCAAACACTCGGCACGAGAGGGGTCTGACCGACAGACAAGACTGAAAACCACCGTCCCGAACTGATGGGCTGACGGTCGATTGGCAAGTGGGCAAACGCAGCGACGGAGCAACAGAAAGACGGCGACGTGGGAAATGGGCCGACAGAACGACAGACAGACGGAGAGGAAAACACGCGGACAAGCGGACAGTGGACAAGTGATGATCGGACCAGCAGGCGGCACTGGGAACACGAAAGAATAATAAACCGACCAGCGGACACGATCATGCCACTCGACGAAGCTACGGACCGGAACATCGACAGACGGCACCACCGACGGAACGACAGTCACGTGGCAGACCGACAGACAACATCACTGACGGAATAACGGCCACGTGACAGACACGTGACAGGCGGACAGACAGCATCCGCGCCAGTCCGACGCACCGTGTCGAACAATGGACAATAGGTGTTGAACAGAATCGCTGGTGCCTCTCATTGTCAGAGGCCTCAATTTCCGTCAAAAACAGAAGAAATGCCGGCGCGAATCAGGGGGAGAGGAGACAAAAGGAGGGAGACCGGGAGAAATGCGTCACGGACAGTGTGTGTAGGAGTCTACGTGAGTGACAGAGGTCGGGGTTTAGTGAACTTCCTATACAGTGATTTTGTTCGTGTAGCCACTTAGCACCACGAGGACAAGGCTAGTGTGGCTGCCGGGTGCACGCCTTGCTTGCCAGCTGGTGTGGCTGCCGGGTGCGCGCCTTGCTTGCCAGCTGGTGTGGCTGCCGGGTCCGCGCCTTGCTTGCCAGCTGGTGTGGCTGCCGGGTACGCGCCTTGCTTGCCAGCTGGTGTGGCTTCCGGGTGCGCGCCTTGCTTGCCAGCTGGAAGAGCGGCCGGAGATGGCCTCCGTTGAAAGGCGGCAAGCGGGGCTCATCGGTGGGCTGCCGGTCTCCACCCTGCGTCCGCAGAGCGGTGACGACGGCGACAAGCGGGGCTCATCGGTGGGCTGCCGGTCTCCACCTTGTGTCCGCAGAGTGGTGACGACGGCGACAAGCGGGGCTCATCGGTGGGCTGCCGGTCTCCACCCTGCGTCCGCAGAGCGGCGACGACGGCGACAAGCGGGGCTCATCGGTGGGCTGCCGGTCTCCACCTTGTGTCCGCAGAGCGGTGACGATGGCGACAAGCGGGGCTCATCGGTGGGCTGCCGTCTCCACCTTGTGTCCGCAGAGCGGCAACGACGGCGACAAATCCGCGATGTCACCGTGTCTCGAGTCGCCCGCCCGCAGCAGCCGCCAGCGTGCTGCACGTCATCACTGACGTCACCACTGACGCACGGGGGCGGTGTGTCGCTCCAGGCCGCACCGGATCTCTCGCCTCGGGGCACAGTCCGATGATCGTTTGGGGATCCATGCCGGACGCCAGCGACGGAGGCCTCCGAACAGCAGAAGTGTTAGTGGACCGGCTTCAAAATCGATTCGCTGTCTGCAATACCGCTGACTCAATTATACATTTCTGAAATTAGTGACATTCCTCAGCAAAACCGCAACGGGAATATGCAAGCACAGCAGCCTCCATATATTCTCCGTGGTGACAGATCTTGATCTGGCTTGCAGGGACAAAACTTCGGTTGAGTGGCTAATAGAACAGCCAGAGATGTTTTGTCCCAGGCGACGTTTCACCGTGGCGGTTTAAACGTGTATTGGCCATTTTTTAATATATGGGTCGTCAGACGACAAATGGACTCATTAGTGCAAGGATTTAAAGGAAGGGTCATCAACCTAATCATTATTATCAAGGCATCCATTTCACACATTTCGGTTGCAATTTGGGACACGTATTCATTGTCACATATGCTGACACGAGGGAACACAATCTGACCAAATGGCTTGGGTTTTAGGACTGGCTGGCCGGATTTCACCAAAAACACTACCCTATCAACTGCAAATCCGTCGTGATGAACTGATGATGACAACGCACTGCTTTCTTTATGCAGTCAGGATGATCTCTAAATTCAATCTTGTCGCACGCAATTAGCGGTGGGAAGGTGAAAGACAGGTCAGTTGAAGTCACACGAGGCTGCCTTGAGAACATAACCCGATCCTATCTCTTCGGCTAAGACGGAAATCACATGCGGCTTGCCTTCGTGATATGCAGTTGGTGTTGCAGATGTCACGCACGTTTTTGTCATTCTCCTCCATTGCTTGTCTGGGCATTTTTGCATGAGTGTGCAGCTGCTTGCTCTTCAAAGGTCCTTTGTGTCACCAGATCTGCTGCGTTGTAACTCCGACTGCAAGACATATCAAATTTTTGAAAAGAGGTGTGAAGGAGCAAAAGTTATGCCCCAGGTAGGCTGCAAGTTTCCCCATTGAAGGCTGCATTCAACAATGGTGTGGCTGCACTGTGCCCTGATTTGTATTAATCCTACCCCGGGTTCCAAGACCTGTCACAGATTACAACTGCCTCCAAAAAGACTCAACAAATCTTCCCCGAAGTCAGAATGCCGCCGCAACAAGACCTCATTGAAGCATGCTATGTCTTGCAGTTTGCATCATGACAAAGGATATAGTCAAAATTTGTCCACAAGGGGCCTCAGCAGTGCTGGTGGCACAATAATTAGCAAGGGGGCCCACTCCATAACTGCTAGTCTAATAATGTCGGGCACTGGCTCTCCCTGGGCGAGGGACAGAGCAGGCTTCCAGGGGTTGGACCCTCAATTTTACACCAGTGGTCATGACCCATAGTTTTCGTGGTGATTTATGATAACATATTACATTGCCCAACAAAGCCCCTGCATCACAGACAGCAAAGCAGTGGACAACCAATAATTGCTCAGAAGTCTGCAATTAAATAGTTGCATAGCATTGAATGCCTAATACATAATTATGCCTTGTAAACCAGATCCCTCTAACATGATCATATCCTTATCTTTCGTTTTGCCTCCCGCTCCCCCATGCTAGTGTCCCACAATATTTAGATTTGGGCTCGAGATGCCAACGCAGATGAAATTTGTGCACACTTTTCTCAGCCATAAATTCGTTGAGATCAGATATACTAACGCGATTTTGTTTTAATAATGTGAATTTGGCATCACCTCTATCATCAATAGAGTGAAAGATGAGTACTTTGATGAAACAAACCTGAAAGACATTTCTGAAATGTGTTTCAATTTTTGCTCAAAGCACTAATTTTGTCAAGCGGTTGATCTATAAGTTAACGTCCATCATCCTAATATTTTTATCAATCTGTTTCTCCGACAATTCAATACCTTTTTAAGGGATGTTTTATACTCAAGATGTGTTCAACGTTTTGGAAAATAAGAAGGCCCTTGTCCGAAGCATGCGGTTGACTGCAAAGTGTGATAAAAAGTGGGGAGGGAGCAGTGTGCCTCCAAACTTGGAGTTAGGGGGACATACTCTCCGCTGCCCCCTGTTCTTACGGCCATGGCTTCTGCATATGACTGCACCATTTGCAGGACTGCAATATGAGTTCGTTCTTAGTCACCCACTCTCCTACTGAGATCAAAAACTCTTATCGTTCTGACAAATTTGAGACATACAATATGGATGCATTGTGGTATGCCGATACTAAAGTAATTTTCAGAATGCAAAACTGTCGAGCTCTAAAATAACTTACGAGTGGCCCAGCTTTTGACAGGTAGCCATGCTTAACTCACCTAGATAAATCACTTGACACCAGCTGGCGTCATTTTCTTCGCGGATGGTGTCAAATTGATTCGGAAAGAAGAACACTAAGTTTCAGTGTGCCATGATTGATTACAAATGACTGCGGATTTCATCGAGGAAGCAGGCTGAGATCTTAAGCTTAGGTGACCCTGCATGATCTCAGGTGACCTAGTGTGACCTTAAGTAACCATTTCAGTCATGGACTCACCATTCAGTGGCATGTACGTTAAGTTGGAATTAAGTGACATCGGCCGGAGCGAGCGTGCCAGTTTCTGGAAGAATGACGACAGGCTGATGACAATTGCATGGAAACTGGCAGCGCCAGATGATACTAAATGACCCCTGTTCGGCCAACTTCCATATCATTATTATGTTCACTGCAATTTTCAGCAATGCAGCAATGTACATTTCAGCATTTCAGCCGTTCAGAAACGCTTTGCCAGTCAGCAGATGTAGCCCGCGTGCGGATTGATCGTTGAAGCCTCCTCCACTGGGGCTTTTGTAAGTCAGTTCAGTGTCATCAGCAGTGAATAATTAATGGTGCAAATACCGAGCCGTTCAGTTATAGAACGAACTAAACAAAACGTTATCCTCTTATATCTTATTTACTGAACATCTCCAATATCTTAGCAAGGATGTGTGGGGATATCCTCCCTCTAAAAAAATTTCTCACCCTGTTGCAAGTCTTGAACATTTGGTAAGAAGTTGCACTCCTCGCATCGCGATAATTTTTCTCCAAAGCAACCTGCCTCCAAGCAACGAGTAAACAATGACTGATCCGCGGAATCTGAGCCAGAGCATCTCCCTCTGCTGCCCCTCAAGGACCAATTGTTAAGCAAAATATTTATGAATAAACAAAGTTGTCGGAATCTAGACACGTATCATTCCAAACCCAGTTGTTTTCAATATGGGAATCATAGCTATTCAAATATTTCAATATCAATACTCTCAATCAAGTCGAACACTAGTGCTTTATCTGTCATCTTGTCTAAGAACTATTACACAGCACTCTTTTCGAGAGTAGCTACAAAGGTAGTTGAATCGCTTACATACAGTAGAAGCCGATAGCTATGTGGGTGTCGGGGGTATCAACTCATTCAAATCCTGCGTAATTAGCAAGCACTGAAAAGACTCCACCGGCTGCATTCCGACTGAGAGTCTTATGCAGGAGCGTGGACCCAGAAAACTTGTTTGTATGTGGCCAATGTCGCGCACCCAGAGGACCTGCAACGTGACAATAAGCTTTCAGAATATTAGTAGAACCTGGCTGGTTCCATGGCTTAAGTGAGGAGCCAATGAAAGAAGTAGTAAGTACATGCATGCCAGTTTTCTACACGAATCACACCTGAAGAACATTTTGACATCCTGCCCTATGGCTTATGGCAAACTTGCGTCATTTTACTGTTCTTGATTATATTTTGTCAAGGTGACTTCAAAGTAGTGGTACGACGTGCCACACCAATACGTTTAGGGGTATGGTGGCTGCCATACTTGCCCTACCAAGGTCTACGTCCCCGCCTTACGGGGCTCGTTTTTGTAACATTGTTTCCGTGTTTTCCAGGGAGGAACCTAATGCGCTCCAGCGATTATTAATGGCAGCACAGCTTTTTCAGATATTTTCAGGAGATTGTGATCTTCGAATTAATGGTCCAGATAATACACTATTAGTAGTTTTCGGCAACTACAAGAGGTGCACCAGCAGTCATCAATCGCACTCAACCACCATGAAAAGCTTACGGTACGGCACCGGTGGCAGGCATTATGGGCTATATTTGCATCATCTTAATATATCAATGGGCTTAACCTCCAAATCGCAATATTTCCCCGTTGCACAGGCCAAGTCAATAGGCATCACGTGCCCTATATTGACGACCATTGGGGGTCGTCCCTCAGAAACGCAGCGGGAGGAGCTAATTTTACGTCCCTGCGGCGTAAGCTCCTGTTAAACTCATGTCTGTTTACGCTAGGGGGACATTTCAATTAAGTCTCGCTGGGGATTTGTGGGCTTAGTTTTTGTATCAATACAGTCTCATTAGGCGTCACTATAATATGCGCCGACGATAACACTCCGTTTGCGTGACAATGGGCTCCGTATTGCCAGGATTACCGAGGGTGCCAATAAAGGTCGACGGCCCTACCATCTAGCGGAGAGTATGACAACTCTAACTGCAGCGAGAGCGGTTCCGTGGCAGATGCGGCTCCGCGGGCGACGGGACTGATGCGGGACGGAGTCGCCACACGCCTCGTGCTATGACGTCTTCTCGGCGATTGTGATCTGCGTTACAGACGTCGCTCCTGTCTATGCACGAAGTTGCTGTGATGCGCAGTGCCATACCCAGACTGGCCAAGGGGACAACGACACCACAAATGTCTGACACCGTTGGTTGTCTAACAGCGTGGTTCGTCAGGTGGGGATTCCAATATATATTCTAACTGATGCACAAGGCTCCCGAAGGCTCTCAAGCGGATGCCTCTCAATTTGCGACTTGGGAGTAATACTGCACTAAAAATTGGGATTTGGAGCTCATGACATTGACATCACACGAAAAGCAAACATAGCTCTGGGTGTACTTATGCGATACTTTCAGGCAGGAGCAAAACATTCCGGATTCAATGCCAGTGCTGTGATGGCTGCGAACTTTCCTAATGCAAGTTCTATTTTAAAATACGCTGGCGTCATTTGGATGAGCTCCGCTGCTACCCACACTGTGCTGGTCTGAAATCTGAAATACAACACTAAAATGACTTGAAATGGCGTGTAGAATATATCATGTAAGCACAGCGGTACTCGTTTCCGTCAGAGTTACGTCTTTTTGACGCTCTTCGTTGGAGTGACGGAACGTTTCTTTCTAAGAAAATCTTACTTAGGATGTTTTCTTTCGACTGGGTGCTATCACATTATGACGTTCATTTGCTGAGAACAACCCTAAGTTACTAGATGTGGCCCCTCGAAGTGGCCACATCTAGTTGTTCATCAACTAACATCAGTGATGACATGGCATGATAGCACATGATGGTGGCTTATGCAAGTGTGCTTGAGCCTCTTGGGTTATTATTTTGCGGCAAGCGTCGAAAAAGACAATAAAGAATAATCGACCACTAATGAAGATGGACCATCCTATCATTTCAAGAGCTTCATTTCAGGTCATCCGAATAATTTCGCTAACTTGTCAATTTCTTCACCTTCAGGAAAATTGAACACGACATGCGAAAAACAACCGTACTGATTTGGCTTGATTTTTGGAACAACTGGCTGAATATAAATTTGTTGTGCAGTGATAATCCCTTTTTGTTGCTCACCTCATTTACCCACTGACATAAACCCCAGCGAATGGAGAAATGGCAGCAGAATGCTAAGCAGGAAATTGCACTGGGCTGGTGGAGAACATCACGAAAACACAAATGGGAGATCGAAATTATCTACAAGGATCTTTCATTCATTACTAATAGATATGTGACACTGTCCAGTGGGCGTGTGTAAATTCAGAGTCCTTCGGTGGCAAACGAAGGATGCTGTTCAAGCAGCGTTCCAAATGGAGAGTACGTCAGTGAGTAAGGGAGGACGCTGTTCAAATCTAGAGCCAAATAGATTGCGTCGGTGGGAAAGAGACCAAGCACGCCGTCCAAGTCTCGCGCCAAATCAAGAGCGCGTCGGTGGGCGGGGCAACACGATGCTCAATCTCGTACCAAGTGCAACAAAATATAAGGAAGTGTTTATTTCAGCCAACCTTCTAACATCGCTGTCCATAACAATTATATAATTTGTATGTTGGCGATATTCACAAAATGTTGTTTTGTCTTTAAAATAACGAAGTATCCTCAATTCGCTTTATAGAAGACAACTTTATCATTTGTTCAATCATTTCATCACAAGTGTTTATTTCCCCAGTCTTCTAGCGTCGCTGTACATGAAAACGATATATGTATTTTGTATGTTGACGACATTCAGAAAATGTGTTCTCAGAACCAAAAAAAATATCCTTAATTCGCTTTAGGGGGGACAATTTAATCATTCGGTTAATCATCTAATCGTGATGGCAAGCGCAGTAATGCGCATATTTGTGTATCATTCGTCAGGGGAAGGAATTACAACTCCACATGGAAATATATATTAGAACCAAATTGGCGAAATAAGATTACTTCACTAGCAGGTCACAACATACAAATGCATATAATGCATAAGCGTGGGATCAGGGGAGGGACCCTCATCCTCCTATGTCTCTCATCCACCTTTCTTGGATACTAGCCCTTCAATCTACTGACTCCGAAAAGTTGCCTAAGAATCGTCTCTGCGGTCTTCAACGACTTGAACCACCGACCGGTGGCGACTTAGATCGCCCCTACGTCTATGACATGCTGAAATTGTAGTGCTAATACATGTATGCTTCCTTGTATTGCCAAACTTCTACAGTACGACTACCAATGAATGTACCTGACACGACGTACCTGACACCAATCATGCCACTTTACCGGGCGTACAACTCACCATCGCCACGGCGGCCATCCTTCCCCAGACTTCAGCATGGCCATAGCTCGTGCGAGTGAACGAGCAAATAAAACCGGCGAAATGCTCAGGCTAATTGGAAAATGGCAGCGTGCCGGTCATAAACAAGCGCGGAAGCGCAGAGCGAAGTGCCGAGCTGACGTTTCTGGTCGGCTGCCATGCGCCGGTCCTGCAACGGTCGAGTCCCACTGACAGCTGCTGATGACACAGGCCATCTAGAGCCTACCTGGCCACTGGGCACTTGCACCGTTTCGACTCCGGTGTGCCGGGAGTATACTGCACAGGTAGCTTAGTAACTGGCAATGCCCACTGTCCGTGTTTTGTGTGACTTTATATGCGGCCGAACCTGGGATTCAGCACGAGTAGGCATAGTGCAGATGTATACACAGTGCATCTGCGTGCACACATCCATGGCTTACGTTGAAGCGAGCACAGAGTGGATCAATGCTCTGTCTGCCAAATTTTACGCACATGACCAAATATATAGACACGTGTCACAATGGCGTTAATTATCTGCTGGCTTGGTGCTAAGTGGATATGATGCCGATAAGATATGTATTGCTGTGCGTCGACGGTGACACGCATAGCTAGGTTTGATGGAACGTGTTGCCGATGCGCTGCTGCTGCAGTCACCGGTGGCGGACTTGTTCATGTTGCTTGTGGTTGCGACCATTGTTGGGCCATGTATCATCGGATATTATTTTACTGAAGGAGGAAATGGGACGTCTCTCTGACTGCTCATCCGATTCCGGGTGCGACCTCGTCTTCAGCACGGTGGGTGGGAGGAGGGGAGTCGAGGTCGGGCCGCCGATGGCCGGGGGCAGTGATGCGGCACCAGCGATCGGCGCGTGCATGTGTGGCTCGTCGGCGGAGCGACGTTGACACCCTCAGTTCCAATCAGAGAAGCACCAGCATTTTATTAAGGAGGATCCGACCAGTGCCGTGGCACCACGAAAACTTCGCCACGAAAAAGGCCAGGTTACAGCCCCTCTCCCTTCTCCAATACGAACAACACCTCCCATTTCCAGCTGTTTAATTTTACGTTCGAGGCATCTTCAGCTGTTTTATTTATCACGCTGATAACGATATTTGTTCCTCTTCACCTGGTGGGTGTCCCTGGTGGCTGTCCGCTGCCCTGGGTGCGCCTAAGACACCGACGGTCCCAGTTCCGGGGCGCACCATGTCCCTGGGGACCCTTGCGACTCATGCGTCTGCGTGGGCTGCGTAAGCTGCGTGGCGTCTCCGCTCTCACGCCAACTGGACGCCAACACGTGGTCACGACGGTTGCGAGAGAGGGGGCCGAGCACGAGGATATCGGCTCTGTACCACCCACGATCCAGACCACCACAGTCGCTGTACCACACATACCACTACCGTCACTGTACCACACATACCACCAGTCACTGTGCCACACAGACCACCACAGCCGCTGTATCACACAGACCACCGCGGTCATTGTGCCACGCAGACCACCACAGTCACTGTACCACCCAGCCAGACCACCACAGTCACTCCTATCAAGATTACCACAATCACTGTGCAACGCAGACCACCACAGTCACTGTACCACACAGACCACCACAGTCGCTGTATCACACAGACCACCGCGGTCATTGTGCCACACAGACCACCACAGCCTCTGTGCCACCCAGACCATCATAGTCACTGTGTCATCATTGAAAACATCCAGGTCGCAACATTGATTATAGCACCAGGGAAGCCAGCCATGTCTTACCATTGTCTTACCACCTTGTCACGCCCATGTTGAGCAGCCAGCGTGCAGTGGGTTTATATGAGCCTGCATTATGACTATCCCCTTGGTACATCCCTGTTGTGTGCATTAACGCGCTGTGCTGACTACAGCGAGCGCAAGGTAGCAAATCATTTCCCCCGGCTCTCCACTACAATTTATTGCTTCTTTTTGCCTGAGCAGAGTTATTAATAGGGGTGATTTTCATGGGTAATTTATCTCGATGTTTTTGTTACACAGGTAAGAATCCAGTAGCCGAATTGGCCTGCCGCTCACTGACCCCTGCCCCGGTGACCATGGCAACACGCCTGGACACATCAGTTATCCAGGATGCACAATTAATCAGGTCTCAGTTCCAACGCAAGAGATCGATTGTATTCTTTACGTATGGAAAGGAACCAGTTAAAGCACATTAATCGCAAGCTTCTGTTCCTAACTTGACGGGTTGGAAAATGAAATGGCCAGCGAATGGCTTTGTCTACCAGGATGATAAAAGTGGTAGGTATATATGTATATATATATATATATAAATATATATATATATATATATATATATATATGTGTGTGTGTGTGTGTGTGTGTGTGTGTGTGTGTGTGTGTGTGTGTGTGTGTGTGTGTGTGTGTGTGTATGTGCGTGCCTGTGTGTGTGTGTGCGCCTGTGTGTTTTGCCGCTCTTGGTGGGTGAATATGTATGGATGTATGCATGTACATATGTTGATATGCATGTTATCAGTCATGTTAGGCATTTATTAGAAATAAAGGCGTATGCAATGGCACATTTTTTTAGCCTGAAGCTTCATTCTATCTCTAAATCTGATTTTGGGTCATTCTTCTTACTTTTATTTGATCCTGTCTATCCATATCTTTATGTATCTCTCTGTTATTTCTGCACCAATTTATTACGTTTGACTGTATATTGCATGGTTTGATGACGAAAAATGGTTCAATATGCATCCGCATTGAAACAAGATCGTGATCCCACGCTGACCTACCCTAACTTCGCTATCTGAAGAGCTCGGGAGTAACTTTTGCACACGAAAGTGCAAGTCATGAGACAGCAGGCAGGACAAACTTTGTACCGACAGCAGGAACAGTTCAGGTGCTTCCTCAAAACATCAGCACAGCTGAGGTTAAAATTCACCACCCCACCCTGCCTCGCACCACGATAATTAACAGCACTCGCAATTGAACTCTCTCCATGATAGCTTGCCAGGAGTTCAAGTGTGGTTTGCATTTTCCCGCGTCATTTTTTTTTCTCTCGGGGAAATCGATGCGCGGTCAAACATAAATTTTAAGCGCGCGTCTTTATTCAGCACCAAACCCAGACATCGGGCATATAAGAAGCTTCTTCCAGCCGGTGGAGAATGTGCCCAGAACTTCTAACGTGCATGTACAACCATGGGAAGGACTTGATCCTCTCCGAAGCCAAGTCGCCCGCTGCGGTAGCGAGTGCACCTTCAGCTAGCATTAGCGTATCCTGTCACAGTGCCTGCGACCTAAATACGCCAGGCACGGCCTGCCTTAGATCCAGCTACCAATCAGCTCTGGAGTATTCAGCTCATGGAGCGGCGGAATGCTTACCTTGCAATTCCGGAAAACGTCATAGCAGTTAACCCAAGATGAGGAAGCGAAAACAATTGTGGAGCAACGTGCAGAAACCGGCAGGTGGTAAGTATGATGGTACACGCTCAGTACTCACTGTCTGCTAGCAGTGCACTGATAGATCACGGTCTCTATATTCACAGCACGCGCTCTGACTATGCACGATGGTGTTTCGAGCCTTGCTCTGACGAGACTGGCCCTGTCGGGGGGAACAGTCGGGAGTGGGTCGTGAGTCCGTGGTGCCATGACCGTAAACCTCGGCCTGCGCTCCGCACATGCGACACATACACACCAGTAGGTGCTGTGAATTAGAAGGTGCACCTATTATGTACAAAACATCCATCTCCAGACTGTATTTCCAGAAAACAAGGCACTTGATGCAGCATTGCTCTGTTTCGTGATGACTGACGGGTCCAAGGGAGGGCCAATGGAGCTGGGCTCCCCCCCCCCCTTCACAAGAGACCGGTTTTTGCCGAAATGTTGCGCTAAAATTGCATCTTCTCAAAGTGCAACAGCATTTTATTACATAAATATTGTCTTAAGCAGACCTGACGACCGTTAGCTGTTCAAATCAAATGAGTTTTCCAAAATCGGATACACTCGTTTATATTTGTCCCTCCTCAAGCCAGGCTTTTGAACCCACACCTGTCCTTAATTAACTTTAAAAAAAACACCCTTAAGGATGCGACTACGAATCTCCACCGCCGCATCTCTACCACCCAGACAATGCGGGTTGCGCCCATCTGATCGAAGACACTACGATATGTCTAATGGCTTACACGACAAATTATTGCACGTGATCATGCGTTATTTCCGGTATCGGAGCATCAGCGAAATGATAGCAATCCAACACTGGACATTACCCACTGCCCCGGGTAGCGGCAGTACTGGTCTTGATATCCGGCGGTACTGACAACAGCAGTAGCCCGGCATTCCTGGTCGACCCGCCACCAGCACCGCCCTGGCTTCGCGGGCTTGCTCCGAACACGGGCAGTTAATTTCTACACGGCACAGGTATGGATGTCATCGCTGTTTACCAGCACCGTTTATACGCGGCGCAGGCACGCCAACCGTTCCCGGTATGCGGGGGTGGCCTACTCATCTGCAAGTTAAACAGGCCGCCCGAGGCTCGGCTGACGCCACCGGGCGTGGGAAGGCGCGCCGCGATTGTATCTGGCCCGGGCGACATCGCGCCGCGATTGTGTCTGGGCCGGTGCGACATCGCGCTGCGCGGCTGCAGAACACGGCGTAGCGGGGCGGCGGCGCGCTGCGACGAGCCGACCATGAGTGACGTGGGTGAAGGGCAGAGCTGGGTGTGACTGTAGCGGGAGCGAGTTGTCCGGAATGAACAGTGGTCTGGGTGAACGGCAGAGCTGGATTTGACTGTAACGGGAGCGAGTTGACCGGGCCGACCAGCGATATTGGGTACAGGACGGACCGAGGTGTGACTGTAGTGAGCGTGGGTGCGGGTGTGGTGGATGCCTTTTGCACCATACGTAATCCCTTATGTAATGGCGACTCCTCACACACACACACGCGCGCGAGCGCCTGTGCACACACACATCTACACACACACACACACACACGCGCGCACACACACACACACACACACACACACACACACATGCACACACACACACACACACATACACACACACACACACACACACACACACACACACACACACACACACACACACACACACACACACACATACACACACCGCGGGCGAGTACGCCAGTTACTGTTTCGATGGCAGCATGTCTGGTCAGCAATCCTCCTGAACTTATCAGCAAGGTGATGTACACAATTTACTTCCAAGAAGACTGGTGAAGAGCACGTAGTCAAAAGTTGTATTGGGCGTGTTAATAATTGGTCACGAAATCCATGCTTTGGTTATGATCGCAGGTAATGTCACAAGACTAACCTTCAATTTATTGTTTTAAAAAAAGAAGATAATAATCAACAGAAAATTATTCCGTGGTGGAAGAAGCACGCCAAGCATACAAGTATGCAGCCCAAGTGTACAATGGAAATAGAAAGTCATGTTGAAGAGACTGAAGATATGCAACGAAAACTGATGCTGGAAAATTTCCAAAATATCTACTATAGCATTCCAACAATTCTGCAGCTGCGGGCGGGGTGCATGCGATTTTCCCCGCCAATTTCGGATGAGCAATGTAGCGGAAGCGGGTCATCTATATTAAAAACCAATGCATTCATGAAGGGACACGACTTCCTTGTCCTCCACTGGGTGGACCAATGAGCTTCTTTATATCTCACGTACATCAACTTCTCATTAGTTGATATGCAAACTACATAGCACCATTCATGCATGCATCATTGAATATGGCCTCCTCTGGCTGTTGGAAATTTCAAGTTATTATCAAATGAGGTCACACCGACATGACCTCTACATTTCCGAATGTGCATAAATTGCAGGTCCCATGCGGTCACCTTGAGGCTGAGCTAGAGCAAGGTCAAAGCCCGAGCGAGGTCAAAGCCCGAGCGAGGTCAAGGTCCGAGCGAGGTCAAATCCCGAGTAAGATCAAAGCCCGAACGAGGTCAAAGCTTGAGCGAGGAGCGTGGTCAAAGCCCGAGCGCGACTGCTCCCATACACAGGAGACAAACATTCATTTGAGCGAGCCCATTTGAGATGAAATTATTTCACTCAAAAATAAACGTCTGTCTTTTCATGTATATTTGTTTATCAGCTTTCATCCAAGCTTCCAGTGCCACGGCCAACGTCGTCGAGAATATTTCCAAAACTGCCCGAAGAAATAACCAAAATGCTGATTATGTGTTGAAATCATGTACCTCCTGGGCATAATCGTTGTGAAGTTCGTCGCCTTCAAAGGCCATCACCAATTTCATCAAAAGATTCACATTCACTTGATACTATAATTTTGACGTTGATTGTGCCATGGTGCTAGACAAAGTCTTCGGTGTGCCTGGTATGCGGATGGGATGAAGTCAAGACACGGCATTTGTGTTACCTATGACCAGTCTCGAACAAAATCGAAGTCTCGAACAAACTGTCCATTCATTATGGCCGGGTGAGTTTGAGCACTAACCTTCTGGACATTGCATGAAAGGAACAGGCTTAAATTGGACTCTACTACCCTCTGCAAATCCTGAGAAGCTGCAATCCAAAACATTTTATGGAAGCGTTCAAGCTGTGCTCACATTATTTCGCTGGCGAATGTTTCCTCTGGTGCGCCTTTTTACGGTCTGATGCAGAAAATCTGAGTCAGGCACGTGGAAACCAGGGGACAGTTGGGCAAACTTTACGCAAACCTAACATTAACCCCATGGGCGCTGCAGAGAAACAATCGACTATAGATGACTCTCACCAATGTTAATACCCCCACCCACATAAATTGCTCCGTCACCTCCAAACTTTGAGACAGTTCCAGTGCCAATGGTTTGGGCCAAGATCTCGACCAGCCTGACCGGCCCAGGGAACACCGCAGCCACGGCACCCCCCCTCCCCTCGTGCCGCTGTTACAGCCGAGACAGCTCATTACGCCGACCCCGCCGCTGCCATGGGCGTGCATGCCAGAGATCGTACCTCAGGCCCGCACACAATGCAGTCAAAAAATCACCTGTGACGCACGCACAATGGCACAGCCGCCGCTGTCCGCGGCACAATGTGGGGGCGGGTGACAAAGCGGCGCCCGCCCCTCCCCGCCGCCAAATTAACTGCATCGAAAGTGTCGGAGCGTGGGAGTGTCCCGGCGCACGGCGGAACAGCGAGGCGACGGCGCGACCTGGCACAGTGAACTGGATCGTGGTGGATGCACGCCACCGCCAGCAGCCCACACAGCATCGATGCCGCACAGTTGGCAGCTATCTGCAGTCGGGACGCCATTAGGCGCTCGGCGAGCCATTACGTCGTGGCCGGAGGGAACATCCGCCGCCAGCACGTGTGTTCCGTAATACATTGTCGCTAATCTGGACAGGCTATCGCTGGTGGACGGCAGATGTACACCTGGCGCGTCGGTACACGTGCAGCCGTAGCAGTCAGCTAATTTGCTGCTGCCGGCGGAGACCACGCGCTACTGGTGGCGTGCAAACTTGGCGCGGTGAGCACGCACAGGATGTGGTGGCTGCGCTTGGCACGAGGTGTTGGTTGCGCTTGGCCCGAGGTGGTAGTCGCGCTTGGCACGAGGTGGTGGTCGCGCTTGGCACGAGGTGGTGGTCGCGCTTGGCACGAAGTGGTGGTCGCGCAGGGCGGGATGGGTTTCATGCTATGTCGTTCTCCAACTGCCATATCATTCTAGAACTGGTTGTCTCGTCGTCGTCGACTTCCAGGACGCATCACGGTCGTCCCTCACAGGACATCTTTGTCAGACAGGCATATGCTAATGATTCGGGTTCGTATTCCTAACTTGAACAGCATAAGCAATATCTATGTAACCGTATGCTTAACATTATTTCAAATACTCATCTAACTGTTCATTATCATACATCAAATATACTTCGCCCATGGGAAAGAGGATTCGCTTCAATTTCTGGTTGCCTGAGCGTAGGACATACGTGTTAGGCCTGATAGGGGTTATGTATTTGATGATTAGTTGCAGCACTGCATGATATATACTTTTGGGGTTAATATGAATATATATTTTAAAATATGGAGTAGAGAGAGAGAGAGACTCTTTAAGAGAGAGAGAGAGAGAGAGAGAGAGAGAGAGAGAGAGAGAGAGAGAGAGAGAGAGAGAGAGAGAGAGAGAGAGACTCATGAATACATGGATAGATAGATCTTGCACGTTTCTCACTTTTATCTCGGCAAGTCTTTCCCAGTTGCTGCATTATCTCAGCTCTAGCATTTTCATCATGGTGATCAATACATTGATTCTCCGACAGATCCGCTACCGCATGCTTATCGAGTCATCGCAAAACCATACATCTAAAATACTAAACAAGTAGTAGTACTCTGCTCCTCAGCTGCTGGTGGAAATTGGTGACAAAGCAAACTGGAGAAACTCCCTGTAATTCATTTTTCTTCCTCCGCTGGACTTGCTGTATAAAAGTTATCCCAGCAGGCAGTCTGACAACCCGGCTAGTGGACCTGGGGATACATGTGTGGCTCATGATACCTCCTTGTCCGAACGCCCTTCCCCACCCCCCCTCCCCCTCCCCCCACCCCGCTCGTGGGCTCTACAGTCGGCACGGCTTGAACATAGGCATCAACAGATTGCGCCAACAGCTTGGAAAACGCAGATTTTGTGTGCGTGGTGGCACTCAAATTATCCCTGCCGCAATAGAACGCATGCCACTAATTGCTCCTAACTACCAACACTCGGCAGACGGCGTGATAGGCGGTGTGGGCAATTACTCATTGCCCGCACGGTAAAGAACTTTCGGCGCTCTCCGACAAGACTAAAAGGTAATGCCTAGCAAAAGTAATCTACTTGCCAACCCTCTCCCACCCCAAATGTAAATTATCTTCCAGAAGAGCAAAGTGAGCTAAACACTATCAAAACCGTCTTAACCATCTGGGAGATTGTCTCCCTCCTCCCCCCCCCCCAGAGCCTTCAGTAGCTTAACCCGTACCGTCTCGACGGGGTCTTCAAACGCCTCCCCCTCAGGTTTTTCGTGGATAGTTGACGAACGGCGCCAACAGCGCGTCCAAATTTGGCATACCTTTTCCCACATCAATTTGCCATGGAGATTCAAAATTTTTAGGTCAGGTCATCTAGGGTCAACGAGTTAGTGAAGGTCAAGTCAGGTCACCTCCAAAAACGTTCAACCAGTCGTCACGCTTTAACGGATAGAGATATTTTAATGAAACTTTCAGCGTTTGCTTATCTTTACGGATGCAACAAAACGTACGAGTGGAATTTTTCTTCTTTTCTTCGTTTTTGACTACATATAAATTTTGCGTATTTGCCAAATTGCAGTTCAAATACAGGATTCTGGCTAAAGTAAGCATTTTTTATTAGGGCAAGTTGAGTTACGTTTCTCCGTTTCTCTATCCGAATAACGTTTCTCTGTCTGCTCTACCCATTGGGAATGGAAAATTAAAAGAAAACTTTAAAACTAAAAATTTTGAAATTTCAAAAAAAAAATTACTTTTGGGGGCAAACAAAAATTATAGCCCTGATCGATTTCGCTGTCCTTTTCTCATTCCAAATACTTTTTCATATATCGCACAAAATGAATTCCCCAGACTCAAAAACATAATGTAAGTCGTGAAAAGTCGTGAAAAAAATAGACGGGGTGCGAGGATTTGACCGGAAAGACGGCGCGGGTTAACGTCACACACACTGCAACACAAAACTCCCTTAACCTGTCTCTCCTGTCAGATCCTCACACACCATAACGGATGGCCGTTAGGGACCCCCTTCTAATCCCCAAACTAAGTGTCGTATGAAAACAAAATAGGTGTCAACGGAAAGCGCTCGACGAGTAGGGCAAGAGAACACCACCAAATAAAATTTCCATAAAAAAGTGACGTCACTTTTGGGCCTGGGTCTTCACCACTTACATCATGTTTGTGGCTCTTGGGAGTTCATTTTGAGTGAAATTTGAAGGAAAAATATTTGGAATCAGAAACGGAGAGCGAAGGCGACCAGGACCATACCATTTTTGGCCACCTAAAAATCAATTTTTTTAAAGTTCCAAATTTTTAGCTTTCAAAATTGCTTAAACTTTCCCTTCGTAATGGGTAGAGCGGACCGACAAATGTTCGAAGTCAACTTGCTACACTAAAAATGTTTACCTTTGCCAGAATTACGATTTTATTTCTAGTGGGCACATATACAAAGTTTATAAGTAATCAAAAACGGAGTAAAAAATGAAGAAAAAAATCCTCTAATGCGTTTTGTTGCATCCCTAAAGATAAGCATACGCTGAGAGTTTCATTAAAATATCTCTATCAGTTAAAGCGTGACGTCTGTTTCAACGTTTTTGGAGGTGAAATCACTTGGCCTTCACTAACTTGTTGATCTGAAATGACCTGACTTCAAAATTTTGACACAGCATGCCAAATTCACGAGGGAAGAGGTATGCCAAATTTGGGCGCGCTACTGCGCGCCGTTCTTTCACTGTCCGCGGAAAATCTTAGTGAGGGGGGGGGGTCGTCAACAACCCCCCTAATGTTCGTTCAAATATACACTTGCTGTGAACTTGCTCGCAAAACCAACTCGCTTTAAAGGATTGCAAGTGATATATATGACCCAGTACGCGTCTAAGCACACACTCCCTTCCCCAAAGCAACCCACGAGATCTGCCTACTGATCTTGCACAAGTCTTATCCGTTGTGTTTTGTACCCAGTCCCAAAAATCTGACTTAGGTTACGCTTAGACTCCTGGCATGCTTGAGTTTGTAGTTTGTGTTGTATTTTGTGCAACGATCTTTGTGCCATGCTATTTCCCCTTGCAGTATGATATACTTCTGTTCTACATTTGTGACGATGGCCACAGTACCTCCTCCATATCTCGCCGTTTGCACCACAAATGACAGAATCCAACGAGAACCCGCGCTCATTTTTTCACGCCACACCACCGTGAGACCATTCAGAGCCGGAAAAACTCTCACGGAGCCCTTCAGACCGACAGACAGTGTGCAAGGCTGCTGAGAGAGAGAGGCACCACGGCCGCTCCATTCGCCGGCGGCCGGCCGACGGCGACTCCGGACGGCACAATGCCGCAGCGCCATCCATCGTCTCCGGTCACAACACGGCCGCGCCATTTTGGCAGGCGCGCAGGTGTGCCGTCCGCCGCCGCCACGTCAAGATGGGTTCATCTGCCGCACGATCGCCGAGCCGATTCGTCACCGGCCTTTATCTCACGCGCTGCTATTACGGCCGGCGCGTGAAAATACGCTTCCAAAGGTGCGGCGCACCGCTTTGTGCGCGCTTTGTGGCGCACCGTGGCGGCGACAATCGGCGCGGCCGCCCGGCCGACGTCAATGGCGCACCGGCGGCAATTAATTTCGTCGTACAATTGGCCGCAGGAGTGTGATGAAGGCGTCCGGGCGGCGTCGGCGGCTGCGGCGGAAACGGCACCGCTGAAAAATCGCCATCGGAGGAATGCGGCGGGCGGCGAGCGGCGCGCGCGTCGGCGTCAACAGCGGCCCAAGAGAGGCGCAGCTGAATTACGGCCGCTTCCGTGGCGAAAATTTACGGCGTGGTCTGGCGGCAGTACGTCATCACCCGCCCGGCCTGGTGACGTCACGGCCGAGGCAGCTGCCAGATTGTCATCGGCGGTTATTGGATCTGGCACGGCGTACATCATCCGGTGATGTGTCAAGGTTTCCCGCGCGCAGCGGGACGAACACACCTGCGCCAGCCACTTCGCCCGGCAGCCACCTCGACCGCCAGCGACCTCACCCGCCAGCCACCTCGCCCGCCAGCCACCTCGACCGCCAGCCACCTCGCCCACCAGCCACCTCGCCAGCCAGCTACCTGGCCCGCCAGCCACCTCGCCCGCCAGCCACCTCGCCCGCCAGCCACCTTGCCCGTCAGCCACCTCACCCGCCAGCCACCTCGACCGCCAGCCACCTCGCCCCCCAGCCACCTTGCCCGTCAGCCACCTCACCCGCCAGCCACCTCGACCGCCAGCCACCTCGCCCGCCAGCTACCTCGCCCACCAGCCACCTCGCCCGCCAGCCACCTCGCCCGCCAGCCACCTCGCCCGCCAGCCACCTCGCCCGCCAGCCACCTCGCCCGCCAGCCACTTCGCTCGCCAGCAGGCTCGGGTGCACTGTACGTGGGCTGATGGAGTATGCCATTGCCGTTAACGTAACGTGTCTCCAGCGCTTGAATATCGATACTTGCTTGGAATGCAGGGATAAACTTCCCCTGGGCAGATGTTCGATAGCATTGTATATATATGTTGGTCCAGAGCCAATTATTGGAGTGAGAGCTTGTGCAACAACGTCAGCGAAGTATTTCCGACTATTATACAGTGGCATGTCAACATTTTGCGTGTGCAGGTAACAAATGGCTTAAACAGAAGCATCGGAAATGGCTGCAATGGCTCCACCACACGAAACGCCAACAGCGATAGCTGTAGATTAGACCATGATAGGTAAATGTCAAGACTTCCTAAATATAGGCGATGTTTCTCTGGATCAACGTTTGCATTGGAAAGACCCACAGACCAGGGGCTTCGCCACTGGGGGGAGGGGGGCAGCGGGGGCAATTGCCCCCTGCCGTGAGACTCGGGGCGCTGCTGCTTGAAATTTGAGGAGGTCCCCAGGACGAAAAGGAGGCCCCCATGAAGAAAAGGTGATTCTACAAATTAGGGACCTCCAGGCCATCATGTGAAAAAGAAGTCACCAAGGAGAGGGTAGGAGGCCCCAGAAATCAAGAGAGTGACAAACATTGACACAGAGGCCCCCAGGGCGAAAAGGATGCCACAGGGCCAAAAGGAGGCCCAGGACGAAAAAAATGGGACCCCAGGACGAAAAACAGGCCCTCTAGGACGAAAAGGAGGCCCCCAGGACGAAAATGAGGCCCCCAGGACGAAAAGGAAGCTCCAGGACGAAAAGGAGGCCTCCAGGACGAAAAGAAGGCCCCGGGACAAACAGGAGGCTCCCAGGACGAAAAAGAGGACCCAGGACGAAAAGGAGGCCCCAGAACGAAAAGGAAGCCCCAGGACGAGCAGGAGGTTCACAAGACGAAAAGGAGGCCCCTAGGACGACAAGGAGGCCCCCAGGAAGAAAAGGAGATTCTACAAATTAGGGGCCTCCAGGAGGAGGCCCGTAATTTGAAAAAGAAGTCACTTAGGGGAGGGTAGGAGGACCCAGAAATCAAGAGTGCCCAAAATTGGCACGGAGGCCCCACACATTGCAAAGGAGTATCAATACGGGAAGGGAGGCCCAAGAAAATGAGAGGAGGCCCCACGCCGGAACAGAAAGCCAGTGGATATGAAATGAGGTTTCGAAGCAGGGACGTCGCCACCGGGGTGGGGGCAGCGGGGGCAATCGTCTCCACCCCTTGCCTTGAGATTGGGGGGATGACCCCTGTAATTTGAGGAGACCACTATCCGGAAATGCATAGGACAAAAAGGTTAGCGTGGAGCCAGACGGAACTGAAGATGATGCTGTCAAGGAGGATCCAAGACTGACAGCGAGGTCCCCGGGGCGGGGATGGCCGAGTGGTTAAGGTGTCGAGCTATGGGTACCAAAGGTTCCGAGTTCGACTCTAGCGCCACTCAGGACATTTCACAATCCCGCGGCCCACCGGCGAAACAGTGTGGGCGGCGCCATTAGCCGTGAATGTGCATACAGTGTGTCGTGAACCAACCAATAAAAAACAACAAACGACAGCGAGGTCCCCAGGAAATATAATCAGGTTCATATAAGAGACATACAACAGAGATTGTGAGGAGGACCCTAGGACGAAAAAGAGACCTCCAGGACGAAAAGAATGCCACCGAGATGGGCAAGAAGCCACCCAGGGTTACACGAGAAGGCTTCCGATGGGTGGCAAGATATTCGTAAGTTGGAAAACGAGGCTCCCAAGATGGAAGAGAAGGACCCTACAATACACAATAATGAAAATAGATATTCATCCGGACTGAAGAGGTGGCCCCAAGATGGGTAAGAAGCCCCCCTAGGAATGAGAGAAGGCCACTGGGACCAGCCAGATGAGGCCCACATCTTAGAAGACGAGTACCCTAGAAGAGAAGATTTAGGACTAGGACGCAAAGGCAACCTGCTAAGAGAATAACGAGGCTCTAAACACGGATGAGGAGGCCTCCAATGCGTGAAAGGAGTCCCATAATTTTAAAAAGGAGTCACCTAGGAGAGGGTAGGAGGCCCCACAAATCAAGAGATGGCCAAAAATTGGCACTGAGGCACCCATAATTGCAAAGGAGTTCCCACTACAGGAATGGAGGCCCCAGAAAATGAGAGGGGGCCCTAAGACGGAAAAGAAAGCCAGTGGATATGAGATGAGGTTTCGGAGACGCACAAAAATGGGCTCTAAAATAAGTTAGGTTCCACCAAGATAGAAAAGGATGATCCAGAGACATGGCAGGAGGCACCTAATTCGGAAGAGAACAGCAGAAGATTGGAAATAAGACCCATGATGAACGGAACGGCCCTAAAATTGGAGAGAAAGGCCAATGGATAAGAGAGATATCTCCCAGGCGGAAAAGAAGGCTCGCAGATGGCCAAACAGGTCGCTGGGAAATAACAATGCCAGTGGGATAGGACAGGTTGCGTATAATTTGGAAGAGGAGGAACCTGGGAGAGAAGAGGAGTCCACCAAGAGACAAGATACCACCCTTAAGATGGGCGAAGTTCAAATCAAAACGCAGAGCAAGAGGTCCACAAGACGTGAGAGGAGGCCCCTAATTTGGAAAAAGAACCCTAGAAGAGAAATGAGAGGAGTCCCCAAATAGGAGTAAATCTCCAGGACTGAATGAGGGCTCGAAGACCGGAAAGATTTCCAAGAAAATGAGAGGAGGCCCTTAAGATGGGAGTAGTAGCAGGTATGAAGGGGTGTGAGGTTTCCAAAATTGAAGATTCCCCAAAGACTGGTAAAGCTTTGCCAGGATAAAGGTGGAAGCCCACGATGCGTGGCAGGAGGCCCCTAATTTGGCAGATAATGTCCCTAGGACATGAGATAAAGCCCCATGCCATGGTAAAGGGCCCCAAAATGTAAGAGAGGGCCCTTCAAGACGAGAGAGGAGGACATTGCATATGAAGGAGGGTAGGACATAAGACGTTGAAAACCGATAAAGAGGCTCCAAGAAATGGAGCGAGATACATATGGCGCGAGATGATGCCTATAATTTGCACGAAACCCCTAAGAGATGGTAAACGTCGTGCCGGGGTGTTTCAAATTTACGGCATGGACCAAAAAAAAATCAGGCCGGGACCCCTGAAAATCACGTTGAGCCTGGGTGTACCAAACATTTACGACTGGACCATGAAAATCAATGTAGTACCACGACGAGTCGTACCATTCCACAACAGTCTCATTGGCACCAAAACAAATGAAGCCGAAGCAACGAATAACACTCCGGACATAGGTCCAACCCTGAAAAACACTCACAAAAAAAAAAAATACAAAACACTGCAACTCTGGGGCCCAACAATGACGCCAAAAACCTAACACGTTTTAGACCCTCAAAAAAGTGTCGAGGCAGCTAAAGCTCGCGCTAGAAATCCAAGCAAATGACGTTGGCGCCCAAAAGATCGAATTGGACTGCATAAAAAATCGCGTCGCAGCCCTTGAAAATCACCCTGGAGGCCCAGAAGGGCGCACCGGGCCATAAAAGTTGCAGCTGCTCCAAAAATCAATTCCTAACCAGAATGTCACTCTGGAACAAAAACATCCTCCTTCAATGGCCGCAGTGGCATGTCAAAGTGGCAAATTTCCTCTCTATCCTGAGAGGCTCAAGCTCTCAAGAATCGTGCCGGGGCTCCAAAACTCGCGTTTGGGCCACCAAAATTCGCGTCGGTCCACCAGAATTCGCGCAGGGGTCTCCAAATAAGTACTTCGGGCCCAGAAAACCCATTCCGAGGCTCGAAAACTTGCAATAGGAACCGCCAAAATCGCGTTGGGTAACAGCTAAGTACAACGCTTCCCACAAGCTCGAATCTGTCCCCCAAAATATCGCGCTCGGGACCCAGAATTCCCATCGGTAATCCCGTCGAAGCTCCACAAAATTGGTGTCCAGGCCCACATGTAAGAACAGGGTGACCACAAAAACCGAATCGGTATCCGACAAAAAATCAAGCTGGAGCCTTTCAAAATAAGAATGGATTCAACAAAATAAATGTCCGGTTCCAAAAAAAATGGTTCTGGAGCACGGAGCATACTACCAGATGCCTTCATAAATTGCGTATGGCGTTGAAAAATATACCGTATCTAAAAATAAAGGTGAGATGCAAAATCGTGGCGCCAGGGAGTCGAAAAATCAAGCCAGGAATCGGACTTTCCAAAAACAAGAAAAAATCGCTGAGCCCAGAAAACTGGCGTTGGGTCTCCGTAATCACGCGCCTGGGCACGATAAGTCGCGCTGGGCCTAAGAAGCACGGCATCGAAGCCACAAAATCGTACTTGAGCACCACAAATGTGCGCCAGAAGTAAATACCAAATAAACACAACAGGAACCTACGAGTACAACGGGGGCCGACACTACAACTGGCCCTCCAAAACGCACATAGTCTCCCAAAAAGCGACAGGGCCTTAACACATGCGTTGCATCCATACATAAACATACCTGGACCACTAAAAAAAATACACAAAAAGCTCTTAAGGCACACACAGGTCATAAGGACGTACCAGGGCCTGAAAAAGAGGCTGGGGCCGCAAATGGTAACATCGTTCCACAACGAACAAAGGCGCCGGACGTTAAATGAAGATATCGGGATCTTCGAAAATGCCCTGACACGTAAAAAAAATATCGGTGCCCAAAAAAAGCAACAACACACTAAAACGAGGAGGGGTTTCGAAAATGCATTAGGCCGCAGCGCAAAAAGACGCAGAGGGTTTAACAAAGAACACTGAGGAAGGGCCTCGTTTCGATAGCCATTCTTGGAGGATAGCAGCAAAGATATCAGGTGCATTAAAGCTGAGTAGAATCTACATTTCATAACTACCAGAAAATGTGGGAGACAGGGAATTGATGAACGGATTTAATTACTCGACTTTTCGCAGCGAACGCCCATACGAAGCATTCCAGCACGTCAAATATAGCGCAAGCCTATCATGTGGCAATAATTAGCAAAAGGCAGGCCTAGCAGAAAACGGAGCATCGCACGAAGTGTGGCTAATGCGCCCATTGCGCGAGATGAGTGTGTACGTGCACGGACGTTGGCGTCGTGGCAACGGGGTGACATGAACTGGAAAGCCTGAATTTGGGAAATTTTGTATTTCAAAGTGATGGGAAACATATTTTAAATTCAAGTTATGGGTTTAATGCATTTTCTTAACTCCTGCTTGTTTGATAGTTTTGCTGCGTTTTATGCACCGAAGATATTTTTACGTGTTAGGGCGTTTTCGAAGATCCCGATGTGCTTATTGAGCTTATGGTCCTTTTGTTAGATTTGGAACCATTCTGCCTTTTGTGGTTCCAACCACTTTTTCAGACACTTGTGTGTAAGCATGGTGTGTCTTGAGAGCTTCCAGTCCATTTTTTAGAGCTCCATGTATGTTTATTTAGGGCTGCAACGCATGTTTTAATACCCTGTCGCATTTTGGAAGAGTGTGTGCTTTAGAGCGTCAGTTGTATTTTCTGCCCCGTTGTGCTCTTGGGGGTCCCGCTGTGCTTATTTGGGGCTTCTAACGCACATTTGTGGGCCCTAGTTCGGCTTTCGGGCTTCGGTGCGATTTTTGTGTCCTAGCCTGACCTATCTTTCCCGGGCGCGTGGTTCCGGGCACTCAACGCCAGTTTTCTGGGCTCAATGCAATTTTTGTGGATCTTTCTTGACTTTTTTCCTCTCAAAAGTCCGAATTCCGGCCCGACATTTCGAGACCCTGGCGCCGTGTATTTGCATCCCATCTCGATTTTTCTAGATTCGGTATGTTTTTCCGGCAGCGTACACAATTTGTGAAGGCATCTGGTAATATGTTCTGTGCTCCAGAGCCATTTTACTGACAATGACATCGATTTTGGGGGAATCCCTCCTTACTTTGGAGGGCTCCAGCTTGATATTTTCGGATATCGATCCGGTTCTTATGGTATTGGTGCAATTTCAGCAGTGTGAGTTGATTTATCACGGGATACCAAAATAAAACCGTAGAATTGGGTGGGGGAGTTAGGGTTGAAATCCGATGAATTTGGAAACATAGTGGTAGATTAGGCCCCTCCACAGGGAATTCAGTTGATCACTAATCATTTCATTTCGATAGGTCCCCTTTGACAAAATAACAACCGAAATCCCAGGCGCGTGAATTTATTCGCGAAAAATTTGTTATCTTAGCTTGTTTGACAGGTGCCTTGCAGCCAGCACCAAATATTTTTAAAAATCGCAAATTACTAAGATTCTGATCAGAAAACCTATGTAACCCACTTCTTGTTGTCACCTTCGCGAAATTATCGTCCTAGGGCTGAGAAATGATCGCTTTAGCTTTGCTGAGGATATTAAACTGGTGGTAACTTAGGTATTTATCCACATATTGCTTACTTGCACCTTGGAATGGCTCAGTTTTCAGCAAAAGAAAACAGATTATTGCTATTGCATGTTGAGTAAATAATGCACCATGCTAAGAATAAACAGTGCATTAATATTAAATCATGTTTCCCACTCCCGAACCATACTAAGGGCCCAAAAGCAATAGGAGGCCCTAACACAATGGAGGTCCCTTTTCGGGGAGAAGAGGCCTCCTTTCGACCTTGCCTCCTGGAAGAATTACGTGGCGACGCCACTGTCACAGACATAATGGTCCTTAACTGGCTGGAACGTGCGCAAGACGCCAACATAAATCCTATGTATTGAAATATGTCTTAGTTTGATAACTCTTCAATTGATGATCGTATTCACCCCCACCCTCGAGATCTCGGAAGCTACTGGGCAGATTTTCTGCAACGAAACGGTAATCCATTCATCATGTATTGATCCGCATCGTGGCTCCGGGGTTCGATTCCCCGCGATGGCCGCCCTTCCTGCCAGGATGAGAGGCAGGCGACGTCATATGGCCTCAGCTTCTGAGTGCGTTGTAAAGCCGCAATCCAATCTACATCTGGGCGCAAAAAGTACACATCTTCGCAATGGCACGAATAGGGTGGCCAAATTGAGAATAGTGAAAGGATAATTTTTATCTGGTACAGCTGCTACGCTTAATCACTGTAGGCCGCACAGTGCTGCGTTTCAGTTGTGCCTCAACGCAGTGCTGTCCCGCCTGACTAAAGCGGTTCCGCAGCGTGGTGGCACGGAGCTGCGCGTCAATCGACGGGTGCCGGGCGTGGACTCTGCTCTCCGCCCGGACCTGGCTGTAACGCGTGGCAACGAGGTCTCGTTGGTCGATGTTACCATCGCCGTCGAGAACCGAGCCGCCGCGCTGCGTGCCGCTGCCGACGGGAAGCTGGCGAAGTATGCCCCCCTCGTGGAGCAGTTCCCCCAGCAGGGCAAAACGGTCTCGATCCACGCCTTCGTCGTGGGCTCCCTCGGCAATTGGTGCCGGGGGAATGTGGCCGTGCTCAAGCAGCTGCGCGTTAGTCGCTTTTATGCGAAGCTGATGCGTCAGCTGATGGTGAGTCACACCCTGAGGTGGTCCCGTGATGTGTACGACGAGCACGTCACCGGGCGCCGACAGTACCAGCAACCCGCGGCCGTACGTCACGGCCGCGGTAGGCAGGGTGTTGCGCCATACCATGCGAGTCCCTGGGTGGAGGGGGCGAGGTCCTCTCGATGGCTCCGACCTGGGGGTTCCTTGTCTTTCCCCAGGACCCACCTACCCTTCGGGCGTTGCTGCGGCGGCTGGCGCTGCCTGGAGCAGCGCTGGGTGTTGTCGCCTCGGCCTTTTGCCCGGCCGCGTGACGGTCGGGCCGCAGGGTGGCGCGCCGACTGTGTTGTGTTGTCCCACGTGGTGCCCCAGCGTGGGCACCACGCTGGGGCGCGTGGTGCCCACGCCGGGCCGGTCTTGCGGGCCGCGGCGTGGGAGGTGTGTGTTTTTAACGTGTTTAACGTCTGTGTTCGTTTTAAGGCGGGTCGTCTCTCGGGCCACGGTTTGTAATGTTCTTTTGGCCGACGTGGTCCACTTTTTATTTATCTGTTATTACGTAATGTATTGTGTTGTTTTGTTTTTTTTTTTTTTTTGTTGTTGTTATTATTGTTTAATTAGAGGGCGACCCGCCCAGCATTTTACGTGCATTTTTAACGTTCTTAACATTTGCACTGGCGTCGCGGCCGCGGCCGTGCGGCGCCAGTTTTTTTTTATGTACTTGTTTTGTTTACTTATTTGTGTGTTTGGAGTGGTGCGCTCCCGTACGGCCTACCACGCCGGGATTCGGTCGCCGGGAGCGCGCCTGAGCAGATCGATGTGTGGTCGGGCACCAGCGTGGTGCCCGGCCACCAATGATAAACTATGATTTTGATGTACCAAATTGCATGAAACATTTATTGTTAATAAAAGGAAAAATCTGCTTTTAGTGTAAAGAACACCGGGCGATAGAAAATGGATGGAAAATTAATGTGAGGTGGCGATGGTACCATTTTCAAACCATCAGCTGTGATGCCAGGGAATGTCCTGTATATGAGATCCATCCTTGACAAAATAACTAAGGTTGATTTCATAACACTTACCTGCCTATCTTCTTCGGCACAATGTATATAAATCTGAGATGCCTGTTCGATGTTTCACAGAGCAGCCCGATTTCAGAAAATGCTTTCAGTTCAGGACAGGCACACAGCAAAAGTGCCAACGTGCTTCAACGGAAATTGACTACAGTCTGCTTAAGTTGGTCTTATTTGCCGAAGTTCGGGTCATTTGCCGAAGTTGGGCTCATCTGCCGAATATGGTGTACGTACCTTAAGCTTGAATGCATTGCGCTGAATTGCCGAATTAGTATAAGTACCATGCTATGACACCATCCTGTGCTTCCAGCCTCTCAGCCCAATTCGTGCGACATACAATGGTCCAGCAAGGTACCCTCCACCGGACTGACACCAGCCAGGCAATCGACCAGCCTTTGAGCACGCAGGTCACGTGGAAAGGCAACATAACCACGTGGCCAGAGACCGGCCGGCTGGCTCTCAGTCGATGGTGGCTGGACCGTCATCGTCTAAGTTCCGCCAAAAAAAGATTATTTGAGGGAACAAATGCGCGCACTTTAAAAGTAATATTGTGGTGAAAACAGTTAAATCAAACTTAAGAGATCGGGTCTTGTGCTGTACATACACGGAAGTAGTGCTTTGAGTAGTAGATACACGGGAGTAGTTTCTTATATATACATATATATATATATATATATATATATATATATATATATATATATTTATATATATATTTGTATATATATTCATATATATATACATATATATATATATATATATATATATATATATATATATATATATATATATATATATATATATATATATATATATATATAGCAGACTTGACTAGGCCTCACCGTCGCTTGTGACGTCATCCTTGCCACCTGAATGATTCGATGCCACTACCACTAGCGGTATTCCCGCAGGTAAATAAAAATACGCAGCGTGCATGATCACACCACATTTTGCACTGCAATGAGTATATCCTCTTTTAATCCTTTGCTCTTTTGTGTTGCTGTCAGGTCATGTCATGTCGCTGAGCTATCCCATGGTACCCGGAGGCGTCGGTAATGCATTGTGCTTATGTCGTAGTGTTGATTGCCTTATTATAATTAATGTGCTCAGATGCTCAGATGATGATCAGTTGATTACAGTTAATGTGCTTACCATTATATTTATATATATATATATATATATATATATATATATATATATATATATATATATATATCCATGTTCTCAAACCACACCATTCCACCAGTGGTGATCTTTCCAGGACCGAACTAGGTCATTGTCGCGCTAGATATGGGACCATACTGTTTTCAAAGCACGCATTTCGAGACATCACACGCCCTTCAACCTTGACAATTCAGACTCTGGGAAGCTACATAGCTTAATTGCAATATTTTGCAAGTCATTTAACATAATATTTGGTGTGACCACTGAACACTTGATCTGACCTGATATATTTGTTATGCAATTGAAGGCACACACGGATGTCTGATTGAATAGTGCCTCTACCTGAAATACATATCGCGAATAATTTGGTTGAAGTTGCGTGTGCCCGACGCTTCAGGTAATTTCGAGATTTGACTGTGAGGGTGGGCTATTTGCTATCAGAAACATCCAAATACGCTTCCACTGAATTCGTCTCTTGAAATGCAATGCGTCAATTGTGATCCGTACACTTCATCTCGACTGATAGCGAAATGACGAGGCGACGACAGCCCGCCCATAGATGGGAACGCCGTTGCAACAAGCTCGGCAGAACGATGGACAAATTCCCGTGTAAGCAACAAGGGACAGAAAACAACGAGGGACATAAAGTACAGTTTTGACCCCAAACATAACTTTTGGCATAAGCTAGATGAGGGGATGCGATAAACACATGGCATATCTTCATGCTTGACCTTTCGGAGCTACCAACATGTTCCACTATCTCTTTCGGTTGCGGTTCCAAGTCAGGTGTAATGAGTTAATGCCGGGGTACAGCCAGTCACCAATCATCGCCGTTATTTCCAGACCCTAGTTGTAAAACTAATACGATTTCGTGCTTCAATATTGGTGAAATGCAAATTAGGTCCAACAGAGATGACACTTGCAAGGTTAATGTCACCGATCCCGTCAAGGTCACATACCTAGAAGTCTGTGAACAGTTTTTGAAGATGACAAGTTTCGAACAGATGGCATCTAGGAAAAGTAATCAGTGACACCAAAGCAAAAGTACAAGTTTTCTACTACTTGAAAATTTGGACGCAAAAACTCCAAATATTTCCTATTTTTAGATTTTCTAACCCCCAAAAGTGTTCATGGAGTTTATGGAATACAGTCACAACAGAAATGAAATCAGTGTGCGAAGGTATTCTGGTTTCATTACCATATCATCTCCATCATCACTATAACATCATAATTATCATTATCATGGTCGTATTGTTATTACCTATTATTATTATTAACATTATTATTATTATTATTATGCGCATTATTGTCATTATTATTATTATTCTGCTGTGTGGTAACTATCACTATCATAAATAGTAGTAGTAGTAATATTAATATTATCAGTTTCAAACATTATATGGCCTAGAGGATCACAGCCCATCTTGCATAATGTATGCTTGTGAAGACATCCGGGTGGGTGGCGTCCCTCAGCTCGGACACCACGTGCCACCTAGCGGGCAGGACCACCCAGCCGGCTGTGATCTCCACCGTCCCCCAACCCCTGACCCTTCAGACCCGACTAATTGTTGTCACGGAGAGCGTCAAAGACCGCCGCGCGCATCCACGCGACAATGTTGACAACGCCGCGCTGCCAAACAGCAGACAGCGCCGGCTGGCGGTGCGCCACCGAACTGCCGGCAGAAAGTCAGCGAGAACGAAGAGAACACCAGTACCCAGGAGACAAAGGACTTGAGGGAAGCCGGATGGTACTTTAGGAGAGCACCTACGACACACTGAGATTATGTGGCGTGAGAGTGAATTTATAGGAGACTAAGAACTAGGGATATTGGAGAACAATGGAGCAAGGGAGTAAACAACAATATGAGTGCGAATGCAAGCTGGACGTTGCCATTCTAAGAGCGCTGTTGGTTGCCAATCGCAATATGAAGCGAGAGAGAGAAAAGAGAGAGGGAGAGAGCGAGAGAGAGATGAGAGAGGGAAAGCTATCTCAAAGGGGAAGAGACCCAGCATGCTCACAAGCCCCAACCACCACCCATGGGTGGCATCAGGGTATAAGAGCACCCAAATTGCTCTTCAAGTTAATGTTCCCCAAAAATATTCGAAGCACAGTCGGAACTTGACATGTGTTATGGCGCATTCTTTGTGAACCTTATGCTGTGGAGATTGAGAACTTGGTGTCAGGCCACTCACCAATAACGTAATAAGAGGGAACGCGGCGGCTTTTTTTCTCGAAATCGCGAGTTATCAGCAATTAATCTATCAAACTGCCCGCAAACTATCAATGATGGGTGTGGCAGGGTGCCAGGGTGTGGCAGGGAGAATTCGAATAACTCTCCCTTATCTTCCCAAGGATCCTTCATCAATAGCCTAGCTTAACTTCAGATGACCTTTGTGGGGTTATACATACTTATATGGTCAATGTCATATAGGCGTAGGAACGTTTCAAAAAGTAGATTGGCCAGGATCAACAGCAATGGTGCACCCAGAAGTCTCGCAAGGTACCACGGTTGAGCACTTTCGGATAGAGAACCTGATACTTTGAATAGTGAACACACAACCTTCAAGGGGAAGGCCTGAGGGGCCCCTGCAGGGGAGGCCATAGACATAGGAACAGGGGGCCAGGGAGGCCATAGCCCTCCCACTTTTCAAAGTGTGGAGGGGGGGGGGGCAACAATGGTAGTTGGCCCTCCCACTTTTTAGACATTTAAGGTTACTAAAATGGAGCATGCACACATTTGAATTTGTGAAAAACATACTGCAATCCATAACTAAGCAAAAGTTGCACATATCACACGGTAGCACTTCATTTTTGAAGTCATTCATACTTGGACATGACCTTCCAACAACGCAACTAATTCAGGAGTCGATATAATGCAACAGATGCATTGATATCCACACCTTATATTATGTTATTAGATTATAAAGCAGATGATGTGCCAGCCAGTACCAAAATACATTCATGCTAGAGTTTCACTGTGATTATTTTACTGTTAACATGTTTAGCATCGATTTCGCTAATATTGACTACAATACACATTTGTAAAGGCTGTTGGCAGTAACGTAATGCAATCAAGATAAGACGTACAAGTTGCAGGTGCATGTTCCTTGCCTCGATATTACATAGCCATGTGTTATATATGGTGTTTCTCCCAGCTGCCATACACTTGAACATTTATATGTAGTTTGAATATTGAACTATGCAATTATTGCCACGATGCATGCATTGTGCGCCTGTAGTATTAAATAAAACGTACAAATTTACACATTTCAATGAATTTTCGGCTTGGTACAGTACACAAATATCGAACCTTTTCAGTGAGATGCCTGGGTATTACCGGTGATTGTATCCGACAAAGCAAAATCCATATTTCCATCATTTATTATGGTAGCATAGATACAATAATGAAGTCCACAGCATGTTATATCAACTTCAAGTGCAAGAACGCCTGTCAGAATCTCAGAATCACCGAGAGGATTAGGCGCTCAAAGTGTGACGTGACAAGGTTACACGAGTGATATGAAGAGTGATGCCACGAATAACAAGCGATGCTTGTCATGGGACCTGAGAGGGCACATGACGAGCATGGCAACTACCCGAGTGGACCTTCAGCTGGGTAACTGCGTAGTGGCATTGACAGTACGTTAACACGCGCTCTGGAGGGCCTCTGAAAATAACGTGCACTGGAGGGGGCGGATTCCGCCCCCCTTATGATCTCAGCTCCTATGAAGGCTAGAGCAATGAAATTCGCAGGTTTGATGGGCACGATAGAGAACTCTATTGTGTGCGAAGTTCATGACATTAGGTCAATATCTTCAATGTCAAATGAGGTCAAAATAGCAAACTTTTCTGGTTTTGCGTGGCTTGGCTTATCATTGTTATGGATCGCTGTGATTGTGTTTAAATGCTCCAAAATTAGCATCAATGATGCTTTGAACATTACTAATGATGCAATACAGATGTCAGATCCGCCATTTGACCTCAGGTCACCTATATAGGAGCACTTTCTTAGGTCATTACCTGTTCCAGTTACCGGAACCGGGCTCCCAACCCGACTGCTCCGCTGGGCGGCTCGGCACAATCGGCTTCACAAAGAAAGGCGTGAAATACATGAATAAAGTATGGAAACGCTTAGGCACACAATGGCAAACAGTAGATTTTGGGATGTGCAGGGAATAACATGTAAAGTGGCATCAATCGCATGGCAGTCATTTTCATTTATGACACATTCCAGTTGAACAAGTTTGGTTCCATTAGCCTGTCATGAACTTGACCTGACTTGACCTCGGCAACCTAACATGACATTTAAATTACATAGCATAACAATATGCATCAAATAAGTCGCTAGTTTTGACAGGAACACTTCCCTTTTGACAATAGACGGGAAGCGCATCAGCGCTGATTTTTGTGGTCTGGCGCTGCGAATTGTTCTTATTTAACGGACCCTAACTTGAAAACGTTCCGGCCGATTTTCATTTTCCTTGCTTTAAGCAATGTGCCGGTCATTTCTAAGCAGGTACGCAAAAAACTGGCGTATATCGGCCGGCACAATATGGAGTTATGTACGAAAAATCGGAGGGGTTGGCGGATTTCGCCATCCCCCCTCCAGGGCGTGTGTTCACCTGTCATGAACTTGACCTGACTTGACCTCGGTGACTTGACATAACTTTGAAACAATGTAGCATGACAATGTACATAAACAAGTCGCTAGTTTTTCCAAGAACACTTCCTTCTTGCTAATATACGGGAAGCACATCACCGCCGATATTTGTGGTCTGGCTCTGATAAATGTTTTAACTTTAGCGACCTCTAACTCGAATAATTTTTGGTTGATTTTCATTTTTCTTACTTTAAACAACGCGCCGTTCATTTATTAGCAGGTACACAAGCAATGGCGTATATCCGCCGGTTAAATCTGGAGTTATCTACGAAAAACCGGAGGGGTGGGCGAATTTCGCCCCCCCCCCCCTACAGGGCACGTGTTAAGCATTGTACTCAAGTTATTTTGTTGAACAGAAATGGCTCGGTAAGTTGGTGTTGCCATGGTATATGTAACACACCCTACTTAGCAAAGGCATTGATCACATAATTTATTCAATGAAGACATTTGTTTAAAGATACAAAATACCGAATTACAACAAAGACTGTAACCGAGGCTTTTCATCGTCCAGTGATGTGTACGTCCAGGCTGGGATTTAAGAACCCCGAAGATAATTAAATGAATTTAGGCCAATTACAGGGTGTATATTTCTTAATACTACTTGTGGTGCAAGCAGTTAAATGGGCATAGGAAAGTCGATGCTGTGCGATATACTCCAGGCGTCATGGTTGAGGTATGCAGTCATTGGGACGTACGCATTGGCGTACCGAAGGGAAGGGGCATTGGAGCAGTCCCCCTCCCCATGACAGGTTATGGGCCCTAATAATTGCGTCTTGGTTCGGAAAAATAGCGCCAGGCTCCCTAAAAATCATGTTGGTGTCCCCTACAATCGCAACGAGGTCCATACAAATTACTGGGGCCGCCAAAAAGTCGCGCAGGAGTCCCTGAAAAACAGGCTGGGGCCTCTCAAAATCCCACCAAGGCCTCTGAAAATCACATTGAACACCTCAAAAATCATCCCGGAAACCTAAAAACGAAGTTTATAGCTTCAAAATGTGGGACCGGGCCCCCGAAAATACCGTTGGGCCTTCAAAAAGTCACGCCGGGACACCGATAAGTCGCGCCAGTGCCCCATGAAATTACACAAGTGCCTTAAAAGGTATGATTTGGACTCTGTAAATGACGCTGGGGGTACAAAAAGTTGGATCACACTGAAACCACGCTGGGATCACACTGAAAACCACGCTGGGAGCAGAAAAAGTCGCACTGTGGTCCTGAAAAATCACGACGGTGCCGCAGAAAGACGGCCTGGGCCTTTGGAAATCACGTTGGAGGCTCAAAAGTTCGCATCTGGGCCCAGAAAATCACCCTGGGGGCCGCTCGCACGCCAAAAAGCTTGCACCGAGCCAGACAATTTGTGCTGAGGAGAGCCAAATTAACACTGGGGCCCAGATAAGTACAACGGGATTCGAGAACTAGCGCCAAGTACCCCCTACAAAAACATCGTACATTTGACCAAAAATGTATGTGGCTAGTCCTATAAATCCTTGTCTGCTCATCAGAAATTTCCCTCAGTGCTCCGAAAAGGTGGCGTCGGTGGTCCCAGCTAAGCATAGCGTATCCCCAAGATCGCATTGAAACCCGACATGGAACAAGCCGGATCCCTTCAAAATAGATATTCAGAAAAATAGATTTCCGAGCCAGGAAAATCGCTCCTGAGCTCAAACATACCACCAGGTGTCTTGAAACATCGCATATGTCACCTAAAAGCGCACCGGAGCTCGAAAAATCGCCGTGTGAACCCCCCAAAAAAAAAAAAAATGTCTCCGGTTGCCCGAAAAATCAGGCCGTGACTCTGACTTTACATAATTCAGGAAAAGTCAACAAAAATTGTGTCGAGTTTAGAAAACTTGCGTCGGATTCCTTTGGAACCATGCGCCTGGACCCGAAATGTTGCAACGGGTCTCCGATAAAGTATACTGGAGTCCCCAATATCGTGCTGGAGTCCCACAATATGTGAACGAGGAACTTCAGATAAACACATGGGGATCCTAAGAGCATAACTGGAGAACAAAAATGCACGTGGCTCTCCAAAGCGTACCGACTCTGCTAAAAAGTGGCGGGGCCTTCAAAACCATATACATGTTTATAAAAACATGCACGAACACTATTCAATTATGTTAGCCTGTCAATATGCGTCTACCAGATACCGGATCAAAGAATGTTCAACCAGCGACCACCCGTCTTTTCTGTTTCTCATCCTTTCCACTTGTGGCCCCTCCTCCCGCACACACGCACATAGCGGAAGTCGAAGAACTTTTGATTGTACAACAATACTAACAGCAAACTCGCACCAGGGAGATAAACATAATATTACAAAAGAATTCATCAGTCGTGAAAAGAGTTCCAAGTCCAGCAAGAAGTGTGAATTTAAAAGTACTTATAATGCGATGATAGTCCTTTTTCAGTATCACATGTTGCTGTTAGTCATAGACGCGCCCACATCCCCCTTAGCGGTGAAAATAGTGTGTCCACTATTTACATTATCGGGTCATCTATCCAAAAGTGCTCAACCGTGGTACTTTGCGAAATTTCTGGGTGTCACCCTGCTGTTGACCCTGGCCCTCCTACTTTTTGCGACGTTCCTACGTCTATGGAGGAGGCAAGCCCCTGGGCGCGCCTATGGCTAACAACAACATGTGGTACTGAAAAAAGAACCATCATCGCAGCATAAGTACCTTCAAATTCACACTTTTCGCTGAACATGGAACTCTTCATGACTGGTGGATTAAATAATAGGTTTATCTTCCTTGTGCAATGGAAGCCATTAGTACCTATCACTGTTCAAATAAATTCCTTCAGCTTCCGCTCAGCGAGTGTGTGTGTGTGGATAGTGCAAGCTGATTGTAGCCTCACTAACGGATATGTGGTGTGCCCTGGTTTTCATGAATTAGTACTTTACGTCACTAACTTTCCCCGATATCCCCCATATAACTTTCACTGATTCTGGTGAGGAGAAAGAATAAGCAATAACGCAGCTTACTTGCTGACCCATGGCAAAACTAGTCTCATGATTGATGCTGTAAATGATGAGAAGCAGGAAAGAACGGTATTCGCTGGTTGAAAATTCTTTAATCCGCTGTGTGACATACCAAGAATGACAGGCTAACAGACTGGGGCAAAGAAAAACGTAATACATAAAATACATTGCATTGGTGTTTGTCCTTAGGGCTTAACTCCAACACATAGATGATAAGTCACCTCAACCATCTCGGTAGTGCACATTGTGCATGCTTAGAGTAGCCGCCACTTAAAACAAAATGCTACAACTGCATCATGTGGCATCCGGCTGAAACGGAATGTAAGCGCTTATTTTGGTGACCAAGAATTCAGCACAAAATAGCTGACATGTGACAGCATACGGCACCTCATAAAGTCATAAACGTATTCATACTTAAGATACACAAGAACCCATTCTGAATTTCATTAGATGATCAATTTTCGTCTTTCCACATTTTCTGGTGGCTCAGAAATCAGGATAACCGCTGAGCTTTGGTGCACCTCATCTCTTTGGTTAAATACGCTCCCAGGCTGGCAACCGAACTGTGGCTCTACTTATGAGTTCTTTCTTGGACCTTTCCGTTTTTCTTTGCCTACTGATGTGCTTTGGGGCTCCAACCAATATTTGTGAGGGGCCCGGCACGTTTTTGTGACACGGGCTCTTTTTTATAGTTGTGTTGCGTTTTTGTGCATCGGCAATATCTTCTAGCCATAGGCACGTTTTCCCAGACCCCGAAATGTGTATTTAGTGCCCGATCGTTTTGTTACTTTTCTAGGACCATGCCGATTTTGAGGGCCAAGCCTGTTTTTGAGTCCCCGATGCGGTCTCAAGGCCCCGGTGTGCCGTTGCGTTTTGGTTTTAGCCCCCGGCGGTGTGTTTATTTAGAGCTGCAACGCATGTTTAACCCGAGCACGTCCGGGGGGGCAGATATGTGCCCCCCTGCGGTTTTTTCTAATTTTCCACCATACTAATCGAGTTAACAAGGCGAAACCTCGGATGGCTGCTCATTAGTCTTTTCCGCATATCCTCATAGATTTTGAAACCTGGGTCATCTTACGTCAGGTCACCAGGTCAGGCGAAGTGACCCAACTACACTCGGAGTACTAGGTGGCATAACCTCCACAATAATTAGGTGATTTATTTCAAACTTATAACACGTCATGATCTCATCAGGGACCATAATGTGTATATCGGTTTTTTTCGTAGCATTGACCTTAGGTCAGGTCGCGGTCTTGGCTTCCATATTATAGGGCTAGGGTAAAGTATACAAATGTTTCCTGGTTTCATAATTGCTCTCGGAATGATATCACAACGGTTGTGACATGCAGTTGGAAGCTATGCTCAATGCTACCGCTGACATTTTTGCTCAGTGACCTCACCAAGGTCATCTGAGGTCACCTGAGATCACTACACATTTCTGCGCATTATATCGCACTGCATTGAGCTAGAAGGCTGAGATTACCGTCAGTGTGCTTGTATCGCCAAGACGTGTCGATTGATACATTACATGCCCTCACTAGACTATTTCATAACCTTGACCTGAGGTCACAGTTTCAGTTGACCTGACCTTCATTCACACCGCCTATTGTCGATAGCACATTTCAAGGACTGTCGAATAGCGTTCGCCGTTTGTTTCTATCTGTTACAGGTCCTGAGATATGTCAATATCTGAGAGTCCCACCCGATCTGGTCGAATTTTACTTATGATGGCCCAGTGACCTGAATATTGTACCTGGACAAAAAATAATCAAAACACTTTCAATAGAGCCTGTCACCAGCTATCCAATGCCGTTTTTCGTTTGTCGCCAGCTAGCATAGTTCTAGAGATCTTGGGGGGGCAGATATCTGCCCCCCAGAGATGCGAAGTTGGTGCGGGCCGCCGGACGTGCGAGTGTTAATCTGCGCCGTCTTTCCGGTCAAATCCTCACACCCCGTCCCAGGGGGGGGGGGGCGGTTTAAGATCCCCCTCTAAAATCCAAACTAAGCATCGCACGAAAACGAAAGAGGCGTCATCGGAAAGCGCTCGACGAGTAAGGTCCGGGATCACCCTCCAAAACAATTTCTCCTAGAAGTGACGTCACCAGGGGGATAGATTTTCACGACTTTTCACGACTTACATTGTGTTTTTGACTCTGGGGAGTTCATTTTGGGGATATGTGAAAAAACAAAATGTATTTGGAATAAGAAAAGGACAGCGACAGAGAAATCGACCAGAGCTATAATTTGTCTTGCCCCCAAAAAACAAAATGAATGGAAAAAAATGTATTTGAAATTTAAAAAATTTGAGTTTTCAAGTTTTCTTTAATTTTAATTTTCCTATGGGTAGAGCAGACCGAGAAACGTTGTTAGAAGTCAATATTATCTAATAAAAATGCTTACTTTACCCAGAATCCTGTATTTGGACTGTAATTTGGCAAATACGCAAAATTTATATGTAGTCAAAAACGAAAACAATGAAAAATTCCACTCGTACGTTTTGGTGCATCCGTAAAGATAGGCCAACGCTGAAAGTTTCATTAAAATATATCTATCCGTTAAAGCGTGACGACTGGTTGAACTTTTTTGGAGGTGACCTCACTTGACCTTGACTAACTCGTTCACCCTGGATGACCTGACCTAACATTTTTGAATTAGCATGTCAAATTGATGTGGGAAAAGGTATGCCAAATTTGGGCGCGCTGCCGCGCGCCGTTCGTCCGCTATCCGCGAAAAACTTGAGACGGGATGGGTTGTTGCCGTTGTTGCCAGACTCGGTACGCTTTGGAGGACCATGTGCACTTTCGCCCACAAGCTGTACTCTTAGGGTCCCGCTGTATTTATTTTGGGTTCCTCACATTTGTGGGACTCCAGCACAACCTTGGGGGCTCCGGTATAACTTCTCGGGGTCCTGTCGCGACCTTTCGGGCCAAGGCGCGTGGTTTCGGGGATCCGACGCCAGTTTTCTAGATCCGAAGCATATTTTGATGACTTCTACAGAACTATGTAAGGTCCGATACACAAACAGATTTGCTGGTCCCCTACGACATTTTTTTTGTGTCCCGTCGCGATTTTTTCGTACTCCGGTACGTTTTTCGGTGCTTTATACAATTTCTTTAGGCATTCGATGGTATGTTTGGGCTAAGGAGAGATTATCCTGACTCGAACATTTATTTTTCGTAATCTCTCTTTATTTTGGAGGGCTCCGACTTGACCCTCGTCGAGTTTCTGTGCGATTTTTTGGCAATGTGGTGCTTGTTTGTGGTCATCGACGCCAATTTTTTTCGACTCGAGGGGAATTTTTTTTATGCCCCGACCAGAATTTGTAAGAATACCGACAGGTAGTCTTGGTCCCAAGCGCGATATTTGTGGGCTTGCGACGGCTCGCGAGGCGCGTCGTTCTTGTCTGGGCATCGGCGCGATTTCGGCATTCCCGGTGCAAACTTTTGGGGCCGGTGCAAGTTCTTTTTTTTGGTGCCGATTGTGATTATTTATAAGCCATAATTCTAGGGACCTCGACGCGATTTATGGGGCCCAGATCCATTTCTTTTGGACTCCGGCACAATTCTTGGGCTCTTGGAAACCAATCTCTTCGGGATTGCGGGAGGGGGGTTGTCTTACTCTTTGGTATACCACAGTGACTGTTCAATTGTCTTTCTTAGCCGATAGCAGCCTTCAGAGTAGCAATGCCTTTGAATAATTTTCTTTCAGGATCAGTTCTAAATTTTGCGGTGCTCGAGTCCGCTCGAATGAGTCCACTAGTTTTTCTTTTGGTCGACTTCCCTTTTTTTGCAAGCCTTCTGCGCAATATTTTTGGGCCTCGGTACCATTCTTTTGGCTGCCAGAGCATTTTTTTTAGTGCTCCAGCGTACTTCTTTTCCTGGGTCCGACGCGTTTTTTTTTTGGATATTTGACGCAATTTGTGGGGCCGCAGAGTAACATTCCGGGTAGGAATGAATTTTTTGGAAGCCAGCTACGACTTCTGGGACTCCGGCGCGACTTTTCGGGCCCATAGTAAGTTTGAAGGGAAGCGGTATGACGTTTCTTTGTCTAAGCACGATTTTTTAACACTATCTCCGTTGGTTGCGATGCCCATCGCGAGCTTTAGTTGCCTCGACACGTATCTGGGTGCCCAACCCGATTTGGTTTTTTTTTGGAACAATTGCTGAGACCCCAGAGTGATTTTTTCTGTTCAGCCTGTTTTTCGTTGCCCCGACTTCATTTATTGGGTATTCCCGATGACACCTTTAGGCTCCGGTGCGACCTGGCGAATCCCTAGCATGATTTTCCTGGGCCCGGACGCGACGATACATTCAGGCCTAGCGTGATTTTTAGTGGCCTCGGCCCAACCTGTTGAGTCTCCATTGTGATTTTCAACAACCCTGCAGGACTTTTGTTTGGCCCCCAGCTCGATTTTCTGGGCTCAGACGCGAACTTTTGAAGCTCCAAGCGTGATTTTCAGGGGCCTAGCCAGTCTTTCTGCGGCACCCATCGTGATTTTCAAGGACCACGGCACAACTTTTTGTGTTTCCAGCGTTATTTTTAATTGGCCCGTCCAACTTCTTCTCGGGGCCCCAGCACGATTATGTGGGCCCGACCAGACCTTTTCGGACCCAGCGTAATTTTGAGGTACTGGCCAGCCTTTCTGGTGTCTATGGTAGTTTTCGAGAACCTCGGTGTGACTTCTAGTTTTTTTGGCGGTGAGACATTTCGCTGCGCCCGACAGAGGGCTGACTAAACGACGCAGGAATAATACAATCAGGAACTGGGAAAAGGAAGAGACGGACTTCTTGCAGACTGACCCAGAATGACTAATTTGCAACCCACGACGAAAAAAACAATAGCATTTATTCATGGCTGGCGATCCCAGGTGGGTTCGGGGTCCGGACCCACGAGCTAGGTACCTTGTCAATGTCATCCTGATTCGATCTAAAAATGGGCATGTCTTGAAAATAAAGAACTGGACCACTTGACCGACGGATCCAGGACCGTAGGGGGAGGGACACTGCCCCTACCCAAGAGACCGCTTTTTGCTGTGGATGTTGCATTAAAATGTCATTCTTCCGAAACGTACAAAACATTTTATGACAAATAGTGTCGCAAACAGACGATACGACTCCAAGCTAACTGTTGAAATCAGGCTCTCGAAATCGATTATTTGAAATTGCCACACGCCTCCAAGTCAGGCTTTTGGATTCGCTTCTCACATGGATCCCATGGTTTGATGGGATATCTCCAGTATTGCATCGAATCATACGGCTCACAGGATCATCGTAAAGGAAAACTACTATATTTGTTAACGTCAAATAACGCTTCCATATTACCGCAATCAGGCATCTGGCGCATGCCAGACGCAAAGGCCCTGGACATATTCAAGCTCATTCAAGCATATTCAAGGCATATTTAACTGAATTGAATCAAGAGCGTATTTGAGGCGGAAGCGTCTACGCTTCAAAATCAACTGGGTAGGTAGGTAGGTAGGTACCTTCCTACCTAGCGACTGAGGTATTTGAGCGTCCAATTAGATACCTATGGCCATTTAAGTATACAAATTAGGGATTCCTGACACATGTAGGTAGGTAATTGAGAAATTACATAGACTCTTCTCATAGCTTATAGTGATGCTCAGGCCTCAAATTGTGGACAAGATTGTATGATAGTTGAAGTCATTGCATTATTGAATTGGAGTGTTATCTTTGGAAATCAGCTATTTCTCAGATACCATTTTACTCAGAATGCTCAGATAATGCAATTTTGATTCATGTGTTTGGTCCCTTCCATTTGGTTGTCAGTGAATATTTATATTCATATGGAAATCCTAGTCCAAATTTTGGTCATTGATATTCTTTTGTTTTTCTCTGATGTAATTTATATTTGCTTGGTATTCCTTTATTTTGAAAATGATAACTTTTAAGACACAAAATCAGGTTCAAGTATTTATGTATCAGCAAGTAGGTAAGTATTTAGGCAGGTACTAGCTAGCCATTTCAGGGTTATTATGTTTTAAGGTTCTCACCTGGTTCTTTCACGTGCTTGGATGTGTGCTGTATGACCATCGCAATTGATGCATCCCTAAGCTCAAATAGCAAACTATCTCACCTGTTTGCCTAGCCAAATTATCAAGTTTCACATCACCCAGTTATGAATGTGGTCAATTTTGGGTAGTTTTTGCCAGCAGGTATAACAGTCACCAAGATTTGATAAAAATATAGTCATCAGATAGACAGGATAAGTAACCAGAACTGGAATGTGTACGTTATGCATAATTTGTACCCTTAGAGTAGCTTCTACATATTATGTTGACACCTCACTTATATACCTGTAATTCCCATAATTAGATCAATGATGGCTTACCCTAGTATGTCTGACCCTGATACCTCCTAATGTTCAGACTATTTGTCACATTATTCACTTGATGTAATACATAATGACAGAGTGGTTATGCTTCTGGTCTTTTCTATTATTTTCTATGCTGGAAATTACTTTTTGTTTTTTATATATTAATATCAACCCTTGTAACCAATGCGTAACCCATATCTCCAAAAAGATTAGTAGTTGCATTCAGGGCCATGGCTTGCACCTTTCATATCCAAGTAGGAAACATCTATTACATTCTGATTTTGAATATTCTGAACAGCACTAGGTGATTTTACTTCCAACATTAAGAGTATTGTAATTTGGACTGATGTGTTCAGATGGATGGATTAGTTTCAGCCATGTGGAATAAGTTACTTAGCCAATATTGTGCTGTTGCTATTTTGGCATGCATAAGCCTGATGACTGTCCATGCACAAGCAGTTTAAAGGTTCAATGCATACCTGCCACAGGTGACATGCTTTTTGGCTGGCCAATGGCCACCACAATGGTTTGTTTGCCATCACCACACTCACACCCAATGCCTTTTTGATGAACATGTGTTGAATGTGGGATGCATGGCATTGCGATCCTCCCAATTATGACAAAGGAGCCTGAAAGTTAGTACATGCATTGACCTACTACCCCCCCCACCACAAAAAAAATAAATTGCATGACATGTACCATGCATGATCTGACTGATGGCCTCATGGCTCACATGCTACCAAATGCCAGTTAACCAATATTCCTTTCTGCATGGTGATGGAAGCCAATGCTCCATAAAGCCCATCCCCACAGCTAACATTCATGCTTGGTGATACAATATGGCTTTCAGCTGGAAATTTCTTTTTCTTCTGCATCTTCTGTCATCATCAAAAAATGTAGCATGTAGCTTTTCTTGTTACAATGTCAAAACCTGCAAAGCCTCAGCATGCTACAAGAGGTCATGTCTCCCTTTCCCTTCCCAAGCCAGTGACCATTACCCATTGGTTCAGCACTACTGGAGGGCTGGTGTCTGGTTGGCCCATTGTGGTGGCCATGCAATTTTCAACCAGTACAGCTGCACTAAAAGCTCCTTAAACAAGGCCTTGCTAACTTGAAATATTGCACACAAAAATATCATAGATCAATTACTGTCAGGCAGGATATGCTATGCATAATCATGGATAATTGAAGGGGAGGATGCAAGAACATTGACCTTGAAGCAGAAAAATGCATTTATGCAGTGTGAGACTATGACAGATGCTTGATTTCCACTCCCCAAAGGAAGCATTGACCTCTCCCCACTTCAACTAATATCAATTTAAGACCAATGGCCCAGTGCAACACCATGCCTATCTGGACTGACACCACATCTACTTCAACTCATGGTTCTGAAATTCCTGCAGTTGTGTGTGCTTTGGCACCAAACTCAGCTTTTTCTTACATGGCTTCCAATATCTTTTCTACTTCCCTGTACCAAGCTGCTTATAAATTGTGTGCATGTTAAATGATATGACCATGCAGAATAGATCCACTTTTTATGTGTAGAAACTGAACATCAAAAAAGTATTTTCAGGCATTTTTTATTCACCTATGAAAATAGTTCCTCCAACCAAATTCAACAGTCCAGTTGTTATGAAACATTTCATGCATATCTGAAAAAAATGGGTAAGTCAAAGTGCTTTCATTTAGCTTCTTTTTTCTTATCCATGACATTTTTATTATGTTTGAGCTATTTTACCTATTTATTACTGATTATTTCCTATTGCATCTAACTGCACATGAATTTAAGACACTGCCCCAGCAGGACACGATCTGTGTGACGCGACGCCTACCCCGCAGCCGCGCGCCGCGTCCGCCGCAATGGAGGCGCTCGTGCTGGTGGTGGACGTGGGCGAGTCGGCGGGCGCCGCGCCGCCCGACGGACGGCCCTCCTTCCTGACGACCAGCCTGCAGTGCTGCGACCGCATCGTGCAGCGCAAGCTGTTCGCCGACAAGTGCCGCGACCACGTGGCGCTGGTGCTGGTCGGCACCGACGAAACGGACAACCCGCTGGCCGACGACGACGACGGCGACGGCGACGGCGAGCAGTACCGGCACGTGCGGCTGGCGCGCCGGCTAGCGACCGTAGACTGGGACCTGGTACGCCTGGTGACCGAGCGCGTGCACGTCGGCGCCGGCCGCGGCGACTGGCTCGACGGCCTGGTGGTGGCGCTCGACCACCTCAAGTCGTCCGACAAGGTGCACGCGTACGCCCAGCGCCGGCTGGTGCTATTCTCCGACTTCGCCGGCGTGCTGTGCGACGACCAGCTGTCGGTGATTGTGACGGGCTTGTGTCAGCTGGAGGTCAGTGTGGGCTTGGGCGCTGTGCGGGCACACGTCGCTGTGCGCTCTGGAGAATTGTCGGCCTGCAGTCAGACTATGCGATTTTCTTTTTCTTAAACCAAACAACAGTCCTTGGAGTGCATGCCTATGCAACCAAACCAGTCGCTATAGTAGTTGTTGGTGTCATCTCAGATCGCGCTGTTGACAAACGTGGTGAATTGTGCCTAATTGTCAGCAATTAGCTATATTGCCACTCTTGAATGCATTTATAGTAGTTAATTATTCAAGACTTGTATTGCAGTTCTGAGATAAGGTGTAATGGGAGTTAGCATGAGGCCAAGAAGGAGGTGGCGGAAAATCAGGAACGAGGTGGTGTGAGGTCAGAAGCGAAGCCTATTGGAAACGTAGGAAACAAGAAGAAAAAGGACAGTGCAGACAAGATGTCGATCGACTGCCGCTGCTGACATATTTCAGATTGTTTTTGAAGTACGATTGCAAGGAATCTCCCAGCTTCCCAGGGTGGAAATTAGGTCTAATATATACCCTATTCGTACGTACTATTAGTGCATGCATGCTTTGCCATACTGAAGTTTTATGTTACTATTGCAGAAACTTGGTGTAGCTGAATGGCATTGATCAATCGGATCAATCAATCAATCAGTCCGATTCCGAAAAAGGAATCATTTAATCCAGTGTATGTATGCTATAAGCCTGGTTATACACACTCAGGAACTACTATCAGTTCAGGCTCCGCGACTCATTGCTAGTGTTGAAAACCATCAAAAGCATGCAAAGCCCCACTCATCCCCAGTGCAGTCATCTCAGAAACTGTCCAACCAGCAGATGGGAGAAGCCAAACAGAATCATGAGGCAGATTGTGCAAGGATTCGCATTCCTGTATGATTCATGTAGAATCCTGCATGAGTTATGACTACTCCCTCGTGCGATTCTACACGATCCAAAAATATAGCTGTGCAGGATTTTGATCACTGTTTTCACATAATCTCCCCACAAACAATTTAGGATGCATATTGCTTAGCGGGTCATGACGGACGACCACAGGCGAATCCCACCAGCGAACCGCCACAAGTGGATCTCACGACAGGGAACCATCACAGGTAGATCTGACCGCAATATACCACCACAGGTGGACCTGACCGCGACAAACCACCACAGGTGGACCTGATCATATTGAACCACCACATGTGGATCTGACCACAGGATACCGCCACAGGTGGATCTGACCATGACAAACCACCATAGGTGGATCTGATCATATTGAAGCACGACAGGTGGAACTGACCGCGACAAACCGCCACAGGTTGTTCTGATCATATTGAACCGCCACAGGTGTAACTGACCGCAACAAACCGTCACAGGTGGATCTGATCATACTGAACTGCCGCAGGTGGATATGATCATATTGAACCGCCACAGGTGGATCTGGCCGCGACAAACGGCCACAGTTGGATTTGATCATATTGAACCACCGCAGGTGGATCTGATCATATTGAACCGCCACAGGTGGATCTGACCGTGATTGGTACTGAGCTGTCGGAGCCGACGGCCACGGACGGCACAAATGGCGCTGGCGACCCGCTGGCCGGCCCTTCCCGCCGGCCCGACTCGTGCCGCCACGACGGCAAGCCGAAAACGTGGCAGCAGCTGGCCGGCGAAGACGTGGCGCGCAGGCTGGTGGACGGCGTCGACGGCCAATTCTTCACGTTCGAGCAGGCCCTGCCGCAGCTGCTGTTCTTCCGGAAGCGTACGTGTCGCGCGGCGCCCTGGAATGCGCCACTGGAGATCGGGGAGCTGACCGTGCCCATCACCGGCTACAGCCAGGTGCGCAAGGCGACCGCGCCCACGTGGATGAAGATGGTAGCGAATGAGGCGGTGACCGTGCGCCGACGCACCATGTACGAGCGCGCGGACGGCACGCGCACGCCGGTGGAGGCGGCGCACACTGTGCGCGCCTACCGGTACGGCACGACTCTGGTGCCATTCTCGCGCGACAACGAGGAGGCGCTGTGCTACCGGAGCGGCGCGCCACGCTCGGTGCAGGTGCTCGGCTTCACGGCGGCCGCCAACGTGCCGGCCCACCTCTACCAGGACACGCAGTCAGTGCAGATCGTGGCGCGCCGTGGCGACGCCGCCGCCCAGGCGGCGCTCTCGGCGCTGGTGCACGCGCTGCACGAGACCGACATGTGCGCGATAGCGCGGCGCACATACAGCGCCAGCAGCCAGCCGCGACTGGGTGCGCTGCTGCCGCTGATCAAGCAGTCGTGTGCCGACCAGCAGGTGGTCAGGCTCGAGTGTCTGGTGTTCGTGCAGCTGCCATTCTGCGAGGACATGCGTAGCCCGATGTTCGAGCCGCTGCCGGCGGCGGTGGACAAGGCCCAGCTGGCGGCAGTCGATCGGCTGATGGACGCGATGGACTTGACGACGCCGGCGGCACGGCCGACCGCCGAGCTGCTGACGCCCGGCGGCCTCGTCAGTCCGCAGTTCCAGCGACTGTACCAGGTGCTGGCGGCGCGCGCGCTGCGGCCGTCGGCACCGCTGCCGCCGCCCGACGCCGACCTGCTGCGCCAACTGTCCGTGGCGCCAGCCTTGTCGGCCGCCGCGGCGCCGGCGCTGCGCGAGTTGGCCGCCGTCTTTCCACTGACTGAGGCGACGCGGCCGCACCAGCAGCGCCACACGGGCCGCGACCTGTTCGGGTCGGCCGACGCGGGCGCGACGCCGTCGACTGACGCGCCGTCGGTCGCCGACCCGACCGCGTGCGCCGTGACGCAAGTTGGCACCGTCACGCCGGCCGACGACTTTGTCGCGCTCGCGTCGCGCGACGACGTCAACTTTGGCGAGCTATGCGTGCAGATGCAGGGCGTCGTGCTGCGACTCGCCGCCGAGTCTCTCGCCCGGCCGGGCCTGCTGGACAAGACGGTGGACGCGCTCGCCTGCCTGCGCCGCGGCTGCGTCGACGTGGCGCCGCGCCGCTACAACGACTGGGTGCGCGGCGTGCGCTGCTGTCTGCTGGAGCGGCCGTCTGTCTGGGAGCGCGTGGTGGCGCGCCGGCTGGGCCCTATCGAAGCGACCGAGAGCCGACTGCCGACCGGCCTGCACGGCGCCGACGACCAGTTCTACAGCGGCAGCGGCGCGGTCAAGTCAGAGTCGGCACCGCCCGCCGACCAGCAGCAGGACGACGAGCTGCTGGACGACCTGTGAACGTGCCGAACGCCATGGCCACTGTGCCGCCGTCTGGTGGACCGAGTCTCTATGCTGTGACGGTGTCGCGTGGGTCGGTGGGTTGTCGCGGTCGGGAAGATGCTCTTTACGTTCATGGTTCGTTGAAGGGCTCGGCGTTCTCAAAAGACGTGTATATATGTATATATATATATATATATATATATATATATATATATATATATATATATATATATATATATATATATATATTGTAGTTGCCACACCCTTAAGCCAAATTAATATATCAGCTCATGACGCAGCTGTATTATTCGTCAATATCTATCGATTCCTTCCAGCACGAATGATCAAGCACTGGTCGAAGCACTCTCAAGTCCAAGCAACAGACAAACAACTGTATCGCTTGTTTTGCCCCTGCTCGACTTTCCAGTTGTTCCAGTTTGTCTAATCTTTTGAGTATTCTGAGCCTGTCCAACAAATCGTGTGGAGAGAGGACTTCTTGCGAAGATATGACGATGTTGTGTAGGTTTGATTTATTTTTGGATCTGGTTGGAATGTCTCGAAATTAGGCCGTCACGCATGCTGATCTGCCATATGCCTGAGTGGATGGCACATGAACTACCAAACGTGTTTTGTGATATCCGATGATTTTGATTTGTTGCACTGACTATCATAGATCTCGTGCCATCCGTTCATTGATCGATAATCTGACGAGGAGCTGTTCATCTGATGTGTGCGAATCATTTTGAGATTGTTTAGCTGAGAGTGCCTTGCTCGTTATTTCAGGAGGATCATTCTTTTCTGATATTTTGGATTCCTCCTGTTCTGTGTCTGTTGTGGTTTTCGCCATTAATTGCCTTTTTACTGAATCGTTGATTCTATGGAATTGGAGGATGACAAGACACATTTGGTCGTTGTGCCTTGGCGATCTTGCAATGAGTATACGTTTTTCAGAAACATTTCATGAAACAAGTTTTTTTTGTAGGTATTTCATAAGTAGTCATTTGTGCGTAATGCAAGCGAAATAAATACCGAAATTTATATCGGTCTTTTGGCCTCATTGAGGTGGATTCATAGAATGCCGTATTTTATATGGATGGGCGACATCGGCGCTGTTTACGCTATTCTGGTGTACTGTTTTTAGCCTGTCTTCAGCTTGTCTTCAGCCTGATATTGACCCATGTATGTTTGCTTCAGTGCTCTAATTGTGGGGGAGGGAAACCACCGCTAGTGACGTTACTACACACTAACTTACGTTCAATGGACAATCGATTAAGTACCTCTGGGCGCTGTATGACCAATGATTAATGCCAAGAATCCAAGATACAATTAGTTACGCAACTGCTACACGTACTACTGTCCACGCGCGCAAAGCCGCGGTTGGCTTCTGGTGCTGTGCGTGGGCTGCGCCACCGCCCACATGTCCGCCACATGCAGCGCGAGCACCAGCGCCGAGCGCGCCACGATTTGCACCGACTACGAGTCCTGGTGGAGTGTCCGTAATAAATTGCTGGAATATAAAATATATTATGTGGGCTGGCTATCTGAGGAGCCTTCATCCGAAGGGTTATTTATTGGTGAGGAACTTATTGTTCCGGCTATATGGGGCCTGTCGGTGGCGGAACTAGGGAGGGAATTTGGACGTGCCCCCCCCCTCCACGAAACCTAGCGGCCGTTCGACCAGGAAAATGCGTCCCTTCGCAAAGGCTCGAGTGCACTTCATCCTCGCATTTTTCAGCCAAAGGCACCCCTCGTCAAGGAAAGCACCCCTCAAAGTACTTTCGCGGTGGCGCTACTCCAGACACATGTCCCTTTCCCCAGATGACAATTTCTGGATCCGCCCCTACCTTCTGTGGCAGCTATGGGTTTCTTGTGACGGCTAAGGGGTCTCTTAGGACGACAGTGGGCCTCGTGTTGCAATCTAAGGGTGCGGTCAGATCATTTGAGGTGGTCATCCGTGGCTACCTTTCAGAAACTCTCCTGCCACTGAGGGGAAAAAGGCTATATGGCACAACTAACCCCTTTCTTCCACTCGCGAACAAGGGTGACAACGTGAGCAGGTAAAATTGACGGTAGAGGGAGCGAACCAATATCGGGAGAAATTCCTTTGTTTTGGAGGCGCTTGATGGTCCGCCAGCAGGAAACGAAACATTGTTCATCAAGAACATTGTTCCTGGGTCATTTAAGATACACTTTGCTAAAGCTGAAGAACATGTCTCTCGATTGGTATACGTCAAAGAACTTTATATTCCCATAAAACATACAAGATAGCGTAGAGAAAATCGGTAAAATTGCATATAAAATAGCGGTGAACGTAAACCTTCAAACCCGCTACCAAACAACATTGTGGGGGCCGAGCTGTAGTTCGGGCGTCAATGTGTCTTATTGCGAGAACTGCATAGTACCTAGGTATGTTTCAAATTATCTTCACAGCACCAGCGGAACAACCAGAGAGCAAGATTTAGTCTTTACAGCAAGAACGTTCGTCGCTTAAGTAGGTAGGTACCAAGGCACCTATGGGTATGGATACAGACTAGGGTGAATGTTGTAAAATTATTTGATCCAATATTGGTGAAAGCTTGGGAGACCAAATACTTACCTACCTAGGTCTCCCAACGGTTTGCTTTCTGTTCATTGGTGTTAGTTGAATATATAGATGATAAATATGTGGAGCTAAAATGAGTTCACTGGGTTCTAGGGCTGTTTTTTAGAACATTTTGTGTTACTTTGATGACTGTTTTTGTGTGGAATTTTCACAAGCCATAAGTTGCACATTTTGCAAGATGGAGAGCCAACACCAACATTTTCATATCCTTTTAGATTCAAGTCACCAAGAATAAGGCAAATTCCTCCAAAAGTTTCTACTGATTTTCTTGCAAATCTCCTTATCAAGTTCCAGTTGCTGAGAATGTGACAAGGTTCCTGATCAGGACAAAGCTTGTATCCTCAGTTTATTCCTGTTGCCTTTTCCCACAGTGATGTCAAGCCAAATACACTACAGACACATTGTTTATTTATACTGAGGGATCTATGCACCATGCCAACCTATGAAGCAATATTGTTCCTCATGTTTAGACTGGAGAGCACAAAAGAGGTACTTCCTAATAGTGTATAAACTGTACAAATCAATAATCAGAGAAAATGTATGGTCCAGACCAGGGATGCAAAGCTGGGAAAGTTTTGGACAGCTCCAGCTCTGACTCCACCTCAGGGGAAGTATCCTGGCTCTGGCTCCAGGCAAAATGTACAGCTCTGGTGGCTCTGGCTCTGTACATCCCAAACATGAGCTGCCCTGCTTTTGATGCTCTGGATCTGACTCCGGCTCCGACTAAAATGTCCTGGTGGCTCCGGCTCTGGCTCTGGGAAAAATGTTCCAACTGGCGGCTCCGGCTCAGGCTTTGGCTCTGCATCCCTGGTCCAGGTGAAGATCTGAACAGAAAATAAAATGTTGCACATCAGCTTAATTTTGACTGGAGAGCATTTTATTCATTTGCACCAGAATTAACTGAACCTTCCCCATGTAGCTGATGCTTCAAAATTATATATATTTGGACCTGCATACTAGATATTTGGCACAAAGTAATGAACCCTTCTAATTTGCTTTCTCACTAAGTCCACTGTAAGTGCAGTTTCTTCTGCATTGCATCTGCCTGGGAAGCAAACCTCAGTGCAATTTTACATGTCTGCAAATATGTCCAACAATCCAACAGTCTGCTGAAGAACCTTTGGTTCTTTTATGATGCATTCAACTGCTAGGTCAAATATCATTGCCAACCTCTCACACCAATTGGCTCTGGGTGGACTTGATAAACCCACCAGTTGCAGGATTTGAACCCAGATTTTTATGATCACAAGTCAAACACCATACAGACTGAGCTACCACAGCCCCTCCAACAGTCTGCAGAATTAGTTTTGGTGAATGACGATATCAAAGTATCATGAATCAAATAATAGTTTTGGTTTATGAAAAGCTTATATCCTGATCTGGCTGAAGGAGGTTACTAATGATAAATATCAAAGACAATGTGATAATAACTGCTTGCTGATTCATTCATGAGGAAACTTCTGCATCACCTACATTGGTCAGTCAGGTCTGCCACTTTTTTTCTGGGTGGAACTAGGGATACAGCATCATATACCCAAGTTCTTGGAGTGTTGCTGCTTTTTTAAAGATATAATGTAAGTTTTAGGACATTTTACACAGTGACAAATTGTGTAAAATGTCCTTGCTTTCACTTGGTGTGGTGTGGGACATCATCCATGGTCTCAAGAGACAAATCTAGTATACACTTTCAAGCACATTGCATAGCACTACAAGCCTAATGATTCACCATCACAGTCTGCTTTATTTGTCTGTGAATTGTGGATGTGGAGATATGGGGCATGGCTGACCACATGCTCACCATTGCCAGTTGTTCATTGGGTGGTTCACGACACACTTTATGATGGCCATTGCCAGTGCATCCCTCCATGCTGATGAGCTGATCACGTCCTCGTCGTCGTTGGCGTGGCTCTCCGTGGTGATTAGATGATCACATGTTCGCCACTGCCAGCGTGACTCCGTGGTGATCAGCTGATCACGTCCTCATCATTGTCAGCGTGGCTCTCCGTGGTGATCAGCTGATCACTGTTCGCCACTGCCAGCGTGGCTCCCCGTGTTGATTGAGCTGATCACGTGCTCGTCATTGCTAGTGAAGCTGTCGGCGGCGATGGGCGGCCGGCTGTAGCGGCGCCATGAGCGGACACCTGGCACTGCGGGGCCAGTCGCAGCTGGACGCGCGATGGCAGCAGGTGGACGTGCAGGAGGTGCTGACGCGCGCCGGCTGCTGCCGGCTGTGGAACCAGATGCTGGCCGACGGCGAGCTGACCTGCACATTCGGCGACGGTGTCGGGAACGCGACCGGCGCTGCTGCCGCCGCCAGGAAAGGTACAGCTACTGGCGGAGGAGGGTGGCAGTGGTCTCAGTGGGTCGATGGCCCGATAGCGGGCAGTGGCCTCGTGGTGTGGGTGATCACGGAAGGGGGTGGTGTTCTCTGGTAGTGGGTGATCACAGAGGGTGGCAGTGGTTTCCGGACATGGACGGTCAGATAAGTTGGCGTTGGGCGTCAGGAATGATAGAAAAGTGGGAATTGGGGCTGCAGAAAGAGCGAGCTATGAGTTACTGGGCGATGCTAAAGATCCAGTGCCCAAGCTGTGGTTTCTGAAGGGGACGTTTGTTGTTCGGATTGGTGCGTTGTCAGCGATGGACACAAGTCGATGCGACTTGTGCGAACAAGTCGATGAGCCCTAAAGCCCTAATAGCTAACTAACGATGGACACGTCTGGTGGGCTACCGTCCGTGGTTTTGCCAATTATTGTTGCAGACCCCCTTGTTATCCGTACCCCCACCACCGTGTTTTACGCTTGGTACAGGCGAGAGCGGACACTACTGGTGTACTACACCGTTCTGTCTGACAGGCGACAGCGGACACTACTACTGCGGCGGCCGCTCGCTCACCTGCACCTGCTGTGATGGTGTGTGCGGACCCGGCTACACCTGCGGCTGCGAGCCGTGCCACCAGCTGGACAGCGAACTCGGCGACGATCGAGCCGAGCACGCCGACCCAGCTGCCTCGTCACGGTCCCAGGTGGGCATCCCGACCCGGCCGACCCAGCTGCCCCGTCACGGTCCCAGGTGGGCATCCCGACCCGGCCGACCCAGCTGCCTCGTCACGGTCCCAGGTGGGCATCCCGACCCGGCCGACCCAGCTGCCCCGTCACGGTCCCAGGTGGGCATCCCCACCCGGCCGACCCAGCTGCCCCGTCACGGTCCCAGGTGGGCATCCCGACCCGGCCGACCCAGCTGCCCCGTCACGGTCCCAGGTGGGCATCCCCACCCGGCCGACCCAGCTGCCCCGTCACGGTCCCAGGTGGGCATCCCCACCCGGCCGACCCAGCTGCCTCGTCATGGTCCCAGGTGGACATCCCCACCCGGCCGACCCAGCTGCCTCGTCATGGTCCCAGGTGGGAATCCCCACTCGGCCGGCTCAACTGCCTCGTGATGGTCCCAGCTGGGGATTCACACCCGACCGACCCAGCTGCCTCACAAAGGTCCATGGCGTGGACTCGCACCAGATTGACGCAGCCCTGGGGTGCGGCTCGTTTAGGTGTGCCACACACTGGCAGAGCTGGAGTGTATGCTCACAGCCCTCCAGCCAGGCAAGGACGCTCACTACGATTTGTGAGTCACGCATACTCTGTGACTCATGTGAACACCAGCTGGGCATGTGCCAGCTAGGTGTCCGGTGAGCTGCTTCTGGTGCGAAGTTGCTTGCTGTGATGTTACTGTACCGGTGCCGTGACCTTGGGAGTTGTCCAGTCGCCTCGGCTGGGTATGGCATGCGGCGGGCAGTAAGCATGCCGTCTGGCTGTCGCTCCAGCTGCAGCTGTGGCAGTGGGCGGAGCGGCCGGCGCCCGAGCAGCTGCACGCCTGTCTGCGCGCCGTGCTGCGCGAGCAGACGGCCGCCGCCGGCCGCGCCGCCGGTAGCTGTCTGTCGGTGGCGCGCCTGCGCCGTCAGGTGGCGGTGCTGCTGCGCTACTTCAGCGCCCTGAGGCCGAAGCCGATCGCCGACAGTCCGGACCAGCCGTCCGCCGCCAGCAACGCGGTGAGGACGGCCGCCGCACAGTGATTCATGAAATATGGTGGAATATGCCACTTTCTGAACACGCAGCCGACATCCTTCTCCGAGAAGGGTCGACATCCTGCTCCTTGGTGCTTGTTTATGAAGTCTTCGTGTATCCTTTCTAACAGTATCTCGTTTATATGTAGCATGTGCATGCTTTCGACATAAATAAATAATAAATTAGGAATGGTGATACGCGAACATATCGCAGCCCAATTTCAAGTAAGATTTCCTACAATGTGATATGGAATAAATACCAGTTTATAGCTTAGCTGTTTATTCCCCCTATCCCGAATATAGCTTTTTAAGTTATGAATCGCAAGGCAAATCATGAATGTAGTCATAAGTACCGTCCCGTTTGCGACGCACTTGTGTTTGTGCCAGCTGCACTGACTGTGTCTGTGTCAGGTAGCGGACCTGCGCCTGAATCGGTACCTGCATCTGCCAGTGATTATGCCTCCGTTTTTCATCAGTTGGCAAACCTGTGTGTACCATTGAGCACACCTATGTCTGTATCAGCATCTGTCTCTACCAGTGACGGTGCCATGTGTGTAGCAGACCGGGGTCTGTATGAGCACCCGTTTGTACCGTTGACTATCATGTGTATCTGTCGACAGGTGACCGCGGGCCGCGGACCAGATCCCCGGGAGCCGTCAGCTCACAGCCTGGCCCGGGTGGGCACCCACGCCGCCATGGGATTCGCCATCGCGTTCCTGCGGCGCGCCTGGAGATCGGGAGAGGACACGGACATCTGCTCTGACCTTTTGAAGGTGAGATGCAGGAACTTCTGCTCCGACCCGTTAAACGATAATGGCGGTGACATCTGTTCAGTCCTTTTGGAGATGAGACGAGGAGACATCTGCTCTGGTCTGTTGGAAAATAAGGGCGGGACATCTGTTCTGACTTTTTGCAGAGAGAGAGAGAGAGAGAGAGAGAGAGAGAGAGAGAGAGAGAGAGAGAGAGAGAGAGAGAGAGAGAGAGAGAGAGAGAGAGAGATGGAGATGGTGGGATGGGATGGAGATGGAGATGGAGATGGAGATGGAGATGGAGATGGAGATGGAGATGGAGATGGAGATGGAGATGGAGATGGAGATGGAGATGGAGATGGAGATGGAGATGGAGATGGAGATGGAGATGGAGATGGAGATGGAGATGGAGATGGAGAGAGAGCTCGGAGGTACAGCTGCGGCCGCTACTCGAGGCATTCTCAGGATAACCTGCTGGTATGATCCTCAGGAGTCTCTGGAGGCCCTGCGACTCCTGCCCGAGGCGCAGCTGTTTGACGAGGAGTCTGTATCGCCCGTGTGGCTGGAGGTGGTCGACAAAGCCAGCAAGTTCCTGAGGACAGTGGTGCTCGGGTGAGTAGAGCCCAGGATGTACCATTGCTGCAGTCGCTGGGGCTGGTGCTGTGGTGGTAACTGACCCAGACAGCCCGGTGTGGTGGTGAGTTATGGTCCGGACAGTCAGGTGTGCTGGTGAGGGGTGGTCCGGACAGTCTGGTGTAGTGGCGCGGGGTGGTCAGGTGTAGTGGTGAGGGGTGGTCCGGACAGTCAGGTGTGCTGGTGAGGGGTGTTCAGGTATAGTGGTGAGGGGTGGTCCGGACAGTCAGGTGTGCTGGTGAGGGGTGGTCCGGACAGTCTGGTGTAGTGGCGCGGGGTGGTCAGGTGTAGTGGTGAGGGGTGGTCCGGACAGTCTGGTGTTATGGTGAGGGGTGGTCATGTGTAATGGTGAGGGGTGGTCAGGTGTAGTGGTGAGGGGTGGTCCTGACAGTCTGGTGTAGTGGCGCAGGGTGGTCAGGTGTAGTGGTGAGGGGTGGTCCGGACAGTCAGGTGTAGTGGCGCAGGGTGGTCAGGTGTAGTGGTGAGGGGTGGTCCTGACAGTCTGGTGTAGTGGCGCAGGGGTGGTCAGGTGTAGTGGTGAGGGGTGGTCCGGACAGTCAGGTGTTATGGTGAGGCGTGGTCATGTGTAGTGGTGAGGGGTGGTCAGGTGTGCTGGTGAGGGGTGGTCCTGACAGTCTGGTGTAGTGGCGCGGGGTGGTCAGGTGTAGTGGTGAGGGGTGGTCCGGACAGTCTGGTGTTATGGTGAGGCGTGGTCATGTGTAGTGGTGAGGGGTGGTCAGGTGTGCTGGTGAGGGGTGGTCCTGACAGTCTGGTGTAGTGGCGCAGGGTGGTCAGGTGTAGTGGTGAGGGGTGGTCCGGACAGTCAGGTGTAGTGGCGCAGGGTGGTCAGGTGTAGTGGTGAGGGGTGGTCCGGACAGTCTGGTGTAGTGATGAGGGATGGTCCGGACAGTCTTGCTCAGTGGTGAGGGGTGGTCCGGACAGTCTGGTGTAGTGGTGCAGGATGGTCCGGTGTTCTAGTGATGTGTGTGGAGGTGGGCGCGGTACCGAGACTGACGTGTGTGCCTTTTCTTGGGACAGAGAGATGGAAGAGGTATCAAGACTTACTTGTGCACCTGCTCTCTAGTCAGGGAGGTAGACGGGGTACCTAGACTGATGTGGGCACTTGTTATTAGTACAAGTAGACGAGAGGGCACCGAGACTTACGTGAATACTTGTCCTTTGAACATGGTGGTGGGAGGGGTATCGATGTACATGCGATAACTTGTTTTCTGGACAGTAAGGTGGTTGGAGTACTGAGACTGACGTGTGTACCTGTTTTGTGTGCAGGGAGGTGGGTGGGGTACCGAGGCTGACGTATGTACTTGCTGTAGGTGCACTGATATGGGTGGAGTATTGGGACTGACGAGCACCTGTCCTGTGGACAGGGAGGTGGGCGGGGTGCCGACTCCGGACCGACACCTGGCGCTGTCTCTTCTGCTGGAGTTGGCCGTCCAGCGAGCCTCGCTGGACCACCTGCTGAGCGCCACTCTGCTGCTGCTGCAGATCTGGCACACGGCTGGCCACACCGCCGCTGACAACCGGTGGGTGGAGACCACCCGACCCGGCCACCGACCCACAGTGTGCCTGCATACGGGCACATTGACCGAGACATACCTGACCACGGTCTGATCTGCATATGAGCCTTGTCATGATTCACATTCTGACCTGCATATGATCTCTGGCATGATCCACAGTCTGACCTGCATATGATCCCTGGCATGATCCATAGTCTGACCTGTATATGACCCCTGCCATGATCCATAGTCTGACCTGCACATGGGCACCCTGATCGAGCCATACCTGACCCGAGTCTGACATACAGATGGGTACACTTACCGAGTCTCACCTGGCCCGCATCTGACGCCTGTGGGCCCTGGCCATAGCCTGATCCATAACCTGACCTGCATACAGGAACACTGACTGAGCCACATCTGACCCGAGTCTGACCTACACAAGTCCTGGCATGACCCATAGTCTGACCTGCATACGGCACTCTGACCGAGCCACACCTGACCCGAGTCTGATCCACACATGAACCCTGGCATGACCCATAGTCTGACCTGCATACAGGCACTCTGACCGAGCCACACCTGACCCCAGTCTGACCTACAGATGGGTACACTTACCGAGTCTCACCTGGCCCGCATCTGACGCCTGTGTGTGTCACGTGGCGGGCGGTGTGTGGCTGTATGTGTGTGTCATGTGATGGGCGGTGTGTGGCTGTATGTGTGTATCACGTGACGGCGGTGTGTGGCTGTATGTGTGTATCACGTGACGGACGGTGTGTGGCTGTATGTGTGTGTGTCACGTGGCGGGCGGTGTGTGGTTGTGTGTGTCACGTGGCGGGCGGTGTGTGGTTGCGTGTGTCACGTGGCGGGCGGTGTGTGTTACGTGACGGACGGTGTGTGTCACGTGACGGACGGTGTGTGTCACGTGACGGGCGGTGTGTGGCTGTATGTGTGTGTCACGTGACGGGCGGTGTGTGGCTGTATGTGTGTGTCACGTGACGGGCGGTGTGTGGCTGTATGTGTGTGTCACGTGACGGGCGGTGTGTGGCTGTATGTGTGTATCACGTGACGGACGGTGTGTGTCACGTGACGGACGGTGTGTGTCACGTGACGGACGGTGTGTGTCACGTGACGGACGGTGTGTGTCACGTGACGGGCGGTGTGTGGCTGTATGGGCTGTGTGTGGCTGTATGTGTGTGTCACGTGACGGACGGTGTGTGTCACGTGACGGGCGGTGTGTGGCTGTATGTGGCTGTGTGTGTGTATGTGTGTGTCACGTGACGGACGGTGTGTGTCACGTGGCGGGCGGTGTGTGGCTGTATGTGTGTGGCACGTGACGGACGGTGTGTGTCACGTGACGGGCGGTGTGTGGCTGTATGGGCTGTGTGTGTGTATGTATGTGTCACGTGACGGACGGTGTGTGTCACGTGACGGGCGGTGTGTGGCTGTATGTGTGTGTCACGTGACGGACGGTGTGCTGCGGCCGCAGGACCCGCCGCTATGGCAGCAGTGCGCCGCTGCTGCCACTGCTGCACAGACTGCAGGCGGTGGCGGCCGCCGTCACACAGGGCGCCGTCGCCGGCTCCGGTCAGCACACGCTCACGCCCGGAACGGTCAGTAGCCGAGCGGCCTCGTGGAGACGCTCATGCGTCCATACTGACACAGTTGGCTTCGGGTGTGTCTTCTGCTGAGCCGTAACCGAGTGAGACGGCGGGCACGGGCAGCACTCTGCCGACTCACTGCGTTGAACACGTTGTGAGCGCAGTGTCCAAATTCGGGGACTTGGTTGGACATTGACCCCGAACAGAAAAGATATTTGCATAGTGCATGTGCAAACAAATGAGTTATATTTGCATTTCAAATTGGAGGCTGGAGGCTCATCTGAAGTAGCATTGAGACTGCTCGGGCAGGCCACATTTCACTATCATGAATAGTGTCCAGTTTGCTTTCTTTGGATGGTGTTCATGTCCTGCCATAAATATTGGGACTGATTATGCATTTCGCGTTCGTATTTAATATCTTTTTGCTTCACATGTAAAAACACACTTTTCTTTCATCCGGCGCCGAGCACCTACACGAATTTAAATGCACTGTCTCTAAGCTGTGTGCAGATGTCAATGTATGTCGCGGCGTGCTCTGGTTTCAGGTGTCTCCGGTTTCGTTTTAGTTGCTGATTGCAGCTGACAGCTGACGAGTTCCCGTGGAATTGTGCGCAGGTGTCGCCGACGGAGATGTTCCTGCGGCTGCTGGAGCTGCCTGAACAGTGCGACATGCACGTGGACCTGCGCCAGGTGGCCGTGGTCGTGCTCTGCCTGCTGGACAGACTGGCCGCGCCGCTGCAGCCCGACAACCGCGCCGCCAAGGTAGTGCACCGAGCCGCCAAGGTAGCACACCGAGCCGCCAAGGTAGTTAATGAGCAGCCAAGGTATTCAACCGAGCCGCCAAGGTAGTCGTCTTAGCCACCAAGGTAGTCAACCGAGCCGCCAAGGTAGTCAATCTAGCCGTCGATGTAGCCAACCAAGCCACCAAGGTGGCCAACCAGGCTGCCAAGGTGACAAACCAGGTCATCATGATAATCAATTAGATTTCAAAGATAGCCGAGCAAGCTCCCGGGATAACCAACAAGGCCGTCAAAGTAGCCCAAGTGTATTGTGTAGCGATATTTCCGCTCTTTTGTCAGCAGCTGCTCTGCGCTCTGCGGCAGTACACGTGCCGTCGGCAGCTGCTCTGTCTATCGGTGTATTATGTGGCAGGACTAGGGCCGTCAGCAGCTGCTCTGTGCCAGGACTCTGGCCGTCAACAGCTGCTCTGTGCTCTATGGCAAGACTCGGCCGTCAGCAGCTGCTCTGTGTCAGAACTGGAGCCGTCAACAGCTGCTCTGTGCTCTATGGCAAGACTCGGCCGTCAGCAGCTGCTCTGTGTCAGGACTCGGGCCGTCAACAGCTGCTCTGTGCTCTATGGCAAGACTCGTCAGGACTCAGGCCGTCAGCAGCTGCTCTGTGCTCTGTGGCAGGACTCGGGCCGTCAGCAGCTGCTCTGTGCTCTGTGGCAGGACTCGGGCCGTCAGCAGCTGCTCTGTGCGGCCGGCTCTACCGGCACCCCCTCGTCACCGGCGGCTGCCGGCCCTGCCGTCTGCGGCTCGCCGCTGGCTCTGGTGAACGGGCCGACAGAGCTGCGCGTGCGTCAGATGGTGTGTGGCGAGTCGTCTGCTCTGGTTGTCACACAGGCCGGCGCCGCCTACCTGCTGCCCTACACGGCAGAGAGACAGGTGGGAGCGACACAATGAAGATGGAAATGAGCCCCCCCGATGAGGCATCACCTTTCCGTGGTGGGGGGGATTGCGTGCCTCAAGGATCCGGCGGCCAGACCACCAGGCGGCCGAGGAGAGGTCAGACTAAGAGTGCCTCACTCGTCCTTCCATCCATGCGTTCCCAGTCCAATCCAAATCTCATCCCCGCATCCATGTCCTTCATCTGGCCCTGCAACACCAACTGTCCCTACCATGAGCAGGCAGGACAACTTCCCCGGTCCTGCCCACCAGCTCCGTTTTTATCGGGGTAGCCGCGCCCCCTCGGCCCGTCCCCAGGGGTTGACGGAGTCCTGGAGGTTGAGGTCCCCCGTCGCACGGTGCTAGTTGTGACGGGGGACCAACACACCTCTTTGGTCCTGATATCCCGGAGGGGCGGGCGGGCCCGTGGGGCCTCACGCGGGCCAAGTGGCTGGTCGCCTCGGGCTGGGGGCCTGGGTTTCCCAGTGCCTGCCGGCCCGGCCGGCCGGGGTCAAGGGGTGGGTGGCGCTGGATCCTGGTCGGGGTGGTGAGCTTCTCTCTCCCGACCGGGTGATGGTGTCGCCTGCCCCGTATAGTTTCTCGTTCACCTGGCGTCCTCCCGTTCGCGGGATCAAGGCGTCCTCCCAGTTGAGCCCCCAGGGGGTGGGGTGTCACGAGAAGCCGAATAGAATCATACTACATGGCAAATCCTAATATAAACTCAAATCCTGGGACTTCTCGGAAGGACCAGACTGGCCAAATCCGCGAGGGGCATGGGCGCGTGACCGATTGTAGTGTGCAAACCCATAGCTTTCGCACACTTGTTTTCAAAGCAGTGGAGGGATCAAGACCGCTAGCGACCTTATCACCCTTCCAGCGTCGTGATGGTTGTGACAGACTTGAAACTATCCTGAGGTGTGAACGACTGAGAGACGGTGGACTTGAAGTAGAGTTCGGAAACAGTAAGGACGCAGAAAAGGCAATGGCAGCTACTGAGTTTAAGTTTGCGATTCGTAGCCACAAGGGGAGTCACGATGTTGCTATCCCAATGCTGGTCTCTATGCATCAAACGAAAAACTCTGTGAAAGGTATCATCAATTGTTATGACCTTCTAGGTGTAAGCGACGAAGATATCGTTGATGGCCTGAACGAGTTTGGAGTGGTGGAGGCCAGACGCATTCGTATTCGTAAGGGTAATACTATGGTACCAACCAATAACATCATTTTAACTTTCAGCCGACCTGACTTGCCACCCGATATTCGCGTAGGCTATGCCAAGGTGAAGATTCGTCGTTTTATCCCAAACCCGATGAGATGCTACGGATGCCAGAGGCTTGGACATACCAAACAAAACTGTAGGAATCGCCAGCTCTGCGGCAGGTGCTCATCACCGGAGCATGATGACTCACAGTGCAGCGCAGATAAACCGTGGTGCTCCAACTGTGGAAGCGACCAGATACCACACTCTGCGTATGACAGGTCGTGTCTGACATATCTCAAGGAAAGAGAGATCACGTCTATCAAGGTCACCAGAAACTTATCATTTAGAGAGGCAAGGCAGGCTTACGACGCTGCCCACCCGAGGGTATCTTACGCCGCAATCACCAAAGCCAACAGAACCACACTAGCTGTACCAGAAATTCAGAGAGGGAGTGCCGCGGACCTTCTCTCGCAACTCGGCGAACTCCTTCGCTCTTTCGGCATGACGTGTGTACCACTGACTGAAAGAAGTACGTTGCCACCGAAAGAGAGGGCAACCCGTAGCGGTACCTCGACTGATACCCCACCTACGCATGAAAGGACCCGCGACGTCTCTGTACCTCGCGCACATGCAATAAGTTTTGTGCAAAGTGGGTTGCCCGCTGAAATCTCCGCCACTGCCTCCTTGGAGCCAGAGGTGGGAGAGTGGCGTGAGGTGCAGCGGAGGAAGCTTCCCAACAAACCCTCAGCTTCCACATTGGCACCTACGTCAGCAATCCTTCCATCCACCAATACCAAACCGGCCCCAAGTCCCCCCTCCCTCTCGTCTCCCAACTCCACTTCCACACCCTCACCAGCACCATCCTATGAACCCAAACCCTTGTCACCTACTTCCAGTCAGCCCACCTCCATCACCCGGGGACGTACAACCCGACGAGAGTCGGTCACCTCGAGCCCGGAGCCCGGGAGCCAACGCCATATCGTGACCCCTCCGCCTTCGTCACCAATCCGGAACGTGATGGGACCCCCGGAAGTCCCCCCGCGTCGAGCCGGACACACACCGATTTCTCCCCCGACCTCGAGCCGCGTTGCAAAGCGGACCCTACCTGGGGCGGTGTCACCAACAGAATTGGGTATTTCACGCACGCGTCCACGACATCAAACATCCCCGGTTGCAAAACCTGCAACTGAGCAGCACTAGTTTGGATCTGAAATCTTAGTCGTCTTACCAACATTTCACTTCTTCAAATTTTAATTGAATGCCTGGAATTTTACAATGGAACTGCAGAGGGCTGAAAACTAGTTTATTGGATCTCCAAGCTGTGACCAGCAAGTACCTCCCAGCTGCCATCTGTCTCCAAGAGACGAAGCTGGCATCGGATGCCCGTTGCATTATTAAGGGATATTCCGTATTTCGAAAGGATATTCAGACTGACACCGTTGCGCACGGCGGCGTGCTTTTAGCCGTACACCACACCATACCTGTACATGAATTAGTTTTGCAAACCTGTCTACAAGCTGTTGCTGCTCGCATCAACTTGAACCAACGTGCACTGACAATTTGTTCTGTGTACTTGCCGCCAGGACTCTCTCTTCCTGCTGCAGATCTCCATCTCCTAATGCTGGAACTCCCTCCCCCAGTTTTACTGTTGGGAGACTTTAACGCACACCATACCGTATGGGGATGTTTCGCCACAAACTTACGTGGCCGCCTCTTAGAATCCTTCATTCACGACGAAGCCCTCTGCCTTTTAAACACAGGATCCCAGACACATATTGCCCTCCCATCCGGAAATAAGTCTGTTTTAGATCTAAGTCTGTGCAGCCCTCAGCTGTTTCAATCTTTCACTTGGTCGGTGGCCGACGACCCATTGGGCAGCGACCACTTTCCGGTATGGTTGGCTTACCAAGATGAATTAGTCCTTAGGCCGAGACCAAGGCGATGGAATTTAAAAAAGGCCAAATGGACCGACTTCGAGAATAGACTTGAAGCAAATTTTTCTGCCAATTCTCTCTGTTTGCCAAAATCCATAGAAGAATTTACCTTAGTACTCATCAACTGTGCTATTGTTTGCATCCCAAGAACTACTGGTGCCCCCGACGTTCCGCAGTCCCATGGTGGACGGACGAGTGCGGAAGCGCCATTCGTGCACGCAAACGGGCATTCAGAGCATTCAACCACAACTGTACCGACGAAAATCGCATAGCGTTTCTTCGTGCCAGAGCCTCTTCTCGTCGAACTTGCCTGGAAGCCAAACGGGTATACTTCCGCTCCTTTTTAAACACTCTCACCCACCGAACACCAGTCGCCCAAATATGGACGCGTATTAACAGGATCGCGGGAAAGTTCTCGCCCACACCACTGCCTGTACTGCAGGTAGGAAGTCGGGTCATCTCTGATCCTTCCGTCGTGGCTAATGAAATTGCACGTGCGCTATCGGAACGCAGCCGAGAGGGAAGCTTTGAGCCACAAATCGCACGCCCCCAAACCCGCCACGAACGACCTCCAATAGACTTTTCAACCACCGAGATACTTTCATACAACGCACCATTCACCGCGACTGAGCTGCTTTCCGCCGTGAATGCCCTACGGAGTGTATCTGAGGGCCCTGATGAAGTGCACAACGACATGCTAAAACATCTTCCTCCCAATGCGCTCCACGTGCTTTTAGGACTTTTCAACGGACTATGGGAAAGAGGAGGCTTTCCACCCTCATGGCGAAAAGCAACAATAATTCCGATTCTGAAGCCTGGCAAGAGTGGATCTGATCCAATACATTACCGACCCATCGCCCTCACCTCATCATTATGCAAACTCATGGAGAGAATGGTGAACGTACGTTTGATGTGGTTTTTGGAGCACTCCAATTTTTTTACAAACGCGCAGTGTGGTTTTAGAAAGAACCGCTGTACAGTTGACCATATTTTATCACTAGACACAGTGATACGAACAGAGTTTCAGCGCAAACGACACATTGGCGCTGTCTTCTTCGACATTGAGGGCGCGTATGATACGACTTGGCGACGTGGCATTCTTCTAAAAGTTTTTAGGCACGGTATACGCGGACATATGGGGAAATTTTTGCAAAACTTCCTAGCCGACCGATCCTTCTGTGTCCGAGTGGGGAATCGGTACTCTGATAGCTACCCACAACCTAATGGTGTTCCACAGGGCAGCATTTTGAGCGTTCCCCTGTTCGGAATTATGATTAATGACATCGGCGACAACCTCCCATCTACCATCGGGCGATCGTTGTTTGTGGACGACTTCGCCATTTGGTGTCCTGGTTCGAAGGTCTCCTCCATGGAAAGGCAGCTCCAGTCTGCCGTAACACGACTACAGCGATGGAGTTCGGCCAACGGGTTCCACTTTTCAACTTCTAAAACTGTCTGTATTCATTTCTGCCGGCGGCGACAGTGTTCCCGGGATCTGTCGCTTAGCCTCTATAGAGAGACCATCCCTTGCAAATCGGTGGTTCGTGTCCTTGGAATTCACTTTGATACGCGACTTTCGTACAAGGAACATTTTAAGGTCATACGTGAGCAATGTTTTAGATCTATGAACATCTTAAAATGCATATCTCGTACTACATATGGGGCGGACAGGAGAACCCTGCTTGTCTTGTATAGCTCCTTAATTCGCTCAAGACTGGACTACGCTAGTTTTGTGTATGACTCTGCAAGCGATTCCACCAAGCGTACTTTAAATACGATACACCACTCTTCACTGCGCATCGCTACTGGAGCATTCCGCACCTCGCCAACAGCGAGTCTCCTTGTTGAAGCAAACGAACCATCGCTCGCCATGCGCCGTCAGATGCTGGGCATGCGGTATGCTATCAAGCTGGCACAGTTTCCCGACCACCCCACATGTCAAGCGGTCTTTTCATCTCGTAACTTCCGTCTGTTTCAACACAGACGGCCTTCATATATGAATCCGTTCTGTGTAAGAATTCGAGAACTATTCCAGGAGAGTGGGATCAGGCTGCGTGGTGTCCTCCGGACAACACAAATCAGAACTCCCCCATGGGAATTGACCTCCCCAAGTATTGATCTCTCTGTAGCCGAAACATGTAAACAAAGTACCACATGCATAGAATTGCAGGCACGAGCCCTCGAAACCATCTGGTCGTACGAGGGGTATACAGCCACATAAACCGATGGCTCTAAAACTGATACAGGCGTCGGAAGCGCTTTTGTATGTGGTAATACTACTCGGGGTTTTACACTGCCACAGCATGCATCCGTTTTCACAGCAGAACTGGTGGCTATTGCCAAGGCTCTTTCTTTTATCCAGGTAGGCGACGGAGATCTACACCTGATCTTGTCTGATTCTCTCAGTAGTCTTATGGCCCTGAAACGATTTAACCCCCCTAACCCCATGATACAAGACATACTGTTGCTCATTTCTTCCCTAGCTCGAGAGGGGAAAAGTGTGGTGCTGTGTTGGATACCAAGCCACGTCGGAATTATTGGAAACGAGCTCGCGGACGCTGCAGCTAAACGCTCAGCGAATGCACACTGCACGCGTCGGTTGCCACTCCCTGCAAGGGACTTTTACCGAAGTATATCTGTTTACCTACAAACCAAGTGGCAGTCTTCTTGGGATGCTGTCCTGGGCAACAAACTGAAGGTGTTAAAACCCCATCTGGGGGCATGGCAGTCCTGCTCGCGACGATCGAGGCGTGAGGAAGTGATTCTGTGCCGCCTTCGGTTAGGACACACGTATTTTACACATCGCTACCTTCTATGTTCGGAAGAACGGCCAGTCTGTCCACGTTGCGGGGACAACCTGTCTGTGGCCCATGTTTTCAGCACATGTTGTCATCTTCGAGCGGAACGTCGTCGCTTCTTTGGAAGCCCATCGCCCACCCTGGTGGAACTACTGGGCGACGGGTCACACTATGTCGCTGAACTGTTCCCACTCCTTTCTGCGATTGGAATTGACGTCGTGTACTCACGCCAACAAAGGTAGGATATAAGCGCCAAACATTTTTATCTTCTCTTAACACGCCATCAGGAAGTGCACTAGCGAATTGTAACCCCAGTCCTCCAATTTACTCCACGTCGATACGTCCACAACTGGTTTGACTGACGAAGTTATGGGCGCTATATAACCTTTGCAGTTGATGCGCCCCAAAACACCAATAACAACAACAACAACGAAGATGGAAATGAGTCGTCCAGTGCGAAAACAAATATAACCCACGTGTTTGTTTATATAATCCCTTGTCTCCGCCGACATACGTGGGTTTCATTTGCTCGTCGTACTAACATTTATTCATGTGGGGTACCTCGCGGATCGTGTGGCTTCGGGAAACCCACACAGCAAATTGCGAATGGAACAGATGCGGTTTTGTGACATATTTTATATGTCATGTTATATTATTTTTTACATATTTTACAGTAACACTTATTCATGTGGGGTACCTCGCGGATCGTGTGGCTTCGGGAAACCCACACAGCAAATTGCGAATGGAACAGATGCGGTTTTGTGACGTCATATGATTCCGACCTGTAAGCATGGGAAGTGGCCGAGCAGTCGGGAGGTCTACCCAACTGGTCTCGGACAACAGTGAGGCGGCAGTCGGGAGCTCTGCCGCACGCTTCTCGGACACTCGGCAGACACGAACCACCGGCAGGGCTCACCGGCTCACATTGTTTCTGTGATGATGTGTCGAATAGGGAATAATGTCGACGAAATTATTCCCCCATTATATTTATATATTACAGTTATGAAATTGACGTGACGACTCTCAAACTGGAATTGAGAATGTGTATCCTTGCACGACATGCAATCTGCCCTGTTTGTTGTTGTACCGATCTGGTGTAACTGGTGTACGATGCATTATGGTATCACTTTGAAAACCACGCCATTTGGGCAGGTAAGATCAGATAAGTCGAATTACTTGGTTTCTCCTTGCCTGGGACACAACGCAGCTGCTAATGCTGTGTTGATGGGCGCTTCGATTTAATGATACCCAGCCCGATTCAGATTTGGCGAGTTCCGCTCTTCGGATTCGGACGTTCGCACAAACGCCGATCGTCACACATGGTAATTGTCTTAGGCCCATAGGAAGCTGAACATCACACCCATGTTTTCTTTAAGCTCAATATCACACCCATCTGTTTGTGGCGAAGGGACCATGCACCAATAGTTCGTGTCCCCTCAGGCCATAGCAGTTGGTCAGAGAGCTCTGCATGGACATGGAACCCGATCCGCCCCAGCACTCAAAACTTCAAGCCCACCGAACAGTGCGTCATAGCATCGTCAACTGACAATCAACTGACACAACGCTGTACTCGGTGCACACTGTTTGTCCAATTGTACGGGTGCCAAGCGGGTAGTAGCACAGAGCCAGGCTGCATGACTACTGCAGCCGATGCGCCCCTAAGCCATCCAGCACTGAGTTGTTGCGCCGCGTACCTAACCTGCTGGCGTGTGTGTCGTCCAGTCCCTGGTGGCAGTGTCGGGCCTGGCTGGCCAGGAAGTGGTGCACGCGTCGGCTCACCCAGAGGGCCAACACTATCTGGTGGTCACCTCTGATGGAAAGGTGAGGGACGACTCGGCCAGCCCCGGAGGGACAGCACTACCTGGTGGTCACCTCTGATGGAAAGGTGAGGGACGACTCGGCCAGCCCCAGAGGGACAGCACTACCTGCTGGTCGCCTCCGATTGGAAGGTGAGGGACGACTCGGCCAGCCTCAGAGGGACAGCACTACCTGCTGGTCGCCTCCGATGGGAAGGTGAGGGACGACTCGGCCAGCCCCGGAGGGACAGCACTACCTGCTGGTCGCCTCCGATGGGAAGGTGAGGGACGACTCGGCCAGCCCCAGAGGGACAGCACTACCTGCTGGTCGCCTCCGATGGAAAGGTGAGGAGGCGGCCTGGTCAGCCGCAGAGGGACAGCACTACCTGCTGATCACCTCTGACGGAAAGGTGAGGAGGCGGCCTGGTCATCCGCAGAGGGACAGCACTACCTGCTGGTCGCCTCCGATAGAAAGGTGAGGAGGCGGCCTGGTCAGCCGCAGAGGGACATCACTACCTGCTGATCACCTCTGACGGAAAGGTGAGGAGGCGGCCTGGTCAGCCGCAGAGGGACAGCACTACCCGCTGGTCTCCCTGATAGAAAGGTGAGTAGGCGTCCTGGCCAGCCCCGGAAGAACAGTACTACCTGCTGAACACCTCTGACGGAAAGGTGAGGAGGCAGTCTGGGAAGCCGCAGATGGACACCATCTGTTGGTCCCCTCTGATAGAAAGGTGAGTAGGTGGTCTGGTCAGCCCCAGAGGTGAACACCACACGTTTTCGCCTCTGGTTAGAAGGTGAAGTCTCTGACAGAACGGTGAGATGATGACTTGCAAACAGATAACGGTTATGAGTTAAGTTGGTGGACAGCCGAAACGTGGACAGGTAAAAGATGGCAATACTTGGGTACTTTTGGTGTCGTCTTGTCGCCAGGTTCAATAGTGTGCCCTCACCATTGCGCTGCCTTGTCACCTCGTGTGTCTCCGATCCCCGTATTGACCTCCCACGTAGCACACGGACACGTGTGCTACGTGGGAGGTCAATGCAACAGCCCACCGGGTGTTACACTGCACAGGCGGATCTGCCCAGTCTGGGTGATCACTGTGCATAGTGGGTGGAGCCCAAGACTATTTGCTGGATAGTGCTGAGGTATTGCAGAAACTTGCATCTCTGCTCACATCCTGCTATTAAGCAAGAGTTCTCTTGTCGGTGTTGAGCTGAGACGTGAAAGTTAGACTTGGTGGACATTTGAAGTGCATTGACCGAAGTGTTTGATGATGACCGAGGCTGGACAGCTGGGACTTCTATGACAAGGCTCACGCTATAAGCCCGTTGGCTTATAGCATCTGGGAAGGGTGTTGTGGTGGCGGTCGTTCATTCCTTGCCCAGTAGCGTACTGGGTACCACTAAAATCTTGGACTGGTTGCTAAAATCGTGGGCGTGGACGGAAGAACCAGCAGGCCTCCAGGCCTGCTGGTTCTGCCAGTTGCACTTGTAGTCGAGGTTTCCGGATGCACCGAACATGTTCATGTTATCGTCCGTGGCCATCTGCGAAGGAAAAGAACTGACGTTTGTTCTGCAGTTCTTGTATCATTCTGCATTTATCCGGCGTAGCGTGTTCGCTCGCTCAGTAAAGTGTTTGCTCAGTGCACTGTTAGGCGTTGCATGACCTCTCCGGTCGATGTGCCTTAAGCCCCAATAACTAACTAACTAACTGACTGACTAACTGACTGACTGACTCACCTGACTGACTGACTGACTGACTGACTGACTGACTGACTGACTGACTGACTGACTGACTGACTGACTGACTGACCGACCGACCGACCGACCGACCGACCGACCGACCGACCGACCGACCGACCGACCGACCGACCGACCGACCGACCGACCGACCGACCGACCGACCGACCGACCGACCGACCGACCGACCGACCGACCGACCGACCGACCGACCGACCGACCGACCGACCGACCGACCGACCGACCGACCGACCGACCGACCGACCGACCGACCGACCGACCGACCGACCGACCGACCGACCGACCGACCGACCGACCGACCGACCGACCGACCGACCGACCGACCGACCGACCGACCGACCGACCGACCGACCGACCGACCGACCGACCGACCGACCGACCGACCGACCGACCGACCGACCGACCGACCGACCGACCGACCGACCGACCGACCGACCGACCGACCGACCGACCGACCGACCGACCGACCGACCGACCGACCGACCGACCGACCGACCGACCGACCGACCGACCGACCGACCGACCGACCGACCGACCGACCGACCGACCGACCGACCGACCGACTGACTGACTAACTAACTCAGTGTGCTAGTGTGATTGAGCCGGTGTTCTTGGTGCGAGACGCGGTGGATGCCTCTGCGGGCAGCTCTACTCGTGGGGTGCCGGCGACGGTGGCCGCCTCGGCCACGGCGACTGCCAGTCGCGAGACGTGCCCACCCTTGTGGTGGTGCTCACCGACAAGCACGTGACGCGCTGCAGCTGCGGCAGCACCTACAGGTGGGCCGCCGTCGCGGCGTGGCACGCCGCCGCACAGCCGCTCCTCTGGTCACGTGACCTGGTGCGGCTGTCGCGCCACATGCTGGCGAATGGTCACTCGAGCTGCCGTTTGTTTTACAGCTTAGAGCAGTGGGAGTGGGGGGGGGGGGCTGAATGCTGCCCCTGACAGGTCCGGTCAATGATCCATGAATAGTTTATGGTGAACTTTTCACTGCTAGATAACCACTAGCAGTGCAGGCGCCTTTAAGTCTAAAAGATGGGCTTCTCACAATCATGAACCAACTAGACTTGGCTGCACTTGCAGTAACCGAGAAACTTTCTTGTCTAAGCGGAAATGTGTATCTCACTGACTTGATAAGTTATCCACCCGTCAAGGATTTCAGAGGGTTTTTAGTTCTTGCAAAAACTGAGCGATATTAACTGAGCACCCTGGAGCTTCGAAGGATTGTTGGTCATGGCCTGAGCTGCTTTTGTGAAAGTGTATAGCTACCAGCTATTGAAGTATCCGGCACATTATGCTCTGATCTTTCGAATGCTCGTTGGATAAAAGCTGTTTAGCGCCTTACTGCGCGTGCCTGTGTGCTCTAGGTATCGTTGATAGGTCATGTCTTACTCAGGCGGACCTGATGGACTCTGTGGCCTAGTCTAACCTGGTCTGACCTGACCTGGTTTGACCTGCTGTTACCCGTGTTTCAGCGCTGCTTTAACAGGTTGCGGAGAGCTCTATACGTGGGGCCGAGGGAACTACGGCCGCCTGGGACATGGCCACTTCGAGGACTGCCATATCCCTACCCTGATACAGGCACTCAAAGGTCAGTCTCGATCAAAGTTGGAAAAAATACGCCGTACCTGGACTTTGTACATCCATATATTTATCCTCTCAAGATTCCTCACCTTGCCGTTATTTAGAGGTTAACACGCGCGCTGGAAGTCCTCTGAAAATTGCGCGCACTGGAGGGAGGCGGATTCCACCCCCGTAAGATCTCGGCTAGTACTAGGGTTAGAACAGCGAAATTCGCAGGGTGGATGGGCACCATGGTGAACTCTATTGTGTGTGAATTTCATAACCTTATGCGAGTATTTTCAAGGTCAAATGAGGGCAAAATAGCATAATTTTCTGGTTTTCCGTGGCTAGGCTTCTCATTGCTATGGATCGCTGTGATTGTGTTTAAATGTTCCAAAATTTACATGAATGATGTTTTAGACATCACTAATGATGCAATACAGATGCCAGATCCGCCATTTGACCTCAGGTCACCCATTTAGGAGCACTTTATCAGGTCATTACCTACTCCAGTTACCGGAACCGGGCTGCCCACCCAACTGCTCCGTTGGGCGGTTCGACACAATCGGCTTCGCAAAGAAACGAGTGAAATAGATGAATAAAGTATAGAAACTTTTAGGCACACAATGACAAACAGTAGATTTCAGGATGTGTAGGGAGTAACATGCAGTGACATAAATCGATCGACATTCATTTGCATTTGTGACAACATTCTAGTTGACCAAGTTTGGTTGCATTAGCCTGTCATGAACTAGACCTGACTTGACCTCGGCGGCCTAACATGACTTTTAAATTATATAGCATAACAATATGCATTATACAAGTCGCTACTGTTGTCAAAAACACTTCCCTTTTGCCAATCTACGGGAAGCGCATCAGCGCCATTTTGGTGGTCTGGCGGTGCGATTTAAAAAAGAAATTTTAGCGGCCCTTAACTTGACAAATTTTCGTCCGATTTTCATTTTTCTTGCTTTACCCAATGAGCCGGTCATTTCTAAGCAGGAACGCAAAAATGGCGTATATCGGCCGGTACAATATGTAGTTACGCACGGAAAATCGGAGGGGTGGGCGGATTTCGCCATCCCCCTCTAGGACGTGTGTTAACCTGTCATGAACTTGACTTGACTTGACCTTGGTGACTTGACATGACTTTGGAACAGCATAGCATAACAATATACATAAAAGAAGTCGCTAGTTTTGCCAAGAACACTTCCTTTTTGCCAATATTCGGGAAGCGCATCAGCGTCGATATTTGTGGTCTGGCGTGGATAATTTTTAAAAAAATTTAACGACCCCTAACTCGAAAAATGTTTGGTCGATTTTCATTTTTCTTACTATGCAAACAATGATGTATATCGGCCGGTAAAATCTGGAGTTGTCTACGAAAACCCGGAGGGGTGGGCAGATTTCGCCTCCCCCTCCAGGGCGCGTGTTAAATGGTGTCATTTGGCAATGCACTGCTCTGCGATAAAGTGCTCCAGATTCACCGGAAGGTCCAAGCAGAGTTTCTGATGTAATGGGTTGGAGGATATATATTCCCTCCGATTAAATTAGCCCAACAACTCGAGCACTGTGCAATCTTGCTGAGCACTCGTGTGTTTGCCACCTTTACCATGGGCTATCGATTCCATAGTATTACTCTGGAACAATTGGCAAGCGCCTGAAATAGCTTTTCAGCAGCCTAAGCAAAAAGAGCAAACCCCAGTCTATCACCGGTAGCTAAATACCTTAGATTGAGCCGAGCTATTGAGTGTTCGAGGGCAGACCATTTCAAATGGCTCCATGGTAACCTGACCTGATCTGGCCAAAAGATGTCTGCTGCGGCTCCGGGGACGCCCGCTGTAGCAGTGACCTGACCTGGCCTGACCTGACGACCTGCAGGTCAACGTGTGGTGGACGTCTGCTGCGGTTCCGGGGATGCCCACACTGTTGCGGTGACCGACTCGGGAGTGGTCTATACGTGGGGCGACGGCGACTACGGCAAGCTGGGTAGGTCTGCCATTGCTGCGGCGACTCGGTAGCGACTCATGCCGTTAGCGGGTTGCATCAGTCACTGGGCATGGTTCATGTAGCTGGTATGGTATGCGTGGCTCGGACTGGCTGCGACCGACGACACCTACAGGGCGTCAATCCCGCGGCCCACCGGCGAAACAGTGTGGGCGGCGCCATTAGCCGTGAATGTGCATAAAGTGTGTCGTGAACCAACCAATAAACAAACCTACAGGGCGTGGTTGCAGCTGAGTGCCGTTGTACGCTTGGTTGAGGCCGCAGCTGCTACTGCTCCTGTGGATGGCGCAGTGCTATATTAACTGCCACTGCTGTGGCTGCCGCTGCAGTGGCCGCCGCTGCAGTGACCGCCACTGCAGTGACCGCCACGGTGGTCGTCGGTCGAACTTGGATATGACTGCACTGATGTGTCTCAAAGTGAGGAGTGTGTGGGTTACACAGAGCTTAATTTGGGTAATTTCCTGTGCCACTTTGTCCAAATGCACTGTGCAAGCCGCTCAGCTTGGGTGAGAAAAAAACTGGCTTCCTCTGTTGTGAAAGGAAAGTGTTCTTCATTGTGTCCGCGCTGTGTATGCGATGAGGTTATGGGTATTCTATCCTACCCTACAGCTGCGGGGATGTCAGTAGCTTTTGTTGTGTCCACGACTATCACCACCGTTACCTATAGTGTGTGGGGGTTCTAAAGGTGTGCCTGCCTTTGACCGGAACACAATCTTCCGGACGGATCGCGGTGGCAGTGACCCGGGTGCCACAGGTGATTGGCAGTTGGTGTGGTGTGTAGAGTCCGACGACGTACCTGGCAGGTCGCGGTGGCTCCGAAGGGGCCCGGGTGCCGCAGCCGGTGGAGCGACTGCGCGACGTGCGCGTGGTCCGAGCCGTCAGCGGCGCACAGTTCACCGCCGCGCTCACCGACACCGGCGACGTCTACACGTGGGGCAAGGGCGACTTCTTCCGCCTGGGTCACGGCAGCGAGGAGCACTCGCGATACCCGCTCAAGGTGGAGGCGCTAGCGGGTGAGTGGCGTCATGAGCCGTCGTGACGTGACGAGGCGGTCGTGATCGTCACTGTCGGCTCGTGACGTGACGAGGCGGTCGTGATCGTCACTGTCGGCTCACAGGCGACCGTGGCTCTGGGATGCCTGTGTCTGCTCGGGCTGTAATGAACCAAAATTGTCTAAGATGGACATTGCCTGCCATCCTGTATGTAGGCAGGTAACTGTCTAGCATTTCAAAGCATCACATTTGAAAATTTTCTTATTTATAATTTAATCCGAGTTGTTGCTGGGGTGGCTTGAGGAGCCAGGGTTCTATCGCTAAGAAAACTTGCGTGAACTTGTTGTGTGCCCCACCACCCGATCTATGAACCCCAGTTCAACTGCAGAATTTATACCGAAAGTTTAACGTGCCGCCAATGGACCGACACGGCCACCCGGTAGCTCGTCCCCGACCTTATCGGGCCAGCTGCCAACTGACACTCCCGGCCGGGGGCTAAATGCGAGCGCGCGAAGCGACTCGAACCCTGTGTTGCTAGTACAGGGGAGACCAGTGCAGGCCAGCGCTCTCACCAACTGGGCTACCGGGGTGGCATTACCCCGGTAGCTTAGTTGGCGCACATTGCCCGTGTACCTAAGATCTGCAGGTTTATCTTGAAGTAGGGGCAAACCATGCCAATAGTATGTTCGTGAGCAGCTCTCGGCAAACTGATGATGTGTAGCTCCCGGCGGTCTGTGAGTGTTGCTAGCTTCTGGCAGTATGAGTGTGTCCAACTCCTGGCAGTCTGGGTGTGGCCAGCTCCTGGCGGTCTGTGGGTCTGTCCAACTTATGGCAGTGTGGATTTGTTCAACTCCTTGCAGTCTGGGTGTGCGCAACTCTTAGCGGTCTTTGTGAGCGTACCCACCTCATGGCAACCCTGGCGTGCCCTCCTCTTGGAGGTCTGTGTGAGCGTACCCAACTCATGGCAACCCTGGTGTGCCCACCTCTTGGAGGTCTGTGTGAGCGTACCCAACTCATGGCAACCTCGGTGTGCCCAACTCTTGGCGGTTTGCGGGTGTGCCCAACTCCTGGCGGTGTGGGTGTGCCCAACTCTTGGTGATCTGTGGGCGTGTCCATCTCCTTGTGGTCTGTGAGTATGTCCAGCTCCTGGGGGCATGTGGGCGTGTCCGACTCCTGGTGTTCGGTGTGAGTGACTGATCCTACCGGCTCCTGGGTCATCTATGGGCGTGCCTATCCCCGACGGCCCACAGGTCAGAAGGTGCGTCAGCTGTCGGTGGGCGTGATCAGCTGCCTGGCGCTGACGGAGGACGGCGTCGTCTACGCGTGGGGTCGCGGCGTGGCCACGCCTGCACCTCTGCCAGAGTGGGCCGGCCTCACCCTGCTCGGAGTATGCTGCGGGCCTTCCCAGGTCAGTAGAGCCTCGTCAGTGTAGTCTGGGACGCCACGGGCCAATCCCTGTCTTTGCTTTTGTCTGTCTGTGCCTCCGCTCCTGTGAGTTCCCTTGCCTTTTTCTCTATCTCTTCCTGTCCCTTCTTCTGTCTCCGCCTGTTCGCGATGTGCAAGACGTATTTGTGAGTTTGCTCTTCAATACGGCTATGTTTATTAACGATGCTTCAAGCGCACCCAACCTCATAAGTGATGCAACCAGCTGCGCGGAATACTCTGCTCTTTGCTCGCCTCACGATGTGGCTTGTTGGTTGAGCAGGCGATGCACTATGTCGCCTGTATGAAGGTAATCCTATGACCTGTATCGTTTGGCAGATGTTCGGCTGGGCGGTGGGCTCTGAGCCGCGCGTGGCTCGCCGCGCGCCGTTCGTGGTGGACGTGAGCGAAGCGACGTTCGTCTGCCTGGACCGTCTGCTGGAGCGGGCCGCTCCGCCGCCGGCCGCCGCCGTCGCCGCCCGTCCGCCTGCGCAGGAGGACGAGTGTGTGATGGTGGCGACACTGCGTCTCCTCACACTGCAGGTACCCGTCCTCACACCGCACGTGCCGGCTGTCACTGGCCGGCCGTGTAGGAGTTGGTGGTGGTAACACCTCCCTCACACCGCACGTGCCCGCTCTCACTGGCCGGCCGTGCAATAGTGGGTGGTGGTAGCGTCTCCTCATGTTGCAGATGCCCACCAGTACCGACCGTACGCAGATGAGTGGTTGGTGATAGCGTCTCATACTGCAGGTATCCGTCCGCACGAGTTAAGTGCAAAATTACCCAGTAGTTGGCGCGCCTAAAGCAACAAACCACCGCGTCACCGTCTCCAGCTCCGGCCGCCCGTGTAGGAGTCCGTGGTGGTAGCGTCTCCTCACTGCAAGTACCCACCTTCTCGCGGGCCGCCCGCGTAGGAGTGTGTGGTTGTTGGGGATACCGCTGCTGAACAATTACTAGCAGACACGGCTGCAGCTGGTGCATTCGGGCTGTGTGGAGCGCTTGATATTCTAAGGCTTGTTTGTCCGTAGCAGTTGTCCCAGCAGAGTTTGATTTTCAGCAAGATGGTCTCATGTCGGCGTGGCTGTTCAGCCGTCCGACCTGCCGCCAGCACAGTTTTCCACAGGTGTCCGGGCTGACGGCTGACGTGCTACTGATGTCACTCCAGATTGTTGTGTGACTCCGTTATTGTTTATTCGTTTATTGGGTGATTCACGACCCACTTCATGCACATTCACGGCTAATAGCACCACCCACACTATTTCGCCGGTGGGCCGCGCGATTGGGAAATGCTCGATCGGTGTGGGTGTTGAACCCAGGACCTTTGGTTCCCGGAGCTCAACACCTTAACCACTCGGCCATCCCGCCCCTTGTGTGACTTCGTACGGCCGACTGGTGGCTCCCTTGGCCGCCGACGGCCGCCGTAACCGCGCCCCCCCGGCTTGCAGCTGCACGCAGCCATCACACATGGCGTCAGCGCGTCCGAGCTGGGTCTGTCCGCTGGCTCGCGGCTGCTCGGCTCGCTGAAGAGCCGCGTGGTGGAGCTGGCCAGCGGCGCCGGCGTGCTGCCCAGCGTGCAGACGGCCGCGCAGGCGGCGCTCAAAGTCGGCTGGAGCGCGCTGCTGCCCACCGCCGAGGAGCGCGCCAAGACGCTGTCCACGCTGTTGCCTCACGCAGGTGAGCGGCGGTGCCGCCGGCCGTGGCGGTGGGGCCGCCAGTCCGCCAGTCCGCCAGCCAATGGGCGCCAAATGAACCGGTAGTCGATGCGCCCTTAAAATCAAATAATCAATAATCTGCCGGCGACTCAGCCGTGTTGGTCGCGTCTCACTGATGTTTGTCGTATGGTGGTAAGACCGTACATGTTGGTGGGGTCGGTGCACGACCTCGGCATTGTTGTGTGCCGATGTTGGGTCCTCGATGCCCCAGTTTTGGAAAAACTGACGTTTGTTGGTGTCATGCATACCAATACATTATGTACTCCAGGATTGTGACTAAACTAAATGAAATATTTTGTACTCAAGAGCACAAGAACACAAGGAAAACAAAGAGCAACATTGTTTGGTCGAGTGCTACCGCTCAAAGTCCATACCTGAAAACAACTAGCAGTTTCAGCGATTCCAGCGCGCCGACCAGTCAACGTCACTACACATCCTTGAAAGGCAGTACAAAGCGTACCGAACATGCTCGTCGGTGTTGCGCTAAGACCCGTAAAGGGCCTTGCTGAAACCGTCTACGCACGACTTGCGGCGCTTCACATGTGAAAAGACGCTATATTTGTGTCAATAACGTGAATAATTAATTAAATATTTATTCAATAATGATTCAATATTTATCAATATTTAATCTGATATATGATATATTTAGATTAATGAATATCTATTTAATATTAATTTTTAGATACTTGCGCTGGAGTACTCGCCAAGAAGTACCAGAAATCCCTAATTGGCAAATCTGGGGGTACTTGGTATCGCCGGAGTAAATACTTGAAGCCTGGTTTGGCCAGTAAGTGCTTTGAATGCGCAATCGAAGGTTGTTTTGTAAAAGGGACAACTGTTTTAGACACAATGAGCCCGTTCAGTGCAAGAAAAACACGCTAAATTTCCTAAAATCCGCCCCGGGGCAAGCAAGTTCTCCGAGGCGTTTACACCAAGAAACCAATGCCATTTGTCCACTTATGCATGTCTGTCAATTTTTTTTGGGTAAATGTGTGCGAAGATAAACATGCGCCCTGAAATATAACTGCATTTTGGGTTCATCAGTGTCAGTGAAGGGTCCGTAATACTTGTCCCGAAATTTACTCCGACCCATCCCCTGTTCGGCCGCCCCATGATCAGTTGTACTTCTAGTGCTGGGGTAGCAAATCCGACCAGCTCTATTTAAGAGAAAAAATAAAACCGCCTATGAGCGGTTTTACATGGAAAATTTGCTCTCCCGTCTAGCAGCTCTGGATCCTTCCAAGTCGATCCTTGCTTCAACTAAACATTCCAGACATGAACTAAATAAGTACATAAAGGAACTTTTAATATTCATAAGAATCGTTTTCATTAATTTTTTTTCTTCAGTTTTTCCATGCAAAATAACTGTTTCTTGGTGGTGAGAATACAACTATTTTAGACGGATTGTTTTAGTATAATTTTCCTTAAACCATCATATATTCCAAAACAATAGTCCATCCATATCCAATAGTCACGTAGGGTTTGTTGTGCCAGGTGTGCGTTGAGCCGGTTCCTGGTGTCAGGTGCGCATTTGTGAACTTCATTGACATCGATTAAGTATACTTTTTACCATTTTCTCTACCATTGCTCATGAAGTTGGCTTATAGCCTCATCCTTCGCTAATAATTTAACCACAGCCAATATTGGGGTCTGAGGCAAAGCTGTGTATCATGCGTCGGTGGCAAATGGTACGCACAAACTCGGAATGGCGCAAAGGTTGACCGGGCCGTGAAATGCATTTTGGGGTGCTTGAGATTTTGGACAACAACGGAAGTTAGCAATAATTCATATGAATCGCGGGTGAACTCGGCTCATTAGTTGTGGGACTAGTTCTTCGGAGAAGTGTGTGTTGAAGGATGATCCCGGTTGTGTGGTCCACCCAAGATGAGTGAGTGCCATTCATCCTGAGCTCTGCCAGGATAAATGTTATTGGTGTATTCACATCACATCATGCCTAATTATCATAAATATTTGTTTGTGAACTTTGGGAATACATCACCCACCTACACTCAGGCAATATCTATCCACTTTGCAGATATCATAGGTATATTTTTTTGGAGTACTTTGCCTACTCAGGGCATTTTCCACTAGATTGCATTCCTTGGCACAATTACACCTATTCATGACTTAGCTTGCTGACATATTGCTGACTTAGCAGTTAGCTATATATACATATATGTTTGCATGGTACATACAGCATGAAATGCTAACATTAATTTTTAATTCCATAAAAGCAATACTACCTGGTTATGGACAACTCATTTTTTTAGTGCAGCAAAGTTTTTGACATGGCTTAGTTTGCCAAGATGTTTATGCATGCAAAAATTATAACATTGGTTTTCAGTCCCACAAAAACAAGGTTAATTGTCAGCAAGTGCATAGCTATTTTTTAAATCCAGCTAAAAAATTCGTACTCCAGCAAAACATTTTGTACTCCACTACCAAGAAAAAAAATATGGAAATCCTACACTGCGATGCCCGCTGCATGGTCGTACGTTGCTGGCATTCAGGTCGGTGTCGTACTCCGTGCTGTGCATGCAGTTGATAGTGGATGTGCAGTTGTGGGTTTTTTCCTTGGGCTTGACGGTGTGCCTCTGTAGTGCTCTGTGGTGGTAGGTGTGCAGTGTTGGGTGTCTGTCCCGGGCCCTGGTCAGGTGGGTCAGTCGGTGTCGTGCTGTGATGGCAGGTGTGCAGTGTTGGGTGTCTGTCCCGGCCCCTGGTCAGGTGGGTCAGGCGGTGTGTCGGTGTCGTGCTCTGTGATGGTAGGTGTGCAGTGTTGGGTGTCTATCCCGGGCCCTGGTCAGGTGGGCCAGGCGGTGTGTCGTTGTCGTGCTCTGTGATGGTAGGTGTGCAGTGTTGGGTGTCTGTCCCGGGCCCTGGTCAGGTGGGTCAGTCGGTGTCGTGCTGTGATGGCAGGTGTGCAGTGTTGGGTGTCTGTCCCGGGCCCTGGTCAGGTGGGCCAGGCGGTGTGTCGGTGCCGTGCTCTGTGATGGTAGGTGTGCAGTGTTGGGTGTCTGTCCCGGGCCCTGGTCAGGTGGGTCAGGCGGTGTGTCGGTGTCGTGCTCTGTGATGGTAGGTGTGCAGTGTTGGGTGTCTGTCCCGGGCCCTGGTCAGGTGGGTCAGGCGGTGTGTCGGTGTCGTGCTCTGTGATGGTAGGTGTGCAGTGTTGGGTGTCTGTCCCGGGCTCTGGTCAGGTGGGCCAGGCGGTGTGTCGGTGCCGTGCTCTGTGATGGTAGGTGTGCAGTGTTGGGTGTCTGTCCCGGGCCCTGGTCAGGTGGGTCAGGCGGTGTGTCGGTGTCGTGCTGTGATGGTAGGTGTGCAGTGTTGGGTGTCTGTCCCGGGCCCTGGTCAGGTGGGCCAGGCGGTGTGTCGGTGCCGTGCTCTGTGATGGTAGGTGTGCAGTGTTGGGTGTCTGTCCCGGGCCCTGGTCAGGTGGGCCAGGCGGTGTGTCGGTGCCGTGCTCTGTGATGGTAGGTGTGCAGTGTTGGGTGTCTGTCCCGGGCCCTGGTCAGGTGGGCCAGGCGGTGTGTCGGTGCCGTGCTCTGTGATGGTAGGTGTGCAGTGTTGGGTGTCTGTCTGCCGGGTCTGACGGTGTGCCCGCGCGCGTTGCAGGCTGCGAGGCCGGCGCTCCCAGCGCCGGCCGCCTCTTCATGACCGACCTGCTGGTGTCGTCCCTGATGGCCGACGGTGGTCTGGAGACGGCTCTGAGAGCCGCCGTCAAAGGTGGGATCGCCTCCGAGACAGCGCCTCCCCACGTGACACGGTGACTGGTCGGGCCCCCATGGAACCTGGTCAGGCGCTGTGAGTCAGATGTGGTCTGGTACTGGACGGCTCGCTCAGTATACTGGAACTCGTCACAGTCTCAGTCGTTTACCGTACCCAGAGGCCACCATGTTGTTTGCACACACACACAAAAGCATCGGAATCCGGCAGAGGCGATTTCATGAACGCACCAGAGTCTTGTGGCGGTGCATTTCCAATGTGCTGATCTCCAATACTCTGCGGTTAAAATATTGTAGGCGGCGTATGCCAACATGCTGGCAATAGAGCATTTCTGCCTATTCTGATGCGTCCAACACGTATTTCACCAATCGACCATTACCAGAAACGCATTTAATCCCATTTAGCGTTAAGCAATGAAGAGTACTTTATTTTTCAACGTTTTCGTGTTCAGTTGCCTTTCATCATCATCATCTTGTCTATTCATCTCTTCGTCTTGTGTTTGATTCCCTGCTAAGTGAATCGTGCAATTCATTCAGTAAATTGCTTCATTTCATGGTACTTCGATTATTGTTCGTTGCGTTACAGAGTTGAGCTCGGAGAACGTGGGAGTCGTTGGAGGTCGGGAAGCTAGGCTGGGTGACGTACCTCCCGGTCGTCAGCTGAGCAGCACCTGGAGGTGGTGGTGACGTCAATGTTTGTCGTCAGTTGAGCTGCAGGACCTGGAGGAGGGTGGTGAGAAGGAGGTGCTGATGTCTCAGATGATGACTGAACAAGCTCAGCTGGAGTCCGAGACGAAGCGATCTCAGGGTGCCAGCGGAGAGAAGCCTCCCATCCCTCTGCTGCACCTGGTCAAACAGCTGGTCAGGTGGGTCAGCTCCCAGGCCAAATAACTGATGAGTGATCAGGTGGGCCAACTACCTGGTCAAACAGCTGGTCTGGTGGGTCGCTCCCAGGCCAAATAACCGATGAGTGATCAGGTAGGCCAACTACCTAGTCAAACAGCTGGTCTGGTGGGTCGCTCCCAGGCCAAATAACCGATGAGTGATCAGGTAGGCCAACTACCTGGTCAAACAGCTGGTCTGGTGGCTCAGCTCCCTGGTCTTGTTTGTTTATTGGTTGGTTCACGACACACTTTATGCACATTCACGGCTAATGGCGCCGCCCACACTGTTTCGCCGGTGGGCCGCGGGATTGGGAAATGTCCTGAGTGGCGCTAGAGTCGAACCCGGGACCTTTGGTACCCGTACAGCTCCCTGGTCAAATAACTGATCAGTGATCAGGTGGGCCAACTATCTGGTCAAACAGCTGCTCATGTGGGTGAATCTCCATGTCAACCAGTTGTTTAGCTGAAACAGCGCCCGGGGAAAACAGCTGTTCAAGTGAAGCCGCTTCGGGAGAAAACTGGATGAAGTCTTGGGTTAATTGCCCATGCAGACACCGAAAAATGTCTGGCGCTAATTCCCAGATCGTAAGATTGTCCTGATCTTTCCTGCCCTGATCCACTTCCGCTCTACAACCGTCTGCTCGAATCGCCTGATGCTCTGAACTCTACCGCTCAAGTTCCCTTTTTTGCAAAAAAAAAGGTAAATTCCTGCTGTAGTTTGCCGGATTCTCTACATTCCAACCACCTTGCACTCACTTTGCGCTCTGATCTCAGGCTGTTCTTTTGCCGTATGCTCGCCAGTCTCTCCGCTCTGGTCTGCCAGGTGACGAGTAGTCTAGGGGTAAGTTGCCAGTCTCACAATCTGAAGATTGTGTGTTCGAATCTCACCTGCAGCTACTCTTCATCGGCGGCCAATCGGCGTGAGCAATTGGGGACGCTGCATGGCTCAATGGTCGACGTGTCGTAAAGCCAATACCTCCGCTGCGGTGAAACCTCGTACAACCGTCACCTCTCCTGTCGGCAGGAATATCTCGTCGCAGACGCTGTGCCGACTGCAGACGCTGTCGACGTCCGACTCTGCGACGCCCTGGCAGTCTGTGTCGGAGCTGCCGCTGCTGCCGCCGCCGCCGCCACCGCCCGGCGCGGGCATCGGGCCGCGCCGGTCCGCGTCGCTCGACCTGCTGACACGCTTCCAGCGGCTGCTGGTGTGCGAGCTGCAGCACGTGACGGCGCCGGCCGGCGACGAGAAGCGCGAGCGCCACGACCGCGCCGCCGGCTCCCTGCTGCACAAGTACCTGCGCCTGCTGATGGTGTACGTCAACGACACGCTGACGGTGGCGTGCGGCGTGGCCGCCACCGGCTGCAAACACTTCGCGCTGGTGGCCGCCGCACTCAGGGAGGATATCGTCGGTGAGTCCCCCGTCCCCGGGGAGGATGTCGTCGCTGAGCCGGCTGTGTGGCGTTACCGGCGGCGGTCCTCAGGGAAGATGTCGGTGAGCCGGCTGTGTCGCGTTGCCGGCGGCCGTCCTCAGGGAAGATGTCGGTGAGCCGGCTGCGTCGTGTTGGCGGCGGTCGTGCTCAGGGAGGATGTCGTCAGTGAGTCCGCCATCCTCGGGGATGATGTCGTCGGCTGTGTCGTGTTGCCGGCGGTCGTCCTCGGGGAGGATGTCAGTGAGTCCGCCATCCTCGGGGAGGATGTCGTCGGCTGTGTCGTGTTGCCGGCGGTCGTACTCGGGGAGGATGTCAGTGAGTAAGCTGCGTCAGGTTGTCGGCGGTCGTCCTCGGTGAGAATATCAGTGAGTAGGATGTGTCGTGTATGCACTCCTACTGTCCCTGAAGAGCGCACAACAGCCATCCGTATAGACTAACACGGTGCACTGCGTACTAGTTACGTTACTAGGTGGAAGCTCCATGGGGATGTTACATCTTCAGCCACGGACATTTGTTCAGATGTCTGTGGAATGATGCACGTGGTGTGATTTCCGTCGATCTGAACAACACATTGTTGGGCGGGAGTGACCAATTCTGGTCGAAGCGCCCTAAAGCCCAAGTATCTAACTAAGAGTACATTGTGCATACTTGACACGCTTTAAAACATTCATTCCTTTACACAAATACCTGAGCATCAAGCTAGACGAGTGGCAGTGTTGATAGTACTCAAATACGTTACTCTGCATGACGTGCGCTTGTCCCGCACGTGTCGTATGTGCTTTCATGTGTTGCAGGGGTGCTGGTACCCGAGCTGGCGCTGTGTTTGCTGATGCTGCAGCAGAGATGCCCCAGCCTCCAGCTTTCGAACCTGTCGGCGCCGCTGTTGCCGCTGCTCGACATCCTGGACCGCTTCAACCGGCTGGCCCCCGGCTGGGAGCGTGAAGACTCGGAGGACCTCGCCTGGCCGGGCATCATCGGTACGACCGTGCGCGGAGCGTGGCGACACCGCCGCCCACGCAGGGCGACACGTGCAGGCGATGCCCGCTGCCTAGGGAGAACCGGCCGAAGTCCAACTGCAGCTGATCGATATGTCCACCGGCAGATAATTGAAGTTGGCGCTTAATGACGTAGCGTGTGCACTATGCAATGCATCACCCTGCATCCCGTAGGAGGTGGCTATGCATTTGTTCCCACTGGACCCGACGCACTGTCTGCTGTTGGTTGCCTGACGTTACCGTGGCCTTGACACGTGGTCCTGTGGTCATGATCACGTGTGGGCTCTGAATGGCCTGTGTGAGGTCTCGCCTTAATCAGCGCGCGGCCAGCACGGCTTCCCATGTGCTTAGTTTATCTTAGAGTGACACTCGTGAAAGCCAGTGGCAGGCTCTTCTACCAAAATATGCTGAAGCGCGCCAAACTGTCGCTGTACCTCAGCCGTAGCCAATTCACTATCACTCCTGCTGCTCGTCACTGTTGCAGAGATCTGTTCTGACGTGCGTCTGACCTGCTGATGCCATGCGGCAGGCACTTCTCACTCAGCCCATTCGGTGCGCTCCAACGAGGAGGTGCCGGCCATTCGGCGTGTCGACATGGAGAACCACAACGGCGACGGTGGCCTCTGGCTGCTGATCGCCGGCCGTGTCTACGACGTGCAGGACTTCAAGTAAGTGCACATACACTGCCGCTGCCGCTCCGACTGGGGTCAGACGCGGCCGCAGTGCCTGTGTTGCTCCGACTGGTCAGGTGAGGTGACGGTGCCGCTCCGACTGGTCAGGTGTGGTGACGGTGCCGCTCCGACTGGTCAGGTGTGGTGACGGTGCCGCTCCGACTGGTCAGACGTGGTGACGGTGCCGCTCCGACTGGTCAGGTGCGGTGACGGTGCCGCTCCGACTGGTCAGGTGTGGTGACTGCCGCTCCGACTGGTCAGGTGTGGTGACAGTGCCGCTCCGACTGGTCAGGTGTGGTGACTGCCGCTCCGACTGGTCAGGTGAGGTGACGGTGCCGCTCCGACTGGTCAGGTGTGGTGACGGTGTCGCTCCGACTGGTCAGGTGTGGTGACAGTGCCGCTCCGACTGGTCAGGTATGGTGACCGTGCCGTTCCGACTGGTCAGGTGTGGTGACAGTGCCGCTCCGACTGGTCAGGTGTGGTGACAGTGCCGCTCTGACTGGTCAGGTGTGGTGACAGTGCCGCTCCGACTGGTCAGACGTGGTGACGGTGCCGTTCCGACTGGTCAGGTGTGGTTACGGTGCCGTTCCGACTGGTCAGGTGTGGTGACGGTGCCGCTCCGACTGGTCAGGTGTGGTGACGGTGCCGCTCCGACTGGTCAGGTGTGGTGACAGTGCCGTTCCGACTGGTCAGGTGAGGTGACAGTGCCGCTCCGACTGGTCAGGGATGGTGACAGTGCCGCTCCGACTGGTCAGGTGTGGTGACAGTGCCGCTCTGACTGGTCAGGTGTGGTGACAGTGCCGTTCCGACTGGTCAGGTGAGGTGACAGTGCCGCTCCAATTGGCCAGGGATGGTGATGGTGTCGTTTACATTGTAGTACAGTTGCGTGAGGTAGTAATAGCGCTGTGTGACCAACATAGTCGATGCGCCTCTCTACCGAAATAACCAGCAAACCAACCAACTAACCAACCAACCAACCAACCAACCAACCAACCAACCAACCAACCAACCAACCAACCAACCAACCAACCAACCAACCAACCAACCAACCAACCAACCAACCAACCAACCAACCAACCAACCAACCAAACAGCCAGCCAGACAGCCAGCCAGACAGCCAGACAGACAGCCAGACAGCCAGCTAGCCAGCTAGCTAGCTAGCTAGCCAACCAACCATGATTAAGTAATACAAGTTTTATCCTTCACCAATTCTACCGGTTGAAAACCACGTCGTGACCAATGCTGGTCTCAGCCAGCAAGTCTTCATCTTGCTTTGAACTGATCAAAAGCGCGCGGCGGAGTGGCCTCGCCAGCGCCGGCTGACCGTGATTGCTGCGGCTCAGGTCGGAGGCGCCGTGCGGTGCCGAGCTGCTGCAGCGCTCCGCCGGCAAGGACGTGACCAAGGCGTTCGAGGCGGCACAACACTCACCGCAGGCCATGGAGAAGCTCAAGGCGCTGTTCGTGGGCAACTTCCTGGATCCGCAAACGGAGCCGGTCCAGGTGAGGTGGATGAGGAGCATGGACGACTGCGAAGTGGACATTGGCTAGTGCTGGCTAATTCTGTGATGACTGGTGTCACACGTGAGCTCATTTCGGAGTCGCTTGGTGCAAACGTGTGACGTAGCAGTTGCTTTGTGTTAAGCCCTGCTGTGCACGACGTGCATTGTTTGAACTGCAACATGTCCATAATCCTGACACGCTTAGATATTTGTGCTGCCGCCGATCTGGAATGTCCAGCGTGGTGGATTCCACAAGAGCAAATACGTGTGTTTCGTGTTTTCGCGTGTTCGTAGCTTTTAAATTTTCGTCTTGCTGGACTTGACTTGCTCTCTTCATTTTATATTTGGTAGTTAATGCTGATTTTCATGATTTACGGATTGCCGTTGTCTGTTCGGTTCGCAATGCGCGCAATATAACCGAAGCAGCTGACGCGCCATACAACTCGACCCAGTCTGGTCGACAGTGCTCGCCAGACTGGCTGGGCGGAAAATGATCCTGGCGGTCGACGCCCGCGAAACTTCAATTCAATCATTGGCGCTATATGCCGAATTCCTGTGACCTGTGCTATATTCCGCTATGTTTATGTGCCCTGTGCAGTCGATGCATCCCTCGACTACAACAGCTAACTAAGCTCCAATGTACCGTCATGTGACGCCGTGACGGTGGGCGTTGTGTCGCCAGGCGGCCGACGCCGGTACCCTGTCGTCGCCCCTGGTGGACGCCGAGCGGGCGCTGGCCGCGCTGCTGGGCCTGCAGGCGCACGCGCTGTACCGCGGCACACCGCCGCAGCCGGCCGAGCGGCAGGCGGCGCACCTGCTCGACACGCGCGTGTTCGACGGCGGCCTGGCGGTCAGTGCCGACGGGCGGCGCGTGGCGCGCGGCGGGCGCTCGACCAGGTGGTGCGCCACTGTCCGGCTCGAGACTGGTCGGTCCTGTGTGCGCTCGTGTTCGTGAATATTGCTCGCTCCACTACTTTGGCGCACACCATGGGATGGCTGTGCGACTGCACAAAGCTAGAATGCTACTTGGAGGTGATTTACTATATCGGTCCAACACGAGCGTGATGGCTCCCTTCATGTCATAATGCATTCTTGTGGTGTGATTTGATCGCAAGCATTCGCTTTCCATTTATAATGCTTGGACCTTTGCTGCCACATTGTTTCGCCGAAGATATGTTGCTTCTCAAGTATTTGTCTAAAACGAGTTACCGTGTAATCACCGGATTAACCAGTGGCTGTGATACCTAGTGTCATTTTTTTTCAGAGGGGCGTTCCTCAGGGTCTGGACGACGCTGACAAAGACCGCGAGACCAGCAACTCGCCTTTCAAGGCATACATGGACTCGTCCCACATGAGTGCCACAGTGAAGCTGATCGTGGCTTACGCCGAAGGCACAGACGAGGTGAGTTAGCACGCCGAAGACGGACGAAGTGCGATAGCACGCCAAAAGCACGGACGAGATGAGATAGCGATTTACTGTTACGCCACTGCATGCTGATGTCATACCCTTGTGAGCATCTTCATCGTCTCTAGGTAGTGTTGTGTTCATTCAGTAAAGGTTCTGAAAAGCTGCACGACTAACGCGGTCGACGCGCCCTTAAATTCCAATAAAGGCTCTGAAAAGCCCCTTAATACCAGGTTCTGCTGTGAAGGCTGCTAAGTACGGCAAAACGTCAGGTATGGTACTTGTGCTTAGACTGCGTTGCATTTGTCCGCTGACTACTTTAAGCAATGAACCATGTACTTTTGTTGCGTAGTGGGGGCTGCGGTAGCTCAGTTGGTTTAGCATCGGACTCTTAATCACATGATTGTGGGTTCGAATTTTCCAACCGACTGTATTTACCGAGTCCACCCGCGACCAATCGGCGTGAGGATTGGCGACGCTATATAGCTTAGCGGTTGAATGCGTCGTAAAAGAACCCAAGGTTCTTCATTGTCACGTAGTAACTGCGCATTGCTTACATCATTCACTTGGCATTTCCGTCATCCACCGCACGATTGACAACTTCCATCTCTACGACAGAACTGTGACCAGAAGTTTGACATACTACAAATGCCCCGGTAGACACGGCAGCTGCGTTCTAGGTCTTATTGTCGGGCTAGTTGTCAGCTGATATCTCAGTTTGTGGGCTGAATGTAGCCGCTGCACGCGGCTACATCACGAGGACATCTGGGGTCATTGCCCTCGGATGACCGTGATTCGCTGCCCAGTTGTAGACGCTGGGCGCTGTATGGCCAACACAGCCGATGCGCCCGTAAGCCCGAATAACTAACTAAATGAGCCTCGTGCCGCCTGGTTTCAGGACGAGTCGGTGCGGCGGCTGGGCGGGGCCATCTCCGGCTACTGTGACAGGCACCACCTGCAGATGCCGCTGCAGGTGGCGGCCGACCACCCGGTGCAGCAGGTGGGCCGGCTCCTGCTGGCTGCCATACTGCGCCAGACGGGCCTGCACGGCCGGTTGGCGCCGTTCGTCGGCCCCGGTCAGTGGTGACGCCGCCCCCTCCCGTGTCGCGCCCGGTGCTCGGTCACTGGTTACGCCGGTCACCCCCACCGTGTCGCGCCCGGTGCTCGGTCAGTGGCGACGCCCCCCCCCCCGTGTCGCGCCCGGTGCTCGGTCACTGGTTACGCCGGTCACCCCCACCGTGTCGTGCCCGCTGGTCGGTCAGTGGCGACGCCTCCCCCCCCCGTGTAGCGCCCGGTGCTCGGTCAGTGGTGACGCCGGTCCCACGCGGTTGGCGCCAAAGGTAGGCCACCCGCCATGCCGGCAGCCGTCGCTGACGCAAGTCAACAGTTGAGTCGCATGCGTTGCATTTGCCAATGACAGCGCTATGGCGCTAAACAACATTCCTGGTTGATGCGCCAAAAGCCCCCAATCATCACCAACGACAGCGTGAGGATTGCTCACGGCGTGGTCATGTGCGTGCGTGTATTCCAGCGGATTGTCATTTGTTGTACGCTGCAAACTGCTTCAGACACCAGTGATGCTACACTGACCGCGCGTAGCACGTCATCAATTGATCGCACTTGTATAGTGTATGCATCTGCTCAATACACGTACTGTGTACGTGCATGATGCACCTACGCAAGAACATTACGCTTGAACACGTCCATCCAACATCCAGCAAGCACAAAGTAGAATACTGAACTTTGGATCTTGCAGAGCGCCGCTCGCTCTCAACACCGAACATCTGTGAGCACACCACGAGCATCAGTGTTGTCTCTGACCAATCGTCCACGAAATGCCTCCAGACTCGTCCACGAAATGACTCATTCAATTGTACTGTTCAGGTTGTTAATCTCGCAATCCACTGCTGCTCTAAACCAAATCCCTGATATTTCAACTCTTTTGGACGCCGGTATCCCACATACAGACGTGGGGTAGCGGTACTGGCGGTGTGCTCTAGTACTGACGTACGGCACTGGCCTTGTTCTCCGGTACTGACGTACGGAACTGGCCGTGTTCTCCGGTACTGACGTGCGGTACTGTCGGTGTACTCCGGTACTGCCGTGCGGTACTGATGGTGTTCTCTGGTATTGACGTACGATACTGATGGTGAGCTCTGTTACTGAGCCCGCTCCTGAGCCCCTGCTACTGAGCCCGTTACTGAGGCCCTGCTACTGAGCCCGTTACTGAGGCCCTGCTACTGAGCCCGTTACTGAGGCCCTGCTACTGAGCCCGCTCCTGAGCCCCTGCTACTGAGCCCGCTCCTGAGGCCCTGCTACTGAGCCCGTTCCTGAGGCCCTGCTACTGAGCCCACTCCTGAGGCCCTGCTACTGAGCCCGTCACTGAGGCCCTGCTACCGAGCCCGTTGCTGAGGCCCTGCTACTGAGGCCCTGCTACTGAGCCCGTTCCTGAGGCCCTGCTACTGAGCCCGTTACTGAGGCCCTGCTACTGAGCCCCTGCTACCGAGCCCGTTCCTGAGGTGCTGGTGGATGGCACTGACGGCTGGGTCGCCTGTGACAGCCGTTGGGGCGGAGCCCGAACTGCCGGAGCCGGTGCCGGCGCTGCTGCGGCTGGTCCACAGGACCAAACTGTCGCTGATCCTGACTCGCCAGCAGCTCGACTCGAGCTATAAGGAGGTGTGCGCAGAGCCCATGGACAAGTGCAGGTGAGCGCAGTTCGGTGTCGTGCGAGGGCATCATTCCTCAATAATGTGGCACGGTGTCGGTTCCTGTCTCCTCTTCACCTTGCGTGACTGTGTCACATCTCACCTTCTTACCTGACCTCGCTTCGTAACCGGATCTTACCACATCCGCTCCACCTTGTCATCTGCCATCACCTCGTCACCATACCTCACCTCTCCTTATCTCACCTCGTCACTTAGCTTCATTTTGTTGCTTGGTATCATCTCGTTACCTGACCTCACCTCTTCACCTCTTGCATGTCAGTTCACTTGCTCTGACCACGTATCACATTTGTTATGACCACGTATTGTGTAGCTGTTCCCGTCACTGTGTCAGGTTCGTACTGTCCAATATGTGGCCGCTTCTCCAGCGGCTACCCCCTGCGGTGAGTTGTGACGGCCCGCCACCATGTCAGGTTCCTGCTGTACAAGATGCGGCCGCTGACGGGGGCGGCGTGTGGCGGCCCCGGCGGCCGCCTCCTGCTGCGCGTTCCCAGCCGCTGGCGCAGCGCCGTCCGGCGCGTTCTGCAGGCCAGGAGCGGCGCGCTCAACGTCAAGCTGGAGGACATCCTCAACGAGAGTATCCAGGTGGGACACTGTTGTGCGGCAACTCAGTCACCACACCACCGGGCCGGTGAACACGAGTTGGCACCACTTGGTGATCCTAGCAGCGAGTCGTGTTCGCTGGGCGTTTGCTGTCAGAATGTTTGTTTCACCTGATTTGGTCATGTCCCAGACGCTGAACCCATGCCGTCCTCTCTGGTAGGAGCCACCGCTTCGCCGTACCTTTTGTCCGGAACTGGATGAATCTGGGTGTGCACGTTTTCGCATGTCGTATTCTGACATGGTTGACTGTGAACAGTACTGACTATTGAGAACTGTATCGATTACGCTGGTGACGCATGAGACCACCGATGGCTGTGGCTGGAGACCAATGCTGGTCACTGTAATTGACGAAGTTAGTGATGAGTATGGTGACTGAAGGAGCCCAGTGATGAACATGGTGACTGATTGTGTCCAGGAATGACGGTGGTGATTGACAATGGACGCTGCATGACCGACGCAGTGAATGCTCCCCAAACTCCAATAACGAACCAGCCAACGGCGGTTGCTGACGGGGTCTGGTGATTACGATGGTGGTGACGGTGACTGCTGTGGTGCACTGACGACGATGGCGACTGGTGGATATCACTGGTGACGACTGCGGTGCTATTGCAGTCGCAGGACGCTCTTGCGGCCGCCGCCGTGCTGAGGGACCCGAGTCAAGATTCTGAGGCGGACAAGACGTGCGATGAGGGTGCTGCGGCGCCGGCCGCCGAGCTGGCCCTGCCGGCAGACGTGTCGGAGAGGTTGCCGGCAGGCCTCGGCTCGGAGAAGTTCGAGGACGAGGCTGGTTCGGAGAAGGTCGCCGACAGTGACCACTCTGAAAAACTGCACGAGGAGGACAGATCGGAGAAGTTCGAGGACGAGGACCGGTCGGAGAAGGTGGACGAAGAAGATCGATCGGAGAAAATGGAGGAAGAAGATCGGTCGGAGAAGGTAGACGAAGAGGACCGATCGGAGAAGATGGGAGACGAGGACAGGTCGGAGAAGATGGGAGAGGAAGACAAGTCGGAAAAGGTGTGTGCCGGAGGCGGGACGGTAAGCCGGCCGGTCGAGGCGGCATCGTGCTCAGACAATAGGCTCGACCGTCATTCGCCGGACCCGGAGACACAGGCCGCCTCCGGCTCCGCCCCGGCACAGTTGACGCCAAAGCTGGAGATTGCTGATGACGTTACGTCATCTCCACTGTCTGGCCCCGCACCGACGGCTGCCAACGCAGGTACGTCAGCTCGGCAACGACTCGCTCCATCAACGTTGCGCTTACTGACGGCATGAACTAATTTGGACGCTTTACTGTCGATGTGTACAGCATGAAATACAGCACACTGGGGCAGTGTACATAAGTGTGATCCAACGCATCGTACGTATGTGTCGTTCGTCGCTGTCGCCGAGTCTTCAGATGGTTGTCATTTGTGGTGCTCCTCGGCTCGGACTTGGGTGGCACGGATTTTGTGTAGTCTTCACCAGTTCGGATTCTGGTCACGCTGGTTATCTGTGTTGTTTCCCAGCTGGCAGTCGGGTGATGCTGGTTATCTGTGTTGTTTCCCAGCTGGGAGTCGGGTGATGCTGGTTATCTGTGGTGCTTCCCAGCTGGCAGTCGGGTGATGCTGGTTATCTGTGTTGTTTCCCAGCTGGGAGTCGGGTGATGCTGGTTATCTGTGGTGCTTCCCAGCTGGCAGTCGGGTGATGCTGGTTATCTGTGTTGTTTCCCAGCTGGGAGTCGGGTGATGCTGGTTATCTGTGGTGCTTCCCAGCTGGGAGTCGTGTGATGCTGGTTATCTGTGGTGCTTCCCAGCTGGGAGTCGGGTGATGCTGGTTATCTGTGGTGCTTCCCAGCTGGGAGTCGGGTGATGCTGGTTATCTGTGGTGTTCCATAGCTGGGAGTTGGATGACTGGTTGTCTGTGTTGTTTCCCAACTGGGAGTTAGATGACTGGTTATATGTGGTACTTCCCAGCTGGAAGTCGGGTGATGCTGGTTATCTGTGTTGTTTCCCAGCTGGGAGGTGGGTGACGCTGGCTATCTGTGTTGTTTCCCAGCTAGGAATTGGGTGACGCTGGTTATCTGTGTTGTTTCCCAGCTGGGTGTCGGGTGACGCTGGTTGTCTGTGTTGTTTCCCAGCTGGGTGTCGGGTGACGCTGGTTGTCTGTTTTTAGCTGTGAACCCGATTGTGCCGGAGACGTCTGACTCCACAGCTCTTGAGATTGCCAACAAGATAGCCAGCTTCGTCATGCAGACCGCCGTGGACGTGGGCACAGTGCAGAAGGCTCTCACCAGCCAGGTGAGACTCACCAGCCAGGTGAGACTGACCAACCAGTTGAGACTCGCCAGCCAGGTGAGACTCACCAGCCAGGTGAAACTCGCCAGCCAGGTGAGACTCGTCAGCCAGGTGAGACTCACCAACCAGGTGAGATTCACCAGCCAGGTGAGACTCACCAGCCAGGTGAGACTCACCGGCCAGGTGAGACTCGCCAGCCAGGTGAGACTCACCAACCAGGTGAGACTCACCAACCAGGTGAGACTCGCCAGCCAGGTGAGACTCACCAGCCAGGTGAGACTCACCGGCCAGGTGAGACTCGCCAGCCAGGTGAGACTCACCAGCCAAGTGAGACTCACCAGCCAGGTGAGACTCGCCAGCCAGGTGAGACTCACCAGCCAGGTGAGACTCGCCAGCCAAGTGAGACTCGCCAGCCAAGTGAGACTGATGAGACCCGCAAACTCGTGAACGTTACGAGCGCTGGGCCAAGAAGAATGAACCAAGAACAAGAAACAGCTGCCTCAGAATCGTTGGGGTGGTGTTATGTCTGTTCAATGAGAAGTGTAAATGTCTTGTTCACCAAAACTGTGCCAGCTTAGTGTTATGTCACGTGTAGGTAGTTCTTATTTTTGATTACTGCTATTGTACATTAACTGTTTAGAATTAACAGCTACATTCGACCCGCATCAACTCTGCTGCGTGCGATCCTGTCTACATTTGAGGGATCATGTTTGATTTGATGTGGATTTATTACGTGCAGTCACTATAATTTACCAGTAGATTGTGCTCTTGTTTGGCGTGTCATTGGACACCGTGCTGATTGTACTCACAACCAGTAATTATTGTAAGAGTTGTTTTAAGTAAAACAAAATTATCCCGAATTCGTGCTGGTGCGACTTTATTGACCAGGATCCTTCCCTAAGCAAAGGATATTTCGTGAACCCTGGCCCACAATCCGATCCATGAATTTCAGTAAACAGCAATATTTTGTTTGATATCCTAATGTGCTGTGAATGCACATTAGGATACATATTACATATGTCGTCACCAACTGGAGAACTAGGCGGAGTTGGTTTGTTTTTATACTAAGCATGGTCGAGCGTGGTCATTACATCCGACTGCGGTTTCAGAGACGTATATTCGCTGCCTGACCAAGTCTGGCGCCGGCAGATGGAGCGCGCCAGTATGCGCATGCGCGGCATTGAGACGTTCCATGACCTGCTGACGAAAACTCAGCTGATTCCGTCAGTGCGGCTGCACCTTCTGATGGGCTGGCTCGGACTGGGACCCACGCTGAAACCCGACTACAGGTAACCGTCCTGAAGCTCAACTGCATGTAACCACAGTAAAGCCCATCTATAGGTATCCACACCGCAGCTCAACTAGACAACGACACTGAAGCCCCACTACAGGTAACACTGCGACCATACTGCAACCCCACTACAGCCATACTACAGGTAACCACGCTGAAGCTCAACTACACGTATCCACACTGCATCTCGGCTACAGACAACCACCACTGGAGGTCAGCTACAGATAACCACGCGGAAGTCCGAATAAAGGTAACAACGTTGAAGCCTAACTACAGGCAAGAACACCGGAGATTGAATACAGGCAACGCTGCTGAAGTCTTAGCTCTGGAAGTAGTAACTGTATTGCCCTCTGTCCACGTTGCCATCTTAGCACAATGTCAACGAATCATTATTTATCAACAACTGTTTGAAATGTGCAAATGCATGCAGTATCGAAGCTTGCAGACACATCTCAAGCCTTGCTGGCACCGCCTCCTCGGTTTGCGTCTGCCTAGTCACAGCACTGCCATCGTGCCTAATCTGATCTGACCTGACCTGACCTGACCTGACCTGAGCTCCGGCTTCCTGGTTGCAGTCCGCTGGGGGCCTGCTTGTCGGTGGTGGGCCAGCTGCCGGCCGAGCAGCGGGTCCGGCTGCTGGTGCTGCACGGCCGGCTGGCGCAGCTGGCCGGCCGGCAGCTGCGCGAGCTGGCGGCCGGCGCCGACCAGCAGATCCGCGGCCGCGGCTGCAAGTCGAGCCGCCTCAAGGAGAACCTCAACCACATGGACCAGAACGGGCTCTCCACACTGCCGTCAGCCAGGTGAGTCGCACCTGCTCTAATCTGCGGGCCGCTTCGGGCGGCCTGTGGGCTGCTTATGGTGGCCTGTGGACTGCTTATGGTGGCCTGTGAGCCGATTATGGTGGCCTGTGAGCCGCTTATGGTGGCCTGTGGGCCGCTTATGGTGGCCTGTGGGCTGCTTATGGTGGCCTGTGGACTGCTTATGGTGGCCTGTGAGCCGCTTATGGTGGCCTGTGGGCCGCTTATGGTGGCCTGTGGGCCGCTTATGGTGGCCTGTGGGCCGCTTATGGTGGCCTGTGAGCCGATTATGGTGGCCTGTGGGCCGCTTATGGTGGCCTGTGGGCTGCTTATGGTGGCCTGTGGACTGCTTATGGTGGCCTGTGGGCCGCTTATGGTGGCCTGTGAGCCGATTATGGTGGCCTGTGAGCCGCTTATGGTGGCCTGTGGGCCGCTTATGGTGGCCTGTGGGCTGCTTATGGTGGCCTGTGGGCCGCTTATGGTGGCCTGTGGACTGCTTATGGTGGCCTGTGAGCCGATTATGGTGGCATGTGGGCTGCTTATGGTGGCCTGTGGGCCGCTTATGGTGGCCTGTGGGCTGCTTATGGTGGCCTGTGGACTGCTTATGGTGGCCTGTGAACCGATTATGGTGGCCTGTGAGCCGCTTATGGTGGCCTGTGGGCCGCTTATGGTGGCCTGTGGGCTGCTTATGGCGGCCTGTGGGCCGCTTATGGTGGCCTGTGAGCCGCTTATGGTGGCCTGTGGGCCGCTTATGGTGGCCTGTGTGCCGCTTCTGCTGATCTGTGGGGCACTTCTCCTGGTTGCTATGGAATATCTGCTTGTTTGTGTTATCTGATGTCTCGAGAATGGCGGCGTCCGGAGTCTGGTCATTTGTTGTGAGTTGCTGCTTTTGCTGCATATTTGTTGTTCCTTTGTATAGTATCACTGTTGCCCCACTTTTATGATGTGCTGGTTAATTGCGAATGAGAAAGAAGTTAGAGACGCTTCAGAATTCCGACCGTGTTCTTACTTTGGTTTCAAGTCGACCGTGCCATATATAGCTGAGTTAATATTATTAACCAGCGAACCATATGTTTCGGCGCTTCATGTATGCGCCATGACATGCCATTTACTCTCCTAGTTTAAAGTGAATGTGCTGTCATAATTATTGTTAGTTTGCAGGTTGTATATGCATAGTTTCCGTATACGATGCCGTAGACCCCGATGAACTCATGCGTTTGATTCGAGCGATAGCCTGTTTCCTTGAAGTGCATATCATTATTGCGGCCCACCTAGCGCTGCTGACGTGCCGTGCCACGACGCGACAGGTTCCTGCTGCCGCTGCTGGCCATGATCAGCGGAGACCATGGCCCCGACGTGGGCTCAATGCTCATCAACTCTGGCATTCTGGCCACCGTCCAGACGCTGCTCCGACTGCTAGGTACGTGCCACGTGTGCAGGGCTCAGCCATGGGTGCCAAACAACCGTGCGGTCGGCCTGTCCCTAAGTCCCAATAATCAAACACTGCATCAGTCAATCGTGGCTCTGCTTCGCGTGTTCAGACACACGTGTTCAGGCATCATTGCCGGGTATGTGTCACGTGCTCGGGACACTGACGGCGGGCATGTGTCACATGATCAGACACTCGTCGAGTATCGTGTGTCGCGTGTGGTGCAGACACTACATCTGCTCCACTGTCACCGCTCTACGTTTGTGCTGCCATTCGCCCACCACATTTGCGTCACGTTGTCTTCACTCCACGACATCTGCGTTGTCGTTCGTCTGCTATGTTTGCATCACGTTGTCTCCACCCTACCACCACACCTCTGTGCAGTGCCGTCTGCCTGCTATCTCCGAGGGGGCGAATAGTCTAGGCGTAGGTTGCCCGTTTCACCATCGGAAAATTGTGGGTTCGAGTATCACCTGTCTACTCTTCGCTCGTGGCGAATCGGCGTGAGAGATAGACGACGCTACATGACTCAACGGTCGACGTGTCGTAAAACTAATAACCGACCAGCCCTTCGTAAAGCTAATAGCCGTGTGGTCGCCAGGGCCTGACCCGTCCGGAGCGCCGGAGGAGCCCATCTCGGTGCCGGCCGTGCTGGAGGAGACAGGCCAGCGACAGCGTTCGCCGCAGTACCAGCTCACCGGCCCAGAGATGGCAGCACTGATGAAGGTCGGCACCCGAGTGGTGCGCGGCCAAGACTGGAAATGGGGAGACCAGGTGAGCAACTGGGGAGACCAGGTGAGCGGCTGGGGAGACCAGGTGGCGGTGGGGACAATAGGCAGGCAGGAGTGGGGAGACCAGGTGAGGAAGCGGTGGTGGAAGCAGAAGGCGGGAGTGGAGATACCCGGTGAGGAAATGGCGGTGGGAGCAGAGGGCGGAAGTTGGCGTGGCAGAGGCAGATCAGGTGAGGTGTCACTGGGCTGGAGTGCCGAGACCAGGCGAGGTGGTGGGGCGGTGAGGACACCAGGTGGGTAGGTGGCTGACGACATCGCCCAACTGTTGACATCGTTCCCGCCTCTCATTTGCTGGTGTACGTATGCGTCCTGCCGCCACGACTCCTGCCTCCACGGCGTCAGTTGTTGGCAGCGCTAACGCTCCGGACAGGCCAGTGGGTGGTGGTAACGTGGCGACCGGGCCTGCTGACGTCCCGCCCCAGCAAGCGGCGCCAGTCCTCACGTGGAGCCTCTGCGGCGGACGTGCGGTGACCTGAGTGACATGACCCCGGCCCCAGGACGGGCCTCCGCCGTCCGGAGACGGGGTGGTGATCGGCGAGCTGGGCGAGGACGGCTGGATCCGCGTGCAGTGGGACAACGGCTCCACCAACTCGTACCGCATGGGCAAGGAGGGCCGCTACGACCTGAAGCTGGCAGACGTGCCCCAGCCCGTCTCCTCAGACGACGAGGACGACGACGATGAGCTCAGTGAGTGTCGGTGGCTTGCGCTGGCTGTGTGAAGGATGCGTGTGAGCTCTCGGACGCGGTTTGCTATGTTGTGCTTTTATACTAATAATTGTGGTTGCTGGAACAATGATATTCCCTTCGAGATATGTTGCGGCATATATGAATGATGCAGTTTGTGAACCCTGAACCTGAGGAAAATAATAAATCAAACAACATTTGTGCATAAATATGTCACTGGCTATGGGTATAGCTATGACGCAGAACCTAGTTAGTTCCTATGACTGCGGCTCTCTCCGTGATGCGCATTATGGTCAAATTAGAAAAATTGTTTGGAAACGACGCGCTGCATGAAGCATAACTACGCCTTGAGTGAAATGTTTTATCTTGTGTCTTTTGGTAGTTCATATTGGATGCATCCCAAAAACCACAATACATGAAATGGATATAACGTGAATTCACTTCACCCTCAGTTTTATTCAGCGTTGTTCGACACTACACCAAAGACGACTTCTATTATGTGTGCAATTGCCCGCACACTTTTGATGCTTGATGCCATATCGTATTTGCATCTTTTAAAGCAAATATTCCAAATCTTGTACATTTAACGCTCACCTAAAAACAAATTTGGACACACCAGCAATGCGACACTTCTGGTGGTAAACAACTGTGATGCGTCTCCTCCGACCATAGTCTGTAATATGGCACCTTCGACTGTAGTCTCTGTGACACGGCACCTCAGGCTGCAACCTCTGACACGGCACATCCGGCTGTAGTCTCCACTGAGTCGACACATTCGACTATGGTCTCCTCTGTGACGCGGCACATTCTACTATGGTCTCCTCTGTGACGCGGCACATTCTACTGTGGTCTCTTCTGTGACGCGACATCTCCCAATGTGGTCTCGTCAGTGACGCGACACCTCTAGCCGTGGTCTCGTCAGTGACGCGACACCTCTAGCCGTGGTCTCGTCAGTGACGCGACACCTCTAGCCGTGGTCTCCTCTGTGACGCCACACCTCTCGCCGTGGTCTCCTCTGTGACGCGACGCCCGGTTCCTCAGCCGCCACCGAGGCGCCGGCCGAGAGTCGTCAGCCAACCAGTCAGTTTCGCGCCAGCTGTCTGCGCCTGCTGCAGGCCCACACGCTGGCGCTGGGCCTGCACGGAGACGGCGCCGACCCGGCCAGCGTGCATCGGCTCACGGCGCTCATCAGGGACGTCGTCCGGGTGAGAACGCACACGAACACACACAAACGTGCACGTGGGAAGAGTAGGCTAAGGATAATATGCCCGTCTCACAATCGAAAGATTGCGGGTTCGAGTCTCACCTGTTGCTACTCTTCGTCCGCGGCTAATCGGCGTGAGAGATTGGCGATGCTACGCGACTCAACGGTCGACGTGTCTTAAAACCAATAACCACCACCACACACGTGCACATGGGCGGGGATGGCCGGATGATTAAGGTGTTGAGCTCTGGGTGCCACAGGTCCCGGGTTCCACACTCGCACAACTCAGGACATTTCCGAATCCCGCGGCCCACCGGCGAAACAGTGTGGGCGGCGTCACTAGCCGAGATCGTGCACAAAGTGGGTCGTGAAATAATTAAAAAAAACAAACGAGCATACCTATATGCGACCAGCGCGTGCCTGAACCAACGCGACTCATGCAGTGACTGGCGGTTACACTGACGCCTGGGCCGGCCGTCGGCAGCACGGCCGCACGGAGCCGGTGTCGCCGCTGCAGGAGCCGGGCGCCTCGCTGCACGCGCAGCACCGCAGCTGGGCCACCATGCCTCTGCTGCGCGCCGTCAGCGGCTGCTCCCAGCCGGTGCAGCGGGCACTCTGCTCACCCGCCTGGGTCAACCTGCTGCTGGACAGGGTAGAGCCGCACGTGCCCGTGAGTGCAGCCGTTTCCGGGTCTGGCCTGGTGCTGCTGTGGTGTGCGAGGAATGCGGTGTGAAGGCGCCGTGTGTGGTTCACACCGTTCACGTATGTGCTGCGAAGTTGGGTGGCAATGCCATCGTGCTCTGCAGTTGCGTTCATGTGCAGCGAGTTGGACGACGTGGTCATTTAAATGGGTTCATCGGGCGCTATCTGTGTGTACAGCGGACGTATTCTACCCGGTGTATTTATACCCATTAGGCACTCCGCGGCGGAATCTAGTCATGTCGTGTACTCCCGAGAACTGCTATACGTTCTAGCGCTGTCTTGTGACTGATATGTTCCCCCTCTGCCCCAGGCTTGTGACCTGTCCTATCCGCCTCAGGTGGCCACCCAGCTGCAGAGTGTGCTGCTGCTGTCGTGTCTGGCCCAGCTCTGTGACGTGTCCTATGCGCCTCAGGTGGCCACCCAGCTGCAGAGTGTGCTGCTGCTGTCGTGTCTGGCCCAACTCTGTGACCTGTCCTATCCGCCTCAGGTGGCCACCCAGCTGCAGGGTGTGCTGCTACTGTCGTGTCTGGCCCAGCTCTGTGACGTGTCCTGTGCGCCTCAGGTGGCCACCCAGCTGCAGAGTGTGCTGCTGCTGTCGTGTCTGGGTGCCTGTCAGGACGCCGTACGCCAGCGGGCGATATTGCACCGGCTGGTGACCAGACTCGGACAGACCATGCTGAGCGGCGCCAACCAGCACCAACTGGCGCACGGTACGTCTGGCGCCAACTAGCACCAGCTGGCGCACGCCGTTGCAGGCGCTGTAAAGAGACTGTCACATGGTGCTGCCTGTAGGTATAACCTTTATGCGTAGTATAATCTCCTAACTTCTGGCCGGTGCCACTGCAGGCAGTGACGCGGCTAGCTGGTCCCGGTGTCGCCACTTTGACGGTCTCTGACCTCCACTGTGATCCAGGCCCTGGTCGATCTGGCCAGTGACCGGTGCTATTGCAGGCGGTGCCGCCGCTTTGACGGCCTCTGACCTTTACTGTGCCCGATGCCCGATCGATCTGACCAGTGACCTGTACTACTGCGGGCGGTGCCGCGGATAGCTGGTGCCGCCACTTTGACAACCCCTGACCTCTATTGAGCCTGATGCCCACGTCGATTTGACCGGTGACCGGTGACCTGTGCCTCTGCAGGCGGTGACACGGCGGGGCGGACCCGCGGTCGCCACTCGCTGACTGCCTCGCTGACCTCGACCGTTGCCGAGGCGGTGGGCGACCTCGTGCGCCGGCTGCACACGTTGCCCGCGTGGACGGTGGTCACCAGCCAGTATCTGGCCGACTGTTCGGCCGCCCTGGCCGCCAGACCCGCCGCCGAGACAGAGGTAGGAGCGGCACCGGCGCGTCCGCCGGCTGCATACGCCGCAGCAGCTGTGCCTGACTTCCGGTGTGACTGGCAACGTAAGGGCTTGTCGGCGCGCCCGGCTGTACAGCTTACGGCTGAGTTTATTGGGTGGCGTGGATTATAAGCGCCTGCAGGCGTCCCGGGCTGTACGACCTGCAGTACAGTTTATCAGATGGGGTCTTGGGACCTATACATGATCTGTACATGATCTATACATGGACCTGTACATGGTCCAGGATGTACGGCTTACGGTTAAGTTTATTGGAGGGAGTCGTGAGACATACGTGCTTGCGGGCGGACCCGGCTATGCATCTTGCAGTGAAGTTTATTGAATGAAGTGGTGCCTATGGGTCTCCAGGTGTGCATGTGTGGGGATGTACGGCCCACATTCAAGTTCATTAGACAGTGTCGTGGGGCCTACTGGGCCTGTAGGCGCACCGGGGTACATGACATACAGTGGTTTATTATGTTGGGTTGTTCAGCACTCTGGTTGTAAGGTTTACAGCTTGTAGCGGATTTGAGTAGCACTTCTGCCGAAATCCTATTATATGAATGTTGCAAGTCAACATGAACCTGTGTAGCCAATGCACGAATTTTGTCATTCCTGAGCAGGAGAATACTCACTCGTGCTTTCTGGTCCACTCGTCAGAGGTGTCAGAGGGGTCAGAAGACGAGAATACCCACTCGTCCTCTGACCCCTCTGTAACCATTCACCCAGTGCCTGACAACTTTTTCCTAGCCCTTCATCAGTTTTGTATGCCATTGTTAACGTGTACTGCGCCGTTTAAATACCTAATGCCATCTCACGCGCTGAAATTTACGCTTGTGCATCATTGCTCTTCGTATGCGATAGGCGCTGGCAGATTCGCCGACCGCCGATAGTGCCAACGACTACCGCCAGGCGGCTCTGCTGGCGGCCATGTGCGTCATAGGCGGTGTGGACCCCCGACCGCGGCTGGGCGGGCTCGTCTGCATCGGCGCCGATACCAAAGGTAAGGTCACGAACACTAGAGGTCTGGTCGCCGGTGCTGACACCGTAAATTAGCTCTGGTCACCAGTAACGGTACCAGAAGTCAGGTCACATGTGCTAACACAAGTTGTTGGGTCAGGTCGCAAATAATGAGGAATAACTCAAGTCACCAGTACCAGAAGTTAGGTCAGCTTACCGATTTCAAAACCAGAGGCCAGGTCACCGGTGTCACAGGTCAGACCACTGGCACTGCTCTGAAAATCTGGTCACTAACAGTCGCGTAACCAGGTGCGCAGACGTCGCGCACCTGGTCACGCGACGTCCTTTTTTCGGAGACACCTGCAATGAAAAATATGTGGAACGACGCGAAGCATAAAATTTCGTTACGGTCCTGCTGATGCCATCTACTGATATGATATATATCTACTGGTATTTAGATGCATAGCTGATGTATTGTTTTGTCCCAATGGAAGTGGGCAACTAAGATCATAGGACACGACTGCGGCCGTCGATGGTCACTATGTAGCCGTGACCACCGCTGGTCGCCATGTGACTATGTAGCTGTGACCACCGGTGGTCGCCATGTGACTATGTAGCTGTGACTCCTGGTGGTCGCCATGTGACTATGTAGCTGCGACCACCGCTGGTCGCCATGTGACTATGTAGCTGTGACCGCCGCTGGTCGCCATGTGACTATGTAGCTGTGATCCCGGGTGGTCGCCATGTGACTATGTATCTGTGACCACCGCTGGTCGCCATGTGACTATGTAGCTGTGACCGCCGCTGGTCGCCATGTGATTATGTAGCTGTGACCCCTGGTAGTCGCCATGCGACTATGTAGCTGTGACCGCCGCTGGTCGCCATGTGACTGGCCGTCGGTGGTGGCTATGTAGCTGTGACCGCCGGTGGTCGCCATGTGACTGGCCGTCGGTGGTGGCTATGTTGCTGTGACCGCCGGTGGTCGCCATGTGACTCTCCGTCGGTGGTGGCTATGTAGCTGTGACCGCCGGTGGTCGCCATGTGACTCTCCGTCGGTGGTGGCTATGTTGCTGTGACCGCCGGTGGTCGCCATGTGACTCTCCGTCGGTGGTGGCTATGTAGCTGTGACCGCCGGTGGTCGCCATGTGACTCTCCGTCGGTGGTGGCTATGTAGCTGTGACCGCCGGTGGTCGCCATGTGACTCTCCGTCGGTGGTGGCTATGTAGCTGTGACCGCCGCTGGTCGCCATGTGACTCTCCGTCGGTGGTGGCTATGTAGCTGTGACCGCCGGTGGTCGCCATGTGACTCTCCGTCGGTGGTGGCTATGTAGCTGTGACCGCCGGTGGTCGCCATGTGACTGGCCGTCGGTGGTGGCTATGTAGCTGTGACCGCCGGTGGTCGCCATGTGACTGGCCGTCGGTGGTGGCTATGTAGCTGTGACCGCCGGTGGTCGCCATGTGACTGGCCGTCGGTGGTGGCTATGTAGCTGTGACCGCCGCTGGTTGCCGTGTGACCGGTACGGAGCCGGAGGCGCCGTCTGACGACAGACGCGTCACTGACGGACGGCTCGTCAACTGCCGCAGGCGTGGTGGAGCGGCTGGGAGTGCAGAAGCTGTTCGTTCGTCTGCTGGCGTCATCAGAACTGAAGCGGCTGCCGGTGTCAGCCGTCACCAGTCTACCGTCGGTATCGCCGACCATAGGTGAACAGCCCCTCCGCCCCAGTCAACTCACATGGGCGCAACATGGCCAATGCAGTCGTCGCGCCCTAAAGCACAGATCCACCACACCCACCGCCTGCCAACTCGCTGGTGGCTAACTGGGCTGCGAGCGGGTCACTGGGCCGTAGACCATGGGTAGCCAGTCGCTGGGTGATCACTGCTGCGCACACCATAGGAAGCCTCTCACTGTGCTGTAGACCATATGTAGCCATGGGTAGCCAGCCACTGAGTATACTGCGCAAGCCACCGAAGATAGCAAGTCACTATGCTGTAGATCACAGATACCAAGAATGAAATTATCGTGTCCGATTCCTGAACGTATTCCAGGAGTGTCCAGCCCAGTTATGTTGATAATTAGCACCAGTACTGTATGCTCTTAAAGACATAAAAGATTAGTGCAACTATGAGCCACAAGGGCCCTTCTTGGTTGCACTCTGTACACTGAACCAGTTGCCCACCAAATCTGTCAATCAGCCCTCCATGTAATACTGAAAAGCAATCTTGCGCTGCCTCGGACGAGCCTGTCCTGTCTCTGTCTGTGGTGAGCCCGCCACCTCCGGCAGACAAGTTCCCGACGTCTGACGACTTCATCCAGCTGTGGGCGAACCTGCTGGTGTTCGCGATGGAGGCGCCGCGCGCCGACCACCTCTCGTCGCCGGTGCAAGGTGGGTGGAGCGCCTCGGCCGTAGCTGTGTCGTGTCTCGACGACGGTGCTGACCAGTTGCTCTCTGCTCCCACCTGTCCACTCCACCCCATCCAGCCCGTCGAACAAGGCGAGACCGACAAGTGTTAGTGCCGTCTTTGACGAGCACTGTTATGGGCCGTCACAGCACGAGGTGTCTATCCGTTGGGCGGGTCAGAGTTCGCCACTGATGCGGCTGAACGTGAGTTCGCTGTCGTGCGTTTTTATAGCCATCTGTAATAGTCGTAATAGTGATAGTACGTGGCCCAGCATAACATAGCGGTAAGCGTTTACTACAATGTCATGTCCATCACATATTTATTTTGCTGTTGATTGGCAGCGTTGTCTGGACTGATGGTGTTGTCGCCAAGTAACCAGTGTAATGTGATGTGAGGTACGCATTATGACATCTTCATATCTACATGGCAGTGGCGTTGGTAGCAGCCTGCTCGACTGAAGGCGTGCCACCACCCCACCATATCAAAGTATTCTAGCGTAACACTTTCGACTTGCCGGGGATTTGACCCAACATATCAACTTATCAACATTCCACTACCGCATCGTGTCGGTAATGTAACCCAACATGTCGTTGATCTACCGCAGCATATCGCCAATCTGTTAGACCATTCTAACGTCTGAACATCCGAAAATCTCATCCAACTTGTCGCCAATCTGCTGGAGTGTATCGCCAGTCTGTTGGAGCATTTCACCATCTGAACGTCATAAAATTGCATCCAACATGTCGCCAATATACCCGGCATATCGCCGACCTGCCCAAAACGTCGCCAATCTACCCCACCATGTCGCGAATATTTCAGAGATTTACACCATCTTAATGTTCGAAAATCTCATCCAACATATCGACAATATATCCAACATGTCGCCAGCCTACCCAACACGTCGTTAACATACCCTGTCGTGCTGCCAACCTACCGCGACGTGACGCAGACGTATCCCAACACGTCGACACGCCATGTCGCCGACACGCCCGTGCCCGTCTCCAGGCGTCAGTCGAGCCGTCGTGCAGCAGCAGCAGCAGCAGCTGGCCGCGCTGGCCGCCTGTCGACAGCTGCTGGGCCGACAGCAGCTGCTGCGGCGCGTGCTGAGCAGCCGACAGCTGCTGCCGCGGCTGACGGCAGTGGCCACTCAGCCCAGCCCCGTCAAGACCGGCTACGGCCGCACTGAGATCGAGGTGCGGCCAAGCGCTGGTGACCGGGTGTTCGCCGGGTGCTTTTAGAAATAGCACGCACGCATGGAGATGTGCTTGGAGTTATTTGGTTACGTGAATGTAGGATCCTGTGTTATCGAAGGATGCTCTGTAGAGCATCCTTCGATGGTATTGGGTGATAGCTGACGTCCATTTATATGTGTGTGTGTGTGCGTGCGTGCGTGCGTGCGTGCATGCGTGCGTGCGTGCGTGCGTGTGCGTACCAGTGCTGTTTTGTGGATCCTGTAATTTGTGGCCATGGACGCGAATTATGTCGTTAGCACCTGCAGTTCTACGAACAAAAGCCGCCGTACACACTCAGAAATAGTTGCCCATTGCCAAAGTTGATGGCATGGTATGCTACGTGCCGTGATACTTAGTTTTCTGTCTTTTAGCGAATGCGGAGGACTCCGAGCCAAAGTTCCTTCCCGTCAGCCAACACGTTTACTGCTGCGTCAGTTGCCCCAATCTTACCAGCCATATAACTTAAATGATTGGACGTGCCGCCACTGCGTGGTTGTTTTCCATGGCCACATTGTAAGACTAGCAACTGGCCGCTACGTGCACCGCAGTGTGCGGCGGTCAACCTACAGCGTGACGGCAACTGACCAGTTCCCGTGGCGGTCAACAGGTGGCAGCACTGGCTCTCTCGCAGCAGCTGGCGTACGAGCTGCACCACGCGCGACCCGATCTGGCGCTCGACACGCCCGTGCTGGCGTCGGCGGCGGCGCGCTCGTCGCCGCCGCGCCGCAAGCGTCGCACCTCGTCGCCGCCACCCAGCGAGGTGGTGCGTCAGCTGATCGAGATGGGCTTCGTGCGGCGCACCGTCGAGCGCGCTCTGCAGTGCATGGGTGAGCGCGACGGCCGCGCCTCACCGCGCTGCTGCAGCACGGCGGGGGGGGGCTCTGTGTACTGGGCGTCCCGCTGGTCTGACCGTCTGGCGACCGATCCCCCGGCTCGGTGTTGCATGACAGTTCTGGACTGGTCTGGCTGGATACTCAGGCCAAGAGCAAATGAATGCTGTGTTGACTCCCACAGCCATATGTCGCCGATTGGGAGCGTGTCTGCTGTTGTCTCCCACAGCTGTGTGCCGCCGACTGGGACCGGGGCTGCTGTTGTCTCCCACAGCCGAGTGCTGGCGACTGGGAGCGTGGCTGCTGTTGTCTCCCACAGCTGTGTGCCGCCGAATGGGAGCGGGGCTGCTGTTGTCTCCCACAGCCGAGTGCTGCCGACTGGGAGCGTGGCTGCTGTTGTCTCCCACAGCCGAGTGCTGCCGACTGGGAGCGTGGCTGCTGTTGTCTCCCACAGCCGTATGCTGCCGACTGGAAGCGGGGCTGCTGTTGTCTCCCACAGCCGTGTGCTGCCGACTGGGAGCGTGGCTGCTGTTGTCTCCCACAGCCGTGTGCCGCCGACTGGAAGTGGGGCTGCTGTTGTCTCCCACAGCCGTGTGCTGCCGACTGGAAGTGGGGCTGCTGTTGTCTCCCACAGCTGTGTGCCACCGACTGGAAGTGATGCTGCTGTTGTCTCCCACAGCCGTGTGCTGCCGACTGGAAGTGGGGCTGTTGTTGTCTCCCACAGCCGTGTGCTGCCGACTCACCTTCATAGTGCGGTGCAGCGGCGGGTTCACCATCGCGGCCGGTGTAGCGACGGGTTGCTGTTCTGCTCTGGATGCGGAAGTTTGCTGCATGACCGCTGTGTTTGGCCTCACTGACCAGCTGTGTAGCCACTGTGTGTGGTTGCACTGACTAGCTGTGTTGCTGTTGTGTGTAGTTCCACTGACCAGTTGTGTGGCCACTGGATGTGGTCCCACTGACAGCTGTGTGACTGTTGTGTGTAGTCCCACCGACCAGCTGTGTGGCCGCTGTGCATGGTCTCATTGACCAGATGTGTGGCTTCTGTGTGTGGTCCCACTGATCAGCTGTGTGGCCGCTGTGTGTGATCCCACTGACCAGCTGCGTGGCCACACTGACCAGCTGCGTGGCCACACTGACCAGCTGTGTGGCCACACTGACCAGCTGTGTAGCCATACTGATCTGACCGTTGTGTCCGGCAGACGGGGCGCCCAGCGCAGAGTCGGTTGTGGCCTGGATCTTGGAGCACCACCACGCCGCCGGCTCGGGCTCCGACTCCGAGGAGAGCTCCATCTCCTCCGACGAGGAGCGCGACGATGAGGACGACGAGGAGGAGGATGGTTCCAGCACGTCTGACTCTGCCGCCGGCGCCGCCGCGTGTCTGCCTGCGGTGCAGGTGGGGGGCGCGTCCGACCACGCCCACCCATGTCGGACAGCCGCGTCTGGCTGCCCCGTTATTCGATGTGCGTGTCACGCACCGATGTGACGCCGTGTGACGCTGAGCCCACTGAAGTGATGTCGTGTTTCCCGACACCAGAGCTGACCCGTGACCTGTGACGCGACCCCGTTTGACACGAACCCGTTTGACACGACCCCGTTTGACGTCAGCTGGGCGCGTCGGAGGCGTTCCGGCGACGACATCAGTTCACGTCCAACGACGACTACGCGCTGTACGTGCGCAGCCACATCGCCGTGGGCCTTGCCGTGCGCTGCTGTCGTTCCTACGAGGAGGTGCACGAGGGCGACGTCGGCACGGTCGTCAAGCTGGACCGCGACGGCCTGCACGACCTCAACGTGCAGGTACTCGCGCCGTCGTCGGCCGGCCTGTGGCGCACGGCGGCGTTGTCAGAGAGTGTACGCAGCCGGACGGAGGCGTTTTCAGAGAAAGGGCGCTGTGATGATGCCGATCGGCGCATTGATCTGGGCCCGATGTTGGGACACAGCAGCCGTGATCTGTGGAATCGTTCAACGCGGTGTTTATTGCATGTGTTCATTTTGGCAAAAGTGTGGACAGTTAAACCTTCAGCAGGTTTATTCCATTAGTTGAACAATTTTGAGTCCATTGTCATGCAAATTTTTGTCTTGTCTAGAGATCGCACGAAACCGAAAAAAAACTTGAGTTTAAATGTCTTCTTTTTTATAGTTTTGCTGTTCTAGTGCAACACCCAATGACGATAACTGATCAACCTGCACCTCTTTTGAATCGTATCGAGGAGAAAAATCGCTCACATCCCAATTCAAACCTATGCTTTGAAAATTATGTTCGTTTTAAAACTGCGTGAGTTGCCATTTCTCAGCCTTCAGGCATTGATATGCCTTAAGCCCTCTAACAAAATGCACAAAGAAGCATGCATGAAAAGCTAAGCTTACATAGACGGTACGGACGGTAGCTTACCCGGTGTTGTGACAGCCATGCAAGGTTGCAACAAAAATGAAATATGAACCTGATGGTCATGTTCCAATTTTGCATAAGTCCGACAAGTTGAGCGCAGCTTTCGGTCAACATTGTTATTTGACTCGTCGTAGGCATTGTATGACAACTTAGGAGCATGGTATATATATATATATATATATATATATATATATATATATATATATATATATATATATATATATATGCACAGTTCCGTATGTCGATAGAGACCAGGGAGCCGAGTTTACTATAAGTTTTCAGTTTTCGATTCATTCATCCGCTATTCATCCCACAAAAATCTGCTTTTTCAAAATAGCATCGTATCACTGCACCCTGAGAATAGCACCCTGACGACTGGGGAAAGTGTCTTGTGTGCTAGGCATCCCCCTGATCGCTGTGGAACGTGTCTGAATACTCGGCGTGACCCTGGTGACTGGGGAATCATGTCGATATTCTCGGCTATGGTTGGGGACGTGTCTGTATACTCGGTGTATGTCATTGATGACTGGGGAGCTTGTCGGTGTACTCGGCTATGGCTGGAGACGAGTCTGTGTAGTCGGCGTGCCCCTGATGAATGGGGATCGTGTCAGTACACTCCGTACGTCCGACTGAGTGTGGTTGTCCCAGCGTACAGTCGCCACCGCGGTGGGTACATTGGCACCTCCGGACGCGCGTGGTCGTGCCCTGTGTGTGTGGCCACGTAGGCCGTGCCACCCAGTGTTTTCGTTTCCCCGCCCCCGTTCGCTTTCGTCCATGTGACCGCCACCGCCAAGGCCACCGCTGCCGGCCGTGTCCTGAAGCCGCCCGCTGGCCGTCGCGACAGGTGAACTGGCAGCGCAAGGTGGGAACCTACTGGGTGCGCTACATCCACGTGGAGATGCTGGGCGCATCTGGCGTGGTGTCGGCCACCACGCACGTGCGAGTTGGCGACCGTGTGCGCGTGCGGCCGTCCGTGCACACGCCCAAGTACAAGTGGGGCTCGGTGACGCACCGCAGCGTCGGCATCGTGACGGGTGGGTACTGTGACGGCTGGACATCGTGACGGGTGGGTGTCGTGACGGCTGGACATCGTGACGGGTGGGTGTCGTGACGGCTGAACATCGTGACGGGTGGGTGTCGTGACGGCTGGACATCGTGACGGGTGGGTACTGTGACAGCTGGACATCGTGACGGGTGGTTGTCGTGACAGCTGGACATCGTGACGGCTGGACATCGTGACGGCTGGACATCGTGACGGGTGGGTGTCGTGACGGCTGGACATCGTGACGGGTGGTTGTCGTGACAGCTGAACATCGTGACGGGTGGGTACCGTGAGGTGACGAGTGACGTCGTGACGGATGAGAGGGATAGAGCAGTAGCAAAATAGTACAATAATATAGCAACCTCTCTGACCTATCGCGAGAGAGTTGCGAGAGGTTAGCTGGCTAATTGGGACGGAGTGGCCGATCAGTAGTGTTGTCATGACAAGCTACCCTGTTCGCCGCTGGCTTCTCGCCTCTCATGATGAGAGGTAGGCAGCGTTGTGACGGCTCGATCGTGTTCTTGTTGCCACAAGTGGTGAATCCTACCGGCCGTTTGAGGTAGCCACGTGACATAATTGCCATTTACTATGTCGAGTGCCTTCATGCTGTCTCCCGACTGAAGGTCTGTCCTAACCAGAAAATAAAACGAACTGACAAGTAATGCTTCCTTTTTGTTAACAGAGTCTACATGTGGTGGCCCATGTTATTTTTTTAGTGATTTGCTTTCTTCTACCTTGAGCAGCACACAGTGTGTAGTGCAACATTTTACAGTTGTATGTCACGTGCCACAATGTTTCCTTTCAGTGTCTCGAGTGCCCCGTTGGTGACCTCCCGTGCTGCGAAGCACGGGAGGTCACCGTGCTTCGCAGCACGGGACAGCACAGCTTGAAATCGCTATCTTCTCCTTACAGGGATCAGCAGTAACGGCCGTGACGTCACCATCGACTTTCCGCAGCAGAGCAACTGGACGGGTCTGCTGACGGAGATTGAGCCGGTGCCCACCAGCCACCCGGGCTCGGCGTGCGCCTCGTGTGCCGCCTCGCCCATCGTTGGTCAGTTGGTGTCACCTGACGTGGGGCAGCCAATCCGCCTAGCTATCTGGCAGTCCATCTGCCTAGCCACCTGGTGTAGGGCAATCCTGCCTAGCCACCTTGTGTAGGGCAGTCCACCTGTAGTGATGTCTGCTGAACTACCTACCCCTTCCGTTGTCGACAAAAAACAGGGCCGCCATTTCTGGTTGTTGGGCTGGTTTACGGTCATAATGGGAATTACGGCATTGATTTTTTCTCTTCAGAGATTGTCTGCAAGAATTTCACTCCAGTTTCGAGGTAGATTGATTCGGCTTCATATGTACTCATACAAAAGTGCATGGTTGGAACTCAGATCTAATTAATGCAAACGTAGGACGACACCCGCAAGATGACAGGTTGTTTTGCTGGTCATCGCCACTCAAATTACCCATTTTCTCCAACCATCAGCAGCAGACAGTTTCACTCCTCCCCCAAAGAAGGAATGTAGACGACCACATGCCAAAACCACTTGCAAGACCGCGCGCCTGCATACTGGGCACTAGGCGCTACATGACTAATGTAGTCGATGCGCCCTAAAGCCCCAATGACTAAGTTATCTTCAGGTGTTTCTCCTCCGGCCGGAGCGTCTCAGGAAGCTTACGTTCAGGTCACCTCTATAGTAGGAAAAACGGACGTTTTCAGAGGCATGCTTCGGAGTCGCCGCAGAACACTGACCGGAATAGGCTACGTTAGTGTTTTTTTCTGATGGGAAATATAACTGTCAACCGATCGATGCAAGTATTGTCGTTATAGCGTCATAAACGTTGATGAATTTGAACACGCTGACCACCCGGCCAAGTGAGTTCGTTAGTTATTAGGGCTTTAGGGCGCATCAACTACATTGGTCATGTAGCGCCCATCCCCCTGCACACATGCAAGAGCGTTCTTCAGCCGTTGGCTGGCACTCAGTTCTGTGGCGGCGGGGGCCGAACTGACGAGTGGTCGGCGCTGGATTTTTTTTTGCCGTGCCGATGCGGTTCCACTCTGTCTGTCGATTATCATCCGGAGATGATAATTTGAAGTTTAATAGGTTCGGACAATGTTGGGGAGCGTGGCCGGAAGTGTCGCTCGATAGAAGCTGTTAAATATAACGATTGATGGTGTTTTCATAACGACTGATGGTACCTTGTGCGGACCATTTCACTTCGTGCAGCTATTGTGTTTGGTTGCTAAATGCGGTAAGGCGATCCAAATGTGTCCGGAAGCCTTGTAAGCCACTTCTGAACATGAAGGAATGCAACCAGTATCCTAAAATTATTTCGCCATTAACTGTGCGGATGAAGAAAGAAGTTGCTTGGGAATAGTGGAAGATTGGAAGAAAATAAAGGATAGTCACTTAAGGATTAAAAACGTGGAATGGCTTTCACTTCAGTCACATGCATTTTACATTATTTAGCAGTCGTGTGTATAATGACTGCCCACACATGTGGCAAAATGGTACAAACCTAAGGCAAGGATGAAATAGCACAATTCCATTAACTGTGAATTTCCAGGCCACATGGTCAATTATTTTACACTGAATGCAACTCATCACGTGTCGTTTGTGACCCGTCCAGCAAATCGTCCTGCTGCCGACTGCAACGGCGGATTGTCATTTGTGTGGTGGCGTCACCACGGACCTATCCCCTGTGTGGATGATCGGAGGGTATGCGATGGTGGGCGTGTTTCAGGCCCGCGATATATCTGTAAAATCTGCGACCGGTGGGACCTCTGCGAGAGCTGCTTCAAGACCGTCCGCAGCCACCGCCACAGTTTCAATCGGCTGCTGGAACCAGGTGAGCAGCGACAGAACTGTGTCGGGGTGGCACGACCACCACAGATGGTCACTCCTATACGGTATACGACAGGTGGCATGGGTCATTCTACACTGCTACATGATATGGGATCTACTGCGGGTGTGAAGTTTATTGCAGGTAGTGTTTGGTCTACTGGAGATAGTACAGTATCCACTACAGTTGCGGGTACGTTACAGGCGGCGGACATACGTCCGCCGGTGTGGGATGGACCACGGGGGCTGTGGGTATGATGTAGGATCTACTACATGTATGGGGTTCGCTACCGACAGTGTGGGGGTCTCCTGCGGACAGTGCGGTATCCACTACAGTTGCGGGCACGTTTCAGGTGGCGGGCCCGTGTCGGCCGGCCGGCCGGGTCGGTGGCGGCGCGTCGCCGGCGACCCCGGCTCGCCGTCTGACGGCCTGATCAGCGAGTTCCAGCGGTGCGTGCGCGGCCTGTCCGTGTCGAGCCGTGAGGCGGGCACCAGCCGACTGGCGGAGACGGTGGCCGGCTACTGGCAGAGCTGCGGCACTCACGGCAAGGTGCGACACGCGCGCGCGCGCGGCTCCAGCGGCGGCGCGGCGCCGGCCGGACGGCCGCAGTGGCGCTCCGGGGAGGGTGGCAGGCGCGCTGAATGGCCGCTGATCGGCGCAGCCAACGGAAGGGGTGCATGTTTTCCTCCTCCGCACACATGAGATTTAGGAATGTGTTGCAACAGGTGACACGAAATGTTCAGTGGTGATGAAAAACATTCATGGATTCCCATATCCTCCCTGACATGGGACAACTAGCTAGCAGTCATGCTCATTCTGTTTCATTTGAAATTAAGCTGGCAAATGATGTCCCGCTGGGCGCTACACGACAAATGAAGTCGATGCGCCATAAAGCTCAGATAACTAACCAACCGATGTCGGTCCAAATGTTTGGTCAGGTCCCAATCGTTGGATTTGCAGCCGGACAGAGATAAACCAGAATTCGTGTTTTTTGGTCTTATTCAAAGACAAGACAGCAACACTACAAATAGCTTAACTGCTTGGTTCACAGTGAGCTGGTTGGACTCTGACGATCTCGATCTATCGCGAATAAGCTTTGAAATTACACTTAGCAGGGTTGGAATAAAGGGTTGGAATCCTACAACGAGCTGAAGTATCGTGTCCATCTGCGACCAATCGGCGTGAGAGGTTCGCAACGTCATGTTGCCCGGCATTCAAATGTTCCGTTGAAGAGCCAAAGATTGTTCTTGGTGCCAACATGCGCTATGTTCCGTATCCAATTATATGCAAAAACAACCCTGTCTCACCTATTTTGTAGCAAGTCAAAGCGGTATACAAAAAGACGGCCCTGTCATGGCACGTATTCAAAATGACACGGACACATATATCCACTCTTGTGGTATGTGTACGAACATATTAATGGTGAACGGTGGTGGCGGTTTTCTGCTGTCAGCTGTCTGATGTCGAGTGCATGGCGGGTGTCGGCCCCATCCCCCGCTTCACCGGCCACATGTCGGCCGCCGTCTAATGGATCACTGGGATGTTCACACGCATCGTGCACCGTGGATCCTGCCGTGCCGTTGACGGCCGCCATGTGCATGGTGGATCCTGCCGTGCCGTTGACGGCCGCCATGTGCATGGTGGATCCCACCCGAGATGCTCACACACGACGTGCATGGTGGATCCTGACGGCCGTCATGTGCATGGTGGATCCGGCCGTGCCGCTGAGGGCCGCCATGTGCATGGTGGATCCTTTCGTGCCGCTGAGGGACGCCATGTACATGGTGGATCCGGCCGTGCCGCTGAGGGACGCCATGTACATGGTGGATCCGGCCGTGCCGCTGGCGGCCGCCATGTGCATGGTGGATCCCACCCGAGAGGCTCACACACAATGTGCATGGTGGATCCTGACGGCCGCCATGTGCATGGTGGGTCCTGCCGTGCCGCTGAGGGCCGCCATGTACATGGTGGATCCCACGGCGATACTCACGGACGTTGTGCAAGTTGGATCCGACTGGCCGCTGACGGCCACGGTGCTTGTGATGGATCCGGCTGCTCGGTTGACGGCCACCGTGTGTCGAGCAGCACTGGATCCGGCTGGAGATGCAGCCGGGCGTGACGGTGCACCGGCTGCAGCTGCTGGTGTCGCCGGAGGACGGCTCGTACATGCCGTGTCTGCTGGTGGTGTCGGCCGGCGCCCAGCTGACCAGCCTCCGGCAGCTGGCCGTGGTCACCGTGGCGCCGCACGACACCTGGCTCACCCTGCTCTACGACGTCGTCGAGGTGGGTGGGCCGCCTGGCTGTGTGACGACAAACGGGGTGGGTGGGCCGCCCGGGTCTATGACGTCATCGAGGTGGGTGGGCCGCCCAGCTGTGTGACGACAAACGAGGCGAATCGTCAGAGCTGCTGGATGGATCGAAAGTTTGAGTGGTGCGTTGGACGTGTTAGTTGTCTGATATTGTTTTTGTTTTGTTCTCGGGAGTCTGTGCCAATCTTTTCAGGGAATATATTTTGCTGCTTCGTGAAATAGAATCCGTTCAATGGTGAGGAATATGACAAACGGTTGGAAGTTATTTCGTTTAAATCACTATGCGCCCTAAAACCACAATCGCACACACACACACACATTTAAATCACTCAGTGCTGACATAATGCAGAGTTCGGGCTAAATATGCTGGTCTACACAAAACGAACTCCTGATTAAATCGATAATCTGTTATTTTCCTGTCGCAACGCTGCAGATTGTGATTGTGTGACCACTTGCTCGAGTGTTGTCTGTTGGACGCTGTAAGATGGCGGCTCGCTTCCACCGGCCACAACACAGCTCTGCCACCGCTTGCGCTGCGGCGACTGCCGCTCCCGCTGCGGTGACCGCCGCTCCCGCTGTGCCACTGTGTCAGTGCCGTCCTCCGGTCGCCAGTACCACCAGTACATCGAGATCGCGGTGCGCGAGTGTCGCGAGGGCGGCATCGACTGTCGCGTGCACGCGCTGCGCGTGCTGGGCCGCCAGCGGTCCGACGACGAGCCGGCCGTCAGCGTCGTCTACCTGGCCAGCGACGGCGAGGAGGTACGGCCGCGCATGTCTCGCGTCTGTGGTGGCACGTGGCAAACGGCTGTCCGCTCACACATGCGATGATCCGCTGTGTGATATTATATTTGCGCGTAGACACATGTTCGCGGATGCGCGTAAGCCTATGTGTTGTTCGTTTTTGCCCATTTTAACTTAATGTGGAGGTTATTGTGAATCAGAGTCGATTAAAATATTTTGTTCGCGTTGTGGGCGGTGTTGCAGCCCGCTTTGTACCGTGTTGGCAGGACGCAGAGGGTGAAACTACAGCCGCTATGTACCCTGTTGGCAGAGGGTCAGACTACAGTTGCTGTGTGCCCTGTTGGCAGGACACAGAGGGTCAGACCACAGTTGCTGTGTTCCCTGTTGGCAGGACACAGAGGGTCAGACCACAGTTGCGGTGTTCCCTGTTGGCAGGACACAGAGGGTCAGACCACAGTTGCGGTGTTCCCTGTTGGCAGGACGCAGAGAGCTGCTGTCAGAGGCGCACTGCGAACCGCTATGGCCTGACCGCCGGTCTCTCGAGTCGCGTACTGGTCTGGGGTCTGAACGACAAAGACCAGCTGGGCGGCCTGAAGGGCTCAAAAATCAAGCTGCCCGTGTCGTCGGAGGCGTTGGGGAAGCTTCAGCCCGCGCAGATTGTTGGTGGCAGCAAGTGTACCTTCATAGTGTCCCAGGACGGACGGGTGAGTGTAGTGGACATTTTCCTCCTCCGATGAACAGGTGGATATATTGTACCTTTCTGACGTTCCAGAATGGACGAGTGGGTGTATTATAACCTCCTGAAGTGTTTCATGACTGACTGCTAAGCCCGTTGAACTCGACACCGACCATTGTTTGCGTGTGAATATTTCGTCAAGTGCTGCTGTAGCTGCGGCGGTGTGACATAATGCCGTGCCTTGGGAAATACGTGTTTCGTTAAATCGTGTCTTTGGTTCATTGACCAATATAAGCTTGTGGTGAGTGGTGTACATTGTAGAGTGGTGAAGCATGTGTTGTCATTGAAGAAAGCAAGCTCAAACGAACAAAGTGTAAGACTGCAGAACGTTTGCTATATGTGTCGCTGGTCATGTCATAGCGTTCATATTGTTTTTCTCCTCCCCTGGAGCTGTAATGTTGCGATCATTAACTACCTGATTCTGGCTCTAACTGTGTGAGTATTATTTAATTCATCAATAGGTAGAAAGGAAAGCGGCTCCTCCACCTCATAAACTTGTGTGTTTTTGCTTGCGCTACAAATTGGTTGTCCAGCGGCAGCGCACCGTTCCAATAAATTATTGGGTGGAAACGTTCGCTCTTGCGAAGCAGTCAGCATTGAATTTCGCCGGTCCCTTTAGGTTTGATCTCGCTTTTTTATCATCGTTTCTGTCGCGCATAAATGAAATGGGACGATGCCAGTTGTGGAGGACTGTGTCACAGAGGGCATCCATTTTCATGCTGGTGAATCGCTTGTTTGTTTATTGGGTGATTCATGACTCAATTTATGCACATTCACGTCTAATGGCGCCGCTCACGCTTTCGCTGATAGGCCGCGGGATTGGGAAATGCACTGAGTGGTGAGGGTGTTGAACCGGGACCTACAGTACCCAGAAATTAAGACCTTTAACGCTCGGCCATCCCCACCCCTTGCTGGTGGGTCGCAGCACTGTGCCGGTGACATGTGCGGACGTGCCCGACGGTGGTCAAGGATGCTGGTTCGCGAGCGTCGGCGGGTGGCCGAGTGCCTGTCGGCTGGCTTGTCTGACGTCCGCTGACGCCCGCGCCGACGCAGGTGTACGCGTGCGGCGAGGGCAAGAACGGCCGTCTCGGCCTAGGCCACTGCATCATCACCAGCAGCCCACGTCAGCTGAGCGCGCTCAGCCAGTTCGTGGTCAAGAAGGTGGCCGTCAACTCGGGCGGACGGCACGCGCTCGCACTCACCGCCGACGGCAAGGTGGGCGCTGGCGCCGCTGCGCGGCCATGGCGCGGCCGTGTCGGCGACACGTGCCGGCTGTACGGCTGCACAGACGGCGCCCTGTGTGTGTGAGGGACGACGTGCTGCTCCGTAACTGCGGCACGGGCCGGCGACGGTCGCCAGCATCACGTGCCGGCTGTACGGCTGCACAGACGGCGCTCTGTGTGTGTGAGGGATGACGTGCTGCGCCGTAACTGCGGCACGCTGTGCTGCGCGGTTTCTGGCAGGGGCGTTTTCACAGCCGCCTTTGTCGGCAGGTGGTTATCTGCCGGACGCTGCTCTGTGTGGCCGGTGCAGTGTGCTGTGTCGACGGGTGCCGTGGGGTGGGGTGGGGTGTGTGGACTGTGCTGTGCCGCGTAAGCAGGTGTTCACGTGGGGTGAGGGTGACGACAGTAAAATGTGTTGTGTGTGGATGGTGCTGCTCTGTGTCGGCAAGTGTTCTCGTGGAGTAAGGGTGACGACAGTATGATGTGCTGTGTGTGAGGGACACTGTTGTGTGTGGATGGTGCTGCTCTGTGTCGGCAGGTATTCTCGTGGAGTAAGTGTGACGACAGTATGATGTGCTGTGTGTGAGGGACACTTGTGTGTGGATGGTGCTGCTCTGTGTCGGCAAGTGTTCTCGTGGAGTAAGGGTGACGACAGTATGATGTGCTGTGTGTGAGGGACACTTGTGTGTGGATGGTACTGCTCTGTGTCGGCAGGTGTTCTCGTGGAGTAAGGGTGACGACAGTATGATGTGCTGTGTGTGAGGGACACTTGTGTGTGGATGGTGCTGCTCTGTGTCGGCAAGTGTTCTCGTGGAGGAAGGGTGACGACGGTATGATGTGCTGTGTGTGAGGGACACTTGTGTGTGGATAGTACTGCTCTGTGTCGGCAGGTGTTCTCGTGGAGTGAGGGTGACGACAGTAAGCTGGGCCGTGTGCGGATGGTGCTATGCTGTGTCGGCAGGTATTCTCGTGGGGCGAGGGTGACGACGGCAAGCTGGGCCACGGCAGCCGCCAGTCGTGCTTCAAGCCGCGCCAGCTGGAGGCGCTGCGGTCGCGGCGCGTGCGCGACATCAGCGCCGGCAGTTCACACTCGGCGGCTATCACCAGCTGCGGCCAGCTCTACACCTGGGGCCTGGGCGAGTACGGTCGGCTGGGCCACGGCGACAACGCTACACACCTGACGCCCAAACTGGTCAGTTGGCCGGCCTCCGGCGCGCAGGCAGCTCGGTTGGTTTTCGTATGGCGCTGCGCCCTGTCAGTGCCCAAATGACGCCGGAACCGACCGCTTGGTGCGCGTCTGAAGCCGAAATGAGCCATCATGGATCACCCATATAATTTGATTGATTTTAAACTTGTTCTTGTTTGTAGTTCGCTTCACAACACGTCTGCTTTTATTTGTTTTTGGCAAATCATAGTAATCTAGTCTTCTCATTTCCTTCTATTGCAGTTAAATCCGTTCCCATTTCTCTGTTATAGCGGCCCTAACGGTGTTTTCAGTGGTTTGTGTCGCCGTTGTTGTCGCCAGGTGGACGCTCTGGTCGGTCACCGCGTGGTACAGGTGGCCTGCGGCTCTCGTGATGCGCAGACCCTGGCGCTGACCGACAAAGGGCTCGTCTTCTCTTGGGGAGACGGAGACTTCGGCAAGCTGGGTAGGCGCTCTGGGGGCATACGCACTGAGGCCAATACGTGCTGTGGCCAGTACGTAACCTGAGGATACGTATTGCTGAGACTAAGACGTACATGTAAGCTGAAGCCAATTCGGCGTAAGCTGGGGCCATTACGTACTATGCATTGGCTGCATGCAGTGCCGAGTATGAGGCACGGGGTCACCCTGTTGGCGCGCCCTTAAGCCCAAATAATCAATCAATTGAACTTGCCCCGGGTCTTACATGTTTGCGGTACGCTCTCGAGAGGGGTTATTAGTGATGGGGTCACCGCATCTAGCTCGAAACCGAAGGGCCCTGCGTATGGAGCCAGCACGCCATACCAGCTTTTTGTTTCATCGTAGCCTCTCGGCGGGACAGAGAGTTCTATGACCAACGATCTTGGTGCATTGTAGGTGCATTGTAGGTGACCAACGATCATAATGTTCTCCCGCACCGTTTCCGAATAAAGTATATGCAGTTGTGTTATTGGCGCTAATAAATTTGCTTGTATTGCCAACGTTTTTCACATTTTTATATGCATCAGTCTCATTCTTGGTGTAGTTAATCAAATCGCTGATATTTTGTCATTCGAAGTACGAAGGGCAGATAATAAATATACGGTCATCTCCGGCTAGAATCTGTTGTCACCCGAGTCCCATGGTCAGCTGTGAATGTTTGCCCGCTGGTGGAGTGTCGCTTGTCTCGCGTGTGTGTATGTGCGTATGTGTGCTTGTGCATGTTGGAAAAATAGGATGTTCCTGTTTTTGTCACCCAGAACATTATTTTCTGCACACGATTTTTCCACATTTTTATCCTTTGGAGGTTGAATTGCGCAGTTTGACAATTAACTACTTTGTGACCAAGTGTTCCAGATTCACTGGAAAGCGCAAACTGAGATTCTGATATCACAAGTTTTAAGAAAATGTCCCCTCTCTTTTCGATTACCTACACTTTTATTTTCCAAATCCAGGAATACAAAGGAAAAATTAAACCCCTCACATGCTTGTAAGTTCTGACCGTCAGTGCTATGTCTCTGTCATGTGACATCTGACCCCAGATCTGGCTGGCAGTGAGGACTATTCGGTTGGAGCGTCTCCATGACCGAGTGTTCTGTCGTGTGACCTGTGCTTGCTCTGACCTCAGGTCGGGGTGGCAGTGAGGGCTGCTCGGGACCGCACAATGTCGAGCGCCTCAACGGTCTGGAGGTGTGTCAGGTGGAATGCGGTGCCCAGTTTAGTTTGGCACTCACCAGAACTGGCCAAGTGAGTAGCTGTCAGCAGCTGGTCGACAGCTGCTGACGGAACCGCAACCCTAGACAAGTAAACCCAGTTGTCTGGTGTAGCTGTAGTTCATCTCTCATTCCATATAAAGCGCGCCAAAAATGTTCCGATTGGTTCAATTTCCTACTAGCAGACTTCGATCATGGAAGATGTTCATGCTGAACCAGCGTTTTTGGAAACATTTTTCAGCAGACCACCCATCCCCTCGTCCTCCAATAATGGGACTTGTTAGCACACGTTTATGTCCAATTGCACCCCCGTTGAACATCTCTTCATCTGCCACCTCGTGTCTTACTCGCTGGTATTCTACACTAAGAATGTGCTAATATGTAGTGGGGTATAGACCAGTGTTGGATTTTCACTTCTCGGTCTTGGATTCGGAGTGTATAATTTTTTGGCTTGCCGAAGTATGGAGTGTATAATCTTGAGAAGCACTATGTTATAGGGTGTATAATTTCCCAGTTTGCCAAATTATGGGTTGTATGTTGAAGCACCAAATAACGGAGTATATACATTTTATATATAACGAAGTGTATACATTTTGAAAAATGCAGTGATGTCTCCTGGAATGAAGAATAAAAACCCAGGGGCCTTGGTAGCTTAGATAGCGGAGCGTGGGACTCGAATATCGCGGCCGGCGGCATTTGCAGAGTCCACCCACGACCAATCGGTGTGATATAGGGTGGCGACGCTATACAACCTTGCGGCTGAATGCGTCGTAAAATAACCCGATAATTCTTCTTCCTCAAGAATAAAACGCCTTCAAGTCATTTGTTAGGTTCTTATCCTAGTGTCTCACAGACAACCAGATGGGGTCCACCACACATCGTCGTTTGAAGTCATCCACGTTACGTGAATGACTTATAAGGCAACTTCCTGAACAATGGTAGAGAAAATGATCACAAAAGTATACTTAATCGATGTCAACCAAGTTTATATAGCAATACCTGCCACTCCTAGCATAGGTACCAACACCGCACAACTAATACAAATTCACAATATACCTCGAGAGCAGGACGTTCGTGCACCGCTGGGTCTAAAATGGGAGGGTCTAAAATGATACTTCGGGATATGGGTTTCTGAATATATAATGGTTTAAGGAAAGTTATACTAAAACAATCCGTCTAAAATATTTTATTCTCTCGACGATGACATTTTTTTTTCAAATGAGAAAGCTGAAAAAAAAATTGAAGTTAATTCTTATTAATATTAAATGTATTTCAACGCACTTTTTAGTTCATGTCTGGAATGTTTAGTGGAAGCAAGGAATGCCTTGGAAGGATGAAAAGCGACTAGACTGGCGGGCAAATTGCCGCTGTAAAACAGACTATCGTCACGGACGAGCGGAAATTAGCGTCTCCTTTCGCACCATGATTGCTATAAAATAAAATATAAAATAAAAAATAAGTTAGAGAAAACTGCCAAGAGAATTGCAGGGAACTTTTTTCTCAATTAATAATAATCAGGATTGTGGAAAGAAATTAATCATTGGATCAGAATGAGGCTAAGAGTGTAGAGGATTAGGTCAACACACGTAAATCTGAATTTGTCCGGAGTGGGGAAACTTCGCGGTCGCAGTGGCATGAATACAACTATTCCCGCTTGTTGATGAAATTCGGAAACAATATAAGTCATGAAATCGAAAGAAGGTAAAATTTCTGGTTCTATGGATCATCATTTTGGAGCAAAGTGTTAGCAGGTTTTAGGAACGTTTTGGTACCATTCAGGTAATTTTCATGGGGAAAATCCTTCCGATATCTTTTATGTTTATCGCTCCTGACTGCCTAATAACATAAATATGAACGGTTTTATCCATTCCAAATGATGCAGAACATATCATTCTCCAAGGAACCAAGAAGAAATGCATTATCCATGGCTTTTCGTGGCAATGTTTCAAATAGCTCCGGCCGGAGTGGCAGATGGAGAGCGGTGAACTCATTTAATCCAAGAACGGACCTTCCTACGCGGTCGGGCTGGTAAAGGTGAATTCCTATATTTGGTTAGCGGAGCGTAGTGTTTTTTTTTTATTCAACGAAGGATTTTCTTTAAAGCTCTTCGCTGCTATCCGGATGGAATTGACTGCGTGTTTGGCTCGAGGTATGAGAGTTTGTATTATCTGACTATGTAGGTACCTACCTACTTACCTATATCAAATATCTTCGCGGTAATTCCAGTTATTGATTTGGATAAACCAAAGCTGTAAGCTTGTGTTGTGTGACGGGATATCTTCAGATAATACAAGAAGCAGGACATGATAATATTAATTGCTGCGATGTTTTGCCGACAAGCGTAGTAATGAACAAAACTGATTGCTTTGCTTTTGTCTGGAGAATCTTGTTTTCACTTACCACATTTTGAAGCGTGAATGTTTTGCTTTCAAAATTGGGACTGGGCCTCTTCAGTGCACATTGACTGCAGATATTATAAATATGCATGCATTCAAGCATTATTTGTGCATTCATGAAATGTTCAGGGAATTATTAGGTGCATCCTGTCCCCATTCTCCATTGAATACCATTATACTTTTAACATTTCTGGTCTCTGACTTTCTGAAGGGACAAATTTGCAGTTTAAGGTGATTTGATTTCTTGAAATTTATTTTCCGTGCAATGATTATGAATGTGTTCATAATGTAGGTACTTACATGATGTGACTGCACATTTTTTGGCAAGTGCAGTTTGGTAGCAAAATGACACCAAAAAAGTGGATTGGGTTTGGTTGGGAAATATACCTGATTCTAATCAAACAGCCTATGCTAGTCCGAGTGTTTTTTTTAAATTCAAAAACTTTTTTATAATCCTGAATGATTCCGAAAGGAATTTGATAGATGGATAACTTTAAAAAAAAATAATAATCTGGCATAACTTAGCCAAACCTAATACCTTTGTATGCTTCATGGAGGCAAAATGTGTGTAAAACATGTGTGGAAAAGTAATAGCGCCCATGAAAATTCCTATGCTGTAGCAAAACATGGCTCATATCCACCAGTATTTTGGGCATTTGGGGTAAGTGCTACACTTTGTGGCTCACCAGTTGTGTGGATGCCACTATAGCTCTTGGTGTTCATCCATACATTCTTCTGGGCACATCTGGACTCTGTTTTGAGGTTTGTCCACAAATGGAGAACATACGCATGAATGCATTGGTGGCTGTTTATTAATTCACCTGCACCTCACCAGAAATCACACATGCACAAATGGAATGTTATGGAATGATATGGAAGATGGAATGCTGTGGAATATGGAATGTTCAGTGGCATTAAGATCATATTCAGACTGCAGTGATCCATATTTTGCCATCCATTGACATCTGTTGTACTTGTGCATGCTTGCAAACTGATATTCTTCCAATCTGGCTGGAATCTCATTTTCGGCTCCACTCCTGCCTCCTCTTGGAATGTGCCTACAGATGACCTGAAATAACAAATGTGTATTATCCTCAATTATACTGGAAACTTTATGTGGTAAGGGACCCAGTATGACTACATCTTCCTCTCCACCCAAGTTATCACTATTGTATAATGACATCTAGCTGTCTTGCTAGTTAATATGTCTTCATCCAGCAATGCAAGGAGTGTATTTTTTTCCGGAGTGTGTAATTCTTTGGATTGCAAAAGTTCCAAAAAAGGCCACTTTTCCAACGCTGGTATAGACTGTCGTGTATGGTGTATATATATATAACGCGTTATTTCACCTGCTACCGCGCCGACTTCGGTGGGTAGAAGCAGCTAGTGCGTCGCCACGATGTGTGATTTTATGATACAAGCCACGCCGTGTGACCACACCACGTGACCACACCACGTGACTACACCGTGCGACCACACCACACCTGTGACTGCTCGGACTGTGACGGTTGTGTGTCAACAGGTGTGGACCTGGGGCAAGGGCGACTACTACCGACTGGGTCACGGCACTGATCAGCACGTGCGGCGACCCAGCCAGGTGGAGGCGCTCCGGCCCTACAAGGTGGTGCACGTGGGCGTGGGTGCGCTGCACTGTCTGGCCGTCACCGATACTGGACAGGTCAGTGCGGTCAGATCAGGGCAGTGGAGACACTCCGACCCTGCGAGATGGCGCACGTGGGCGTGGGTGCGCTGCACTGTTGACTATCACCGACATCAAACAGGTCATTGCGGGCCAGGTAATCAGTGGTGGAGGCCCTGCCGCCCTACAGGATGGTGCATGTAGGCGTGGGGACGTAGGCGCACATTGTGTGTCACCGACTCTTGACAGGTCAGTGGGTGCCGGGCTGGGTCAGTGGAGAGGAGTCTCAGCTGCCACCATTGGCACGACAATGGTGTCAGCTGAGAGCAGGTGGGCAGGAGCAGTGAAGCAGTTCTCCACCTGCTGAAAACTGCCGGCTGAGGTAATCTGTCCCGGTAGACTATCACCACAGAGAACACACACAGTTTTCGCGTCGATTCGCTGCTGCTGTGTCTGTGATTGGTGCCAACGCGTCGTCATAGCCGCTATTTGATCAATGAAGTCTGCGCCTAAAGACCTAAATAACTGACACGTTGTCATGGTGATTGGCGCCATTACGTTACCACTGTGACCGTGATTGACGCCAGCACGTTACCACTGTGGTGAGATACCGACGTGTGACGACGTGTCTGTGTTATCGCCAGGTATTCGCCTGGGGCGATAACGACCACGGCCAGCAGGGCAACGGCACCACCCAGGTCAATCGGAAGCCCACGCTCGTACACGGCCTGGAGGGCGTCAAGGTGGGTGGTGCTGGCTCAGGCCGACTCTCGTGGGTGTTGGCTTAATGCCACAGCCAATGATATCCATAGTCGTGGATTATTGTACTCATGCCATTCTTGTCCATGCAGCACTGAGGCTTTTCAGCAACCAAGTCATTGATTAGAAAGGTTCTTCGGTAGGAAGCCATCATCACACGTCCTATTCGTGGGGCATAGCGTGGTTCTTACACTTAAGGACAAATGATTAGTCAGGTCGGCCCTCGAGCGAACGATACAATATAGAGAAAAGCAATACAAATGAGGACACAAAAACACTACCAGTCTTGCACATTCATTTCTACCGTCGTTTACCTGTTGAATCCCTCTCCCATTTGTCTTTGAAGAAGACTGCTGGTTAATATTACCGTTGCGGGCGGGCATCGATAGCTCAGTGGTTAAGCTGAGCGTCTGGATAGGAAGAGGTACAGGGTTCTATTCCCCGCGGTGCCGATCCCTTCCTGCCAGGGTGAGACAGACGACGCCATATAGCCCCAGCTGCTGTTTGCGTCGTAAACTCACAACCACCCCACTGGTGCCGGAGAAGTGATTGCATTTTTAGCGCCATTTGCTGCGTGACATTTTGTGAGTGATCGGGCGCCCTCTCGCACGCCACATCCCGCGGCGTGCGCTGATCCGATCTCCCCGTGCCAGGTGTCGCGCGTGTCGTGCGGATCTAGTCACAGCGTGGCCTGGACCCGGGCGGAGCCCAGCGCGCCCGCCCAGCACGAGCCGGTGCTGTTCCCGTCTGGCCGGGACCCGCTCGGCACAGACGCTCTGGGTGAGCCGCTGGGTGAGCTACTGCGAGAGCCGCTGCGTCGGCGCCGGCCTGCTGTTCTGCTGCGGCTGCTGATTTGGCTGAATTGGATGATGCAGTGGTGGTGGCAGGTGTCCGGTTCGGGTTGGGTCTGGTGTTTGGGACGGCGTGCCATGGTGGTAGCAGATGTCCGGCCAGGGTTGGGTCTGGCGTTTGGGTCGGCGTGTGTGTGGCTGAGGGGTCAGATGTTCGGTAGGGGTGTTGGGTTTGGTGTTTGCACCAGCGTGTATGTGGCTGAGCACGTGAACAACATTTCATGTGCTACGGTTCAAGGCTACCATTCTGGGCTGTGGTTCGGTAACCATCGCGGTAGGTGGCGTCTCCAGGTCACACGCGTGTAGTCTTCTGATCGGCTCGTTTTACGGCGGTGTGCAGTATTACGCTGTTTGGGACTGGGAGCGGTGGTCCCACTGCGCGACGCTTACCGTTGACGGTGGTGTGTGCATGTGTGCTGAATTGGGCCAGCCTGCCATCTTGAGGCGATATCGGCTGATTGTGGCGGGGTCGGGACTGTGGTGTGCACGGGAGGTGTGCGTGCGCGCATGCGCCGTGCTCACAGGCGGCGCGTGCGGCGGACGGTCGGCGTGCGGGGCTCTGACAGTGTCGACTATGTCGCCAGCCTCTCGCTCCCCGACTGGAAACGTGGTCGAGCCGGCCTCCGCCGGCGCCGGCGCCGCCGCTCGCAGCAAGTCGCGACAGATGTCGCTGGCGCGCTCGCTTCTGCTCGTGGAGTCGCAGACCGGACAGAAGGTGGGTCCCCGCACCCCGCCGGCCACGCAAGGCAGGACGTAGCCCGGACACTGGCGATGCGGAAATTCGAGTCTTCCCGGAAATGTGTTCATTAGAGCGGCGCAGCCCACCCGACATAACCCGTTAGCCAAACTTGCGGCCTATCAACGATGCACCTTCGAATCACGGAACAAGCACATACCTTAACATTATCCATACATCAATATCCAACCGTATCCAGACATTGAAATCTCATTCCCTAAGATTTGTATATTTCTAACGGAAACTTCAACCTGTCTACCACTTACTGGTGCCATTTTATTCCAAGTTGTATTTTGGGGTACCCACGTCACATCGGTAGGTTTTTGTAGCTTTTTGGGACTTGCCCTGGGATTATACACGACATGATCAGCGGTGATAATTATTCAGACTCCTTGAGGCGACTCCTTGCAACGTGTTCTTCAATGCTTGGATATAATCATTTGGGGAGGGGTAGTTTATGGATAAGATGCCCGCATCCCAACCGAAAAATTGTGTGGGGCGGGGATGGCCGAGTGGTTAAGGTGTCGGGCTATGGGTACCAAAGGTCCCGGGTTCGACTCTGGCGCCACTCAGGACATTTCCCAATCCCGCGGCCCACCGGCGAAACAGTGTGGGCGGCGCTATTAGCCGTGTATGTGCATAAAGTGTGTCGTGAACCAACCAATAAACAAACAAGCAAACAACCGAAGAATTGTGGGCTGGAGTCCCACCTGTCGTTACTCTTCGCTAATATCTCTCGACCAGTTATCGTGGGAGATTGATGACCTTATGTTACAATGATCGACGAGTCGTAAAGCAGATAACCACCGGAGTATAACGATTGAGTTTTGTCTAAAATGTTGGAAGGCGAGCATAGCGTATCAATAAAGAGTTCGCGATCCTCAATCTGAAGAGCTTCATCTGACGAAACATCACTCGTGATCACCCGTCCCTCCCCCATATGTCTTACTGGTAACTATATCGATATCTGCTCCCCCTGCAGCTTGTATAGTACCTAGTTGGTGGACACAGACCGTGAAAATCCAACTGCTGAGAATAACTTAAGCTGATGTTCCAACCTCACCAGCCGTGTTAATTCACACTTCGCCGCTCCGGTTCTTTTTGTTGCGTGGGAAAGAGATACTTGCATAGAGAGGTGGCATGCCATGCTGATAGTCGTCGTATTCTGGTGCCGTGCCTGATATATGCAGGTTAATGGTGACGTTGTTGTATATTCTATGGTAGTGCGCGCACGTACTTTGATCACCTTACCGGCTGGTGACGCGCGATTTATTCACACGGGGATAATGTTTTCCAGTAATATACACTTCGCTAATCGAAAACTATCTTGGAGAGCTGAATTCAGTGGGATGAGTGCACATGAGTTGTGAATACATTTGTGCGGTATGCTATGATCCTGTCGGTCAACGTATCTCACGACCGCAAGAACTTAGCCAACCAACCAATGGTGGCGAGTATTCTGCCGATAAGTTACCAGTCTCAGTGGAGAGGTTGTAGGTTCGAGTCTCACCTGTAACTCACCGTCTCCCTTGACTAGCCAACTAACTCAGCGTCTCCCTTGAATGTTGAGGCTGCTCTTAAACTTTTTACACGTGTCGTCTCTGAGATAGGGAGCTGGAAGCCAGAGCCGTGCAAGGTGCCAGAGATGTTCCCAGCGTTCGCTTACTTATTAATGCCCACTATGGTAATAGTATGTGTCTCACCTGTGCATTGTACCCAGATGGGATTTTTTTTTCCAACAAACTGCCGAGGTGCGTCAGCTGTGTTTGTGTTCCAGTTTTGATGTCAGTATGCTGCAGTCTGTTTGCCGTGTTTCAGTTATGGCTTCTCTAAGTGTTGCTAATAAATTGTCTGAATTGCAGCCAGCATGGACCAATATGAACATAATGTATTAAATATGCGATTTCTTAGCTAGTTGGGATGCATAACTTAACGATGAGCTATTTTCGCTGCGATATAATTGTATAAAGAAGCATTTTCAGTGTGCAGTGTATACAGTGGGTTAGGGCCTATATTTGATGAGTTTGGGTCGAATCAGGCTGATGCACTTCAATATATCCGCCTTTCATCGACAGTTTTTAAATTACGTGTGTGAGCTGAGGACCCAAATGTACCTTCAGACCTCCATAAAATGTGCATAGGTTCACTTCGGATTGCACGTGTGACTGTTGTGTGTAAGCGCGTTCAACCTAAAGTTGACTGTGTTTGATAGATGGCGCTGGACCATCTGCTGAAGGCCCTGGCGGTTATGATGGCAAGAGAAGCTGTTCTGTCTGCAGTCATCTCGGACCTAGACAGCTTGAAACCAGAGCAATGTAAGCTGGAAGCCATGATGCACTCAGTGCTTGCTTGGTCGTTGATTCCCGTTTCAAAGATATGTTCTTCATCCACTTGCTATTCTGAATCCATATGTCTTTTCATACAACACCACCCGATGTGATGATCAGCTCCATTGTGCATGTGCTTCAGATTCAATACCTATCTTGCTGTCTCCTTGCGGCGTTTCAAGCATGGTATCTGTATGTGTATGGGCATGCTTGTTTGGATGTGTGTGTTACTCCTGGTACCTTTCTCCTGGCAAGGTTTATGCAAGCTATAATTATGGTGTGCCTGTGATCCAGCCGCGATTTTTATGCATTTCAGCTCTGGAGTGTGTTATTCACAGTTTCAGCTCGGTGTTTCAGTTCCGGTTGCTGTTCATTCAACCGAAGGGTCACCATGGTCCGCCATTAGTGTATGTTTGTTAGCTCTGGTGATCATATATGTTTAATACTTTAGACCATGGCGATTGTGGTCGTGTGCTATATTTATATGTGTATGTAATATATATATATGTATGTATGCACGTATGTATGTGTGTGTGCACATGTGCTTGTGTGCCCCAGACATAGCTTGTATTCATGAGTCAGCTTTAGTATCCTCGTTGTTTCAGCCATAGTGTCCCCGTTATGTTTCAGCTCTGGTGTCGTCGTTGCCGTCGACGTCGTCGTCTTCGTCTTCGTCGTCGTCGGACCACTCGTGCTCGGACACGGAGGGCTCGGCACCGTCCGTCTCGGCCGGCCCCGTCACGCCCGACATTGCCGTCGGCGGCGGCGAGGCGTGCGTCTCCGCCTGCGACTCGGACGATCCGCGCCAGGTATGTCTCGCCTGCACCAGGTGACCCGCCTGCACCAGCCATGTCACCCGCGCCAGATGGCCAGCCTGCGCCAGATATGTCGCCAGCGCCAGATATGGCGCCAGGCCAGATATGTCTTACTCGCACCGGATGATTCACCTGCGCCAGATATGTCGGCCGCACTAGGTATGTCTGATTCGCGCCAGGTGACTCACCTGCGCCAGGTACGTCGCCCGCGCCAGGTATATCTCACCCGCACCAGATACGTCTCACCCACACCGGATGATTCATCTGCGCCAGACGTCTCACCCGCACCGGATAATTCACTTGCGCTAGATATGTCACACGTGCTAGATATATCGCCGTGCCAGGTATGTCTCACCCGCGGCAGGTATATCGCCCGCGCCAGGCATTTCTCATCCGCGCCAGTTATGCTTGATGGTCTGGTTGGTGACGACTGAGATGGCCTGACAGACCGACTGAGACCGGTGACGTTGTGGTCGTGCGACAGAGGCCCGACTCGCCGCCGCCGCCGCCGCCGCCGCCGCCGCCGCCGCCGCCGCCGCCGCCGCCGCCGCCGCCGGCCGAGCAGACGAGCGGCAGCCCGTGCAGCTCCGGCTCGGCGACGTCGTCTGACCTGTCGGCCGACTGCGGCGCCATGACGCTGTCCAGTCGGATGTCGCAGGCGGCCATCACGGTACTGGCCGCCACGCTGACGGCGCCCGAACAAGTGAGCGGCCGGGGCCGGGGCCGGGGCCGGGCCGGGGCCGGGGCCGGGGCCGGGGCCGGGGCCGGGGCCGGGGCCGGGGCCGGGGCCGGGGCCGGGGCCGGGGCCGGGGTCGGGGCCGGGGCCGGGGCCGGGCCCGGGACCGGGACCGGGACCGGGGCCGGGACCGAGACCGGGACCGGGACCGGGACCGGGACCGAAACGGCCCCGATGGTGCCGACGCGTACGATGGCCGCGTCGGCCGTGCCTCGGGCCTCATCCTGTGGGCGGGGGTCGTGTGGAGCGCGGTGGTTACCGCGACCGTGGCGAGGCCGCTCAGCTTGCGTGCTGCGGTCGGGTTGATGATGGCAAGCTACTCTGCGTGGCAATGTGGGGCAAAGATGGGCAGTGTGCATGATTGGTATTGACGTGCTGACGGTTTCGCCGGCGTACTTTGGCGGCACGGTATGCACTCTTGTTCGTACGAGGCGACCGTTGCTAGTCAGTGTGTAGGAAGTAGTCACGACCCGACACTTAGCACTGCTTCACGCTAAACGGAAGTATGTAGGGCCTGTTAGCGCTGGCGACGGTAGCGCTCCTGGCGCCACCAGGAGGGACTATGTTTATTGACGGCAGCGCGCCTGGTGGCGGCAGTTGGAGACTGCCCGCACCCCAGTGCTGGTGACGGTAGCGCCCCTGGCGCCACCAGGAGGGACTCTATTTTGACGGCAGCGCGCCTGGTGACGGTAGGTGGAGACGGCCCGCACCCCAGAGGTGCGACTGGACAGCTTCACCGCTCAGCTGACGACCGACGACGCGCGCGGCCTGGTGGACCTGATCAAGCTGTCGGCCGCCGGCCGCTGTCGCTCCGACGCCACGGCGGCACTGGCGCACCTCCTCAAAGGTACCGAGATGCCCTTTACTGAGAAAGGTACCTTTCAAAAGTACCTTTCAAAGGTACCTTCTCCTGACGAGTTCACTGCCTATCGGGTGGTTTACGGCGCACTTTATACATATCCACGGCTAATGGCGCCGCCCACACTGCTTCGTCGGTGGGCCGCGATGTTGGCAAATGACTCAAGCGGTGCGAGTGTCGAACCCAGAACCTTTGGTGCCCAGAGCTGAACACCTCAACCAATCGACCATCTCCGTCCCCTCGTGAGGGGTGCCAGGCGTTCTTGCAGGTCGTTCCGGCACGAGTGCTGGATGCACTGAGGTGTTGAGACTCCTTTCGACTATACATGGTACCTTCAGCGACACTGACTGCGACCGACAGCGATGGTCTGCTGTCCCTGACTGTGACACCGTGTGCGACTGTTTTTGTGATCCTGTGTGTGACTGTGACCCATGTGTGACTATGACTATAACCCCTGAGTGGCTGTGACCATGACCCCGTGGTGACTATGGCAGTGACCCGGTGTGTGGCTCTGACTGTGGCCGGCAGCGATGGGCCGATGTCTGTGACTGTGGCCCCGCGTATGACTGTAGTTGTGACCCGGTGTGTGACTGACTGGCAACGGTGATCCACTGTCTGTGACTGTGACTGTGACCTCATGTGTGTGATTGTGACTGGCCGGCAGCCATGGGCCGCTGTCAGCCGGCCGTCTGTGACTGTGACTGTGACTGTGACCCCGTGTGTGTGACTGCGACTGGCTGGCAGTCATGGGTCGCTGTCAGCCGGCCGTCTGTGACTGTGACTGTGGCCCCGTGTGTGTGACTGTGACTGGCCGGCAGCCATGGGCCGCTGTCAGCCGGCCGTCTGTGACTGTGACTGTGACCTCGTGTGTGTGACTGTGACTGGCCGGCAGCCATGGGCCGCTGTCAGCCGACCGTCTGTGACTGTGACTGTGACTGTGACTGTGACTGTGACTGGCCGGCAACCATGGGCCGCTGTCAGCCGGCCGTCTGCGACTGTGACTGTGACCTCGTGTGTGTGACTGTGACCGGCCGGCAGCCATGGGCCGCTGTCAGCCGGCCGTCTGTGACTGTGACCCCGTGTGTGTGACTGTGACCGGCCGGCAGCCATGGGCCGCTGTCAGCCGGCTTTCTGTGACTGTGACCCCGTATGTGTGACTGTGACCGGCCGGCAGCCATGGGCCGCTGTCAGCCGGCCGTCTGTGACTGTGACTGTGACCTCGTGTGTGTGACTGTGACTGGCCGGCAGCCATGGGCCGCTGTCAGCCGGCCGTCTGCGCCATGCTGCTGGAGACGTGTGTCACGGAGCTGGAGGACGTGGCCAGCGGCGGCGGCGGCGGCGGCGGCGGCTCGGCGCACCTGGCACCACCCGTGGTGCAGGAGTCGCCGCACCCCTACCTGGGCGACACCACCACCTCCGGTCACGTGCGAATACCAGGTCAGCGCGCCCGGTGGTGTCACACTGACAAGTTAGGGATCCAGGTCAATGTCTCGATACCAATCAATGCCTGCATTAGCTCTATCTGGGTCCTGATCATATTTCAATACTAGTTTGGGTTGACTCGAGCTGATGTCAATGGTCGTGTGCTCGTGGCTGTAATACCACATGGCGTTTCTGTGGCGCGCCAGTGTTCCAAGCTCGAATCCCGTGCCACCCTGCGTGTTGATTGAGTCTGTCTCTCGCCCTTTACGTTTTTCAGGCACAAGTACCAGTTAAAACCTGGCTATGGAGCTGATATGCTGACATATTTCCAGTGATCAGAGTGTATGTCCCCAAATCAGCTTTCATGCGCTATTTTGCCCTCGTAGGTCGGTGACTGGGTGCATATATGGTCTCCTATGTGACAAGGGCACGCTAGGTGACGCCGGGTATCCGCTGATGACGTCGGGTGTCTGGGTGACCCCGAGTGCCCTCGGGATGACAGGGGTGTTCGTGGGTGTGCCCGAGTGCCCCCGAGTGTGACGGATGCGTGTCGACTGTCTGCCGGTGCCGGCGGGTATTACTCGGCCGCTCGCGTCAGGCCGGCTGACACCGTGTCGGCAGGTGCCGAGTCGCTGTGGGTGGAGTTCGACCCGCAGTGCTGCACGGAGCGGCGGCGCGCCGCGCTCACGCTGTCGGACGCGGCCGGCCGCGTGCTGGCCGTGCGCTCTGGCCGCGAGCCGGCCGACTGGAGCTGCGAGCTGCGCGTGCTGGGCGCCGAGCTGCGCTGGAAGTTCGTGTCGGACCTGGGCGCCGGCGGCGGCTGGGGCTGGCGCTTCACCGTGCACCCAGTCAGGGCGCACGGCTCGCCGGCGGCCGGCGGCGACAGCTCCGACCGGCGCGTCCTGTCGCGGCCCAGCCTCGACCTGGTCAGGTGAGCTGACCCGACCACGATCTGACCCAGATCCGATCTGGTCAGGCTAGTTGACCTGATCCAGCCTCAACCTGGTCTGGTGAGATGACAAACCAGTCCCGCCCCGACCTGACCCAGACCCGACCTGGTCAGGTGGGCTGACCAGACCCAGTCCCGCCCCGACCTGACCTATATCCGACCTCGTCAGGTTAGTTGACCTGATCCAGCCTCGACCTGGTCTGGTGAGCTGACCCGGCCCAGTCCCGCCCCGACCTGACCCAGATCCGACCTGGTCAGGTGAGCTAACCCGGCCCAGCGCCGACCCCGACCTGACACAGATCCGACCTGGTCAGGTGAGCTAACCCAGTCCAGCGCCGACCCCGACCTGACACAGATCCGACCTGGTCAGGTGAGCTAACCCAGTCCAGCGCCGACCCCGACCTGACCCAGATCCGACCTGGTCAGGTGAGCTAACCCGGCCCAGCGCCGACCCCGACCTGACACAGATCCGACCTGGTCAGGTGAGCTAACCCAGTCCAGCCCCGCCCCGACCTGACTCAGACCCGATCTGGTCAGGTGAGCTGCCCTGACCCAGTCCCGCCCCTACCTGACCCAGATCCGACCTGGTCAGGTTAGTTGACCTGATTCAGCCTCGACCTGGTCTGGTGAGCTGACCCGGCCCAGTCCCGCCCCGACCTGACCCAGATCCGATCTGGTCAGGTGAGCTGACCCGGCCCAGTACCGTCCCTACTTGATCCAGATTCGATCTGGTCAGGTGAGCTGACCCGGCCCAGTACCGCCCCGACCTGACCCAGATTCGATCTGGTCAGGTGAGCTGACCCGGCCCAGCGCCGACCCCGACCTGACCCAACCTGGACCTGGACAGGTGAGCTGACCTGACGCAGCCCCGACCTGGTCTTGTGAATTAGCATGACCCAGCCCAGAACTGGTCAGGTGAGCTGACCTGGTCAGGTGGGTTGAACTGATCTGACCATGGCCCAGTTCCAACCTGTCCAATCCATCTCGACATGATCAAGTGAGCTAATCCGATTCGCGCTGCGCTTATTTTACCCTGAAGCCAATGATCGGTCTTGGCGTGATGATTATATTGGCCAAGACATGGTGAGTGTAAGCAATTGGCTTGTATCAGTGCCCTTCCGAAACGAATTGGACAGGATAGTTATCCAAGGATAGTTGGGGGATACTGATCCTCCAACTTTATGGTAAATGTGCGCGCTCAATTTCGCACTCGCAGAAATATAAATATGCACGTATTCATATTCTCGTAACTTAGCTATCAGGATGTGACGACCAATTCGGTGGCGCAGTCGGCTAATGTCTATTTCGAGTGTGGCAGGTTCTTGGTTTAAATCTGGCCCGGGGATACTTCCTCAGCCAGTTTTTACCCAGAAGATGGCAGTGCACGGGGATCGTTCGCCGTGTCACGTGATTAGCTCTGACCGACCAGCGCCCACAGCGTCGGATACTGCGGTGTGATCACACAGACACGCTCTGTCGTTAAGCGTCCTTTGGGCGGGGGGCGCGTCCAGAGCGCTCGGTCCCACCTCGTTCCATCGGGAGCAGTCGTGTTCGGCGAACCCGAGAAATCGGCGCAGCTCTGTTTGCACAACGTGCTGCAGTGAAGAATCTGAGAGCAAGCTCGTGAACAAGACTGTCCCGCAGATGTGCTGAACAATTGAATCTTTCGGTGCAGTCGATGCGCCATAACCTCTCCCAGTCCGAAAAATAATCCCAAGTAGGGGGCGCAATCTTCTCCACTACCTTACTGCGGCTCAGAGCCAGTCTGCTGCGGAATGCGGTGTGGTGACCTGTCTCCTATCTCCGTGTTCCAATCATCTACCATGGATGTATGGTACCATGTGTCAACACGTCGCCTGACCCCACCTTACCGACAGGTATGATCCTGGCATGTCGGGTATACCCATTCGTTCATCGGTGAACCCAACCTGTGCCTTTCTGTTCCCGACCTCACCTCGTCCTATTAGATCTGACCTGACATAACCAGATCTACCGCCGGATATTTGCTGGACGTGTAAGCGGCTCGTGAGGCCGGCACTGAGTCGTGTCTGACCTGACCTGACCTGACCTGACCTGACCTGACCTGCCGTCAGACACCTGCTGGACGTGAAGGCGGCTCGCGAGGCCGGCACAGTGTCGCGTCTGACATCGGCACTGGCCACCTGCGCCCAGCTGAGCTCCCTGCTGGCCAGCCAGCGGCGCTGGGCGCTGCAGCAGCTGCGCTACCTGCTGGCGGCGCGGCGCGCCGGCGAGGCGGCCGCTGGTCCGCTGGCCGTGCTGGTGCAGACGTTGCCCGACGCCCTGCACCGCCAGTACGAGTACGAGGAGCCTCAGGTGCGCGCCGGCAAACAGCTGATGCACAGCGCCTTCTGCAAGGTAAGGCTGCCGCCGGGACGGGACTGATGATGTCGGGCTGTTGTCCAGATTGGACTGATGAGGTCAGGCTGTTGTCCAGACGGGACTAATGAGGACAGACTGTTGCCCAGACGGAACTAATGAGGACAGACTGTTGCCCGACACGGGACTGATGAGGTCGGGCCAGCGTGGGAAAAGTGGTTCGTTGACCTGGAGTCGGAGAATAAAAAAATTTGTATCGGAGCCCTCCAAGAAAAAGAAGATATTCCTGCCCATGGAGTCCGAGAATAAAAAAAATGGCCTCAGACCCCACCCCCCCTAAAAAAAAACAGAAAGCTACTGGTGTCGGAGCCCCCCCAAAAAAAGATGATTGCTGAAAAGCGTACAAGCCGCTTACTTACAAGCATACTTACACCCCTTTACTGGACCCTAAGTCACTTCAATTACGCCCACTTAATTCACTCGCACTTACTAGGTTTTTCTCCGGAAAGCTCTCAAAACTTTGTCTCAACCCGAGTATACCCAACCAATCGAGACAAAGATCTTCGCGCAAAGGGAAGGGGACAAAGCAGCGAGGCGAAACGCGCGGTCAAAGTGTGGTCGCTGTGTAAACATGACTGCAATATTTACACAATTTCAAGACCGCTGCTTGACCTCAATTCCTGTCGCCTTTAATAGGAATTCATACGTCAATACGGTGTTACCTTTTTTCTTCAGTTATATAGGAATCAATACACTGAAGATATATGTTCCTAATCATGAAATTACGTTGTCTTTATCCTAGATCAAAACATGAATCGGGCGAGACTGTCCCAATAATTTGTTAATTATCCTACTCTAGTACGGATATTGTCCTGTCCTAACGGCGACGTATCCAAGGGTGGTCAAATGATAAAATGATAGATTTTTCGTAACTATTTTAAATGACGTCTAATTGTGACCATAAATGGCCCGGAGAACGTAATAACTCCGTACATGCACAGTTACTGCAGTTGCTGAAGTGATAAAACTACTATTCAGATGCTTTTCTCTTGATGGGTTACTGTAGTTTTGCGAATTGAGGTGGAATTCATACCAAAGTAACCCAAGGTCTTTTGCATTTTTTAAAGCATTTACATGGCTCCCAAAAATATGTCTTCTGCCATCAATGAAGTTCGCTAGCTGGTGCTATTTTATACATTTCAATTCGAAATTGAATGCTCTATTTCATGAAATTAACAGAATTACTGAAAACTGTCTGAGATGTCCAGAATTACGTTCTCCGGTAGTCTTCGATTGGAATGCGGCTGGAGAACAGGACCTCGGGTCCGATATGCGAGTATATGACGTCGTTGTGCATATTTCGAGTTCCACTATGGTCGCAAGATATGGCAGCAAGACGAGAGGTTTCGTAATGGACATTTTTTGGTATAACGCCAGTATTTCCAGGAATTATGAAGAAGAATCGTGGTATATTCCAATATTTCCTTCTGAAGCGTCATTTCGACAGAATTCTGAAGACATACGAAAACCTAATCCCTCATATCTTTGTTATTTAGAATGAGACGAGATTGGCGCAAGCCGAATGACGATTCATTTGTGGTTACAGAGTGATTGTGCTGGGCCGCCGTCCTGCCAGTGTGAAAATATCCTGGAGAGTAATTGGCTGAGGTAATAACTAGTTCCGAAATATACATTATTTTGTTCTCTATTGTTTCTATGCTATGTCGATGCTTTTGTTTCGTTCGGATTTGGAGGCATCGTGCACACCAACGATTACCTGAGTAACCCCCGCGAGTTCGGCCTTGATTGGGGCTTAGACTGAGCCAGGACATAGTTTGTTTGACACATGCACAATGCAATCGAAACAACCACCACAAACGTGTAGGTATTCTGATATAACATGATATGATTCCTGGGCAATTGACTGCAACCTGCATTTCATGCCTTATGACCTGCTATGCCATACTCTTCTGTTCTGTTGTCCAGGCTTCTAATTTGTATGATGGACTGGAAACTGCAACTGCATTGTTGGAGCTGTACTGAGATCCTGGAAGCAAAATGTCATCCATAAATTGGCACGTTTCATTCGGAGAATAAAAAAGTTCAACATTTGCAGTCACAATCCTGGAGAATAAAATGTCCTTAGGTCTCCATACTCCAGGAGAGGCCCAAAATTCCCACCCTGGGTCGGGCTGTTGCTCGGACGGGACTAATGATATCAGGCTATTGTCTAGATGGGACTGATGAGGTTTGGCTGTTGTGCAGATGGGACTGATGAGGTCGGGCTGCCGCCCGGATGGGATTAATGATATCAGGCTATTGTCCAGATGGGACTGATAAGACCATCTGGCCGTTGCATCGAGTTTGACATGCGGCGTGGTCCTCAGGAGTTGGTGTGGCCTGTGACACAGTGCTGTGTCCCCAGGAGCTCGTGTGGCCGGTGAGCAGTAGTCTGTGACACATGACCATGTCCTCAGGAGCTGGTGTGGCCGGTGAGCAGTAGTCTGTGACACAGACCGTATCTCTCTGACACGGACCGTATCTCCTGGAACTGGTGGCCGGTGAGCAGTACTCTGTGACACATGACCATGTCCTCAGGAGTTGGTGTGGCCGGTGAGCAGTAGTCTGTGACACATGGCCGTGTCCTCAGGAGTTGGTGTGGCCGGTGAGCAGTAGTCTGTGACACATGGCCATGTCCTCAGGAGTTGGTGTGGCCGGTGAGCAGTAGTCTGTGACACATGACCATGTCCTCAGGAGTTGGTGTGGCCGGTGAGCAGTAGTCTGTGACACATGACCATGTCCTCAGGAGCTGGTGTGGCCGGTGAGCAGTAGTCTGTGACACATGACCATGTCCTCAGGAGCTGGTATGGCCAGTGAGCAGTAGTCTGTGACACAGACCGTATCTCTCTGACACGGACCGTATCTCCTGGAACTGGTGGCCGGTGAGCAGTAGTCTGTGACACATGGCCATGTCCTCAGGAGCTGGTGTGGCCGGTGAGCAGTAGTCTGTGACACATGATCGTTTCCTCAGGAGCTGGTGTGGTCGGTGACACAATGCCGTGTCCTCAGGTGCTGGTGTGGCCGGTGAGCAGTACAGTCTCTGATACACGGCCGTATCTCCTGGAACTTGTGGCCGGTGAGCAGTAGTCTGTGACACACGACCGTGTCATCAGGAGCTGTTGTGGCCGGTGAGCAGTAGTCTGTAACACACGGCCTTGTCTTCAGGACCTGGTGTGGCCGGTGAGCAGTAGTCTGTGACACACGGTCGTTTCCTCAGGAGCTGGTGTGGTCGGTGACTCAATGCCGCGTCCTCAGGAGCTGGTGTGGCCGGTGAGCTCTGACAGTCTCTGACACAGACCTTATCTCCTGGAACTGGTGGCCGGTGAACAGTAGTCTGTGACACATGACCGTGTCCTCAGGAGCTGGTGGCGTTGGCCTGCGAGCTCTCGTTCGACCGTCTGCCGGCGGTAGTAGACAACCACCGGTGGGCGTGGTTCCGACGCTACTGTCTGGCGTCTCGTGTCATGACGGCGCTGATCCAGCGACAGTCGCTGCCGGCGCAGTTCCAGGATGAGGTCAGTTGGTGCGGTCGGGTCGCGTGGCCGCTGGCTGGTAGGGAGGGGACTGGTCCGACGCGATGCCTGTCACGATCCGGCCCCAGAGGTGGCTGGTACCCAGGTATCTCGGTGTATCCAGTACCCAGGTGTCTCGGGGTATCTTGGTGGCTGACACTGATACAGCCGCCAGGCTGCCGCACCGATCATTCCTGATTATTGCATAGGCCCGGTATGCACGAGCGATGCTTCTGGAGTTGTGCTCGCATCGGCATGCGTACAAGGCGCACATGCATCGTGGATCCGCGGACAAAAGCAGTCAATTCCGCTCTAGCACCGGTGTGGCTCTTGCTATGCGGTGATTGCCACAGGTCGTTTGGTTGTCATGCTATGGCCACCATCAGTGCGGATGGGTCTGAGCTGAGAGCTCCATCGCCACACAGGTAGGAAATGAACTCATCAACACGCCTGTGGTTGTGGTTGTCACGGGTGTGTTCGTGCTTCCAGGTTTGATTGTCGGTTAGTTATTTGAGTTTAATGTACCGCGGTTAGTTTGATGGCCATTGGCACAAACTATGCTGAATGCCACCGGCTCGGTTGAGCCAGCCACGTGACTCGGGAACGTCACCGCTGCCAGGTGACCAAGAAGATCGCTGAGCTGAGCGGAGAGGAGGTGAGCGACCACCGACACCTGGACCACAGCATCTTCAACGAGGACACCGACCAGCAGCTGCTCCAGTGGATACACAGGTGGGTCGACCGCGCAGCACGCTGCCGCGATGGCGGCGTGGTGGCTAGTTGTGCGGGTACCCGTGTACTCTATGTACTGCATGCGGTGTTCATTGAAGCCCGACTGTTCATGTTCCGCTACGCCGAGTTTCCAGGGTAGCGTCTGATCCACATGTAGTCCTGTCGCTGTAGATCGTGTTCAGGTCAGGCGATGGCCAGCGTACCGGCCTGGCCTGGCGGCAACGTGACGATCTGACGGCTGACGACCGCTTTCCACCTCGGACACTCGGAATACGCGGGCGTCTCAACGCTGGCACCTGACCAACGCAGCTCAGTCAGAGCAGTCCACCTCTGCGGACCCGGAAGGTTGCTGGTGCTGCTCCGACCGGAGGGTGGAGGGTGACGTAGGCGGACGTGAAGTTGGCTGTCCGGGAGTGACGACCGGTGTGCGCAGTGCGGTCCGACAGTCGCCCGCCGCTGTGCCACAGGCGGCCGCGGTAGCGCGGTCGGTAGAGCGTCGGACTTTTGATCATAAGATTGTTGGTCGAACCTCGCAGCCGGCGGCATTTACCGAGTCGACCCGCGGCCAATCGGCGTGAGGGGTTGGCGACGCCGTATGACCTAGCGCTTGTCTGCGTCGTAAAAGAACCCGCGGTTCTTCTCTGCAGGCGGCCCGACGACTGGACGCTGAGCTGGGGCAGTGCCGGTGTCATCTACGCCTGGGGCCACAACCACCGCGGCCAGCTGGGCGGCCTGGACGGCGCCAAGGTCAAGCAGCCCACGCCGTGCGAGGCGTTCTCGCTGCTGAAGCCGGCGCAGCTGACCGGCGGCGAGCAGACGCTGTTCGCCGTCACCTCGGACGGAAAGGTAGTCGGCCGTCGTGACAGGTCCACAGTGGCGGCGCGTTCAGAGCCACACCCCCTGGTCTGTGTGTGTGTGTTTGTGTGTGTGCTGTATGAGGTCACTGGTCGTCCGCAGTAACGTCTGCTCCAGCTTGTGATTCACAAGTGCTTCTCCAACTAGACAAAACTAGGCAAAACAGCAGTCAATCACTTTTTCGCTACGAAGCATGTCTCCCCCACCCTCAGCATACCATAGCAGGCACGACAGATTACACCTTCTTATTTTGGAATTCCCATGGCAAGTCGAAAGTTTCTGGCGGAGCTTCCCTGGAGTTGAGAACTCCTACTCTGAAGTAGAATGATAACGATGCCCATCGAGCTGTTGGCATGAGGCCGATCTGGGCAAAGGAATGATGCCATCCTCCAAGTTAGCGGGACTTGGTACCGCGACTGTGCGGGTGTTGATGAGAGGCCATTCTCAGACCTAGCTGATGAAGGTCTTGCTTTTGTCTTCAATGAGCACATGAAGCCCAAAAAGCAACCAACCATTTTCTAAGGTAGAAAGACGAGAATCTATTGGCCTTTGTGCAGTTGGCAAATTTGAGCACGCAAGGCGACGTGGCAGGGTAGCGGCCAGCAGTGTGGCCGACTCGCTATAGTAATTTTGAACAGTTCTCTCGAATCGGCTGGGGGCAGATGAGGCAGTGAGGGTCCTTCGTACAAGCCTGTTGTACGCTGGGTGGCATTGTATGACTAAATTGCATGTTATGGGGATATTTAGCAGACGAACTGTGTGTGTGTGTGTCTTGTACAGTTAAGTGTTGCGCGTGGTGTGGCGTTCTGCCGCTGAGCACCAGCTTGGCCGCTGTGTGGCTGTGTGGCCTTCAATTGACCTCGGCCGGTGTATAGCTCGCTGTCTAGCCTACCACTGACCAGCCCAGATGGCTGGCTGTGTGGCCTTCCACTGAGCACCGGGTTGGACGGTGTGTGGCCTGCCATGGACCACCAACTCGGACGGTGTGTGGCCGGGGTGTGCCGTGTGTAGTGTGACGGGTGGCTGTGTGGCCGGGGTGTGCCGTGTATAGTGTGGCGGGTAGCTGTGTGGCCGGGGTGTGCCGTGTCTAGTGTGGCGGGTAGCTGTGTGGCCGGGGTGTGCCGTGTATAGTGTGGCGGGTAGCTGTGTGGCCGGGGTGTGCCGTGTCTAGTGTGGCGGGTAGCTGTGTGGCCGGGGTGTGCCGTGTATAGTGTGGCGGGTAGCTGTGTGGCCGGGGTGTGCCGTGTATAGTGTGGCGGGTGGCTGTGTGGCCGGGGTGTGCCGTGTATAGTGTGGCAGGTAGCTGTGTGGCCGGGGTGTGCCGTGTATAGTGTGGCGGGTGGCTGTGTGGCCGGGGTGTGCCGTGTATAGTGTAGCGGGTGGCTGTGTGGCCGGGGTTTGCCGTGTATAGTGTGGCGGGTGGCTGTGTGGCCGGGGTGTGCCGTGTATAGTGTGGCGGGTGGCTGTGTGGCCGGGGTGTGGCGGGTGGCTGTGTGGCCGGGGTGTGCCGTGTATAGTGTGGCGGGTGGCTGTGTGGCCGGGGTGTGCCGTGTATAGTGTGGCGGGTGGCTGTGTGGCCGGGGTGTGCCGTGTATAGTGTGGCGGGTGGCTGTGTGGCCGGGGTGTGCCGTGTATAGTGTGGCCGGGGTGTGCCGTGTATAGTGTGGCGGGTGGCTGTGTGGCCGGGGTGTGGCGGGTGGCTGTGTGGCCGGGGATGTGCCGTGTATAGTGTGGCGGGTGGCTGTGTGGCCGGGGTGTGCCGTGTATAGTGTGGCGTGTGGCTGTGTGGCCGGAGTGTGCCGTTTATAGTGTGGCCGGGGTGTGCCGTGTATAGTGTGGCCGGGGTGCGCCGTGTGTAGTGTGGCGGGTGTCTGTGTGGCCGGGGTGTGCCGTGTATAGTGTGGCCGGGGTGCGCCGTGTATAGTGTGGCGGGTGGCTGTGTGGCCGGGGTGTGGCGGGTAGCTGTGTGGCCGGGGTTTGCCGTGTGAAGTGTGGCGGGTGGCTGTGTGACTGATGTGTGCCGTGTATAGTGTGGCGGGTGGCTGTGCGGCCGGGGTGTGGCGTGTATAGTGTGGCGGGTGGCTGTGTGGCCGGGGTGTGCCGTGTATAGTGTGGCGGGTGGCTGTGTGGCCGGGGTGTGGCTGGTATCTGTGTGACCGGGGTTTGCCGTGTGTAGTGTGGCGGGTGGCTGTGTGACTGATGTGTGCCGTGTATAGTGTGGCCGGGCTGCGCCGTGTGTAGTGTGGCGGGTGTCTGTGTGGCCGGGGTGTGCCGTGTATAGTGTGGCCGGGGTGTGCCGTGTATAGTGTGGCCGGGGTGCGCCGTGTATAGTGTGGCGGGTGGCTGTGTGGCCGGTGTGTGGCGGGTAGCTGTGTGGCCGGGGTTTGCCGTGTGAAGTGTGGCGGGTGGCTGTGTGACTGATGTGTGCCGTGTATAGTGTGGCGGGTGGCTGTGTGGCCGGGGTGTGGCGTGTATAGTGTGGCGGGTGGCTGTGTGGCCGGGGTGTGCCGTGTATAGTGTGGCGGGTGGCTGTGTGGCCGGGGTGTGCCGTGTATAGTGTGGCGGGTGGCTGTGTGACTGATGTGTGCCGTGTATAGTGTGGCCGGGGTGCGCCGTGTGTAGTGTGGCGGGTGTCTGTGTGGCCGGGGTGTGCCGTGTATAGTGTGGCCGGGGTGCGCCGTGTATAGTGTGGCGGGTGGCTGTGTGGCCGGGGTGTGGCGGGTAGCTGTGTGGCCGGGGTTTGCCGTGTGAAGTGTGGCGGGTGGCTGTGTGACTGATGTGTGCCGTGTATAGTGTGGCGGGTGGCTGTGTGGCCGGGGTGTGGCGTGTATAGTGTGGCCGGGGTGTGCCGTGTATAGTGTGGCGGGTGGCTGTGTGGCCGGGGTGTGGCGGGTAGCTGTGTGGCCGGGGTTTGCCGTGTGTAGTGTGGCGGGTGGCTGTGTGACTGATGTGTGCCGTGTATAGTGTGGCGGGTGGCTGTGTGGCCGGGGTGTGCCGTGTATAGTGTGGCGGGTGGCTGTGTGGCCGGGGTGTGCCGTGTATAGTGTGGCCGGGGTGCGCCGTGTATAGTGTGGCGGGTGGCTGTGTGGCCGGGGTGTGGCGGGTAGCTGTGTGGCCGGGGTTTGCCGTGTGAAGTGTGGCGGGTGGCTGTGTGACTGATGTGTGCCGTGTATAGTGTGGCGGGTGGCTGTGTGGCCGGGGTGTGGCGTGTATAGTGTGGCCGGGGTGTGCCGTGTATAATGTGGCGGGTGGCTGTGTGGCCGGGGTGTGGCGGGTAGCTGTGTGGCCGGGGTTTGCCGTGTGTAGTGTGGCGGGTGGCTGTGTGACTGATGTGTGCCGTGTATAGTGTGGCGGCTGCCTGCAGCTCTGATTGGTCGCCAGGTGTTCGGCACCGGCTACGGCTCCGGGGGCCGGCTTGGCATTGGCGGCACCGACTGCGTGTGCACGCCTACCCTGCTGGAGAACCTGCAGCATGTCTTCATCAAGAAGGTGAGCTGGACATCAGGCAGTGGGCCGGCTGCTCTCGCAACACCGGTCGTACTGCCTTCGTGCGGCGAACAAATGTAAAAAGTATGATCACAAGCACTACGGTTTTAGCAAAGAGGTGGGTTTTCAGGTTTGTCTGGCGCGCTGTCAGCACGGGTATTATTGGCGGTGTTAGCAAATAGCAACCTGTTTCCTATGTTGTGGATGTGGCTATCGAAATTCAGCTCATGAAATAACGCCACCGCGATTGTGCTGGCCGATTTGTATTTGCTGGGTTGCCATCCGGCGTTGTGGACCGGTGACGTGATCAATTCATGTGTGCCTCTTACCAAGGGGTATGAGGTTCGCCGGCTGCGCCCATTCCCGTCTCGTCGCGATCATTTGGCGCTGATCGTGGTGCCATTATTTGGTAGGCCAGCTCGATGAACTTGTTAGAACGATATTCGCTTTCCGGACATTATTTGCATCGATTTCAAGGTCAGGAATCAAAGATAATTATAAAATATAACCGAATGCTCATATTAAGTAAGATAGAATCAGAAATCGATGGAATATATTTCGGGCATGGCCTTTCTTCGGAGACAGAATAAATGCACAGATATATTTTACGCACAGGATTTTACGCACGTGCTAGATATATCATGCTGTTTTCCAATTTGGTTGCTTTTCATAATCGTCTTTAATTCAATGCTCAATACAGCTCTCCGCAGCATTATCATGGTCATCAAATAATCAACCTGTGAGCTTATTACATTTCGGGCATGCGCCGTGAAACTTACAGCGGGGGTGATCAGAGCTACAACTGCGTGTTGTGTCCACCAGGTGGCGGTGAACAGTGGCGGGAAGCATTGCCTGGCACTGACATCAGACGGCGAGGTGTATAGCTGGGGAGAGGGCGATGACGGAAAACTGGGCCACGGCAACAAGAGGTGAGTGCTAAGGTTTATCTGTCACACCAGTAAACGTTAATCGTTTTCGGCAGTGTCGGTCCTGGCACCGATCGGCAGCAGTTCGTTCGTCAGTTCGCTCAGCAGTTGAGCGTCCCCGACCTGTGGGCAGACCCCTGACGCGGACCCTGGCCCCGTGTCGCAGCTCGTGTGAGCGTCCCCGACCTGTGGGCAGACCCCTGACGCGGACCCTGGCCCCGTGTCGCAGCTCGTGTGAGCGTCCCTGACCTGTGGGCAGACCCCTGACGCGGACCCTGGCCCCGTGTCGCAGCTCGTGTGAGCGTCCCCGACCTGTGGGCAGACCCCTGACGCGGACCCTGGCCCCGTGTCGCAGCTCGTGTGAGCGTCCCCGACCTGTGGGCAGACCCCTGACGCGGACCCTGGCCCCGTGTCGCAGCTCGTGTGAGCGTCCCCGACCTGTGGGCAGACCCCTGACGCGGACCCTGGCCCCGTGTCGCAGCTCGTGTGAGCGTCCCCGACCTGTGGGCAGACCCCTGACGCGGACCCTGGCCCCGTGTCGCAGCTCGTGTGAGCGTCCCCGACCTGCGGGCAGACACCCCTGACGCGGACCCTGGCCCCGTGTCGCAGCGCGTGTGAGCGTCCCCGACCTGTGGGCAGACCCCTGACGCGGACCCTGGCCCCGTGTCGCAGCGCGTGTGAACTGTGAGCGTCCCCGACCTGCGGGCAGACACCCCTGACGCGGACCCTGGCCCCGTGTCGCAGCGCGTGTGAGCGTCCCCGACCTGTGGGCAGACCCCTGACGCGGACCCTGGCCCCGTGTCGCAGCGCGTGTGAACTGTGAGCGTCCCCGACCTGCGGGCAGACACCCCTGACGCGGACCCTGGCCCCGTGTCGCAGCTCGTGTGAGCGTCCCCGACCTGCGGGCAGACACCCTGACGCGGACCCCGCGCCCTGTCGCAGCTCGTGAGCGTCCCCGACCTGTGGACAGACACCCCTGACGCGGACCCTGGCCCCGTGTCGCAGCGCGTGTGAACTGTGAGCGTCCCCGACCTGCGGGCAGACACCCCTGACGCGGACCCTGGCCCCGTGTCGCAGCGCGTGTGAGCGTCCCCGACCTGTGGGCAGACCCCTGACGCGGACCCTGGCCCCGTGTCGCAGCGCGTGTGAACTGTGAGCGTCCCCGACCTGCGGGCAGACACCCCTGACGCGGACCCTGGCCCCGTGTCGCAGCTCGTGTGAGCGTCCCCGACCTGCGGGCAGACACCCCTGACGCGGACCCCGCGCCCTGTCGCAGCTCGTGAGCGTCCCCGACCTGTGGACAGACACCCCTGACGCGGACCCTGGCCCCGTGTCGCAGCGCGTGTGAACTGTGAGCGTCCCCGACCTGCGGGCAGACACCCCTGACGCGGACCCTGGCCCCGTGTCGCAGCGCGTGTGAACTGTGAGCGTCCCCGACCTGCGGGCAGACACCCCTGACGCGGACCCCGCGCCCTGTCGCAGCTCGTGTGAGCGTTCCCGACCTGTGGGCAGACACCCCTGACGCGGACCCTGGCCCCGTGTCGCAGCTCGTGTGAGCGTCCCCGACCTGCGGGCAGACACCCCTGACGCGGACCCTGGCCCCGTGTCGCAGCGCGTGTGAGCGTCCCCGACCTGTGGGCAGACCCCTGACGCGGACCCTGGCCCCGTGTCGCAGCGCGTGTGAACTGTGAGCGTCCCCGACCTGCGGGCAGACACCCCTGACGCGGACCCCGCGCCCTGTCGCAGCTCGTGTGAGCGGCCGCGGCTGATCGACGCTCTGCGCGACAAGCGCGTGACGGAGGTGGCGTGCGGCGGCTCGCACTCGGCCTGCGTGACGGGCGACGGCCACCTGTACACCTGGGGCCGCGGCCGGTACGGTCGGCTCGGCCACGGAGACTCGGAGGACCAGACGCGGCCGCGGCTCGTCGAGACCCTGGTCGGCTGGAAGGTGTGTGAGCCGCGTCTCCGGGGGCCGCGGTGGCTCAGTTGGGAGATCGTCAGACTCTTGATCGCAAGATTATGGGTTCGAATCTTACAACCGACGGAATTTACCGAGTCCACCTGCGACAAATCGATGTGAGAGGTTGGCGACGATATATAACCTAACGGTTAAATGCGTCGTAAAATGACCCAAGGTTCTTCTTTCGCGTCTTCGTTCCCCGCCGCTCGAGCAGTGCTGCACGGGGCACGACGTGCTGCTCGGTTAGTGTGCTTTGCTACGCTGGGCTTTGCCTCTATCTGATGCCGATGTCAGTGTCAGGCTGTCTGATGTCAATGTCAGGCTAACTGATGCCAGTGGCGGAAATGGTGGCGCCTTTTGTAACGTGAAGCGTGGCCTGTATTTGGTTCCGAGGTTACTTCGTTTGACTGACATTTCGTGAGTTGACCTAGTTCATCGGCGGTGGGTGCTAGTGCAATTGGTGATGTAGTGCAATAGTGCATTCGTGATCATGCCTGAGCTGTCCAGACCATCTGTAGCCACAGGATATTCTGGGTAGAAAATCTAACCTGGTCTAACCAGACCTCACATCCTTCAGTCAATAAGTGTTGCTGACCCACTTGGTCGCACCCATCTTGACCTGACCTTGTGTTCTGCGGCCTGTGTGATACCAAGACACTATGTGACTTGACCCGACCTGACGTGATCTGCAGGTGGTTGACGTGGCCTGCGGCCCGGGTGATGCCCAGACACTATGTGACCTGACCGGACCTGACGTGACCTGCAGGTGGTTGACGTGGCCTGCGGCTCTGGTGACGCCCAGACACTCTGCATCACCGACGACGACAACGTGTGGAGCTGGGGTGACGGCGATTACGGCAAGCTGGGTCGCGGCGGCTCCGACGGCTGTAAGGTGCCCATGAAGATCGAGTCGCTGTCTGGCCTGGGCGTGGCGCGTGTCGAGTGCGGCTCCCAGTTCTCAGCGGCGCTCACCCGCTCCGGCAGCGTCTACACCTGGTGAGGCGACAGTACAACACCCCTCGGCTAGTGTACGGTGTAAACCAGCTCCGGCAGCGTCTACACCTGGTGAGGTGACAGGACAACACCCCTCGGCTAGTGTACGGTGTAGACACGCTCTGGCAGCGTCTACACCTGGTGAGGCGACAGGACAGCACCTCTTGGCTAGTGTACGGTGTAAACCCGCTCCGGCAGCGTCTACACCTGGTGAGGCGACAAGACAACACCCCTCGGCTAGTGTACGGTGTAAACCTGCTCCGGCAGCGTGTACACCTGGTGAGGCGACAGGACAACACCCCTCTGCTAGTGTACGGCGTAAAGCCGCTCCGGCAGCGTCTACACCTGGTGAGGCGACAGGACAGCACCCCTCGGCTAGTGTACAGGCATACATGAAGCATCGGGGCCATATGACGTCTCCACTCGCATGCTGAACGGTCGCGGGTTGCACAGGATCGAATCCCAAGCAGACGTGAACCCGAGACAATGCGGTTGCGAGGTAAGCATGCTACCCACTCGGCTATCGGCTGTCCCGCCTGGTAAGGCGGGAGAGCCGATGTGTGCGCCGGGTGCAGCTGTGTTACCCGACGACGACTTGTGCACCGGCCTTGTGGTCGGATGCGGTACGTGGCCAACGACTGGGTGTGGTCTGGTGCGGCACGTGATTGGACTGAGAGCTGACTGTGTGTGCCAACAGGGGAAAGGGCGACTATCACCGGCTGGGACACGGCTCAGACGACCACGTGCGGCGGCCGAAGAAGGTGGCTTCTCTCCAGGGAAAACGCATCGTCTGCATCGCCGTCGGTGAGGAGGGGGTCTTTCCGGTCATTGGTGGTGTTGCACTCTCCCCACGTTGGCCAGACTGTACGTTGAAGCGTTCCGTTGATGTTCTGTTTCGTGTGCGAGTGCTGTGCTTGACCTGTTCAGTATCGCTTACAATGTGTCATTTGCTGCTAGGCAAAGCTCTGAGCTGTGCCTGTCGGATCGCTTGTTTTCACGATCCGGCTGGCTGGATTGTTCGCCAGCAGTGCTGGCGACTGAAGAGCGACTCTTTTGTCTCAGGCTCGCTGCACTGCGTGGCCTGCTCCCAGGACGGCGAAGTGTTCACCTGGGGCGACAACGACGAGGGCCAGCTTGGCGACGGAACCACCAACGCCATCCAGCAGCCGCGCCTGGTGGCGGCACTGTCGGTAATCGCCGCATGGGCCGTTCATCTGTCGCGCGCTCTCGCCCCTGTCCGGCTGATGCCCGTGTCCCGCCTGCTGGATGTCCCGCTGGTGTCTGTGTCCTACCTGTTGGCTGTCCGGCTGGTGTCCGTGTCCCGCCTGCTGGCTGTCCGGCTGGTGTTCGTGTCCCGTCTGGTGGCTGTCTGGCTGGTGTCCGTGTCCCGCCTTCTGGCTGTCCGGCTGGTGTCCGTGTCCCGCCTGCTGGCTGTCCGGCTGGTGTTTGCCATGTCCCGCCTGCTGTTTGTACGGCTGGTGTCCGTGTCCCGCCTGCTGGCTGTCCGGCTGGTGTTTGCCATGTCCCGCCTGCTGGCTGTACGGCTGGTGTCCGTGTCCCGCCTGCTGGCTGTCCGGCTGGTGCCCGTGTCCTACCTGCCGGCTGTCCCGCTGGTGTCCGTGTCCTGCCTGCTGTCTGTACAGCTGGTGTCCGTGTCCCGTCTGCCGGCTGTCCGGCTGGTGCCCGTGTCCCGTCTGCTGGCTGTCGGGCTGGTGTCCGTGTCCCGCCTGCTGGCTGTATGGCTGGTGTTTGCCATGTCCCGGCTGCCGGCTGTCCGGCTGGTGTCCGTGTCCCGCCTGCTGGCTGTCCGGCTGGTGTCCGTGTCCCGCCTGCTGGCTGTCCGGCTGGTGTCCGTGTCCCGTCTGGTGGCTGTCCGGCTGGTGTCCGTGTCCTACCTGCTGGCTGTCCGGCTGGTGTCCGTGTCCCGTCTGCTGGCTGTCCGGCTGGTGCCCGTGTCCTACCTGCCGGCTGTCCCGCTGGTGTCCGTGTCCTGCCTGCTGTCTGTACAGCTGGTGTCCGTGTCCCGTCTGCCGGCTGTCCGGCTGGTGCCCGTGTCCCGTCTGCTGGCTGTCGGGCTGGTGTCCGTGTCCCGCCTGCTGGCTGTACGGCTGGTGTTTGCCATGTCCCGGCTGCCGGCTGTCCGGCTGGTGTCCGTGTCCCGCCTGCTGGCTGTCCGGCTGGTGTCCGTGTCCCGCCTGCTGGATGTCCGGCTGGTGTCCGTGTCCCGTCTGGTGGCTGTCCGGCTGGTGTCCGTGTCCTACCTGCTGGCTGTCCGGCTGGTGTCCGTGTCCCGTCTGCTGGCTGTCCGGCTGGTGTCCGTGTCCTACCTGCTGGCTGTACGGCTGGTGTTTGCCATGTCCCGCCTGCTGGCTGCCCGGCTGGTGTCCGTGTTCTACCTGCTGGCTGTACGGCTGGTGTTTGCCATGTCCCGCCTGCCGGCTGTCCGGCTGGTGTCCGTGTCCCGCCTGCTGGCTGTCCGACTGGTGTCAGTGTCCCGCCTGCTGGCTGTACGACTGGTGTTTGCCATGTCCCACCTGCCGGCTGTCCGGCTGGTGTCAGTGTCCCGCCTGCTGGCTGTCCGGCTGTTGTCCGCGTTCCGGTTGGTGGCTTCACTCGGGCCAGTTGTGCTCCCGTCTGACTTGTTGGCTCTACTCGACATTCCCGCCTGTTTCGCGCATTCGCGTTTGTTTGTTGTTTTGTTGAGCTGGTCACTTCGGCCTCTTCAGGCCATTTCGTGCCAAGAACGCACTCACGATTTCCACGTCTAATAATAATCCACCGTCATACACTATCTCAAGGAACAAATCTGGCCTAGCTCGGGTCTTGATGTCTTCTCTTTGGTAAAACTGTCCATCAACTCCATCAGTTAGCTGTGAGTTAAATTATGCTTTTCAATGGTGCTTCAAGAACCTGTCCTTTTCTACTCATACAAAATGAGGATTATATTGCGTCAGATAGAAGCGCATGTCTAGAAGTGTAGTTTAGCAGGGATTATTTTTAGCGATGCGCGAAAGACATGGCATATTTTAGGTTGCTGTACGTTGTACTTCAGCATGGCTATCGTGGAGCCGCCATGCACTACTGCCGATGTTGTCGTCAATGTAGTTACGGTAGTACTGTCTTGTAGTGTACGCCACCAACCAGTGACGGTGGTGTGGCTGTGTCGGTACGTCAGGCTGGATCTGCCACCGACCAGTGACAGTTGGTGGTGTGGCTGTGTCGGTACGTCAGGCTGGATCTGCCACCAACCAGTGACGGTGGTGTGGCTGTGTCGGTACGTCAGGCTGGATCTGCCACCAACCAGTGACGGTGGTGTGCCTGTGTCGGTACTTCAGGCTGGATCTGCCACCGGCTAGCGACAGTTGGTGGTGTGGCTGTGTCGGTACGTCAGGCTGGATCTGCCACCGACTAGCGACAGTTGGTGGTGTGGCTGTGTCGGTACGTCAGGCTGGATCTGCCACCGGCTAGCGACAGTTGGTGGTGTGGCTGTGCGGGACGTCAGGCTGGATCTGCCACCGACTAGCGACAGTTGGTGGTGTGGCTGTGTCGGTACGTAAGGCTGGATCTGCCACCGGCTAGCGACAGTTGGTGGTGTGGCTGTGTCGGTACGTCAGGCTGGATCTGCCACCGACTAGCGACAGTTGGTGGTGTGGCTGTGTCGGTACGTCAGGCTGGATCTGCCACCGACCAGCGACAGTTGGTGGTGTGGCTGTGTCGGTACGTCAGGCTGGATCTGCCACCGACCAGCGACAGTTGGTGGTGTGGCTGTGTCGGCATGATAAGCTGCGGTCAGCTCCTGACGCCGCGTGGTGCGCCCCCAGGGGAAGAAGATTCACCGCGTGGCGTGTGGCTCTGCACACACCCTGGCCTGGAGCACCAACGTCTCGTTAAACACCGGCAAGCTGCCCACTCAGGTGCGACAAACTGCCCGGCCGGGTACCTTACACTGCTCACGGTACCCAGCTGGACTTCGTAAGCTACTCACAGTACCAAGTCGGGTACGATACACTACCTGCAGTGCCCAGCCAGGTGCGGTACACTACCCACAGCATCCAGCCAGGTACAGCCGGCTGTCCATGGTACCTGACCTACCAGCAACCGTTCGCATGACTCGCGCTTGATGGGAGTCTGAGAGTATGCTTGTCGTGGGGTCCTGAGACTGCGGGGTTGGTCAGTGGGACTTGTGTGCTACATTGCGTTGGTAGCTTGGTGAGTACTGCCAACGGTCATTCTGGACGCCATCATGCTACCAGGCACCTGTGCCGGCGTGGGTGTTGCACATGTACTCACAAGAAATCCGCAAGTTTTCATACGTTCAAGCCTTAACACGTGTACCGGAGGGCCTCTCACATAACAATCACCGAGGTGAATCCGACCCATTAAGATCTCGGGGACTGCTGAATGTAGAAACACACAATTTGCAGGGTAGGTTACGGCTGTAGCGACGTCCCTTCAATATGTATTTCATGTCCTTGGGTCAATGCCTTCATGGTCAAATAAAGTCGAGGTGGATCACCATATCGCGTAGCCACGCCACCGTACTGACGAAATTGTTGTGACTTTAAACTCTTGGCTGCTGGTCGGCCAGCTGGTCGGTCAGTCGAATTTGCACCCCCTCCCCCGCACTTCCCATATTTACCGACGGATTTTTTTTGCATTGCACTCTAATCAATTTGTCGAAAGTCGCAATATTGCATTACAATATCCAATCCAGTTTGTCAGATGTTTAAAAAAAACAGGAGGGGCGGGTTTATTACTCCCCTCTCCCTTCGATGCGTTTGTTGATGTGAAGCGTGAGCTCTGCAATAAGTTTCGAAGTATTTTGAGTATTTCCACTGAAGGCGGGCGCACACTGGCCACGCAATCGACGCGCCCTGAGTCACCAAGCCGCCGCCACCGCTGAACGCTGTCGTCACGCGGCTGACGGTCGGCCCGGCCCCGCCCCGCCAGGTGCCGCTCGAGTTCGACCATCTGCGCGAGCTGCCGATCCCGGTGCTGCGCAACCGTCTGGTGGTGCTGCACCAGTTCTCGGACCTGTTCTGCCCGCTGGTGCCCCTGTTCCACCTGAGCGCACCACAGCTGCGCTCCCTGATCGTGCCGGCCGTCAAAGAGGCCGCCTTCAGGAAGGTGAGCCGGACCGGAACTGACAGTCAATGGACCTCCGCGACTGAGCCACGTTCATGAGGGTGAGCCGGACCGGAACTGATGGTCAGTGGACCTCCGCGACTGAACCACGTCCAGGATGGGCGCTGTATGACCAAAGCAGTCGAAGCGCCCCTAGGCCCAAATAACCAACCAACCACGTCCAGGAGGGTGAGCCGGGCTGAGACCGACACGTGCAGCGTGACACACTCAGACACGGTGTGACGTATTGTGTCACAGTGTGTGGGTGACACCACGAGAAGCAAAAACTTGATCACTACTTCAGGGTAGGTTTCCATACCGGCTGTTCTGTCGCTCATCTTTATCCCGTAGTCCGTTGCTGCAGCTGCCATATGCGGCTAGATAGTCTACTTGGCCAGACGTCCACGCCCGTTAGCCGGCGGGTGTGTACCGAGACGGCAGCACAGACCGCTCGGACACCACTGGGGCGGCAGCACAGGCCGCCCGGACACCACTGGGGCGGCAGCACAGGCCGCCCGGACACCACTGCGGCTGCTGTCCGGGCGCGGGAGGTGCCGACGCTCACCTGACCGCCGCTGGCCGCCGGCGCAGGTGGTGCAGGCGACAATGGTGCGCGACCGCCAACATGGACCCGTGGTGGAGCTGAACCGGATGCAAGTGCGCCGGGCGCGCGCCAGACCCGCCTCGGTCGCCACCGCCGCCGCCGCCGCGCAGAAGACCGTCTTCTGCCAGATGTGTAGCAAGATGGGACTACTAGGGCCCGAGGCCCTCTTCCTGCCTCACCGCGTCTGGAAGGTCAAGTTTGTCGGTGAGTGGGTTGGCGGGGCTCGGTGTCGATCAGCATCAGCTTCTCTGCGAGGGAAGTATGCATATGCGTGCTTATATATATATATATATATATATATATATATATATATATATATATATATATATATATATATATATTCAGAATATCTATTTCCACACTCTGCACCCAACGGACCGACCGCCGCCCGTAAGGCTCATTAACGCGGTTGTGTAGCGTCAGGTTCAGCTTTGCGTCAGCTTGTGCGAGTGTTTTGGGTGACCCGTAAACCGTCCCGGATGGTGCGCGACGGTTGCCGATCGACAGCGGATCGAGTTCGGCCGACACAGTCGCCACCCGTCCGCAGGCGAGAGCGTCGACGACTGTGGCGGCGGCTACAGCGAGAGCATTGCCGAGATGTGCGACGAGCTGGCGGCCGGCTGCCCGCCGCTGCTTCTCATCACGCCCAACGGCCGCGGCGAGGCCGGCGCCAACCGCGACTGCTTCCTGCTCAGCCCGACTGCCCGCTCCCGGCAGCAGCGCGACATGTTCGTCTTCCTCGGTCAGTGGCCGCGGCGCCGGTGTGGTGTGCCACGTGCGCTGCCTGGTGCTTGGAACGTCATCGACGCCGCGTAATGTGTGTCTGTCCTCTGTCGTCCCCTCGACATGTCATCGGTGCCGCTCAATATGTGTCCGTCCTCTGTCTTCCCCTCGGCATGTCAATGGTGCCGCTCAATGTGTGTCTGTCCTCTTTCTTCCCCGATGCTGTGTTGCGGTTTGCATTTGTACGATGGACCGGGCACCGGCTTGTGACCCTGTTCTCGATCTGTCATCGCATGTGTTTTGGTCTTTGTCTGTCTGACGATGCCGCTGTGTAACGTGTCAGGTGTGCTGACGGTGCCGCCTCGTGACGCCAGGTGTGCTGATGGGCATCGCCGTGCGTACCGGCTCGCCGCTCAGCCTGAGCTTGGCTGAGCCCGTCTGGAAGCAGCTGGTGGGCCTGCGGCTGACGCCTGCCGACCTGGCCGAAGTGGACCGCGACTACCTGCCCGGCCTGCTGTGTCTGCGCCACGACCCGGCGCTGGCGTCGCTCGAGCTGCCGTTCAGCACGCCGTCGGCAGCTGGACACGAGGTGCAGCTGAGCGCCACCCACCGGCGCGTCACCGACCGCAACAAGACCGAGTACATCCGCGCCGCGCTCAACTGCAGGTCAGTTGGCGTGGCCTGTGCAGTCGATGCGCCACTAAACTACAGCTGCAGGCGAGCGACAGGCGGCCGGCCCGACCGACCCCTGTGTATGTGTGACATGCTGCACAAGCTGAACCAGATGTGAGATCCGACCTGACCCCTGTATGTAGGTGGCAGACTGTACGATCTGCAGCGGGTGTGAGGTGCTGCCTGACCCCTGTACATTCGTGGCAGACTGCACGAGCTGGACCCAATGGTGGCGGCCGTGCGTGAAGGCATGAGTCGCGTGGTGCCGGTGCCGCTGCTGGAACTCTTCACCGGAGCCGAACTGGAGACGATGGTGTGCGGCTCGCCCGACATCCCCATCAAGCTGCTCATGGCCGTGGCCACCTATAAAGGTGAGGCGCCACCTGCCGAGTCAACGCGCACTGCGCTGCTCACATAGTTTAGTAAACGGCCCGGTTCTGAACTCTTTGTCGTCCGAGGCGTTGTCCCAGCCGGTTTCCTCCTGTAGGGCGGAATCGTGCTGTTTGGTAATGAAGCCACGAAGCATTCAAATCTGTTTGATAAGAAGCGAACTGTGCCTGTTGGTTCCTTAAGCTCCAAAGTTCATTTCGGCAATAGTACACTGCATAGGTATTGAATAATCCTGGGACTACATCTCACGTTACTAAATGTATTTCGATCCGCTTATTGAGTCACATTATTTGTAAATTGCATGCTAGGATGACGTACGCAAAGCCCGGAAGAACAAAGCGCAAGTTAAAGATGCCAAACCAAAACGAAAATTACCTTTTCCGATGAACCGAAAAAAGTCTGTTCTGAATCCAGAATTGTAACATAAAAACTCACCCTGGTTTGGCGATCATGTCCGTCGTGCTAATGATTGCATGCATGTCGCGGTGACCGCAAATGGATATGGAAACGTTTGGCGTGTACCCAGGCGGGATAGGATCCTGGGACAGGGGTAGGCGCCTCGCGCTTCTGATTCAGTGCGTGAGGGCAGTGACGTAATCTGACCCTGCCTGGTCCTTACCCCCCCAGTGATCTGACGTGAACTGACCTATGGCAAACGTGAGCCCCTGATCTGCGCTGGTCAACTGGCGCAGAAGTCGTGCCCTGATGGGATTTGTAAGTTGTACGTATGCCGGCCGCCGATTTTCTAGCTCTGGCAGAGCCTCATCTGACCCGCAGAACCTGATCAGACGTATGTTTTCATCTGGTCGCGTGGCTTCGTGAGGAAATGATCTGACATAGTCTACACGTGCCGACGCTTCCCGGCCGCTGGCATTAGACTCTAGGAGATAACCTGATCCGACGTGCGACCTGCGAGTATGGACGCCTGCTCGTCGCTGGTGCCCAGATTCTGAGAGGTGATGACCTGACCTGACCTGCAGGTGTGGGCGCCTGCTCGCCGCTGGTAGCCTGGTTATGAGAGGTGATGACCTGACCTGACTCGCAGGTGTGGACGCCTGCTCGCCGCTGGTAGCCTGGTTATGAGAGGTGATGACCTGACCTGACTCGCAGGTGTGGACGCCTGCTCGCCGCTGGTAGCCTGGTTATGAGAGGTGATGACCTGACCTGACCCGCAGGTGTGGACGCCTGCTCGCCGCTGGTAGCCTGGTTATGAGAGGTGATGACCTGACCTGACTCGCAGGTGTGGACGCCTGCTCGCCGCTGGTAGCCTGGTTATGAGAGGTGATGACCTGACCTGACTCGCAGGTGTGGACGCCTGCTCGCCGCTGGTAGCCTGGTTATGAGAGGTGATGACCTGACCTGACCTGCAGGTGTGGGCGCCTGCTCGCCGCTGGTAGCCTGGTTATGAGAGGTGATGACCTGACCTGACTCGCAGGTGTGGACGCCTGCTCGCCGCTGGTAGCCTGGTTCTGGGAGGTGATGCAGGAGCTCAGCACGCTGGAGCGCTCTCTGTTCCTGCGATTCGTGTGGGGCCGCACCCGGCTGCCGCGCACCATCGCCGACTTCCGCGGCCGTGACTTCGTGCTGCAAGTGCTCGACAAGTACCAGCCGGCCGACGACTTCCTGCCCGAGAGCTACACCTGCTTCTTCTTGCTCAAGATGCCACGGTATTCGTGCAAGGTGAGCAGCACCCACGCGCTGGTGTTCGGATTGGTGGCAGAGCTGTGACCACCAGCTCTGGGGTGGTGAAGTGATGAGATAGTGGTTGAAACATTAAGCCTCTCTTGTTATTGTGATTTTTATGATAGTTAACATCGGACGCTGTATAGCCTATGCAGTTGGCGTGCCCGTAAACCCAAATAACAACACCTGACAGTTAACACCCGTGCCGCAGAATAGTATCGGTACGGATGCGGGTGTGTGTTTATTTGCTCGCTATGTGTTGTCCGTCCTGTTGTCTGTTGCTGTGTATGCGACCGCTGTCGGTTACGCGTCTGTCTCCTCGTGTAGGCCGTGCTGCGGGAGAAGCTGATGTACGCTATCCACTTCTGCAAGTCGATCGACACGGACGATTACGCGCGCGTGGCCATGAGCGCACAGCAGCCCGACGAGGACGACATCACCACCGAGACAAGCAGCGACCTTAACGACGCCAGCAGCGGCGACTTTCCGGCATACCCGTTCGACGGCTGAGGCGTTCGCTTCGTCTCTGTCGTCTCCTCGCCCGGCTTGTTGGCCGTTCGTCGAGCCGCTCGGCTGATGGACGGCTGCCGCCAGCGCCCGCTGACGGCTCCGAGCGTCAGTGCCGGGTCTCGTCGGCTGGGATCATGTCGGCTCCGCTATGTCTCCCCACGGTAGTCTCCCCACCTAGAGAGAGGGATAGAGAGAGAAAGAGACGTGAAGAGCTCTCCTGCGGGCCGCGGCGCTCGATAGACGTTGTGCCCTTTCTAGTCACGCCTGCAGCTTAACACGTGTTGCGAGATCCACTTACTGGTCGGGTCAGCTGCAGCGAGTGTCGATCCGGTCAGCCGCGGCAGCCTGCCAGTCGGATCCGCCTGTTGCTCCGATCCGCCTGTCTGCCCAATCCGCCCGGCTAGCGCCGACTGCAGCCTGCCGCGCAGCTTGGTGTGCTGCCCTACAGTGGTGCCTTGTTACCCCGCGTTTTGATTGGTTTGCTTGTCGCCTGTGTTCTGCACGATGCCGGCCGTGGGTGTCCCCGCCTGTGTGTCGGTAGTGGCCGTCCTGGTGCGGCAGTAGTGGGGACCGGCCCAATGACGGAGGAGTGGGCAGTTGACGCTCTGCCGTCCGTGGTGTCGACGTGTAGCTGACGGTTATGAGCCGGCGGTGCTGGTCGTCTGAGCCCTGCTCGCTGCTGGCGCCTCCCGTTACGCTATTCCCTATTGTGTTGTACGTGATGTGATAATACAGGCCGTCGGTCGTCAGCTGCTGGTGGTTAGTCACGAACTTGTGCAGAGTCGGGCAGGGCGGAACAGTGGGCAAGGTAAGGAAGCTATCTGGGATACCATGAAGCTGTGGTTGGCGATGTCAGCGATTACCGGTATGACATACGTAGATGAATAAGCTTGTCATATGGTACTATTGTGCGCTCAAGTGGTTTTTTTCAGATTTCAACGCGCGTAGCAAGTCAGTTCCACCTGCGTAGGGCACTAGTTGTTTACTCTTATCCATTCTTCATGTGGTTTGCATGCTAATGAATGTCATGGTTCAGATTTTGCGAGGAAGAGGCGGGATGTTCTCGATCCTCTTACGAATCAATTGTACATCATGTGGAGCAATGTTTTTTTTAAAGATCATTCAGCCCCCTCCCCTCCCCAGGTATTGCAATTCAGAATTGAAGTCGCATGTTCGAATCCGGCCAGAACAAGCGCTTGTGACATTGCTGCGGTATCTGTGGCGAAGTGGACTGTAAATTGAAAGCGATTTGTGACGAGCAGTGGCATCTCTGACTCGACTGCTGTCTGTTATGTGTGAACTTTAGTGCAGTAGTCATTCCCGGTCAGGTGAGGCTAAATCGAGTATTTAATCGCATTGGCCGCTTTGTTCAGTAGCTCATCGTTGTTCAGATTTAATCGGAAGGTGTGTCGGTGTAGCGTCATATAATCCGCACCACGCTGCAAAGGTCATGCTGCGTGTACCCCTGCATTCATCTCTCGATTCATTGTGTTGCATATAGCTTCAGTGTAGATTACATGGGGAGTCGACCAAAAGGTGTAATTTCCACGCCCTCTCCTTCCCCAATTTTTGGCTTTCTTGAACGTCCGCATCTTCATGTAGTTATATAATATTCCAAATGCATTGATCAGGTGCTTTTGTAACTACCGCTCGGGTTCCTGTAATCCGGAGATAGGGTGATGCAAAATAGGCGATTCCACTACTTGACTTCCCATGGCCATGTGACGAAAGCCATGTGAAGTGTATGATGTATGCTAATCACGTATACATCCCACGTATGCCAATCGAAGAATGATCGCACGCAGCTTCACCTCCCTTTCATCTATTGATCCCGAGACATCGAGCGGTATCTTCACCTTTTCATCTACTGATCTTCAGTCGCGCACTGCTGGGTGAACAGCCGCGCTTTGAGCCCACTTCCACCTATTGATTTAACCCACTTTAGTTTACTTTCTCTGTCGGGCGCTCCGGCATACGTAATGTTCGCATGCTGGCGGCGCCCTGACACGGCCCAGCTGATGGGTTGGTATGGGTGGTGGTGCTGCTGGTTGGACACCGACCAGATGCGGTGTCTGATGTCAACTGTACAACCGGGCCACTATGCCCGGCGACCAGAAAGTATTGCCCACCGAAGCCGGCCTTGCCAATTGAGCGAAAAGTGAGCTTGTTGCCGGTCTGAAAGTGCGTCAGCGGTGGGTAAAGAGTAGGTGCCTGCAGAAATGACGGTGCTGGCGGCTGCAAATGCTTGCGGAGATAGCGGAACTGGAGGTTACAGGCAGAAGCGCAGCCAGGACGATGGTCTGTACTCTCCCACCTCCCCTTAGGAGCCAAAAACACATTAGATACAAAAGCCATTTGGAGACTTTCATCATTGAAAACGAAAATATTTCGGAGCGCCGGCAGCTGTGCCTCGTACATTTTTTGTTCTGCCCAGCCCTGTAACAAAAGCCCTGGCTGCGCCGCTGATTACAGGCACTTGCGAAGATGACAGTACCCACTGGTGAATATATGTGCTTGCAAATATCGCAGCACCTGTGACTGTAAATACTGGCATGTGACCAGTTTGATGCGGGATGTTTGTGCTCGTGTTAATGATGGTAAGCTGGCTATATGACGAGGTTTTGAGCGCCGTTGTTTGGACTGCCCGTCGGCGGACTTGCTGTGTAGTGCGGCGCAGCAGCCTGCGCCACGCGGCGCGCCAAGCCACACCAGACCGTGGGCTGGGCTGGCTTATTGTGGTGGTGACTAATTGTATTCAACCGAAGCAAGATGGTCATCAGTAAGGCATGACCAATGAAAAGACAGCGTTAATATGGACTTGTCGATGGGCGCATTACTTCGTTTAATTACTGTGTGCCCTTCTGTGACATCTCCACACTGATCATGTGTAGCGTGGATTCTGGTGTCCACACTGATTTAGGCGGAAAATCAGCTACTGAATCAGGTACTAATACCAACTTAATGGTGCTCATATTTATAAGCTTCGATATGTATTGGCCATAAAGTATCATGCGGTATGGCCATGTGGGCTGTGCTGTGAGGAACACTTCGAGCTCCCAGACGTGGATTTTATTTTGCTCTGCGTGTTTCAGGTTTTGAGCCACCTGAAAACGGTAGGTACATACATCTCTTCGGTGCATGCATTTTTTACTACCGTTTCCCAGCAGGGTTGGATCAAATCCAATTTGGCTTTCTCTTGTTCCGTGACCTGACATACTTGAGTTCTACTTTTGACACGTGAGCTCAAACCTTTGCGAGGTACATCAAATTTCAAAGTGATGTCTAGACGGTTTGGGACCTATCTAGAGAATCTGCATCGGTTCAGACTTACACAGCATTGTGAGGGGTCGGGTATGTCGCTCATTCCGTTATCTCAAGTGTTGCTACAAAGCCCGATACTTCTTTGATACGTCCTGGCGCAACTCGACAAGCCGGTCAGGATCACAGGCATGTGTATTCATGTGTTACGACGTCCGCCAGTACTCCAGCAAGTTCGCTATCAACACGGCATACACAAGTTCTATCAAAAACAAGTACACTGAAATGGCATGGGCCGACCCTCTCAGTTGGGAGGTCCCGGGAAGAGCGCGAGAGAAGTAGCGCATCCTTCCGCAGTGAAGCGACCCTGCCAGGCGACCGGCACGTGCACCAACGTCTTACAGGCTCGAGGTACATGTGTCCATCAAAATATCTATCGACAAACAAAACAGTGGGCCATTACTTCGATGGCTAGCGGCAGTGCTGTGGTCACGTGGCGGCCATTCTGGGTGACGCCTGAGCCCCAAGCGGCGCCGTCCGCGACGTTAGTCTCGCGTCTGCAGCGGGGACGGTGTTGACTTGGCTTCCCTTCGCTCCTCCTCGCTAAGCCACTCCATCTGGGGGAGAGAAGTCGCCGGGTGAAACACCCTTCCAAACTGTACCTGTCACCCTGCATGTATCCCTTTGCCACACCTTCCTACTCTATACCTGTCCTCCAGCAGTCTCCCACACTCTAACCGCTTCTGTCCATCCAGGAAACCCTCAAACACACTTTCTCCACTCAACCCGCGCCTGTCCACCCAGGACACCATCCCACATTGAAGTCGCACCTTCCAACTAGGACACCATCCCACACTGTGCCCGCCCTTGAATCCGACTGTATCCGCACCTCTCCAGTCCGTCCAGGACACCTTAGGACACTGCCCGCACTTGTCCATCAAGAACACCCTCAAACACTGCCTGCCACTCCACCACACCCTTCCCTTTGTACCTGCTCTCCGCCACACCCTGCCCACCTTGTGCCTCTAGCACACCCCTCCAGACAGCATGAGAGGGTTGGAGGGCATAGTGACTGTACCCGCTCTCCACCACACCCTCCCACCTTGCACATGCGCTGCACCGAACCCTCCCGCCAGTGTGGGAGAGCTTGAGGGTAGTGACTGTACCTGTCCTCCACCACATCCTTCCACCTTGCACCTGCCCTGCACCAAACCCTCCCACCAGTGTGGCAGGGCTGGAGGGCATAGTGACTGCACCTGTTCTCCAGCCCACCCTGCCACCCTGTACCAGCCCGTCCAGCACTCCAGCTCTGCGCCGCCAGTGCGCACCTTTTTCCTGTTCTGCCGGACGGCGTCCTGCACGCGCTGCATGACCATCTGCTCGGTGAGCACGCCATCTTCGCTGGCGTAGGCGGCCGCCTGCCAGGCGACGCCCAGCTTGGCGATCTCGCGGCCCGACAGGCCGGCCGTCATCTCGGCTATCCGTTGCGACACGGCACCGTAGTCGAACTTGTCCACCTTCAGTCGCCTGCTCGGTGTCAGGTCAGTGCAGAGGGTCAGCCGAGGCCAGTGCGGGAGTCGCTCAAGGCAAGTAGGCCTTGAGCGACTCCCTCGTGTCACCTAACTCGGGTCAGGATGGAGGGTCATTCATGATCAGTACGGGAGTCACTCGAGGTTAGCAGAGATCAATCTTCCCTCAGGCAGTACATATGCAAATTTGAAGCCCTAAAATGGTTGGAACTATACTAAATTGAACGGAAAATAATTGCATTATATCATTGCAGGAGGCAAAGAAGTGTTTCTCTCTGCCAACTGGCAGGATGAGAGAGACAGAGAGACATAGAGACAGAGAGACAGAGAGACAGAGGGGGGACGCCGTCCGGTTTAAGAAGTCCTTGGATCTGGCGGGCATTGGTAGGACAGCGTGGTTGTTCTAAATAAACGGCAGTGGACATTGGTACTGACACGCAGAAATGCTCCAAACGTGCCGAAAAAAAACTTCTAAGATAGTGATGGAGATGTGCTGTGCTGGTGAGCACGTACAAATAATTTCTTTAGTCAACCAGCGTCATGCCAAATCTAGTTACAATTATATCAGCTAAAGCCGGCTCAATAAAAGCCGTCTTACCAAAGGTATACCAAAGTATTCGTGAACGCAACTGATAGCCATGCTCACAAAATTGGGCGTGAATTACATCTGACATCAGGCTGGTAGATTTTATGGCATCATTTCTGCCTGATTACCGGTAGAGTAAATCCTACTCACTTTTCTGGTATGGTTTGTGGACACGTTTCGAACACTTCCTCTCGTTACCAGAACACGCCCGCATCAGCAAGATATTTATGAAAACCGTGGTATTTTCCTACCAAAATTCGCTAGATCCAGAACCTCTTGGAATTGATAGGACATGCCATCTGGTGCCGGCGACACCTGCTGCCAGATAATGCCACGTGCCGGTCGGACCAGCCATGTAAGGGCACGTGGGTGTTGTTGGCCATAAGAACATTGGCCTTACATTCGTTTCATGCTGCCAATGAAAAGATTGCAAGTCACGCCAACCGCGCCCCACTAAGTATCCCGGAAAGCCTCGTGAAAAGGGGCAAACATCTTAAAGACCACTCTTCCTATCAAATGGACCATACTTCGCCAAACGAACCCAGAAAACATTCATCCAGTGCAACTGGACCACGGGTATTCAGCTTTTTTTCTCGAGACCAACATGCTCTTCTGCTCGTGAATCGCATGCCTTCCCACAAAGCAACGTACGGCACCCATCACGCCGTAGCGTGACGCAATCAGCGTACATCTTGATCCCCCCACACAGCCATCACGGGTGGTGTCTGCGACCTCCGAGTGAGGTACCACGTCCAGCGGCCATGTACCACCGCTGCACCGACCGGACGTACCTGGCGCCCTGCGTGGCGGGCTCCAGCACAAATCGCTGGAAGTAGAGGCGTGCGAGCCGCTCACGCTCCTGCAGACCGGGCAGGGCGAACTCCACCATCTCGTCCAGTCTGCAACGAGAGGACACGCGACGCGTCACCTCACGTGGGGGGGGGGCACGGAGAGGCCTCAGTTCACTGGGGGGGAGGGAGAGACAGTGACGAGCCAGATAATAGGGCACATGGAGACCAGTCAGCTCACAAGCAGAGGCTGTGAGCTGACCACACGGATCCGATTTGGGCAGGGACCAGGGTGGGAATTAAGGCACTTCTTAAGAGATTTCATCTCTTAAAACATTTTTGCACTCCGGATTCATACTGGATAGAATGGGCTCCACATGTACTCCGACACAAACATGCAAAAGGAACAAAAATACCACTAAAAATATAATACAATATTGAAGAAAATATCCACCAAACATGTTATTCTACTTACGGTTACCAGATAACTATACACTTTTCGTATCATCAAGCACACAGACAGCAATCGAACACACACCACACAAAACCACAACCAGCGGAAATGCCGACGACAATGCGCCAAACTTTGCGCCTGCGCACTGAATATAGTGGTCTCCGGTCGTTACGAATTCGGCCGGTGCGTCTCCAGAAACCTGCTTTCGAGCCACCCTATAGTGGGAAAAATTGACCGTTTTAAGAGGCGCTTCCGGAGTACCGGAGGCCGCCGATCGGAATTTGCTGCGTTAGCATTTTCTGTTACGAAAACTGTTTTTCAACCAATCAATGCGGGGTATTTTTGAAATGACGTCATAACCATTAGCAACTTTGAACACGTGTTTTGAACACTTAACAGTGCCATGCTGCAAACACAAGACATTGACTGATCCTTTGCGCACCACCGTCGCTTCCGACTGCGTGTGAGGTAGTGGTGTTGGGTCCGTATCGCGCAGGGAATTGGCTTCGTATGTAGGTAGGTGTGCGCTCTGAGCTGAGAGTGAAGCTTGAATTATTTGTGTTTTTCATTTTGCCTAGCATTGTGCTGAGACCAACAGTGAAAGGAAGGCGCATTGCTCCTGTGAGTTATGAGAGACAAAGCTGAGCTGATCACAACTCCCTGTCTTGCGGTGCTATCCATTGCTCACTTCTTTGTTTCTATGCTTTGATGTGACCAAAAATGGTGATGTGTATTACTTATGCATATTACGTAGACACTGACTAGGTACATATGATTTTCTCGTCGGTTACCGGCAAATAGATTCCATGCATGAAAAATAATATGTGCATGAAAATGTACTCCGGAAGAAATATGTTTGCACTCCGACTCCAAACCCAGAAAACAAGTTTCCTACCCTTGCAAGGACTCGACGAAAAATCAGGTAACGTAGCACAGAAATGCGTCAACTTACGCAAACTCAGTCACGATATGACAACAACAGCGATTCGTAGCTGCCCGGTAAACAGCACAGTACAGCTACAGTACAGCTACAGTACGGCTACAGTACGGCTACAGTACAGCCGGCAGCTAACACACACCCACAGACACCACAATACAGCTACAGTACAGCTAAAGTACGGCTACAGTACGGCTACAGTACGGCTACAGTACAACCGGCGGTCAACACACACCCTCAGACACCACAGTACAGCTACAGTACGGCTACAGCACAACCGGCGGTCAACACACATCCACAGACACCACAGTACGGCTACAGTACAGCTACAGTACAGCCACAGTACAGCCACAGTACAGCTACAGTACAGCCACAGTACAGCTACAGTACAGCTACAGTACAGCTACAGTACGGCTACAGTACGGCTACAGTACGGCTACAGTACAGCTACAGTACAGCTACAGTACAGCCACAGTACAGCTACAGTACAGCTACAGTACAGCCACAGTACAGCTACAGTACAGCTACAGTACAGCCACAGTACAGCTACAGTACAGCTACAGTACAGCTACAGTACAGCTACAGTACGGCTACAGTACGGCTACAGTACGGCTACAGTACGGCTACAGTACAGCTACAGTACAGCTACAGTACAGCCACAGTACAGCTACAGTACAGCTACAGTACGGCTACAGTACGGCTACAGTACGGCTACAGTACGGCTACAGTACGGCTACAGTACGGCTACAGTACGGCTACAGTACGGCTACAGTACGGCTACAGTACGGCTACAGTACGGCTACAGTACAGCTAGAGTACAGCCGGCGGCCAACACACCCGCAGACACCCACAGACACCACAGTACAGCTACAGTAGAGCTGCAGTACAGCTACAGTACAGCTACAGTACAGCTACAGTACAGCCACAGTACAGCTACAGTAGAGCTGCAGTACAGCTACAGTACAGCTACAGTACAGCTACAGTACAGCCACAGTACAGCTACAGTACAGCTACAGTACAGCTACAGTACAGCTACAGTACAGCTACACAACAGCTACTGTACAGCTACAGTACAGCTACAGTACAGCTACAGTACAGCTACTGTACGGCTACAACACGGTTACAGTACAGCCGGCGGTCGGCAGGGCCCACCACATACCGGTCGTTGATGGCCCAGTCGAACTGTTGGGGTGTGTTGGAGGCGAGCACGAGCATCAGCCGGTCAGACTGGTCGCCGGTGCGGTACAGGAAGGCGTTGAGCGAAGCGCGCAGGTCCTCACTGATGTGCTCCGAACTGCGCTTCCGCAGAAATGCGTCCGCCTCATCCACGAACATGATGAGACCTGACCAGGGTTAAAATAATGGTTTTTCGTTAGGTGTGAGATGCCGAAACGAACACGGTAGGATGTCTAAATTTGCCATGGAATTACTGTTATTTAAAATGCTTTTGATGTCTCAGACTCAAATTTGAGCTAATGGTGTAGGCACTGATGGCTGTACATTTATCATTTGTTTCGAGATACATAACTTAAGAACTATATACGGGATATAATAATAATAACTATGATATACTGCATTGTTAAATATTCGTGTATCACCCTTCTTTATCGAGAGCATGCACATGCTACTTATAAACGAAATACTGATAGAAAGGAGACACGAAGACTTCATAAGCATGCATCAGGGAGCGGGATGTCGATACTTGTTGGAGAAGGATGTCGATTGAATGTTCAGAAAGTGTTATATTACACCCTATTTCACGGATATTTTATCACTGGACCTGACGAGCACACATCCGATCAGACCTGGAGAGCGCAGACCTGATCAGACCTGAAGAGCACATATGCGATACTATCTGACAACCAAAAATCTGGTCAGACCTGAAGGTCACATATGCGATCAGACCTGACGAGCACAAATCTGATCAGACCTGACGACCACACATACGATCAGACTCGAGCACTCACGTGATCACACATGACGAACAAATGGGCGATCAGACCTGATTAGACCTGACCAACACGCACGTCATGACACCTAACAAGCACAGACAGGGACAGATTTGAAGGCATAAAACGTGAGCCGAAATGGCGAGCACACACGCATAAGTTCCATGTGGCCAGACCTAACAAGCACAAGTCGTCACTCCACGACGTCGTCTCCGCAACATCTCGGATTTGACAAGTGTGCGAAAACTGAAGTTGTGCTTGTCGTGCTAATCCTTCCCACACATTGTCAGAAGACATTAACCATCCTTGAGGTGGAAGAATACATCACTGTACCAACTAAAGCATAAAGCATCATGAACTCACCGCAATAACGTTGAAATCAAGCTTCAATTAAGTCCAATGTTCCCATAAAGCATACCAAGAAGTGGTCGGCCGTATCGCAATGGTATAAGGTGGCGGTTAACATAACCTATTGCAGAGATATTGGACAGACGGGCCGACGGCGAATTCAATTGAACAGTAAAATGTTAGTCTGGCTTAGCCGAACTGCGCCACATTCTTTCAAAGCAGGGGCGCAAGCATTTTGGTGGACGGGGGGACATAATGTAATCAGATATATATCAAGCATTGCCGACCGCATGTGAAGTAATTCGTACTTGACAAAATCGAACCACCACAATAAGGCGAGCGCTAGAAGCTGCGGCACAATTTGACTTAGATAAAAGGCAACGGTTCCAGTCATCCAAATGCCTGGTAATGGTAGTGCTTTGGTGCCTGACGGCACCCCGAATATCGGATCATCTTGCGCCCATCCAAATACCTGGGAGCATCCCAGGTCGGCCGCGTCCCGGATGACTCACACGACTCACTGATCCAATCCACGCAGCGACACCACCTCGACCCACTCCTCCACAGCAATCCCCGTGTTGCTACCCGGTGGCACAATCTGGAGCCGCTCCCCACAGTAATCCTCGCGCTAGTCGGAGCACAAGCCGTGAGTCGCCACCGCGCCGCCTCCGTCCGTCGCGGGGGACGGCTCTCACCTCTGCGCGACGTGTTGGCCCAGTCGAACACTTTGTGTATGGCCGTCACGCCATCGCGTCCCATGGGCGCCACGTCGCCGCCGGTCAGAATCGCGAAGTCCATGCCCGACGCCTTGGCCAGCTTCTGTGGGATGACGTCACACGTGTCAGGTGTGTCGGCGGCTGGTCGCCGAGCGGGCGTCGACGCTGGGCGCATCGTGACCGAGCACGACAGCCACAGAATGGATCACGAACACCGATCGAACTGGTGAAATACTGGTGAAACACTGGACGCATAGTTCAGCGCCACGATGGGCGTACATTGATCACGGCATAGCACTCAAAACGTCACGTCACGGGGAAACGGATAACTTCAGAACACGACCCTCACAACAGATCAGAATACTGCCGCCGGCACACAGAAGGGCGTGGGTCGTGGCCAACATCAGCCTGCAGCTACGGTAAGGGTGAGATCCAGTAACGACGCAGAACAGAGCACCAAGCGGATCAGGACGGCGTAAAGTCTAACTCGGCATACAGTATTGCCGACTGTCACTGGCCATCATCGTCATAATCCGTTCACCATCGATTATAGCCTGGTGTCGTGATTCTGAGCGATACAAGTGCACAAAACATGCTCGTGGCGCAATCCTGTGCAAAAACACACAAACACACCATCTCCCCTGGCGTCACGGTACTGAGCGACAAAACGCCACGACCCTACGGCGTGCAGTCTTGAAGAACAAATAAAGATAGCATCTAAGTCGTACCACAACGTTAAAATAAGCGTGACGCTGTCGTAGATTATCGTGAACACGCCAACATTTACCTCCGGATATAACAGAACAGAACAGAACAGAACTAGGGGATAACAGAACATAACTCGGGGAGCACACTGCACCATCTCTTTCAACCGGCCATTGCTCTACATTACTGCGGGGGCGATAAGTAAACTAAACACGAATATTCCTGCGTACGGCGATTCTGCACGCGACAATGGCTCCGTGCCAGCTGCTGGTGGACGCTGGTGCTGCGCTACAGGTGTTCGATATCCGCCACATGTGTCTGGCGGGTCAGGGCAGCCCGCTGACCCGGCCGGCATATGTCGTGGTACGTGTCACTCCATCTGACCTAACCGACCCGGCCGTGACCGCACCGCCTCCGGCCAGGTCAGCGCAGGTCACACACACCTGGCCAACAGCACGACAGCCCAGAACAGGCAAGTAGTTCAGACTAGTGTTGGACCTGCGGCACTTGACCGCTCACACTAGACGCCTCCTCTCGATCTGAACTGCATGGCCCACACATGTGAAGGCCGTCACAGCTTGCTGCGGCTCGCTGCCGAGGACGGACGGACCATCGAGACTGCCACTTCAAACCGTGAAGCACCGGCCCAGCGCTGACTTCCCTACAGCACGGCTGCAAACGGTGCTCCATCACCAGAGAACGTCGGGTTCTTTTATGACGTCCGAACCGCTACAGCGCCAAAAACGTTTAACATCGAATGACAAGGGAAATGTCAAATTGTCTTTTCGCTTATCACTTGCCAAGCATCTACAGCGATTTAAATCCATACCATGTGCAGGAGACCAGTACCCCGACTAATAGGCTTTTGGTTACACGTATACGTATCCATCATTCGGGTACTTCAGACACAATACGGTACTACAGACACAATACAGTATTCAAAACGCAATGCAGTACTCAAGACACAATACGGTATTCACAGTCAACAGCCTGGTACTCTCAAAATAGTACCGTACTTAAGACACAATGCAGCACTCTACAGAGAGTACGCAGTTACGAGTACATGTCGATCACTTTGTCACCGAGCTGTTCATTGTCCAACAACACCATTGAATCTCAAAACGAGAGATGTAAGAGGACAATTTTGCTCGAGAGTATAATGTTCTAGATGCCAAAAATGTAGCAACAACCAGCCAAATGCGACAAATAAAAGGAAAATATTGCTGGGGAGTATAATGTTCTGGATGCTAAAAAAACCAGTAAGAAGCTATTTTCCAACGCCGACCACAGCCCGGTACACTCGACAGCGCACGTACCTTGGCGAACAGCGTTTTACCGGTGCCGGGAGGACCGTGCATCAGCAGGTTCCTGTACATGCCACGGTTCCTCCTTGTATTCTTGGTGGTGATGGCAATATCTCTGGAAACAAATCAGTGAAAGTTAGAGTGGGGAGTGCGCAACATGGACAAATTTGGGCGTAATGGAGACAAAGCCAAATACAACTTCGGGACACCATGAGCAATTATGAAAGTTCTGTAGCAAGTTTATGAGCGCGCGAAATTGTGGCGAACTGTCTGAGGCGGAAAGTGAGCTCAAGCACCAAAACGACTGGCTTTAGTCAGGAAACGTTCAGCAGAGGACTGGGTAACAATGCCGCCGATATCTGAGCGGTGGTGGAGCAGAAATGGGGCACTCAACTCATGTTTAAAACAGTGTCCTAAAATTACTTCACCATTAACTGTGTGGATGAAGAAAGAAGTTGCTTGGGAATAGTGAAAGATTGGAAGAAAATAAAGATCACCACTTAAGGATTAAATAAGTGGAATGCCTTTCGCTTCAGTCAGATGCATTTTACATTATTTAGCAGTCGCATGTATGATGGCTGCCCACACATCATGTGGCAAAATGGTAAAAACCCAAGACAAGGATGAAATAGCGCAATTCCATTAACTGTGAATTTCCAGGTCACATGTTCAATTATTTTACTCTGGTTTAAAATGATCCAGCCACGGTGTAACTCCACAATCGCTTCGTGGTTTCCTGATATTGCAATAAGCTTTTTGATATTGGCTGTTATCCCCCATAAAACAACTAGGGCGAACACACACTTTATATACTGATGGTATCCGTACGCACAGCCACGAACCTTGCCTGCGTTCCAAGATTCCTTTTGAAATGTGTTGTTGGTGAACAATTATTATCGAAAAAAACGTAGCATTGGAGTAGAAAGCTAAAGCAACAAAAGGGCCTAACACAGGATTTCATAATAAATCATGCTTACCTACCGAGGAACATTGGTGTAGATTAAAATGAATCACTATAGGAATAAAATTATAACACAATACTTCGCACATTCCACATTTTTGTATTCAACTAAATTTCAAGATGGGAGGAGGAAAAGATAGAAACGAGAAAAAGAAGTGCTGGAAGCTAAGGTGTACCAGTTACTTGACATAATTATTCTCTGTTGGGTGCCATTTTCATCCAAATAAAGAAATTTCGGTATCGTGACATGAAGCACAAAACGATCGCAACCGCTTTGGATGCATCAGTCACCCGACGTGGATTACGCGGGGCGACCTGTAACGAAGGCACCTGGCCCTAGGCTGTACTATAGTGACCTGAGGCGAGCCTCCAGCTGCGGCTGCAGCACGACTCCGGCCAGTGCGTCCGCCTCGGTCCTCTTGAAGCGAGATCGCAGCGATGACCAGGGGTGACGCAACGCGTCAAATAGCGAGAAACGCGACGTCTCGCGCACCAGAGACGGTTTCCCTGGTGGAGAAACGGAGATGGGTCACGGTGGATCAACACCGGGCAACATAAATGACGATACAAGATTGCAACACGTCAACATCCGATCAAGGCGCAAGAACACCAGGACAGAGCAGGTTAACATCCGGTCACGCACCTTCATCCGCATGTCCACCTCAACAGGCTCGCCGCGTCTCTTCTCCACGTATCCAGCCGTCAGTCACCTGGTCTGTTCTCCACGTACCCAGCAGACAATCACCGAGTATATTCCCCACGTATCCAGCCGTCACTCACCAAGTCCATTCCCCACGTATCTATCCGTCACTCACCGAGTCCATTCCCCACGTATCCAGCGAACACTCACCGAGTCTGTTCTGCACGTATCCAGCCGCCACTCACCGAGTCTGCTCTCCACATATCTGGCGGCGACTGAGACCCCGCCGCGAGCCGTGTACACGCCGAGCGCCAACAGCGACAAGCCGCCGGCAGCCGCCGCCACTTTGTCCCAGTCGCTGAGGAACACCGACGCGCCCTCTCCCAGCACCGCTCCGGCCGTCCTGTGGACAGCGACAGGCGTCGTCGGGCGTCCTCCGTACACCAGAGCCGCCGCTCGTGCCGCCGCACGCCAGTCGAGTCTCGTGGCCAGTCACAGTCGCAGAGCCGGCGTAACGTACATGGTCGGCTCGGGAAATCAGCCCGGCTCAGGGATATTCCAGCTGATGTTCCGCTGAGCGTCAGACTGGCTTGTGATATCGAAATTTTCGCCACAATCATTCCAGGAAAGATAATCCCACAAGCCGAGGTGTACTATTGGCGTCACAAATAGCTTGGCAGTCAGGCTGGGCGTCCTGGCACCTGAATATCCTGCATAGCTATACTGTTACCCACATCTAGAAAAGTCATGCCACTATTTCTACCACGAAAAAAGCCATGTGACGAGCCACTTTGCGAGGCTTGGATCCGTCTGTCCGTCCGTCCGTCCGTCCGTCATGGATGGATGGATGGATGGATGGATGGATGGATGGATGGATGGATGGATGGATGGATGGATGGATGGATGGATGGATGGATGGATGGATGGATGGATGGATGGATGGATGGATGGATGGATGGATGGATGGATGGATGGATGGATGGATGGCATAGGTCGGGGACTGGTGACGTAATCCATACATTCCGAGCGGCGGCATTCCATGCAACACCCACTTGATCGAGTTGAGGACGGTGTCGCGCTTCTCGGCGGCCCTGACCCGGATCTGCTCCAGGGTCAGGTCCTGGTTCTCACGCTCCATGCGCGCGCGCGCCGTCATCTCCGCTTCGATCTTCTTCATGTCTGACTTATGGCGCAGCTCCATCTCGTACTCGAGCGTGGCTGCAGATCACGGGTCAGGCCACGGGTCAGATCAAGGTCAGAGGTCAGACGCTGGCAGGTCCGCCAGCGGACGCACAGCAGGTTCAGTCGTTGAGACGCAACGAGGCACAGGCACACGCACACACACACACACACGCACACGCACACGCACACGCACACGCACACACGCACACACACACACACACACACATACACACATACACACATACACACATACATACACACATGCACGCATACACGCATACACGCATACACGCGTACACACATACACACATACACACATACACACATACACACACACTGATGGTAGGAGCGAAATGAAGCAGATCCTCACCGTCACCTACCGATACACTGATCGTCATCCAATGTTACTAACAGCCTCTGGTAGACACAATTTGAAATAACCCCCTGTGAACATTTCGAGAGAATATTTCGTATTTCATGAAGCTAATTGTTCACGACAGCAAGCATCTACGCAACTATTGATACATAATATTTATTGTCCATGCTACGAATGGCGGTTATCATTACAACACTGATATATGAGCAGGAGCATCAATACTCTCGGTGCTTCTGCAATAAACAATGTTAGTCACTTTCCATTTCAGATGGTGGTATCAGCACGGTACTTGCTCTCAGCTCATGGTCGCACTCCAAGTTCAAACTTAGCGGCGGCGATCGCGACCGACGAATAGTCAAACGCTCTGCCACTTCCCATTACAAATGACACACCAAGTCGCCTGTGTGCACACGAACACCGAACATCCTGCTTCTGACGGCCTGCGTTCAATGAATCGACCCGTGGGGGACTCACATTTCCTGAGGGCCTCCTGCTTCTGCACCGACTCCTCTTGCTTGCGAAGGTTCTCCTCGTTCATGCGGTGCTGCTGGATCAGCTGGTCTTCGGACCTGCCGGGCGACACACCGGTCGTCGTGCCCACACAAAACTCACGAACCAAGGACGGCGTCGTGAACGTGAGCACATTCTACAATGGAATGAAACGTGCCAAACAATGCCTTCAAAAAAGCACATCAGCCAAATAACGTCTTCATAATAAACATTAGACATGTGATTCATAAGCTACGGTTATACATGGCATTGCTGAACGTGAGGACCAGATTAGGTGCACGTGAGCGCACCCTCACGGCAAGTCTTTTCATCATTTCCGGAAGCATCACGGAAGGGGTTCCTTCATCACGAAACGTTTGCTTCCGTGTTAACGAAGTCCTGACAACCTTCCTGATGCACGTGCAGCAGGGAACAGAAGCTCGAAGACAACATCCTGCGGCTTACAAGCAATCCAAAACAATAGCATGACCAGAATTAGGTGTTGCAAAATGCTTTATGACAGGAGAACTGGGAAAATTACAACGTTTCAGACATTTATGATACAGACAGTTCGGACATAGTACGCGATAAAACTTATGGGATCGAAGCGTGTGGAATATGTTCCACTCCTCATGAAGACGTTTAAGGTAACCAAATATATTAAGTTCATCGGGTCGTTCGATAATAGAGAATGACACATTCCTCTATAATGGCGACAACAGGGCAACTTTGGCACCTATTTTGCACGCCTGCAAACAATTTTAGAGCACTTGCATGAAATCTGAAGGGGAAGGAGTCGTGAAGTAAGGAGGTTCGCATGAAACATACTGGGAAGATCCTGTTTTTTGTGGTAAAACTGAATGGCATAACATGCTTTATGAATCAAACAATGCAGCAGGCATTGCTCTTCACTACCTTCATCCAATGTCATTTCATACTTAAACCTGGCTGTCATACGATTCGAGCAGTATTTTTCCTCAAGGCACTCAGAACCACATTGCCAACTTCCTTCTTCATGGACATTACTTTCCACTCTCTGAACATTTTGAACGGCAAAAGTATTCCAAGTGCAATATGACAGGGTAAACTGAATAAGGATAAGATATTTGTGCAAGTTTGCACAACGTAGAGCATGCTCTTGTACAACTATAGTAGTATACGTGATAACAAATAGCGCTGCAATATAAACCATCAACCACCATCTATTTGTTGCCCAAAACCGGTACCTAGCTTAATATGACTCTCGTGGATCAGCAGTTTCGGTTTCATCGTAGTGTAAGATTGTTAGTCGTTTGCACATCTGGTCCTGGTCCTGGGCTAGCCCCTGGACAGCTCACCGTTTGCGTGACAGCTGGTCTCGGTACTGAGCTCGCCCCTGGACAGCTCACCGTTTGCGTAACAGCTGGTCTCGGTACTGAGCTCGCCCTTAGACAGCTTACCGTTTGCGTGACAGCTGGTCTCGGTACTGAGCTCGCCCCTGGACAGCTCACCGTTTGCGTGACAGCTGGTCTTGGTGCTGAGCTCGCCCCTAGACAGCTCACCGTTTGCGTGACAGCTGGTCCTGGTACTGGGCGCGCTGCTGGTGCTGTTTGGTCTCCTCGGCCAGCAGCTTGCGGCGCTCCTCGCCCTGCGCGCGCACCTGCTCCACCTTGGCCTGCTCGATGTGCGCCTCGTACTCCTTGATGCGTGCCTGCTGCTCCAGCTGTCGCGTCTCCTCCTGCTTCTTGGTCACAGACAGAATTTCGCGTGCGTTCGCTGCCGGCGACACCACCGCAGTGAGTTGCGGCGCTATCGGTCCGGGCCGGAGCGCGAGGAAGGGGTGTCGTGACGAGGCGTGCACACTGCACAGACGACAGTCAGGCGGCTTGCAGCACCACACAGAGCTCGAAACATCACATCGCACAATGTGGACAACACGCATGGTGACGCTCGTAGAGGTGCTCAGAGAACTCGGTACGGAGCCACCTTATGGTAGGAACACCGCACTTGCATCGTCTGAACACTCGAACCGGCGCATAGCGTTGCATTTGTGCTTTGGACTCGTGAACTTTGGATAATAACTTCCGATTTACGTAAGCTAGGATGAAATGAAAAACACCGTTAGAATCTCGCAATGGAGAGGCCGAAGCACACCACACATCTGCCTTTTCGTCGATAGTGAGATGATCATAGTTCATTCTAGAAAAATACACGGATATCGACTTACATCCACGGATTTCGTTAAAAAGGCAGTTTGATTTCTTCGGCATTGTTTCTGATGGATGAATTCCTTCACATTGATGATAGTGAAAGCAACAACACAGGGTAGGTCATGTCGGGTCAGAATCAGACATGAATATCAACTTCCAAACTATACATGTTAGGTACACAGGAAATGTCATTAACAAACCAATGTGGCGCATAGTTCATATCACGTGTGCAATCTCTGGGTGTGGGAGGTCGGGGGTCATGTACCACCAATGCACACACACACACACACACACACACACACACACATATATATATATATATATATATATATATATATATATATTCCTGTTATGAGTTCGCGATTCCTGTCTATGAGTTCAATTTGCACAAAGTGCGTGCCATTCGACGTGGCTTGTTGTGCCGCACTATAAATGGAAGAAATCGAACCAATTTCAAAGCTCAAAGGTCAAGCCGATTTCTTTGGAAACTGAGGCGAATGCAACCGAATCTCGCGTTCGGTCGATATCGCTTCAATATCGCCATCTAATAAATCAAGCTAACCTTTCGCCTAGAAGTTTGACCTTGACATGTACCGATTTGAAATGCCGTACGATGGCTCACCACAGGCTATTGCTTGATGCTTGATTTGGACAGGTTTTGGTGGAAAAAAATGGGAGACGACCGAAGAAACTGGTTTGCGTTGAACCTTCACCGTTGAATGTGAGACCTATGTAGTTCTTTCAGCGTGTTGAGTACAGGCAGAAGCAGTTATGTTCATTGATTTGAACGATCATAATACCGTTGCTGAATGCCGATGCCAATACAAATTCGCCGACGAGTACGCCTCTGGCGACGTCGTCGCTGAATACGAATACGGATACAACGCTAACTTAACACGCGCCCTGGACGGCGGGGTGCGAAATCCGCCCACCCCTCCGGTTTTTCGAAAATAACTCCAGATTTTACCGGCCGATATACGACATTGTTTGTGTACCCGCAAATAAATGACCGGCGCCTTGTTTAAGGTGAGAAAAATGAAAATCGATCGAACATTTCTCGAGTTAGGGGTCGCTAAAGTTAAAAAAGTGTTCTCAGCGGTAGACCACAAATATCGGCGCTGTTGCGCTTCCCGTATATCAGCAAAAAGGAAGTGTTCTTGGCAAAACTAACGACTTGTTTGATGTACTTTGTCATGTTACATTGTTTCAAAGTCATGTCAAGTCACCGAGGTCAAGTCAGGTAAAGTTCATGACAGGATAACACACGCCTTGGAGGGGGATGGCAAAATCCGCCAACCCTTCCGATTTTTCTTACATACCTTCATATTGTATCGGCCGATATACGCCAATTGTTTGCTTACCTGCTTAGAAATGACATGCGCATTGTTTGAAACAAGAACAATTAAAAGCTATCGAAACGTTCTAAAGTTAGGTGTCGTTAAATTAAAAACAATTCGCAGCGCCAGACCACAAAAATCGGCGCTGATGCGCTTCCCGTCTATTGGCAAAAGGGAAGTGTTCTCGACAACACTAGCGACTTGTTTGATGCATATTTTTATGCTATATAATTTGAAGGTTATAAAGGCTATATAAGTTAGGCCGCCGAGGTCAAGTCAGGTCTAGTTCATGATAGGCTAATGGAACCAAACTTGGTCAACTAGAATGTTGTCATAAATGCAAATGAATGTCATGCGATTTATGTCACTTTGCATGTTACTCCCTACACATCCTGCAATCTACTGCTTGTTGTGAAATCATTCTGAAATCATTGTGTGCCTAAGCGTTTCCATACTTTATTCATGTATTTCACTCCTTTCTTTGCGAAGTCGATTGTGCCGAGCCGCCCAACGGAGCAGTCGGGTGGGCAGCCAGGTTAAAGTAACTGGAGCAGGTAATGACCTAATAAAGTGCTCCTATATAGGTGACCTGAGGTCAAATGGTGGATCTGACATCTGTATTGCATCATTATAAATATCCAAAACATCATTAATTCCAATTTTTAGCGTTTAAACACAATCACAGCGATCCATAACAGTGGCAAGCCAAGCCACGCAAAACCGGAACATTTTGCTATGTTGACCTCATTTGACCTTGAAGATATTGACCTAAGGTCATGAACTTTGCACACAATAGACTTCACTACCGTGCCCATCCACTCTGCGAATTTCGTTGCTCTAGCCCTCATAGGAGCTGAGATTTTAGGGGGCGGCACCCGCCTCCTCCAGTGCGCGTTACTTCCAGAGGCCCTCCAGGGCGCGTGTTAACGTACGTGCTTAAGGCTGTCCCTAACTTCCCTCAATAGTCCTCAAGTTACCCATGTACACCCAGAGTCGCATTGTTCGCATTATAAAGATATGAGCAGGGGAATGCAACCCAAAACGTATAAAGCACTGCGATAATGCAAATTTGTTGCCTAGCAGAGCATTATTTCCCCCCCCCAAGCTAAGAAATGGTTAGCGTTGTCAAGCAGAAGATGGTCAAGGTTCGTGTTATTCAAGAATTGGCTGAAAGCAGACATTTTTAATGTATGCTGATTTGGCATTCGGATATTTTGAGACGACATATAGCCTGTGAAGCCCGTTGATCGGCCACATCGGCTTTGAGCATTTTTGGTGATTCTCTTGCATATATATATATATATATATATATATATATATATATATATATATTAACTTTATAAATGATTAAGTAGAACTTTACGGCGATAATACTCACATAGCCGAGGCGTGGGGGCACGAAAAAAAAATGAGGTGGACAAATCGCCACTTTCAAAAAATTGTGGGACATGCCCCCCCCCCCCCATACTCATGCTGAGCCCAGTATTATCATTAGCAGCCCATAATTACCGCCATGGCCACGAAATGTTCATTCAACAATTAGCGATATACCACTGACGTCATTTTGGTAGCATCTGGTAGCAGCCAGATTCATTGCAGGATTGTATCTTGACAATCGGTGAGTCAGAAAAGCGGAAGTGGAGGAAGAGGGTTCTTGGAGGTTGTGGCTGCCTTGTGGTGTTTATGGCGAGCACTCCCGCATTGTAAAACAAGTATGTCGATAGCATCAATGGAAAAGCACTTGTTTAACCTGAAGTTTGCTGCAAAAGAAATGGCGCGCAATTCCAAGAAATGTGAAAAAGAAGAAAAGGCCGAGAAAGCTAAGGTGAAGAAAGCCATTCAGAAAGGCAACATGGAAGGTGCCAGGATTCATGCCGAGAATGCTATCAGACAGAAGAACCAAGCTTTGAACTACCTGAAGATGTCTGCTCGCGTTGACGCAGTATCAAGTCGTGTGCACACTGCAGTCCAGACACGGAAGGTCACTCAGTCAATGGGTGGTGTTGTTAAGTCTATGGATGCTGCTATGAGATCTATGAATTTAGAGAAAATTTCTGCATTGATGGACAAGTTTGAACACCAGTTTGAAGACTTGGATGTACAAAGCAGCTACATGGATTCTGCTATGGGTCAAACTGTTGCTACAAGTGTTCCACAGAATGATGTTGACAGTCTCATGAGCCAAGTTGCAGATGAGGCTGGACTGGACTTGAACTTGCAATTGCCACAGGGACAGCAAGGCTCTGTGGGAGTTGCTACAGCTGCTTCAACAGAGCAAGATGAACTTACTCAGAGACTGGCCCGTCTTCGGGAATAGTGATGAGGACAAATGGACAAAGATTTGATACATACAACAAAATATTCAGCTGAGAATAACAGCCTGGTTTGGAAGCATTAAGGTGAACCATTCACTCCTGTGTGCATATGTTTTCAATGTGAGGCACCATATTATCCCAACTTATCTCCAGGCAAAAATACTTGATTATTGGTATCCAGCAGTGGTATGTTAGCTTAGTTGATGTTGATTGGTGGATTACAGAAAGCAACAATTGTCTTCATTGTGTATATTGCTGTTAGAATACATACTGATGAAAACAAAGGGTGATTCATATTACCCATAGTTGAGTTGTTTTCACCAGTAATGTGTCAATGCTGTACAGTTCTTGGTGGTCATAAGTTGTGTCATACACAAAAATTTATCACCTTTTTTAGAAAGAGAAACCAATGATATTGGCTTTGTCAATAATTGATATGCTTATAATCCACTAGTGACACCAAGGTGTACTCTATTGTGGTGGCACAGTGCTAAGAAGTAATGACATGTGGGATGAACATGTTTATGTTTGCGGCCAACTTGAAAAACTCAAAAGCTCTGCATTTTCTGCCACTATTAGTTATGCTGTGTCCAGTGCATCTGAACCATGCTATTTTATATGTTTAACATACTTGCTATTCTAATTAAGAATCCCAAACTGTAAATTTGCAGTCTGCAAAGTATGGAGTATGGCTTGGGTGGTGATTTATTTGAAGCCTATGTGGCAAATATATTGTATTTCAGTACCATGTCTTTGCAAGTGTCAATGTGAAAACAAGAATCAGATATGTTATTTTACACCTTCTGTGCCTAGATGTTTCAAGGAATTCAGATACTGTGATTTCATGTTAATTGGTGTTTGCCCAGAGCTCACCATCAAAGACACACAATTGGACAGCCATTATCACGAGTACCAGGGGACCTCCCACTTAATGTGGGGGAGGGAATTCAACCTGACATCTTGAAAACCACTGAGGCTTAACCAAATTGGTATGGTATGACCAATGCATTTGATTCACCCCTAACCCAAATAATGAACTGAAGCTGAAATCAAACATGGAGGTGTGCTACAGCTGTAATGAACTCACAGCAGTATGCATTTCATAGCCCTAGGTCAATACATTCAGGATCAAATGAGGTTGCACACTTCGCAGACATGGGTGTGCCATTAAATGTCCGGTGGCTGGCTGACTGCTGGTTGTTTGACTTCGCCTACAGTTCACGTATTTACCATCTGATTTCCAAAATAACTTGTGTGTATAGTGAACCTCACCTTACACAGTTGATCAATCTTTAACAAATTGACAACATTCTGTTATAATATCCATGTACATTTATGAGACATCATCTCAAAACATGGGAGGTGGAAGGATTCTGCACCCCCTCCAGTGTGAGTGAGTCATGTTCCAGGGTTGGAAAGCTGTTTAGGTAAATCGGTTAATACCAGGGTTGAAAAAAAATTGCTGTCAAGATACATGAACCTTACACAGGAAACCATGACATGTGTGATCCTGGATCTGGAAGTTCCCTGGAACCATGAGATATGACTGATATTATGCTGCAGGGTCAACAGTTTTTGCCAGAGAATGTTTGTATTAGTAAATACCACCTACACTTCAAATACTAGTTTCTGCCAGCATTTTGCCAACCCTAGTCAGTGACATTTTTGGTAAACACAAGGGAAGAAGCACACTTTGGCATCAGCTCTTTCAGAAGTATGCGTTTGGGCCTAGGCTTCATCTCCAGCTGTGATTTATCGTTTTGGGTTCTTGCCGCGCGAGCTTCGCGTTCCGGACTAAGAATTAGGCTTTACATCTAGGCTGACTTAGCCAGAATCAATGGTAACATGAAAATAATACAATCATTTTTGTTCAAAGTCTATAACTCACTAATTCCGAATAAACTAGCTTGTGATGTACATCTGATTGACAATATAGTGCATGAACATGATGGTAAAAATTAAATTAAAAGTTAACATTAAAAAATTAAAAGTACTTACAGCATTGAAATCTGATTTCAAATAAAAATCAGTTTTGCACCTCCAGTTGAGCCAGAAGACGTCAGGTCATGCAGTCCAATCATTATCACGGAGGAGTTGAGACAGGCATAAACGTATCAATTATTCCTGATCAAGGTCGCGGAGTTAGATTTGCATCAGAGTATTTGATAACGACCCAGTAATGCTGTGCATGAAAATAACCCTAAGCCTAATACACCTGCCCACAAACAAATCATACCAACTCAAGAAATAGCTATTGGTACATAATTAGGAATATATATATATATATAGCAAATGCATGCGTGATGCAAGCACTCAACTCACGTACTTTCAGATGCAATGAACAGCGATTATAATATCGCGTATGCATGTTGCATGCATTTCCAGTAGTACTCCCTTTGCTCAGAATTGGACCAAAGTTTGCATCCTTTAATGATACTTAAGGTATTAGTATCCATTGTTAACACATCGGGTTTCGCGAGGGGCTTCTCCAGCCAGGTTACTGTAATTATGGCGACAGCGCCAACTCCGTAATTGGGCAGCGGCACGATGCCCAGTGTTGTGCCCGCAGTACGGGATCTTGGGCTGTTCAGCGCCCCTGATGGCACCTTATCCTGGTACCGGTGCACATGAGATGGACGAGGTCGTGGGCCAAACACGGTGACAGGCTGGCAAAATTCAACCACACACACATACACACGCAGGTCGTGGTGGATTAATATTGTAACAATATGTTTTGTGAGATCAGATTCCTAAGCCCTTCTTGGCCATGATGTCAGAATAATACATTATTCCTGAACAGATAGTGCAGGGGTAGATTTGTGGCGTTCAAATGAAAGTAAAATGACAAGTCTCATATATGATGCAGCACAATTGTATTTCGTGAGGTAGACTGCAATGTTACTCATGGGCGCTAAATGACCTCGAAGTCGGCACGCCTTTAAACCCAAATAATCAATCAATACTAAGGACAATTATATTATTCAGGATATTTTGTATGATCCAATGATGTAATTTTCCATTCATTTTCCAATAACACTTTTTCAATCAAAAACAGAAAGGCCTGACCGTGGGATTACTTTTAGATGCATTATGCAACAGTCATACATCAACAGTCATCAACAGTCATGCAAGTTAGTCACGAAATATCGCCACTCGTCTTTTCGGTGTCCTGAAACTGCCACCTGATGTTCGTAAATGCTAACATGAATTTATGAATTCCAGTCAGCTAGCAGCGGTTGCTCTATGACTCGGCGGTGCATATATTGTTAACCCGCGCCGTCTCTCCAGTCAGATCTTGACACCCAGTCTCGGGGTGGGGGGGGGGGAGGCGGATAGTAGCCCGTCTAAAATACAAACTAAGCGTCGCACGAAAACGAAAGAGGTGTCATGGTTAAGCGCTTGACGAGTAGGGTCCGGATCCACCCCCAAGACAATTTCTCCTCAAAAGTGACGTCACCAGGGGAGCTAGATTTTCACAACTTGCATTATGTTTTTGGCTCTGGGGATTCATTTTGGGGGATATTAAAAACAAAATATTTGGAATCAGAAAAGGACAGCGAAATCGACCAGGGCCATAAAAAATTTTGGGGCCCCCAAAACATGGGGACGAGTGGTCTAGGGGTAGGTTGCTCCTCTCACAATATAAAGGTTGTGGATTCGAGTCTCACCTGTTGCTACTCTTCGCCCGCGACGAATCGGCGTGAGAGATTGGCGACGCTACACAACTCAACGGTCGATGTGTCGTAAAACCAATAACCAACCAACCCCCAAAACACTTTTCTTTTTTTTTGAAATGTCAAAATTTTCAGTTTCTAAGTTTTCTTCAATTTTCCTTTTATAGTGGGTAGAGCACACAGAGAAACGTTGGAAGGTAAATTTCCCTAATAAAAAATGTTTTAGCCAGAATCTTCGATTTGGACTGCAATAGGCAGATATGCAGTGTATAAGTGGTCAAAAACGGGGAAAAACTCCTTTCATGTGTTTTGTTTCATCCCTCAAGATAATAAAACGCTGAAAGTTTCATTAACATATCTGTATCCATTAAGGCGTTACGATTGGTTGAACTTTTTTGGAGGTGACCTCACTTGACCTTGAGAAACTCGTTGACCCTAGATGACCTGACTTCAAGATTGTGAAACGGCATGCCAAATTGATGTGGGAAAAGGTATGCCAAATTTTGGCGCGCTTCCGCGCGCCATTCGTTCACTATCCGCGAAAAACCTGAGGAGGCGGTTGAAGACACCCTCGAGACGGGACGGGTTAAGGCTTCATCAGCTGGTTAATCCGCAATATAGCGGAATTTCGTGCCACAGGTAATGCGCGAGACCCACAACACACACACACGTTTTTGTTTTGAGCAGGACAACATCCGGCAAACGGAACGGCGTAGTTCTGTTTTTAAACTTTCAGTGTTACTTGACACATTTTTTTGTGTCCTTTTGGCTGACGTGAGGTAAAATAGTCAATATCGAAGGTGCGGTTACGCATTGCGGCATCGCAGTAGTTTACAGACCCTGTCATAAACAAAATGTAATTTGATGTTTTCATGCGAAGCCAACTGAGACCTTGGTCTAGCATAAGCAAAGATCAGGGTCACTGACTGGGTCAAGGTTCAGTGTCATGTATCACGAAATATGTTATAGACAGTTAAAGCCGACGAAGCTGAAATAGATTCGGACGCGAATGATCAAGTCTGGTCGAAGTGCCCTAAAACCCAGTAACCAACTAATGAAGTTTAGATGGTTGTGCTCAGAAACAGGTAATAAACAACACCAACTCGACGTCACGTATTTTCTCCTGGATTTTTTCTTCACAGAAACGTTTTCTCTTCTTTCAAACCTCGAATGTATGCATATGTAAAATTACCCAGACATTTCATGACCATACGTACATCGGAAGCCGTGAATTAACAACGGCACTAACAAGTATGGAGGAGGAATAGGGTAGTATGAAAGGTCCCATGGTAAATTTAGAAGACATGGGGTCAGCCAAACTTGAACGGCAATGGTCTCCTCAAAGGTTTCCCATTTGACACACTTGTTCTGAATAACAGTTAGTTACAGCCAGTGGCGTAGCAAACGTGCGAGGCAACCAGATAGCTGCCGCCGGCCCCCACCGAGGGGGCCGACGATTTCTCTCAGCCTCATCGCGATTCTTTTAAGCCCCACCACCTCTCTAGGGGACTTCTTTGCTACCTCATTAGGTACACCACCGCGAGAGAAGCGCTGTAACCATCAAGAGACACTTAATAGAGGCAGGAATGTTTCATTTGGTTGCAGGGCACTTCGCGCTGTCAAAGGCTTTCCTGATATTTCCGATCCCCGCCTTGGTCGTCCAACACGTAATCCAGGCTGCAAAATGACAACAGGCCGTCAAGGGAATGCGAAGGCTTTGGAAGGGAATTTTAGCTGGATTAAGAACAACTTAACGTGCTAAAAGTGGATCTAGGCTTGAGGACACTTCCGCTTACGAGAATGCAGTGAACGTTTTTCGTGAAATAGGGCGGAGAATACCCCTTTCTAAACACTCAATGGTCATCCTTTTCCAAGAAGAATTAACATCTTGCTCCATGATGCATGCTCATGGAGTTTTTGTGTCTCCTTTCTAACAGTACCTCATTTATATATATCATGTTAATGCTATTGATATGGAGTGGTCATACACAAACATTTTGCAACCCAATTTCAGGTAAATGGATCAACTATAATGTAATGTGGCGTACACCAGTTTATAACAATCAGTTTTCTCCCTATCCTGAATATAGCTCTTCCTAAATTGTGAATCTCAACACAAATGATAAAGGTACATTCATAAGTACCTACACCATTGGCTCAAATTTGAGTCTGAAAGCCATCAAAAGCATTTTAAACGACGCTAATTCCGTGGAAAATGTCTACATCCTACTGTGCTCGTTTCGACATCGCACACCTAACGAAAATCATTATTTCAACCCTACGAGAATGGCACGGTAAATCCAAGAAGAGGCACTTTGACTGGCGACAGAGACATTTCAATTATTTAGTTATTGGGTTACTTAAGGACACTGTGTGGTGAAGAGCATCTCCCAAAGCCTCGTCCTAGCTGATAACTGGGCAAGCTGTCATAAGGGCGCGAAAAGCCGTCAATGGTGCATTCCAAGGCTTTGGAAGGGCACCTTGAGCTTGACGGAGGGCAACTTAACTAAGGGCGTACCTAAGTTAATATATGGGCACTCCTATTTGCGAAAAAGGCACTGTAAGGCAAGCTAGGAGAAGCTGAATAATGGCAGGGGCATTCCATTACACTTATGGAAATTTTGGTTCGTTATTGGGTTTCTGACACGTCGACCGTTGAGTCATGTAGCGTCGACGATCTCTCACGCCGATTGGCCGCGGGAGAAGAGTAGCGGCAAGTGAGACTCGACTCCACAATCTTTGGATTGTGAGACGGGCAACTTGCCCCTAGATTACTCGTCCCCACTTGGAATTTTGATCCTGTGAGGACGATCCTTGATATTTCCAAGCCCTGCCCTGGTCATCCACTATGCAACCTTCGCTTCCAAAGGGGCGCAATGAGTTAACAAACGGACATTCGAAGGTTTCAGATGGTCGCTACGAACTGGGCTGAGGATAACTCAACCCGCTAAGATCGTATATAAGTCTTCTGAATGCACTTCCACTTAAGAGAAAGTTCTAAACAGTAAGCAGGGGTATTCCACTTTGCTGAAAGAAAGGCTGAGCTATGATGGGCATCTCCAATATGTCCAGGCCCCGTCGTTGCCTTCCAATGGGCAACCTAAGCTGCAAGGGCACTGAGCCATCAAAAGTCCATTGAAATGCTTGAGAAAAGCACTATAACCTCTCAGATTAGGGCATCAAGACCTGTCAGATGGGCAATTTGATTTGCAATAAGTGAATCTAAGGCTCTATGAGGGAGGATGGCTATACATTCCTTTTGCTCCTCGTCAGATGCGCCTGTATTATGTATCACCGGGGCATCTTCGTCTGCCTGAAGTTTCAATTCGGTGAAGCAAGAAGCCTGGGGAAATTGGGAGGGTCTGGGCGCAATTGAACCCCAAGTTTTTCCACATAAATACATTGCCAGGCATTGCAATTCATATAACAACAATTTGAGAAAGAAGTGAAATTACCAGACCGTCCCGGATTCCTGTAATCCGCAACATTATGCACTTAAACACTGCGAAAACCTTGCATTGCTGTGGGAAAAATGAATTACAAACGAATCTTATACGCTCAAATTTTTATCTGCATTATACCTTATACTAGTAATGAAAAATGCATGGAGTATCAACTCTGTAAATACAATTGTGCCCCTCCCACACGCACACACACACAAATGTCCAGCAGGTTGAGGTACAAGTCCAGCTTTTGCTGCCACCGCGTGACTCGGATACCTGACAATCGGCATTCTTCCTCAGAAAATTCAACCCTCGTTTGTCGAGGGCACTTCGCTAGCCCTCCAGTCCGAGGGGGTGGGGATGGGGCAACTAGTCGCCACTTCGCCTGGAATGAGGTAGAACCGTGGGGAGGAAAGCATCCGAAACGCCGAGTATCATCTTCCTAAGCCGAGTCGTAAAGGACGTGGATCCGCATTATTTTCTGACTCGCAGGGCAAAACCTGTGGTGCTTTCTTGTTCCCTTGATCGTCACGGCTTTGGTGAAGCGGCCATTCAGCTCCTGCTCAGCCTTCTGCACTTCCTCTTTTGTGACAGAAAAACTTGATTTTTGTCACAAGCTGCCCGGCGATAAATGTGTTGACTGCCCGGACTGTTTTCCTCTTCTGGTAGGCTGCCTGGATCCTTTGTTGGACGCTTTCGGAAAGTATCACACAGATAACTGTCAACACGTAGCCGGGGATCATCGACTATCTGGACCAGATTTTTTGGTGCCGATCTAACACCTTTATAAACTTTCTTCTTATGCCGCTTATACGGGTCACAGCAGAAAGGAGTAGGCATCGTTCCCGTCTTCGAAACAAAGGACGTCTGTCGACACTGTCGATAAGTCAGCTGACTAATCCTCACACGGCGTCACTGCTCTCCCCACTGACAAGTGACTGTTGGTGGTGCGATGCCTCTGAAAAATCCGTTGTTTGCGTCTCCAGCGTCTGCAGCGCATGCTATTGGTCAATGGCCAGACCCCATGTTTGTCGAACGTAGACGCCGACCTATGGAGGGGAGTAGAGACCAGAGCGCTCCCCTTCCGCGACGGCGAACTCGGCAGTGTTATTGACATTGGACTTTGACCTCAATACCGTCGCGTAGCGCTGTACAAGTCGTCGTGTCATGCCCCATGACATGAAATAACTCAGTTGTTCTTGCTCCTGTGCGGCGTAGGGGTAACCACCATTAATAGCGACAACTTTATCTCACTGGAAGATTCATCCAACAGCACCATAGACATTACACCGGCATACTACAGCAGAATTTTGAGCAAGCCATGGACAAAGATGACAACATAGGTATGCCTTGGCCCCGTTGGATCAAATCAGTAAACTGGCCAGTGTACGTGACTCAACTTGACCTATCGGGTTCGTGTCATGTATCACTGTAACCGTCTCGACGTGACGAACATAATTGTGTTGAGTTCAGCTCTTTTGCTCAATTAGGGACAAAGTTATAGCCATAAACGTGTTCGTGACCTCAGATGACCTTGAACGCCCAATGTCATGTGACCTTGTGACTTGATGTCAGTGTAGCAGAAACCAACCGACAGGTTTCGTAATCAGGGGCCACTCTGAACCATTTCAACACCGTATGCCAACTAGATGCGAAGTTATCGGCGGGCAGGGGTCCCAAACAGTCTGCTGTGTCAACATTGCTAGCCCCAAAAGTGTTTTTTTGCAGGTCGAACGCCACGTTTTTTATTGATATATATGAAAAGGCATGAATGTGGCTCAAATGTTCATCACAGGAAAGGTCTAATTTCAGCATCCAAAAGGCCAAGGTCACGACGCAAAAACTAGGTCAAGGAGTTACGTAACCTAATAAATTGAAAATAGGACATCCGAGATAGCCAACCTGTTCCTTGATTCACCCAAATTCAACAAAAAAGGGGTTCAATGAAATAACTCTTAGCCTTGGAGTTATGGGTCGTCAAAGTTAGGCCTCCTCACTGACCTTGAGAAATTTGCAGACTATCTTGGGAAATATTTTTCGGGGAATTTTTGTTCACCACAAATTAATTGTTTGCCCTTGAAATCCCCGGTACACAACTTTTCAAGAAAGTAAAAAAAATGGTCAGACGGCAACCTGGAAAATCTTCGGTTCAGTTACTGTGGAACGCCTCCTCTACCAGTGTTTAAATAATTGTTTTTGTGAAGTGTCAAATGTCGACAAGGGCACAGTAGGGTCTCAAAATTTGACGTTTTTAAAACATCGCTAAGTACTTCATGCTCAATTGTGAGCCAAGATCGTGCTTTTAAGTGTGCGTTCTTTGTTTATTTCGAGGGTCACGCAAACAAATCGTATGGCATAACATACCACAACGTAGGTAATCCCTTTATCTGGAATTGTGCTTCAAGATGTTTGTGAATCACAATCCGAAATGATGAGCATAAGCACCATACTTATAGCCGAGATACTGTTAGAAACGAGCCATGGATACTTCATAAACACACACCAAGATGCACGATGTCGATGCTTCTTTGTGTGGGGGGAGATATGTACCCAGTGTTCAGGAAATGGTATATTCCAAACTCTTTCACGAATAATTCATCCCTGATCTACCCACATCAGTGATATGCTTCCTACCTCATGTGGTACACTGACAACCTCAAGGAGTTCCTATATTTGAACGAATTATCTTGACAGGTTGCGATTACCTGATAAAGGCTATTTCTACACCATGATCTGTTCAAATCGGACACCAAACACGGTTATTTTCCGTGTTCCCAGGATGGACAGCATGGCCGTTTACACATTAATAAATGTTGCACCTGACCTGGATAACTCAGGATTAGTTTACAGCAGGGATGTGGAACCAGAGCCGGAGCCGGAACCGGTGCCGGAGACGGAGCCGGAGCCGCCGGAGCCGGAACATTTTTCCCGGAGACGGAGCCGCCGGGATATTTTACTCGGAGCCGGAGTTGGAGCCGGAGCCGTCAAGAGCAGGGCAGCTCCGACTCCGAAAGAGGTGTAAATTAAACAAAATGAGCAAACGTGAAATGAACACATTATACCTAGTATGGTATGGTATGGTATGAAAACGCATTTTTAAAATCCAAAATGTTTAAATACGAGTAACATGTAAAAATGTCATCAAATAATGGTAGAATAACCAATAACAATATTCTAGCCTCAGTAGTCATTGCAATAGTTCCATGTTTAGTTTAGTTAAGTTCATTGTTTCCATCATCAACAGGTTGTTGTACCTTATTAGAGATGAGGTCAAACATTACAATTTACAACAATGGTGTTCCTTGGACCGTTCACGGGATGGGGAGTGTTGTTGATTCGAGTCACCCCTCTTCTGATTGCTCCAATACGGCACAAATCGAGCGTCAGTTTACGAGGGCATAACACCGAAAAGTGATTTGGCCAGGGGCGGGTGTTTATTTAAAGATAAATACAGATTTTACGTGGGAAAGTTGTTTATAATTGTCTGAAGTTTGCGCCTCTGAGTGGAGTGGTGGAGAATGAATCGATGACGTTTGGGATGTGCGGAGCCGGAGCCGGTACTTTTTGCCCGGAGCCGGAGCCGGAGCCGCCGGGACATTTTACTCGGAGCCGGAGCCGGAGTCGAGATACTTCCCCGGAGCCGGAGCCGGAGCCGTCCAAAATTGTCCCAGCTCCGCATCCTTGGTTTACAGGCATATTACCATCAAAGCAGTGTTTGATGGAGTCATTCAGGTGACGTGCGACCGTCGAGAACACACCCTGCGTGGCGGAGGTTCATGACCTAAGGCCAGCCACCTGGCGCGAGGACTGGTCAGTTCACGTGACCGCTCGACCGTGCACACTGCTTACAACACAGTCAATGCTTCTGCAACCTACCAGATTTTTCCAGGTCCTTGGCGGCCTGGGCGGCACGCTCCAGGGCGGACGAGTCGAAGCGATACGCGTCCATGCGCGACGGTGGCTGCCGGCTGGAGGACTCGGCGCCTCGCGCGCCGCCGTCGCCGCCCGACGCCGGGTCGCCAGCGGCGCCCGACCCGCCATCTTGAGGCGGTAGCAGAAACTGCGCCGGATCCGGCTTCTTGTTCATGCCGAACAGCCACGACATGGTCACGGTCCGGTGGAGCGGAGGTCGCCTGGGGACAGCACATGGCGACCATCAGGGGGCAGGGTGTACACATGTGCCATCACACCACAAGCACCGTGGGAGGCTGTAACAATCAGCGGCGCAAAACACCGACATACAGGGAAGGTGCAGGACATTTCTTTACAGGCAATGTCATGTGAGTGTGAAATTTTTCAAGAAAATGGGTGGAAAATACCATCTAATGAAAGTTCAATAGACCTCCCTGTCTATGGCTTTTGTGACATCCTTGCTTACTAGCTGCTGATTATAAAACCAACTTGAACTCAACTAAAGACATCCTGATGCCCTTCAACAATTCAAATATGTCATAGTTGGGGTGCATCAATGACCTCTGATCAGGAAATTTCCTGAAACCGTATCACAGAGCCTCTTCTCTTTCAGATAGTCTACCCAGTATCCTGAAACTCGGAATCATCCAGCATTCCTTAAGTCCTTATTCAGCAAGCAATGAAGCCCTGCACTGAATACAATATGCAGGCTTATCAAAGTTGCTCAGTGATAAATTATTCCACTTTCTGGACACTCAATCAACATCCTTCTCCAAGAAGTATCAGCATCCTGCTCATTGATATGAAGTATTTATGTCTCCTTTGTAACAGTATCTTGTTTATAAATAGCATGTGCATGTCCTCATTATGGAATGGTATTACACGAACATTTTGCGATGCAATTTCGGGTAAAGGGATCACCTATGTGATATGGGATACAATACTAGTTCATCATAGTTATTTTTATCCTTATCCCGATTTACATCTTTTCTTAAATTATGAATCTTAAAACAAATGATAAAGGTCCAGTCATAATCACCTACACCATCAACTGAAATTTTAGTCTCAAAGACATCAAAAACATTTTAAATTACACTAATTACATGTCAAATTTCGACATCCTGCTATGCTCATTTCGACATCTCATACCTAATGAAAAACCAATATTTTAACCCTGTGTCATGTGTTTGATGCAAAATTGTGTGCAAGTTTAAGCTGAAGATGCCATATTGACAGTTCAGATGAGGACTGGTCACTTAATGCCAGCTTCTTTTTGGCATTGATTGTTCCTAGTTGGTCGATGGCCAAGTTCTCTTTCAAGTCACACTTCAAGTAAACTCTAACAGCCTGGATGTAACTAGTTTGCCCTTGACTCTTGACCAGTGTTAAATTATTTGTAAAATAGGGTGGAAAATACCACTTTCTGGACACTCAATCGACATCCTTCTCCAAGAAGTATCGACATCCTGCTCCCAAGATGCGTTCTTATGAAGTCTTCGTGTCTTCTCTCTAACAGTATCTTGTTTGTATTATGTTAATGCTCTTAATAAGGAATAGTGATGCACGAACATTTCGCAATGCAACTACGGATAAAGAGATTAACTATGATGTGATATAGCGTACGGTACCGGTTTATAGCATAGGTAATTGTCTCCCTGTCCCAAATATAGCTCTTTCTAAAGTATGAATCTCAAAGCAAATGACAAAAATGCATACAGTTGTAAGTACCTACACCATTGGCTCAAATTTGAGTCTGAAAGACATCAAAAACATTTTAATTGACACTATTTACATGGCAAATTTTGGCATCCTTCTGTGCCCGTTTCCACATCTCACACCTAACGAAAAACCATTATTTTAACCCTGCTCTTGACAGAGGTGTAACCACAAGTGAAACTGATGTTGTAAGCTCTGAAACAAACATCGAGGAAAATTACCTTTTTGATACCAGTGTTATTCCTGTATTTGATATTGTGTATCAATTCCTGATTGTCAATACTACTCAGCATCCACTATTTAGAACCATGCACAATTGTACTGTTTTAGGTTGGAAGGTTATGTATGGTGTGTGAAATATAGCTTGACAATTTTGTCATACATTGTATACAACTGCTCATATGTTTATCCACTGCATGTCTAGTTATTCTAAGTGAATTCAATGATTATCTCCATATAAAAGTTGTATAATGTTTATTGTTTATGTCCTTGTGGAGGATGCCAGGCATCTAAAAATGTGACACTTTGACACATGTATATTACCATGTGTATAGTATGAAATAAACTTAATATGCAAAACAATATGCTGCTCAAGGTCAGTACCACCAATATTTGAACATTTGTTTACCATAGGTCTCAACCAACTCGCAAAATATGGCAATCTTCATTGAACATTAGTGGTGCACTGTGATATGCAATGACATGCACTAGTCTGCACCAGAGCATGTCGTATGAGCTTGAGTACAAGCCATGGCATGCAGTGCCAAGTAGTATCAGAAGCCGAAGACACCACATGCATCAAATGTAACCATACTGACACTCTAACAAGTCCAAAATTATTGCAGTTATAGCATAAAGGTCGAAGTATAATGGGCTGTGCTTGGAAGCATAAAAAGACCCTCATGCTGATATACCTGCTCAATCAGACTACAAGACATATGTTTCATCTCTGCACTTCAAAAAAATATACAAAATCATAACAACTAGGATGGGTGTCAGGTATCAGGAGCTGATCTTAAGACAAGGGCAGTAATGTTCTTGCCTAGGGTTAGTTCAATGTTTTATCCCTTGTTGCATTAGCTTTCATTTTCAAGAAGAAAAGAGATGTGATATATTCCAAATTTTTTTTAATATCCAAATGTACATCAGGCTAGGATCAGTGCATCAGGCAGTTATGTCAGGTTAGATTATGTTCAATGCATACTTCATTTTTTACATTTCTTTCTATGCTATGTTACCTAACTCAAAGCCCCTTTTTTAGCACTATTTTCCACACAACCTGAAAAGTAAGCACTTGAACAGAAAGTAAATGGCCAAATCATCTCAGTTGCCTCCATGAACATGGCCTTCCAAAGAAAACCCACAAGAACACATTTTAAGACAAATTTACAACATGGATTGCATTATTCATGCAGTGACCATATACACCTTCATGGCTTGATGAATGTATATACAATATAATTTTTTTGCAAGTAGCATGGCAAAAACCACTGCTCAACTAAATTAGCCAGCAATAAAAATAATTTGCTTCCATAGCAGCAGATACCTATACACCCATTCACACACATCAGCATATTATACTTGTTAAGCCAATTAAGCTTGCAACACTTTCTGCAAGTAATGAACTCATACTGTTACTGAAGCAGTTTATTGTAAGTAGGCAGGTAGTGGTGCCTCAAATTGACTGGTCCATTTAGGCTTACAGGCAGATTGGCCATGTTTATCATACAACACCAAACAAGAAAATTAGGATTTTCTGAAGAGGATGTTTTCGATGTGAAAGATCCTGGAACAATCTATTTTGTTGATTTTTCTATGTGGGCTCAAGGGCAAGCCGACTACGAGATAATTTAACGCGCATAACCTATTCCACAAGGATTCTGTTCATGCCTAGACTTAAACTCAGAAAACGGCATACTTATTGTATACCTTACCTATCTCACGACCCTTCTTGATCACGACAGAACCCGCAGCGTACGAGCGGAAAGCGCTCTCGTCCTCAGCCAACATATAATGCTCGGCATGCACACGGACATCACATGTACACCGGTGTGAAAAGCAGAACGTCTGATGTGCGGCATAGTTGTATCACATCAAGAATACATCTTGGTCCAATTTGATATTTCATGTGTTTCGTCAGCACCAATCAAAATATGCATCGTTGGAGAAATTGTAATGTACACAACAAGATCACCAATAAGACGTACTCGTTCCTGTTCATACTTACCTTAGCATGAAATAAAACGTGCTATCCGTAAGTTATTGCGTAATGGAATAACACCGCACATGTAGTAATAGGTTCTTCTCAAGGTAATTCTAAGATCTTTACGGCAATTTTTAAATTCATGGAGTTTCTTTTTTAATTGCAATACCTATTACTGTGGCTAACGTGATGCAACCATGCATCGTGTACACCATGGATTATGGATCATGTACGGTGTACATGATACAAGATGTAACCACTCATTTCGTCCGCAAATGCGTTCTTTTTCTTTTTCTTGGTTGACAGACGAAGTAGCGCCAAAAAAAGTGCGGTAAATTTATCCTGTAAAGTGGTTTCGGATTTTGGGAATTTTTTTTCTCACAATGCTATGTATGCTATGCATCATGAAGGCGACTAGCATGATTGAAGCACTTATTTTCTTTGCAAATGCTTACTTTTCATGTTGTTGGCAAACTAATGGCAAAAGGAGGCTGAGTTAGGTAGGTAACGGCATTTAGAGAGGTGTTTGAAGAATATAATTAAAAAATAGCCTAACCTAATCTAGTCTCCTGTCAGAGTATTTATTTTCGAGAGAAATGCCAAGGAATGAAAATAGCCCAGCCTAACATAAGCTGCTTGTGGGAAAAAAATCCACTTTAAATGCTATTTTTTTTATTTTGAAGAAAAAAAATTTTCAATGTGAAAACCTAACCTAGCTTAGCCTTCCCAAACCTAAGAATGTTTTTTTCTTTTTCAAGGCAGACATTTTGGGGCTAAATGATCACGCTTTGGCTGAATGGGTGCTGTATGACTGAAGCATTCAATGCTCCCCTAAGCCCAAATAACAAACCAACCAATGCTTTGGTTGAGGTGACCTTGAACTCAAATAACTAACTAAGAAGGCAAGCATGTGTTTTTTTTTTAACTTGTCTTCTTACCACATTATGGCACAATCATGCTCAAAAGTATGGCTTGTAAAGAGCCATTCACTGCATGCTAAGCATTCACTGCACCATACAATGGTGCAAAGTGACCCTTGATGTTAATGTGCCCCTAAACTCCAATCCACCACCACCACCACTACTGCACATTGGGTGCTGTATAACCACTGCAGTTGATGCACCCTAAACCCTTAATAACTGACTAACCACCACTGCACCATGCATGTTCAGCTTATAAAAGAAAGATGACACTAGGCATAGGAAATACAGACTAATCCATAAGTCATTGTTGCCTATGTCCTGAGTTCTGGAGAATATTGACCCTGTTGTACTACATGGTCCAATCCCTTTAAATGAGGTGCTTTAGCTAATAGAGATGCCTGTAGCTGAACAGTTTGTGGGGTGCACTCAAGTTCTCCCAGATGTGTCCAGATGGGTCCAACTTCCATGGGTGGGGGAGGGGGACAGGTGCATGCCCCTGTGCTCCCTTGTATAAATCCATGTGATGCAGATAGAAACTTTTTTAATGGTTCTGCCAACCAAATTTTGAGTCCATTCATTCATCATCATTACAAATAGGTCACACTGATGCCACCCATGCCTACTTACTTACTTGTGAAAATAAACCGCTGTGCTCTAGATGTGGAGCAGTGCTAACTGTTAGCCATGTTCTAATTTTGTGCCTGAGGCTTTGCCTTGAGCGTCATCTGTATTTTGGGAGTGACCAGGTTCACTTGCTTCTAGCAGTGCTAGACGATAAATCTCAGGTTGTGGAATCCGGAAGGCTCTTCAGCATCCTATATGATGTGGAGTTTTACGTTATTTACCCAGGGCGTTAACATCTAAATATGCAAGAAAAGAGAATACTTGTAATATAAGGGATGTCTTATAGCTACCCTAGAAACAATTAACAGTTATGGGTACTAAATGACCTAGTAGTCAGCACACCCTCAAACCCAAATAATCAATCAATCATTCATCATCATGGGCTTAATGTACATTCAGAAGTTATTGCTGTTTCATTGGTAACACCAAGAGTTCACATAGTTCTGTAGATCTATATTTTACACTGGACATCACATAAAATAATTCAAACAGCATGTTTTTAACGTGATTAACCATTCATGTTGAGGAAAAATGTGTACATTTTACTTGGAAAGCAAAGAAATACCAAAAAGTGAGCTATAAGATGCTTGGTGAGGCTGCCTAGCATAGCATGGCCTAGCATGTCTCTGCCACTGTTTTTGAGATTTTTGTATTTTAGTTTTAAAACAAGAAGTTGAGAACTGAGAAGCATGCATATGTCTTTTTGCTCTGGGATCATAAGTAGGATATTAAGACTTCTCCCTGTCACAAATGCTTATTTTCTAGTTTAAGCTCACACAAATCCTGCATCATAAACAAAGCCTACAAGCTATCAAATTTTGTAATAAGTAGGTTATTCATTACATACATTAGGTTTTCATTCATTATTTGTATCTGATCAAAAAGTTGTGTCTAGACTAAAATATAGGATTATAGTTGCAAGTGCCCAACAAGTCACAGGTGCAGTGCCCAACAAGGACCAGAGAGCTAATTATAAGGAAGCTTGTGCATTGCACACATAATACCATCCATCAATCATCAATCCAATTTACCCACCCAACCAATAGATATCACTTCATACACCAAAATTTGTATATGCCTACTGCAAACCCAGAATTAAGCAATGCAGTTATTTTCTTATGTATCAATCCTATTGTTAATACCTTTAATGAAGGGTACAGCATTGCTAGATAATATTTTCCATTGCTTGACCACTCCTGTTCCCCTTGGATCCACCCGTCCTGTATTGAGCCAAAGTATTTGTCTTAACCAGAGCTTGATTCAGTGACAGATTCTAACAGAAAATGGTATCTGCATTCACACAAAGTGTTCAGTGACCCTGCAACATCAGTGCATTGCTCTTCTGCTTGGATTGGTGGCAGGATGTGCACATGTTGCACATGCATGGTCATTGTAGGCATGTGTCCCCATTCATTTATGGGTGAATTTCCTCTGAAGATGAGAAGTTGCCACTCTGGAGATATTTGAGTGAATCCTCCTGCTCCTTTCATGGCAATAGGCTCCTTGAGATGGAAATGGTTGCCTTTTTGACAAGAATATGTGCTTCTTTAGTATGCTCAGGTGCAGTATGCTCCCCCACTTATTGAATTTTGAGCCAAGGACACCCTTTCAGGTACTTATGCAGTGGCATGCCTCCAGACAAGTGCACTCATGAAAATTAATGGATTTCCTCCTATGTGCCAACACTGATGTATGCTATGTGTCAGCACTGATATCAGATGTGTGCAAGCACTGCTATCTGCTGTGTGCAATTGCTGATGTCTGATGTGTGCAGGTGATGATGTATGGATATCCACAATTTGTCATCCATGATGTCCGGTGTGTGACTATCCTGATATATGTTGTGCATCTGCACTGAAGTATGCTCTGTGCCATTGCTGACATCTGATGTGTGTCTGCCTGAACATCTGCTGTGCATTGTCACTAATATCTGTTGTGTGTTGACACAGTAGATATCAGTACCCAGACTCACAGCAGATGTTAGTGCCAATACACAGCAGCCCCCTGTGAGCTGGTGACGACGTCTGTGGTGTGTTGGCACTGGCATTTGCTGTGTCTTGGAACTGACATGTGCCATGTGATGGCACTGATATCTGCTGTGCATTGGCATTGACTGATGTGTGATGGCACTGACATCTGCTCTGTGCCAGGACTGAAATCTGCTGTGTGCTGGTGCTGACGCCTACTGTGTGTCGGCGCTGACGTCTGCTGTGCGCCTGAACTGCCGTGTGCTGTGTAGGATGGAGCGGACCTCCCAGCTGGAGCTGCTGCAGGACGGCGCCGACTCGCTGTTGCGCTACGCCAACCTGCTGCTGAGCACGGCCAGCGGCGACTCCCAGCAGGCGATGCTGCAGCAAGTGCGCCAGAAAATGAGCGAGTACGCAAGCCTGCAGACCGAGTTGGAGGTGTCTGAGCTGGCGTTGCGCGAGACCAAGGCGTTGGCCGTAACGGCGCTGACCGCCGGCGATCCGGTCGACCTGGACGACATGCCCGCCGCCGTGGTGCGGCTGACGGAACAGAAGATGAGTGCCGCGCCGTGTCCGGACGAGCACGAAAAGTGCCGCGAACTGGCTCGGCTCGAGGAGGTGGCGGCGCAAGAAGGGGCAGCCGTCGCCAGAGGCGGCGAAGGTGGCGGCGAGGGCGACGGCGATCTTCGGATGACCGACGCCCACCCGGCCACACTTGATCCCTGGTCCAAGCAGCAGATCCGACGGCCGGTGCGCAACCGGCGCTGCGGCCACATATACGAGCACGACTCGCTGCGGGCGGCGCTGGACGGTGCCAGACCGCCCGCCTGCCCGTACGTGGGCTGCACCAACAAGACGCCGCTCTCCTGGCAGGAGGTCGCCGAGGACCTGGCCACGAAGCGCGCCATTGACCGCCAGCTGAGGACGCAGTCCAATGGTCAGGTAGCGGCGCCGCCTGGTGGGGCGCGGTCGGACAACGGCGCCACCTAGTGGAGCGCGGTCGGACAGCGGCGCCGCCTGGTGGGGCGCGGTCGGACAACGGCGCCACCTAGTGGAGTGCGGTTGGACAGCGGCGCCGCCTAGTGGAGTGCGGTTGGACAGCGGCGCCGCCTAGTGGAGCGCGGTGCCGGAGAGGGCGTCGCCTACTCAGACGGCCAAATGGCGCCATCTGGTGGTGCGCGGTCAGACAGCACCACCCTGCAAGTGGGGAGGTCAGGCTTCACCATGTGATATTCGATGGTTCGCCGCGACCAGGATGGTATTTCTGGGCGGCCGCCGCTCGAAAGATGGTGCATCGTGCGTGCAGACTTACACTCATCACCGCGCCTATCATCTAATGCATGTTATCTCATTGTCATCTGCCCACTGTTGCTATAAAGGCGCTGGCTCGCTGATGTTGAAGGGAAGATTTGTTCTGCAATATCAAGACGATGTAATAGTGTTTGACACTAGCATTCGCACCGCTTCGTCTTTCGAAGCGTTCCACCATGTGGCACCAAAATGGGGACCATGCACGCCATCCTGTGCTTGTGCAAAACTAGCGATATGCATGTTGAGCTTTGACGCAATGCGAATGCTTCCAAGTGAACTTTCTGTTTGGGCCATAGGCTAGCCTATCGTGGTGTCTTGTCTTCACATTGGCACCAATTTTGAGATGTTCTGAAGATAAAGGGGGCAAACCGAATCTTGGTCTGCAGTATAATTCCACTGATTTGACGATAAGAGGAAAATGGCTAACGCATTGCATGCACCCTGAAGCACAAATCCACCACCACCGCCACTGATTTTACTATGCGAGTTGGTCATTTAATGATTGCAAACAACAATACAATTGTTCTGTAGAGCTTGCTATGAACTGGTGAACCGATTAATGCCAGCGCTGCCGTTGCAGCGCACAACTAGATAAGTATAGACTTAAATGTCACAGGGTAACTATTCTCACAGTAGAGTTGTGTGCCACAGGATAGTCAACCACGTTGTATACACTATTCCACACATTATCCAGCCACATAGTATAGGCTTAGATGCCACGATATTACAATACATTTTGTTCTGTAAACGTCCAATAACAATTGGAAATAATCCCAAGGTAGCCGTTGATGATACCGCGAGGCACATCGATGGCTGTGTGAATATGGCTGGAACAATGATATCGTCAGACGCATCGCAACGGTGAGATTATGGCTGAAACAATGATAACGTCAGACACATCGCGATAGTGCAAATATTGCTGAAACAACGATAACCTCATACATATCACAGCAATGCGAATGTGTTGAAGCAATGTACCAGGGTGATTGACCACGCCATATAGGTCGTACTTGCAGGCGTGAGCCTCCGGGTAGGGCAAAAGGTTGAGCCCTGGAGCCCTGGGTGGAGCCTTTTCGCAGGGAAACTTGCGGCCGTGTTCAGCTTGCCGAGGTCGCATGCACGCGGTGGAAACCGCTTCAATTGCACCACCAGAATGCGAGGGAGCTTCAGACTTGGTGTTAGTGCTCTTCTGGTGCTTCTAGCACTTGCCACAGATGGGCAGACTGAGCTCCAAGAACGGGTTGGAAGTGATAGACGCTTGGTCACATTTTCAGAATCTGACGTTCTCCCACTTCCTGCCAATGACTATTACCCAGTTATCTCATCATTTATTGTTAGACAATGGCAGGGCAGATGGGACCAGGAGTTCAACAAATTAAAGCAAGTCAAACTATACTTAGCTCCGTGGGCCTCGTCCTTCAGCCAAACTAGAAGGGACGAGGTAGCCATCTGTCGTCTCAGAATTGGTCACACTCTTGCGACACATAGGCATTTATTGTGCGGGGACGACAGGCCGAAATGTGTTAGGTGTAATGCCGCTCTGACTGCACCATGTGCTGGTGGCGTGCCCGGCATACACAGAAGAACGCAGGCGCCACTTCGGATATGACGCGAATGCTCTGAAGTTAAAGGACTTGTTGGGATATTCATTTCATATATAATAGAGCATATAATCATATAAACATATCCCGATTCATATATAATAGAGCAGTTTTGTGCTTCATTGTGGAGATAGGATTTGACGTAAGTTATGCACCTACCTAACTAAATTTGCTTCCCCAGATCTTATATGAAGCGCCTTAATGGCCACCAATGTGTTATATAATTATGTGATAGTCTGACGCGCGCTTGGGCAGCCTTGTTATGGGTACAATATAACCCAATGGGGGTTGACGCACCCTAAAACCCCAATAATCAATTAATCATCAAAAACCCATTTAATGTTTCGCATCGTTGTAATGAACAGATTTGTTAGGTAGTTATACTGAACGTAGTATTCACACGGGCGTGGACATCTTTGTGGCGGGTGTGATAGTCTCCATAAGGAAGCAAAACATATTATATCCTTGCCACACTAAAATCTTGGCTACTCTATCCATTACCTTGCAAAGGGTGTCAGGTTTCCACCCCTTTTCACAGATGTCCTAAAGCATTTAAGGCCAGGTTTGAGCTACAGTAGAGACCGTGAAGTTCGCAGATGGTGCGGTCGGGGGGGGGGGGTGGAGAGGGAGATGCTTGCTCCATACTCGCAGACTTTGGTAGCATGGTTTTATACGTGTACAGTTTTTTAATCATAATTTGAGTAGCTTTGTCATGGAACTCGCTTCGTTGTATTTTCGGAGTGTATGGGCGTCGCTACATCGGGAGATGGGGTGGACGCATCCATTCAAACTTATCATATTTAATGTCACACCTATGGCATGTAATCATGTATCCTATTACCCCCACCACACCACACACTCCATCTGAAATTCATAGCGACGCTAATGTAAGCTTGCAATGCGAAGTAAAGGTTGATGGTTTTGGGATAATGCGACTGGGAATTAGCAGAATTATCACATGCTATCAGTATACTTTGGTTCTAGTCAGTACTAGGGTCAGATTCAACAATCCCAGCTAGATAATGTTTTTTACCGGCCATAGAGGCGGTCCAAGTTTCGGATGGCTGCAGCCTGAATCCGGTCCGTTTTGGACAATTTTCGGTAGTTGTTGCATAAGTGTGCCACTGCTCTCACTTCGTCGCTCACCGTTCATCCCTTGTCGGAAAATCTTGTCTCACTAAGTCTGCTGTTGGTACGGAGCAGCCGCGAGATCCTCACCAAGTCGGAGCCGCAGTTGGGATGCCGGCCAGCCACGCTCTCTAAGGTGGCGGGAGCTCGATGGAGTGGTAGGTACCTGGTAAATGAAGAGTAGCAAAAGCACCACAATTGTGGCTAGTAAGAACGTCGGTGATCAGAATAATGAAATAATGTAATAAAAACAAAAATACAGGAAAAGGCGAATACATAAGGACTCTCAGGTGGAACCTGAGGAAGAAGTGGTTGGTAGTGGGGGAAGCTCCGCTACGCCAGATAGCAGCACATGAGCTCCGCCAGGCGGCAGCATCGCCGGAAATTGAATTGGTCTGCTTTCCACTCATCCTGCTTTGAGGATAGATTTGGTAATTAGTTTGTTTATATCTAAGACCCTTGCCATATCTGACATCGAGGCGACAAAGCTAACATTGGCCAACTTAACAGTTGGCTGCTGCTTGCTCCCCACATGAAAATTGGCAGGCTGGGGGCTGCGGAGTGTCCAGAGGTGGGCAGAACCACAGGTTATTTGGGTCACCTTTGAAGCGAGCGGATTTTACTTGCAAGTCAACGCAAGTGTGAGTTTACGTTAGAGGGTTTTCACGTTATAGTGCATATGATGTTGGAGCTGAAAGCGGGGGAGGAGACCGTCTCTCAGATTGTTTCGACGGTTTTGGTAAAGCTTAGTGTATTTCACCTACTCCGCGAGATAATTTGTGCTTTGAAATGGGGAGTGTTGGCAGGAAAGTTAAATTACCAGGATTTCGGCATTAACCTACTGAAAACACCCGATGCTCTTCTTTCGAAGAGCATCGAGGGATGTTTACAATGCAGGCAAGGAGATTGTCCGAAGATTACTCACACCCGAGCACTGTCAGCATGCCTGCTAACAGGGGATACCGGCACAAGATTAGACTACGTACTCATGAAGGGGACGAGTAGTCTAGGGGTAAGTTGCTCGTCTCACAATCTAAAGGTTGTGGGTTCGAGTCTCACCTGTCGCTACTCTTCGCCCGCGACCAATCGGCGTGGGGGATTGGGGACGCTACATGACTCAACGGTCGATGTGTCGTAAAACCAAGAACGTACTCACGAATGGTCAAATATATATATATATGTGTGTGTGTGTGTGTGTGTGTGTGTGTGTGTACGAATCAAGGGTGTTTTGACCATTCGTGAGTACGTAATCTAATCTTGTGCCGGTATCCCCTATTAGCACGCATGCTGACAGTGCTCGGGTGTGAGTAATCTTCGGACATTCTCCTTGCCTGCATTGTAAAGATCCCTCGATGCTCTTCGAAAGAAGAGCATCGAGTGTTTTCGGTAGGTTAATGATGCCGACATCCTGGTAATTTAACTTTCTTGCCAACATATATATATATATATATATATGTGTGTGTGTGTGTGTGTGTGTGTGTGTGTGTGTGTGTGTGTTCACGTGGTGAATTTTCTAACTACCATATGGACGTATACGCCTAGACTATTCGTTTGTTTGTCACTTGTGCAAGGCTAGTGGCATCTGCCGCTGAAAACCACGTCATTCGAAAGAGGGTGATTTTATGTTGTCTAAGACATTATCTTTTATATTTTTGATGAGATTTAAGCCATTAGTGGCCGTGTTTTCCACCGGTTTAAATTGGTTGCATTTTAGCTCTGGTGTGGCCCATACTACAAGGTTTGTTCGCTTTTAATTGTTTATATTGAAGTTATTTTGGACAGTTGTGAAAATAATGTAAAGATGACCGAATATAAAATTGTCCGTAGGATGTAACATAGTCAAATTTGCCCCTTCTTAATTCGAGACAACGTTAGGTAGCTTATTGACACGTACCATATTCCACAGGAACCAAAAATCACTAGCTGCTCTTTTGTGAGTTCGACCTTCTTTTCCTTGAAGCAATTGCCTCCAAAACGCCTGAAGCGCACCGTTATGAGCATGAATCGCAGGCATTAAACAGTTCTTGACATTTTAATTTCCCACAGCGCTCTTTTTGGGTGTAGTGATTGTCCCCGAGGTCGAAATTTTTTACTTAAGCTGCCTTGTAACATCAGTCGCCTCGTGGTCTGGACAATAAGTTTATCAGTAATAAAGCTCGGAGTCCTCGATTGCCGCTTGCATCAACAGAATCGGTTCACTCGTCGCCAAGAAGTAAGAGGCGTAAAATGCCCCTCCCCATATTATCCCGTGTGACAATTTATACGTCGGTATCCCGTTGGCAAGATCAATCCTCCTCAAGCTGTTTGGATTCATTGAAACGCATAAGCTGCAAGTTGTTCGACACCACGAAACCCATGAAGCAGAACATCCGATATGGTACGATGATGTCAGAAAATTTCGGAACGCACTCAATCTGCACTTCCCCTTCCCTTCGTCCCACCAACAAAATATATAAAGACAGGAGCGAGGGAATAGATGAAATACACACTCAGCGAGAGAATGGACACAACAGTCTAAGGAAGCCAACATTATGGATGTTCCTTGACGAAATCCTGGATCCGCCACTGGCACTGGATCCGATGGACGAAAACCCGCCTGAAAACACAACTCTTTCTACAAGTGCACTAGTAACAAGATCCAGCAATTAATTGCTTCACCATCCAACAGGCCCTCTTCAGAAAGTATTTTTATTAAAACTTATGTGAACTATAGACGGTTCGCACGACCACATCCCATGACTATGACTCGATTACAAAACGGTGACATCAAAGAACAACAGGTTCACTCGTGGACGTCCACAAACAACGCAGCGATGCATAAAATGCGAACAAATTTTATATCATCAGTTATGCCGACGGAGGAATTCAGTGCTGCTTTCCTGATATGGTACCAAGATACAGAGCTCGTCGCTCGAACCACACGCAACATTCGGTACCACTATACTGAATGCCACTGAACTAGAACGTTCGCTCCTTCTACGCGGCCTGTGCGTCCAGTCTCAGATAGCGGTGGTGGTGGCACATTTACAGAAGGTGCACGAACATGCTCCAGACCATCACACCGAAGCAGCATGATGCACTGTGTTCACGTCGGGAAGCCAGCCAACTCCACTGCAGGGTGAGGTGGCGCAGACCAGGCCCGTACCAGTGCCATTTTTCAGCGAACCGAAGTTTTGCCGGAGTGTAGTCTAGTGGAAATTGCGTTTGCAAAAAAAAATGCAGCGGCCTAGTGTTGGCTTTCATCCAGTCGACTTTCGAGGAGTACTTAGGCTATTTAGGTCACTTCACACGGCACACACCGGTGGAAATTACTGGGGACTATGGGATGTCAAAGTCTGCGGAAGGAAGCGCATGTAGTGTCAAGCAATCGCTCAATTCAGTTTCGGCTCAGTTGTCTGGTTGATTCTGCTTCGCAGCAGTGACAGCGATGACATAGGGTGATAGGGGAGAAGAGAGGAGAGAGAGAGAGGCGGCGAGGGAGAAGGAAAGATATATGGAGAGGAGACAGAGAAAGACATAAAGAGAGAAAGAGAGAGCGAGGGAGAAAGAGTGTGTGTGTGCTGTGGCGGAGTGACGGGGAGCAGACAGTGACCGGCTGACAGAGGAGACATACAGTGATGCGGTGACGTAAGGGGACAGACAGTGAGGGAGTGGCGTGTGATACAGACAGTGACGGGGTGACGATGGGGACAAACAGTGAGGGAGTGGCGTGTGATACAGACAGTGACGGGGTGACGATGGGGACAAACAGTGAGGGAGTGGCGTGTGATACAGACAGTGACGGGGTGACGAAGGTGACAGACAAAGTGAATGAGGGAGATAAGAAGAAATATGCCAAGGAAGGCAGTAATGCACCAGAAAGGTATTGGCAGATGACCAGAGGCGCAGCCAAGGGGACCCCCGGACCCACCCATCCCCCTTACTAGTAAAAAATACACTTGATCAAAAGGAAGTTTTCAGATGTTCACCAGGCAAAATCCTTAGCTTTCGGCGCGTTTCGCGCACCGCAATATTTCTTCTTCCATCCACGTCTTTACGTCGGCCCCCTTAGGAAAACCCTGGCTGCGTCATTGCAGACGATAGTAGAAAGTTTTCGCTGGCCGACTTCGAAAGCTTTGACTGACGTATTCATGCGGTACGTGCAACGTCGGGAATCTTGACACTAAGGATGACATTCCCGATGGTGATATTCCCGATCATATCGGCCGCTGGTGGCGAAGAGACGGACGACAATAACAGGCAATTGTCTGCTTTCGGAACAGACAAAGGTGCGGTATCACAAGTTGGCATTCCCTCTCATCGCATCACTACGGTCGCACCCCTTCGACTTCGCGAGATAAAAACACTAGTCGCCATGGTTGCAGTCAATCGCTAAGGTTGCACATGGTTGGTTATTGTTTACTTGGCACCACAGATGTCATGCCCAAAGGGCACGTGGTCCAAGCATGTTCAGTGGACATCGCGCAGCGCACGCACAAACACAGGGAATACGCGGTGAGCGGCTGCCTACCCCGGGGTCATCGTTGGGTGTCGACGCTAATCGTAGGCAAACCCGCCTACCGTGACGCGCCGTTGCATCTCTCCACTATTCACACATCGGGACACGCCCTCCGGCTGACCTGCCCACTCTGCAGACTTGGTTTTGAGCTGGCGACGGGACCGGCGCGACCGGCCCCAGTATATACAACGGCGCCGGACGCGTCGGCTGTCGGCCGTCGGCTGTCGGCTGTCGGCCGTCGGCTGTCGGCCGTCGGCTGTCGGCCGTCGGCTGTCGGCCGTCGGCTGTCGGCCGTCGGCTGTCGGCCGTCGGCTGTCGGCCGTCGGCTGTCGGCCGTCGGCTGTCGGCTGTCGGCCGTCGGCTGTCGGCCGTCGCCGCGGCGAGTGCGCGCACCCGCGCCACGTCACGACCGCGTCAGCGCTGTTGTGACGTCACAGCTGGACAGCGCGCCGCCCGCGGGTGGGGGTGGTCGCGAGCCGAGCTGGCGCCTACAGCTTCTTACCGCCCTCCTGGAAGATGTAAGTGGACCAGTAGACGAGGTTGAAGAAGGCGAACACCAGCGGGAAGGTGATGCGAGCGATCACGTCAATCCGCTTGGAGCGCGTCGGGAACCTGCCGGCAGACACGGCGTCGGCCGTCAGTGTCTGGAGATCCGGCACGGACTGATCCGCCGTAGAGGACAGACAGAGCGGGATAGCCACGTCAGAGAGCCGACACAGAGAGATCCCCCATAGAGGACCACTCTGTGACGCCAGAGAGGGAGAGCCGGCATAGAGACCCGCTATAGAGGACCACTCTGTGCCGCCAGAGAGGGAGAGCCGGCATAGAGACCCGCTATAGAGGACCACTCTGTGACGCCAGAGAGGGAGAGCCGGCATAGAGACCCGCTATAGAGGACCACTGTGCCGCCATAGAGGGAGAGCCAGCATAGAGACCCGCTATAGAGGACCACTCTGTGCCGCCACATAGGGAGAGCCAGCATAGAGACCCGCTATAGAGGACCACTCTGTGCCGCCACATAGGGAGAGCCGGCATAGAGACCCGCCATAGAGGACCACTCTGTGCCGCCAGAGAGGGAGAGCCGGCACAGAGACCCGCTATAGAGAACCACTCTGTGCCGCCACAGAGGGAGAGCCGGTACAGAGAGATCCGCCATAGAGGACAGACAGAGCGGGAAACCTACGTCAGAAAGCCGGCACGGACCAAGGCAGCTGAAGCCAAAGCAATGATCGATCAGGAATCAAATTGTTTGGCAACCTGTCATGTCATGCCATTCGTGAGAATGCCGAAAGAACTGCTTCGAAAGGTCAGTGGTCGCCGATGCACTAAGTCCTTTGGTACCTCGAACATCGAATGATCTTTGAGCTGAGAGAGCAAGTCGGTGTCGGGCTGAGAACAAGTCACTCTGACCCGGGATATAAGCTGTCACATCACATGACTCGGGACATCAAACCAGGTGGAATTGATGCATACTCAGTTCGGGCCGCTTCCCTGACTGTAGTGGTCGACACTTCAATTGGCCTTAAATTGGCTTGATTACAGTGCTGCGCTATCTGACCCATCAGTTGGAACACGTCAATCGTCATTTGGAACACGTCACCCGTCAGTTGGAACACGCCACCGTACCACCCGTAAGTTGGAACACGCCACCCGTCAGTTCGAACACGCCACCCGTCAGTTAGAACGCGTCACCCATCAGTTGGAACACGTCACCGTACCATCCGTCAGTTGGAACACGTCACCCGTCAGTTGGAACACGTCATCCGTCAGTTGGAACACGTCACCCGTCAGTTGGAACGCGTCACCCGTCAGTTGGAACACGCCACCGTACCACCCGTCAGTTGGAACACGTCACCCGTCAGTTGGAACACGTCACCCGTCAGTTGGAACACGCCACCCGTCAGTTGGAGCACGCCACCAGACCAGATGTTTTCATCACTAATCATCTGGTGCACCCATCATCACCATGAAAATAAAGATCAATCACGCTAAATGGCAAGAATACCAGTGTTAGTTAGTTAGTTAGTTATTTGGGTTTTAGGGCGCATCAACTGCAGTGGTTATACAGCGCCCATCAAGAATACCAGTGACGACCACGAATGTGTCACGCTACAGGATCGTTACCGACATGCACACGCTGCGAACAATTAAAAGACAGCCATCATCGACCACCCACTGTTCGCCACCACCTTCCCCCCGCTATAGCAATGGTCCCGGACCAGCATCGTGACCGGGGGTGCGAGCTCTCGTAACTTCATCACTGCCAGTTCGATCACGCGCCCCACGAGAGAGAGAGAGAGAGAGAGAGAGAGAGAGAGAGAGAGAGAGAGAGAGAGAGAGAGAGAGAGAGAGAGAGAGAGAGAGAGAGAGAGGGAGAGAGAGAGAGAGAAAGAGAGAGAGAGAGGAGCCCACGGGGTGCCCATGCAAATTCAGCTGACGGCGTCATTCCCGAGGGCCGACGGTGTCTGTCGGAGCGTGGGTCGACATCAGGCAGTCGGACTGATTATGCACACGGACGGTCGCGGCCACCTGGGACCGGCCGGGCCAAGGCCGGTCACGTTACCGGCCGGCCATCAGACGGGCCAGCCGGAGTCGTCCATGGTCGATGGCCATCGGACCATGGATAGGCGATGGCCGACCGACCGCCGGTGCTATTCGTCATTGTGTTTGCGGTGGAGGGCACTTAGGGTACGCTCGCATACCACCGGCGCCAGAGGAAGAGGTGAAACCGGGCGAGAAGCAATTATCGCAGTTGTGAAATTGTGCGCGGCCATACCGCGTTTGTCTGCAATACGAGCATCCGTAATTAACCGCAGCCTTAAGTGGTTGAAGTAATACTAATTGTCCCATTCCTCTACAATATATGATTCGATTCCAATTCTCATGATTTATCATGTGCCGAACTTTCAGTTTGCCCAAAGTCACGACCATCGACTGGCTTCCTCGTACCCACCTAGGCAAGCGACAAAGGCGAGCAGTGACACAATATGGTCGAGGAAGATGCTAGAAAATGTGTCAAGTTCCATGCAGTTAAGATCATTTCGTGGATAGATAATTGCTATGTCTGGGTATGACTTACTATGATGTGAATAACAGGCTTTATTACCAACACTGCACCGAACATACTAATTACAAGCATTTATGTGACATTACAACTAATTTCATATCGTCTGGCCCAGCTGGGTTAGTATATGTTCTTTATGGAACTTCGTGAACCAGACTAAGTACGTTGCTGGGTGATGCTTCTCATCTGTATCTGGACTTTGATTGAAGTTAACAAGTCGCACTGGACGTATTTGAAAATGCAGTTTGCCTCGCCATTCATTTCCTGTTGCTTTTCGCAGGCAACAAATTCGTGATAACGGCTGAAAATCTGCGGAGGCCCACCTGGAGTGTGCTCCCATGATGGGATCCCTCGATCTCACCCTGCTGACACCTCGCAATATTGTGTTCCAATTTTCATATCAAGGCACGTGACACAAAACTGAGTAGGCCACGCGATATCTGTGCGCCCTTCTGCTTCTATCTCTGCTTCTTCTGTCTTCTGTTTTATCTTGACATGGCGTTTAAAAAAGCCGAAGAGTGGGGATGTGAACTGAATCAGCTTACTTTGACAGCCAGCTTTGGCAGCAGCCCTGCTTTTTGCCGACTTGCATGTGGATTTCGCATTGTCGCGCCTTCTCGAATCTTCTCTCGCCCCGATGCATCAGAGGTTTCTGAAACAGTCGGAGCAGAAATGGAGTCACATCAGTGGTTTCTCGAGCGATCAGATCGCAACAAGGAACGTGGAAGTAGCAGGAAAGCGAGCTGAGATCGGTATCTGCCTTCATGATCAACAACCGCAGTCTGGCCGGCGGAACTGTTGATCGGTGATCTGCTGGACGGATTTTTTATTCTCCTTCGTGTGGTAGCTCGTGCACCGCAAAGCCCCTCCCCTAACACAAAAAAAAAACGATGCGCCTAACAGATGACCGATCAGGAGCTTCGCTAGACGGGTTATGCTGTTGAACAAATTGGCCTACGGAGAAGCAGGAAGTGGTCCTCGAAACAATCACTTCACAAACTAAAAACGGGTGGAAATCTTCGAAAGCCGTCAGCTCGAAGACTGGAAGCTGGAAACGCCCATCGACCGCACCAATCCAGGGGGACAAGCGGCCGCATGTGAAACAAACAGCCCACAACTCAAGAAGGACAACGCTCAACGGCCCCACAACAGTAGCCATCGGTGAGCCGACAAATCCACACAACTCACACAACTTGTTACTCTCACTCGGCCCGCTCGGTGACACGTCTCCGTGATGTTCTCATTTCAAAGTTCGTCATTGCCAGACTGACCTATCAAAATGTCCACGTGGACATTTGTCTACGATAAGCTAATGAGACGTAAAATTACGGAGAAGTTGATGTAAGCTGCTCTGCAAATGCAAACCTGAACCATCCAAACAAGTGATTGGATAGCAGCCGGCACGGTAGTCGAAGTCTTCGAAAAGGGGTAGGGGAGGAAGGAGGGCAGCACAACGGGGTTCGCAGAATCTTACTTTGCATGTTACAGCCTGAGTCCGAAATTGGACGTGCTATAAATGCATGTTTTTCGTCAGGAGGAGGTGTTGAGTATTTGACTTGGCTGACTATCTCCCGACTCCACATCGCTAGCAAACATTGCTTATTGGTATGTGGATGACGGGAGGTACATACCAATTACTTACCCCACCCATGGGCTATGTTAGCCCTGGCTTACTGCTGGGCCAAGTTCTTGAGTGAGCATTTGGAGAGACTTTTCCAATGGAAGGCTAGAACATAGTATGGTGCTGGGCCTACAACAAAGCATGGGTCTAACTTAGGCAGGGAGGCGGCCCTCTATGCCGTCTGGCCTCGTTTGGACCTTCGGACACAACAGTGACGACTGGTAAGGCGCACAGCCTTACCAATGCGATTCTACCAATGGCATGTGCACGCCACTTATTTCTTGTTTATACAGACATGAAGCATTTATCACCGCCAACCAGATGGCATATGCTTGGCCGTTTATTATAGTTTCGGTGTAGCGTGAGAATGTTCAATGCGTCTGTACATATTGCACTGGTGGTCCTGTAATATGCAACTTTACAGGCGCATGCACATGCATAAAGCATACCTACATTCAGTCGCACAGTCAGGAGAGAAACAAAGAGGGCAAATGCTCCTCTCCTGAAATCCTGAATTATTTCTATCCTGATCCAGGTTTTCACCCGTCCTTTCGTGTTGCCTTGTCTCTTCCCTTCTAAAATCCAGCTGGGCGCCGGACTGCATTCAAAGCATTTGCCACATCGGGAGACGAGGAAAACCACATCAGCAGCAGCCATCACAATTGGACACATTTCTCCACCCGGCTGTTTTCGTACGCCCTGGTGGAAATCATCCCAGAGTCAGGCAAATTGGCGCGTCGTCGGCCCCGGTCAATGGAGGGCGGAGAGGCGGAGGGGCCGGAGATCGGTCTCTGCCGACCGGACCACTGCCCAAACACCGGCACACCCTCGCTGATCGGCGTCTAACGACGAGATAACGATCGGCTCGGTGCGGCTCCTATGTCATTCTGCCGACTGCCAAGGCAGACGCATTAGCGCGGTGATCAGGTTAGTCGCCGCTCGCCGCGCCGAGCGACCCAGTCGGAGCAGCGGCCCGAGCATTGACGAGGCATGCGTGCAGGACAGTACATCGGTGACACATCTCGGCCGTGCGGGTGGTTGAAGAGCGCAGGGTGTAGGCAGATGTAGGCAGAACAGCTTCCCTCCCCGTCTCCGCTGCTCGCTGACCTGAATCTCAATGTGCGTCCATGCAATTTGGCCAAGTTGTTATATTGCCATGGCGTTGCAGGGGCGTGCGGGATTTGAGAATGCATTTCAATAATTGAGAAAAACGGCTGGGCGTATCGAATGAGCGGGTGAAGCTGAAATTAACCGCCAATGCGAGGAATTGGCACCGCCACACGGTTTTATGTTCGGCAGGGAAGGCAGGTTTTCGAGCAATTCATTCCATGGGAGTGAGAAAAACAAATAGCGGATTTCAATTTCGACTCCAAGGTATGTGTGACGTATACCATTATAATGCCGTGCCGTAGACCGCCACGCCTACCGCTTCCGTGCGCACCACCATGACGCCATGTGTCTACTGACCGTCCGTGCCTACCTCAAATCCTAATGATTACTGGTTAAACTGACGTACAGTTGGGTCATCTTCCACGTCATCTTCACAGCAACATCACCGAACCGCACCCCACGTGCAGTTGCGCTAAGCTGACCAACATTCACATTCTTGTAGGTCGAATCCCTTGATGCGGCTTTGGACTGCTATCTAACCATTGCGAGGCTATGTTCATGATCTACCACCACATGTCAAACCAGCAAGCATCAGAGCATACCTCTAGTGTCAGTGCACACCTCCATAGCCGGAACATTCATCCAACGCCAGAACATGTCTCCAGCGCCAGAACAGACATCCAGCGCCGGAGCATACCTCCAATGCCAGTACCAGAGCATACCACAAACTCTAGATCATGTTTCCAGCGCCAGAACATACATCCAGCGTCACAAAATACCCCCAGCGCTTATGACATCCGAAACATTTCGTTGGTTGCTGGTGCCATCTGAGCCTGATCTCGGAAAGTCGATAATCTGCTGCCCGAGCCCAGTCAGTGGCTTTTCCTTTTTTCGAAGATGGGTGAAATCCGAGATAAATCATCTGAAGCCTTTGTCATCGTGACGAGCTTTCAAAGTGCTATCTTCGCGGAGCAGCCTACCTAGTCCAGCAAATGGAGAAAACTGTGAGTGTGAAAAGAAAACATTTACAGTTGAACAACGGAATTGCCGACGAAAAAGGCAAGCTGGGATGGAGAAGTTGAATGAATTATCTTATGACCAAAGTATCAAGGAGCGATGCAACAAAAAAAGAAGAACTGAAGGTGGCATAGGAGTAAAATGTCAATGAAACCACAAATTAAATGGAGCGTGAGAACTGAAATAAGAGCAGGACGACTGAACGCGAGAGTGAGACAGCGGGATTGCAAAAGTGCAAGCGAAAATAATGAAAAAGGAGAGAGAGAGAGAGAGGCCGAGAGAAGGACAGAGATAACAGGGCCGACAGAGACGATAGAGACGAAAGAAGAGAGATAGAGAAAGAGCGAGAGAGAGAGAGTGAGAGTAAGTGTTAGGGTGAGAGTGAGAGAGAGATTGAGAGGGGTGGGTGAAATTGAGTCGAAATAATACAACATTGTACGCTTCGCGGTCAAATTTAGGAACCCTCTACGAAGCGATCGGGAACTGACGACTGCCACTTCTTGGCGATATCACATGTCTGATTCAAGCCCGTGACCTGGTACAGTACTGTAGCAAAATGTCGCCAGCGGTCGGAAGTGGTGCCATGCTTCTTGCTACATCTTCAGATGAGCTCTGAACCAGTTCAGTTTGCTAGTTTGAAACAGGTTCGTGGACTTTGATTGGCTATCATGGACTGATATTAAAGCTGGCTGGTGCGGTGATGGCGTTGATGCACTCCCCCCCTCCAAAGAATTTGTTTGTGTTCACGAAAAGATCGGCGCGTATCAGTGATCCGTTGTTAGACATAACTGAATAGGGCTTCTCTTGCCAACCTGCTGGGGCAAAAACTTAAGAGTAAGATGTGTCGGGCCACCGACTTGTGACGTCACGCACTCGCACAAGCACACACACACACACACACACACACACGCACACATACACACACACACACACACACACACACACACACACATACACATAGACACACGCACGCACACATACGCACAGGGGTACCGATTTTTTAAAAAGATCGGGGGGGGGGGCGAAGTGTACTAGACACCCCCAACCAAAAACTTATCGTATTTCGCCCACTATATTTTCACACCTCAATAATTTTTTTTTTATTTGACGATGTGTATGTTTATATTTAATCAGCCTCCTCGCCAACAGGAAAAATCGTCCAGTAACAGGTGAAGTCACATAAGCAAAAGAGTAGTCCACCGTGCAAGTCAACATAAAAACTGTGAGTCGTATCATGCGATTACAGTGCCATAAATTGTACTCTGGTCCGTCGCCATCGTCATCGTCGTCGTCATCGTCATCGTCATCGTCATCGTCATCGTCATCGTCATCGTCATCGTCATCGTCATCGTCATCGTCATCGTCATCGTCATCGTCATCGTCATCGTCATCGTCATCGTCATCGTCATCGTCATCGTCATCGTCATCGTCATCGTCATCGTCATCGTCATCGTCATCGTCATCGTCATCGTCATCGTCATCGTCATCGTCATCGGCACCTTCCCATCACTCCAAACACCAACAAACACACAACGGCATAAATCAAATATTTATGCGCCCATATGCAGGCTAAAACACATCGGCCATGATGAAAGTATTTCCTTGGTGTCTAACATTAGGGAGGAACGAAGCCAACGTTTTGGTGGGGCGAGTTCAGGGTTGGGAAGTCCACCATCTAAGCCTAATCTGTTTCTTTACAGTACAAAACATGCTGGTTAACATAACAAAGTTTTCTATGGAGCACGGTGTTTTTTCGTCCTTTAGCTTTCTTATCAGTATAAAACAGTATTGGTTATTGGGGGACCCAAATCAACATTGGTGGGGCCATGGCCTTCACAAAAGGATACAAATCGACACCCCTGCATACGCACGTGCGCACACACACACACACACACACACACACTCACACACTCACATACATATATATATATATATATATATATATATATATATATATATATATATATATATATATATATATATATATATATATATATATATATATATATATATATATATATATATATATATATATATACGCTATATATATATACTTATCCTTATGTTTATATTTATATTTAGATTTAGATTTAGATTTTTATTTATATTTATGCATGTCTCCTTCTGCATACTTATATAGGTGTACGCATAAATCTATTGGTATGTAATTGTTGTTTATGTTCTGATTCAGATCGGACAGAAGCACAAGACATTCCACTAGTTCTGTTCGGTGGGCACTGATCATTGATCTGTCGGTCGGGAGTGAAAATCACCCACAGAAATAACGTGGAAACTATTTACGCAGGCATTCATCGACAGCCCGATACTTCATCCGAGAGCAATCCATTCGATATCGTAGCCATTTTTGTTCACAGATTTTTACCCAGGGCGCGAGACATCTCTCCCTGAAATCACCTCAGCGAGCAATGCCAGCAAACCTTTTCACATGCTCGTCCCTTGCCTTCATAAATGAGTGAGCGCCACAGCGTGTTTCAGATAGCGGGCTCAGTCTCATTGGCATTTGCATGGCTAGTGCGAAGTTGCACTGCGTCGGCACCGCTCGACCCGACACTCACTATGCCCGCTTCAGAGGCCACCGGCTCAGAACTTCAAACAGCCGGCACACCAAATTTTCGTCCATTTCCCCACTGTGCCGCGAACAAAATTACACATAGCTCGAGTGGTGGACGCCATACGGCGGCGGCCTGGATCGGCACTGGCCACCCGCCATCGACCAGGCCAGCACGTGTTCAGAGACTACGGCGCACGCTGCGGCGTCGGCGGCACAGCATGCACTATGCAGGGGCACACCGTGCTGCGGAGAGCCTTTATTGCTTAGTCGGCTCTCGCTCTGCGCCGCAATGAGCCAGGCCCAGAGCAGATAGCGCTGCAGCACCGGCATCACCCGTCCGGGCCAGCACTAGCGCTGGCTGGAAATGCCCCGCCATGCTGCCCGTCTTCAGCACCTGGATCTGTCGCTGGTCGGTGTTTTCTCACCCCAATGAGGACGAATGGGAATCGACTGCATGTTTACTGGAAATGCAAAGTGCAGCGTTTAAGATACATTGAAATGTGATAGAATTTGGGTTGGAGGCTGTACAATATTCCTACGAGTCCTCCTGAGTAGTAATTTTACAGCTTGGCATCACACATGATGGGGAATTCGAAAAGCCATCATCCAAGCCAACCCGCCCGTGGATTTCGTTGCAACTGCATGACATCCAATACTCCAATCCTGATGCACAAAAACTCACAAGTATAACTTCATCGAGTCGATTAAAAGAATGCACGCTCAGAGCTGGTAACTGTATGCTAAATGGGATATGAATAAGAGTTGTTTTAAGAACAGTACAGACAATCCCACAAACACACTCCCAAAAATACTCAGCGCGCAAGTCATATGTCGAAGTGTCTCAGTTCTGTATGGCCATCGGAGTTGATGCACCATAAATTATTGACCACCAACCAATTTTAATTCTTTGAAAATTTGATTCTCAGAATATGACCATGGGATCTGATTTAATTCCAATTTGATTTAAAGTGGAATTTGATCCAATTCTATCAAAGAAGTCAATCTGTGCAATGAATGTCGTTCCAAAGAACATGAGCACAGATCAGCCTACCATCTGCATCGCAAAGCTACTCATGTGTGAGAACCAAGAATCTAAAAATGATCACGTGGCTTTGGGTTCAGGGTGAATCAACATTTGCGTCTCGTTTTCTCTGCACCTCATCTGTCATTTTCATCAAAGCATCATACAAACATTGTCATCCAAGACGATTCAATAACAATTAATCATATACTATAATATATTTCCAGCAACACTGAAGAGGTCATGGAGATCATGATTTCTCAGTATCCTGGTGTGCTGCTTCTCGGCAAGGAGTGAACTTCCAGGTTCTCAATACAGGTGATCTTTTCTGCGGCCTCCATGAAGGCAATCTTGGCGATGGCTGGAGTAGTGAGGGATTCACGACTTTGGGAAAGGAAACAAGTCTCCAAGATCGTTCTTGCGGATTGCGTTTAGGCTTGCACCAATTCATCATATATGTTAACCATAGCGCCATCTTGAGACGCAAATATTACGGAATCCTGGATAATCTTGATTCCGTGTGATTCACCATATTTACCGAAAAGCTCAGTAACAATTGTTTTAGAAAAAGAAAGCGGATAACAGCATGTAATTTGTCTTTGGCGGCATGTATCCCAGAATAAATGTTCTTTAGCAATGTCCGTTGTCGCATCTAACACGAGACAATACAGTCGGCAACTGCATGACTCGCCTGTCACGACAGAACCTCGACTCGCCATTACTGGCGGCTCGAGAATCACGAGTCATATTTGTCGACTCACGTGTGTCGTCACTCTCTGCAATCTTTGCACGCACTCGCCACCTGCCAGCGGACCCAGCGTGGCCTGGCTACTACCAGAGGGCGGCCAATGTCGACACGTTCAATCGTCGGAGGCCGCCGTCGGCACCCTCAGACAGAACTGAGTGGCTGACTGGGTACCGTGTCGACCACCAGTCGGTCAATGTGAGCCACTGCTCGGTCTCGGGGGGAAGGGGGACGCCGTCGCTGGGGAAATGAGAGAGAAGTGGAAATCGGCCAACTAAGTTGGAGTGGGGTGGGAGGCGGTCAACCACATGTGAGAGGGGAGGGAAGCGGTCAATCACATGTGAGAGGGGTGGGAGGCGGTCAATCACATGTGAGAGGGGTGGGAGGCGGTCAATCACATGTGAGAGGGGAGGGAAGCGGTCAATCACATGTGAGAGGGGTGGGAGGCGGTCAACCACATGTGAGAGGGGTGGGAGGCGGTCAATCACATGTGAGAGGGGTGGGAGGCGGTCAACCACATGTGAAAGGGGTGGGAGGCGGTCAACCACATGTGAGAGGGGTGGGAGGCGGTCAACCACATGTGAGAGGGGTGGGAGGGGGTCAACCACATGTGAGAGGGGTGGGAGGCGGTCAACTAAAAACAACGACGCAGCTGGCCAAGTATTCCGTCGGGTGGAACTGCTCATCAGTCCCGTGACCCTTGCTGCACATAGGTACAGCCCCTGAAGGAGACTTTTGACCGGAAAATGGTCGCATCCTGGAGGTTCGCTCAAACCGAACTCACAGGTCACAGAATCTGATGTCATAGCTCTTCCACACACAGCTTAACAGAACGCCAAAAACGACACGAGTCGTTCAAAAATGTGAAGTGGACCTGGTAGAAACCACGCATAAATTCAACTGGGACAGAGAAAGGTAAATCAGTCGGATAAAGCCACGAAATGCCATACATTTCTTTTGACGTAGCGAGATGGAGAGAAGTGATTCCAGTTTAGTGCCTGACCAGGAGTGTCACCAAGCAACCGGTGAACAAGGGCGGACACTGGCAACACGTTGATCCCTCGACTGATATTATGCGGACGAACTTAAATTCCGAGATCGGACAGTTGGTTCCGAGTCGATACAACAATATCAGGTTGGTAGGAGGATTCTCCTAAAACCACTCTGTCACACATTCGGATTCGGTTTGCTTAAAAGTTTTGTTATTATTCCGAATATAAAATTTGTTCATGTGAGTAAAATTTTTCCTCCTTGCCCATAAAATTTTTCCTCCTTACAAACGTCTCAAAAAGTGTGTGGGGGAGGAGGGGGACACCTTTTGAAGCTGATTTTTACCGTGTATCGCTATGGAATTAATGTTAAACTGTCATGAAAAGTGGCGACCATGGCCCCTTGTCCCTGGTCCTACACCTATGCCGTTGCCCCTCCTTCCCCTAAGAAACGTTCGTCCGGATCCGAGACAGTTTGAGTACTAAGACTGACTTAGTTAGATCTAAGTTCACTTCAAAGGCGACAACAGTCAGTACAGCATTCATGGAGGACCGATAAATGTCATGAGGAACCGGGAAGCGGAGCATCCAACACTTGTAGTGTACGATTGTTTTCGCTGGTTATTCGTATTTCATTCCATTTTATTCGAATCTATATTTTCATTTTTAGATATTGTAAGTCAACCAATTAAACAAAATGAAGGATATCATTATCCGTTTCTGAGCCATATATGGAATATTTAGCATTACTACGACAGCACGTAATTATACAAAACCATTTCATCTTTTCATAGCCCAAAGTGCAGTGACATATTGCTGGTCGTGTGGTGAGACAGAAGCTTTTCTAAGTAATCTTCAAAGCTCAGCATCATAAACCACCACCCAACAGCGTCCTTCAACATTTACCGTTCTGAAACGGGCCAAATGCAGTTCGTCATGCAACAAATCACCTCCTAACATGGGTTCATGTACCCATAACCTTTTTTATTCGACAGACGTAGAGAAGGAAGACGAATCTTGAATTAACATTACGATGCCCTCAACTGGTAAGGAACAAAGTCAGGCTCTCACGTCGATTGGCTGTGAGTGGACTCGGGAATCGTGCAGGTTGAAGGGTTCGAATGCATGCACGTTCGATTCATAAGGAGTACTCTATTCACCGGGCTACTCAGAGCTGAGCTGCCACATCTATGTATATATATATATATATATATATATATATATATATATATATATATATATATCTCTGTATATATTCATACATATACAGACACATATATATATATATATGGGCTCCCGACCGGCCGCCGCCTCTTCAGCCAGCGCCCGCCCAGAGTTGAAGCCACACCACGCTGGCCGACAATTGATGTTGTCAAGTCGGGAGCGGAAGAGCTCCGAGAGCAGCCACTTCGAACGCCATCCTCTGACGACGACTCGAGTGGCTCCAGTTCCGGCCCAGTGATCCGGCTTCGGATGCGACGACCGGCGCTGGCGGAACCCCAGCCAGGCCGGGTATTTACACAGCCACGGCGGGGGGTGGGGTCCGCCTCCAGTCGCGGGTCTACCGCCAGTCGCGGGTTTGCACAGAGTCGCGGGTCTGGCCTATTTGCGTCTGTGTCGCGCTACCAGGCAGCGCCTAGAACACGTGAGCTTCGTCGACCCGAATGCGCACACAGCCCCTGACAGCACTGTCGACGAGGGTACCGAGAACGCCGCCCGCTCACAGTTGATCATCGTGCTGATTAACATGATGATGATCATGCTTATCACACCTAGGTCCATTTCGATCTGGGCACAACAAAGAAATGTGTATAGTTTTGGCACACCAAGAGCTTCCTGTGCCTGCCTTCGATCAGCATATGCACTAGCGCAGCGAGAGAATAGAATAGAACCGACATCGAATCGTTCGCCATCGCTCACCTTGCCCTTCTCGACTCCACCAGCCGTCTTGGGTAATAAGTCAGCAGCAAGCACTCGCATCCAATGCAAGCATTCGACATTCGCATCCAACATTCGATAAAGATAAGTTAACCTGACGGATATGCGGAGTTCGCGGGCTCCATTTCACGGGCTCCATTGCCAAAGAGCGGCCGTATCAAAACAGGCTCTCTCACAAGAGTCTCCTTGTCTGATGGGATGGCGGAGTCAAAATGATTTAAAATCCCGTGTTTCTCTCGTGTCTGATCTACGGCAGGTGTGACAAGTCATTTTAAAGAGCCTCCAGCACGATAAGAGGCCCGGCGGTCGTCTCTCGTGACCGAGCAGGTGCACTTTCATGCTGTGCCCACAGCGTGCTGCTAGGTGTACTCGCGGGCGCGAGTAGTCCCGGGAAAGGTGTTCCTCCGAAAGGCCGTGGGCTCGAGTACCACCTGTCGCCACTCTTCCGCGTCGTCACTTCCGCCTCGTCCAATTAATCGTCGTAGAAGACTGGCGACGCTACGTGACCAAAAGCAGTTGGCGCGTCGCAAAGGCAATAGCCGCCAGCCAGGTGCGCTCGCCCGCCCTGGGGCCGCCGCCTTCGAAGTGCGTGCCCGCAGTGGAGGGGCTAGGGGAGGGTGATCGCGCGCGCCGACTGCGCGTCTCGGTTCGGTTACCGGCAGGTGTGACGGCGCGACCAGCACGGATCGCGGCCTTCCGGCACCGCACCGACTCGGCTGACCGGCTGCCGGAACGGTGCGCCATCTCACAGGTGACCCGGCCCGCCTGGCGGAAAACGACCCGCCGACAGCTGCACAGTCGGTCCACACCACCCTGACCTTTGCTGATTCAGAATCCTCATCGATAAACTTGCGTCGGAATTGGCCGAGGCGTCGAGTTTGCTGTCAGCTGGAACACTGAAATACAGCCGCGTCGGCTCTCCATATTTCGACATTTGTTTCGACTTCGAGCCCATACCTGAGAAATAGCTGAAACATGGAACGTTCTGGGAAGTGTTGATGAAAGCATGTTTAATTTAATTCCACACCATCCTGCATCACAATGAAAGGCAGAGACTGAACTTTAGCTTTGCGTCATTTAGTGGAAGTAACCTATCTAGAAAACGTACACATATGTTGGCAATTTACATCCAGGCTCCAATTAGCATACCATCCAATTACTCGGCGCTGGTAATCAGCCGATTGTTGGCTTGATGTTCCACTTGATTGACTTGTCATTCTATGCTACTTTAGTTGTTGAGCATCAATGTATCAAACTATCAAAATTTTCACACTGCTCATTTTTTCTTTGTTCTTGCCAGAGGGACTGGGAAAAGCAGTTGATGGTTCGGTCTTGGCACCACACATTCCTCACGCACCCAGTCTGCAGCCGACGAAATCTTCCAATTGATAATCCAGTTCACGCAACAGCCCTCTCGGATTGCCGGCATAGCCTTAACGACCGAAATTAACATGTCGGGAGCAGTGGCTGGTAAATGGATGCCAATCCTTTTTTCTTGATCATTCCGGCGGCTCCACTCATTACACCTGATGCGCACAGATCGCCGACGGCCCGTCAGTGCGGGGAGGGGATCGTGATCGGCCACTTCCAGATCGCGCTCACAGAACACGTGTGGTATTTACGGCAGGTGACATTTAAGCACACATAATGTTGGTGAGGCGAATATGCGCACGCCACAATTACGGCGCTGGGGAGTGTTGCACGACCGCTAGCACGGCGGCGGGCGAACATCACGCAGCACTAGCAAACATTGCCGGAACGCTTCCATTTTGTGTCACGTGTGTCTGGCGGTCATCCGAATCGGTGGTAAAGGTACACGAGCAACGCCCACATGGTCATTTGCTTGCCATCACCAGCGGCCGGACGGGCTGAGTGCTGCGGACTGTGTGGCAGAGTATATTTATCGTGCGGACCGCCAACATCGGGGGGCTTCGGCGTGTGGGGGAGGGGAGGGACGAGGTGCTAAAGGGGCGACGAGGTGCTAAGGGTTCTAAAGCATTTTTATTTACCATAAATCGATGATAAATATACACTGTTACACAGCCTCACACGTCACTCCAGCACGAGGCCATGCCCAGCAAGCGCCACTCACTGCAAACGGCAAATGGGTATTGGATTATGGTGGGTCAAGTTTTCAATTGTACGGTCGGCCTGACACGAGGCGAGTGGGTGGTACACCACACGACCTTTGAATCGACTTTGAGCCCGCCCCACGCCGTGATAGATTGTGACGGCACGGCCAGAAAGTCATCCCTTGATCAAATAGAGCCGACTAGCCGGCAATTATTCATGTTTGATCAATGGCCCGCTACGAGAGTGGATGGATGTACGCTCTGAAGTCGACACGCTATTGTTGGAAAAACTCGACGACCTACAGCGGCGAAAGTGCATGCAGAGGAGGTGGAGGCACGGAGGCGAAGAGAGGAAAATAATGCTGGGGCCCGAAGCCGATGCACTTTTAAAGAGAAAGAGCATTGCAGGAGAGACAGACCAAGGAAGAGCGAGAGATGGAGAAAGTGAGAAGGAGAGATATAGTGTGTGAAAGTAAGAAAATTGGAGTGTGAGAGCGAAAGGGTGAGAGAGTGAGGTAGCCTTGATAGAGTTGCGCAGGAACCATGCCATGTTCAGACTACCGTATCACTTCCCCAAACTATTCCGAGTAATTATGCAAGCTAGGGTGACATCTCAGCGAGGCAAATCCTACGTGTATCAAGTCCACATTGATATCTCAGCCAAACCCGTAGCAGCAGACCGTCCCATTTTTAAAACCGACGTAGCAGTTTTATTGCGGCTGTTCAACTGCCAATTTCAGTACCCAAAATTAGACATAAATTTTGGATTGCCTTTCAAGGAAACATAGCACACTGCGCTACCTGTAGCGACCACTAGCGCACCATCGCCGTCGTCTGCCAACAACGGCACGTCGCCCGACCCCTGGGTCTGCAACAGGGATCACAGCAGGTCGCCATATGTCGTCACTCCTCCGGTGACCCCAATGAGCGCCTTCTACGAGCTGGCTAGTGGTGAGAAATTGTGTTGCCACCCATGATTTCTTGCAGATAGATAATCTGCAGAAAGATAATCTGCGGATAGATCATTTGCGGATAGATCATCTGCAGATAGGCCATCTGCAGATGTATCAATTGCAAGCACTTGCAGATAGATCATCAGTTGTGGACAATCATCGAGCACAGCATCAACATCAGTGACAAGCTAGCAGACATACTGAAGAAGGCTGAAGACCATCGGCGACCTGGGATCTATCTAACTCGGCACCTCACGTTGCCGCCGGTGGTCCAGCTGGCGCCGGAGCCGGAGCCGGAGCCGGAGCCGGAGCCGGAGCCGGAGCCGGAGTCGGAGCCGGAGCCGGAACCGGAACAGGAACCGGAGCCGGAGCCGGAGCCGGGCCCGCCCGCTCGCCCGTCGGCCCAGCACGACAGAGAGCGGTGACCTGGGCTCAGGTCGGGTCGGTGGCCTCGACGGCGGAGGCGGCCACTCACCATGGCGTAGGCCACTTGGCCGTCGTCGGCGTGGTCGCCCAGCTCGGCGAGCGCCGCCTGGTGGTCCACCTCCAGCTGGCGGCGGCTGCGCTTGAGCGTCTCGCGGTGCATGTCCGACCGGCTGGCGTAGTTGACCAGCGCGAACTCGAGCATGGCGCCGAACACGAACATCAGGCACACGCCCGTCCACACGTCGATCGCCTTGGTGTAGGAGACGGGCGGCAGCGACGCGTTGATGCCCGACGTCTGGGTGGCCATCGTGAGCAGGGTGGTGACGCCCAGCGAGACGCGTGCCGGCACGGCGTTCTGGTCCAGCCAGAACGACACCCACGACACGATCACCAGCATGCAGCACGGCACGTAGATCTGGATCAGGTAGTAGGAGAACTCGCGCTTGAACAGCAGGTCGACGGTGAGGCAGCTGTAGGCGCCTGCGGCAGAGGCGACGCACGTCGGTCGGGACACTGTGCGCGTGTGCCGGTAGTGTCAGGCAGGTTGGGACACTGTGCGCGCGTGCCGGTAGTGTCGGGCCGGTCTGGACACTGCGCGCGTGCCGGTAGTGTCGGGCCGGTCGGGACACTGTGCGCGTGTGCCGGTAGTGTCGGGCCGGTCGGGACACTGTGCGCGTGTGCCGGTAGTGTCGGGCCGGTCGGGACACTGTGCGCGCGTGCCGGTAGTGTCGGGCCGGTCGGGACACTGTGCGCGCGTGCCGGTAGTGTCGGGCCGGTCGGGACACTGTGCGCGCGTGCCGGTAGTGTCGGGCCGGTCGGGACACTGTGCGCGTGCCGGTAGTGTCGGGCCGGTCGGGACACTGTGCGCGCGTGCCAGTAGTGTCGGGGCGGTCGGGACACTGTGCGCGCGTGCCGGTAGTGTTGGGCCGGTCGGGACACTGTGCGCGCGTGCCGGTAGTGTCGGGCCGGTCGGGACACTGTGCGCGCGTGCCGGTAGTGTCGGGGTGGTTGGGACACTGTGCGCGCGTGCCGGTAGTGTCGGGCCGGTCGGGACACTGTGCGCGCGTGCCGGTAGTGTCGGGCCGGTCGGGACACTGTGCGCGCGTGCCGGTAGTGTCGGGGCGGTCGGGACACTGTGCGCGCGTGCCGGTAGTGTTGGGCCGGTCGGGACACTGTGCGCGTGCCGGTAGTGTCGGGCCGGTCGGGACACTGTGCGCGCGTGCCAGTAGTGTCGGGGCGGTCGGGACACTGTGCGCGCGTGCCGGTAGTGTTGGGCCGGTCGGGACACTGTGCGCGCGTGCCGGTAGTGTCGGGCCGGTCGGGACACTGTGCGCGCGTGCCGGTAGTGTCGGGGTGGTTGGGACACTGTGCGCGCGTGCCGGTAGTGTCGGGCCGGTCGGGACACTGTGCGCGCGTGCCGGTAGTGTCGGGCCGGTCGGGACACTGTGCGCGCGTGCCGGTAGTGTCGGGCCGGTCGGGACACTGTGCGCGCGTGCCGGTAGTGTCGGGCCGGTCGGGACACTGTGCGCGTGCCGGTAGTGTCGGGCCGGTCGGGACACTGTGCGCGCGTGCCGGTAGTGTCGGGGCGGTCGGGACACTGCGCGCGTGCCGGTAGTGTCGGGCCGGTCGGGACACTGTGCGCGCGTGCCGGTAGTGTCGGGGCGGTCGGGACACTGCGCGCGTGCCGGTAGTGTCGGGCCGGTCGGGACACTGTGCGCGCGTGCCAGTAGTGTCGGCATGTAGACAGGTTCGGAGCAACGGGGTGACCCATTGGTTGCAAAATGGCATGGGATGCTCCGATGAGCACACATATATGAGACCTCGGTGTCACTTTGGCTCAACGGAATTTCACAGTTATCTGCCATGTATACGAATTATAACAGTTTTCATGTGACGACAGACAATGCATCAGGTCACGTGCCCATCGGCAGATTATCCAGTGTCAAACAAATACAAAATATGATCCAAACTGATCCAACGTGACACCCAGAAGCCCAAAAGCAAACGTATGTTGGGGTGAAACTTGCAGGAACTCAGGTTATGGATTGCTGTCTAAATCAGCTCCCTCGGCTGAATTGGCAGTAATCCTTGACTGTTTTGATAATATCCTTTGACTGTATTTGGAGTAGTCCTTGGCTGTCTTGGCAGTAATCCTTAGCTGCGCCTAATACTAAGATTAGCGGTGGACGCTTATGATTTCACCAAATGAGACATCCTTCATCTCATCTGAGTTGAGATGTGTTCATTAGTTATCCTACCCATTCACCCGGAAAGATAAAGCTCTCCATCTATCAGACTCACAATGCCCAAGGAGGTTGCAACTACCCAGAGTATAACTGGCAAAATTAGCTGAGTTCAATCTACATTGAATATTGAAAGAGAATAGTACATTAATAAGCATTAATAACCAAACAGATATAAATACAAATAGCCTTTCGCTCATACCAAGTTGAAAAGGTCGAAAATATCAAAGATGACCTATGCTTCGGCTCCGAGCCTTACAGTACACCGGTTTGACAGAAATACCCGGATGTGAAAACTGTGCATCACCAGGAAGGCCAGGAGCCAAAATACATGTGCATGTTTTGGATTTTCGACTTACCCGAGCAAAAGCCCATGTGTGTTGATATTTGTTACCTAGAATAAGCCATAGCCAGAATATTACATGCTTCATCACAAGAGAAGACGTAATTATCACGGTCGTGCACATGTTCGGTCCACCGCAATCGGCCACGCTTCCACCGTGGACACACCAATCGGCTGCTTAGGCAGATCGGGATGTCTAAAACGAGCCTCCTCCAATTGGTAGCGTGCGGTCGGGAACTCCAGCAAATGTCCAAACAAAAAACCGTGGTTTATGTTTGCCGCCGGTCGCATTGAGACCCTATATATGGTATCGAATAAGACATAGTTGGGCAAATATAGGTCAGTCTCAGCTTCACCACATTCACCCCAGTGGCTGGCAGAACTTGGGAATCTGACCTCATGCACAACATTGCGGAGGCTCGAGTAATTAGCCAGAGTGACCCGGTGGACATCCAAGCTGCAAGCTAGACTCTACTTCGTCAGCTTATGCTTGCATTTCGATTAACATAGGCCACCGGGACCCGTATTCAGGCACCACTTTCCACTGCGAGGTATTGTCGAGCGCTGTTGGTGCCGTGTGAGGGTCGCGCTACACATGCTGTGGCCGCTGCACCGCCGCGGCAGCAGGAGCTCGCCGAGCTGGCGCACGCTAGTTCTGCTCGTTTCTGACCTGTGTTTGTCTTGCTGTTGCAGTACGCCGTCTGAAACTTCTCCAGCGTGAACCTGGGCAGGTGCAGGCCGTCGTCGATCTGCACGGGATCTCCTTTTTTCCACACGAATATCAAGTCGTCCGTTTTCCAGGCGTCTGAAAGACAAACGAGTCCGTGGCTCAAAAGATCAGGGTTCCTACTAATGAACTAGATGAGAGATGGGAAAACTGGAATGAGCATAACCGCAACGGGAGCGGAAAGCACGGGAGCGAGGTGTCAAGGTGACATTTCAGGTGGGTTGCGGACGCGCAGCCAAGGCGGCCCCGGCCTGTTAGCATCCAAAAATACATTAGTTCAAATGGGATATTTTGAGATTTTCACTACCAAAAACAATCAATTTCAGGCGCACTTCGCGCGCCGTAAGCGCTTTCTGCTCCATCATATAATTGTTTGATTGCACCGCTCTCAGGAAGATTTTGGCTGTGCCACTGGTGGGATGGGATGCTATAAAACACTGTCAATAGTTCATGGAAATCATCAAAGCTTGGATTGATACATTGATATAAAAGCCCAATTATTGATGGAGACTTTGGCTCCAGCAAACTGGGAAATCGCGTTGTAGCACAATACATCTATGGATCTATGAATGGAGCAACATGAGAACTATTGATTTAGACGACAAAGCAGTAGCCTAACGAACTCCTGAAGGTTAAGCTGTGAATATCCGGTTGGAATATTTGCAAACATTATTGGGTGTGGAAAGGAGGCTCACTTGTAGTAGGAGAAAGTCAGATTATATATATATATATATATATATATATATATATATATATACGTATATATGTGTATATATATATAAACATACATACATACGTATATATATGTTATATATATATATATATATATATATATATATATATATATATATATATATATATATATATATATATATATATATTTGCATTCCTGGTCATTCCAATATATCAAAGAAAGCACTGTTTGTTTTGAGCATAAGCACAAACTATCACATCAACTGACAGCATATTTAGCAAACTATGGTTGGGGTTTCAAGGATATTAAAAATTGGGGTACTTCCAGAAGCTGTGTGATTCTTCTGTCAAAAACATAGCGGAGCTTGACCAGACATATCTGACAACAGGAGCAAGGCTTCCTGCGACGATCGACGCGCATTCTGAAACTCACAGCTGGCCATCTTCAGCGAACAGGTCTGCTTATCCAGAGGATACAGCTTCAGATCCATTGGGCAGGACAGCGTCAGTGATATCCTGAAAAGAGACGGCAACATGACACTATGGAGAAAACACTGTCCTCCCCGGACACGTGTCACTGTTGTGTACGCAAGCATCACCACACATCCGGAAAGGATCGTCTATTAAAAGTGCATGGTTTGTGCTCACGAGCAATACGATTCGTCACTGCCGGATCCGGGACATCTTCCAACTGGTTATCTATCGGATAGTTTCCGCCAGTTTCTCCATTTTCCAAAGGCAATAAAGGGTTATAAGACTGTTTAACCAGGAAAAGAATAAAGTACCTTTTGTTTCCTTTACCTATCAATTGTATTTCATCACGCTCAGTTTATCCATGTGTCGTGAAAAGGAATCGACTTAAGTAATAACATAAAACGTAAGTCATCATATTTTTATTGTCGTGTCAAAGCAGGTCCCAGAACCATTAACTTCAAAGATTGTTTATCAGCATATCTCAATTATGTTTCTACTGTGGCAAAGTATGGTTCTGAGTATCGAATGTAATCAGTTCGACGACAGAAATCAGTCCTGCTTCGACAAGATCTAAAATAGTTTCTTTCATAACCTTGTTGTTGAGAAGGCTGACTGTCACGTGCTGACAATCCAGGAAATATTGGATCTAGTTCAAGTGGGTGCATTGCGTTCCGGGGAAACCATTATTACTGTCGGGTACGTCATATAATCTAGCAAAACGAAATCTAAAGTTGAATATGTTAATGACACTTCAACACACGACCAAGTATGATTAAGTTAGATTGCAGCCCGCAATTGAAAGTTCGGTAACTGAGCGCAACTCTGGTGCCTCAAACGAAATTCGACAACTGACGTGGAAGGGTTAGCACTGCTAAATAAAATTAGGAAAGCGAACAAAGTTAGCGATGAAGAATAGTAATCACAGAATTTGCATTTCATTAACGTCTGATGTCACAGTTGATTGCGGAGATGGCTGAAAAAGAAGGGAACTCTCATCGAGATTGGGCAGGATTAGCGACATGTGCAAGTGAGACAGGTTCGGCAAGAACGTGCGAGAGCTGCTAGCTAACAATATTCCGATGAGGTGGTCTGTCATCAACAAACAATCCACAATGAATCAAGATCGTCCTGTGTGATTATCTGTGCAATATTTGTGTTCACACAACAATCTCGCTGCAATCTGCAACTGCTCTTGGGCTTCAGCGCATGCGGTTCAGTACCAGCATGGCCGACGCAGCGAGTAGTGTGATTTCATATCCAGCGGCCAAAGTCGCGTTAAAGTAAAGCCGGTATGTTTCAATTTATAAATAAACGCCAACTTATGCTCATCCATATCCATGGCACACGTAACCCTGGCGTTCTATAAAGAAAATAAAAATTTCGCAAAGCTTCCCAGCGAATGGTTTGACAGGCAATGCATGCCAAGTGGCATCCTCAACTGCATGTAAAGTTGTATTTACAGCCATACCGTTCTCTTACTCCATGGCCAGTGCACTGACGTTCACATGAGCAGCCATCAACCATCAACCATCAACCCTTACCACGAACAGCCATCAATCATCAGCCATCAGCCCTTACCACGAACAATCATCAACCAGCAACCATCAGCCCTTATCACGAACAGCCATCAACCATCAGCCATCAGCCCGTACCACAAACAGCCATCAACCATCAGCCATCAGCCCCTACCACGATCAGCCGCCAGCTCGTACCACAAACAGCCATCAACCATCACCCATCATTCCTAACCACGAACATTTATCAGCCATCAACAATCAGCCCTTATCACGAACGGTCATCAACCATCAGCCATCAGCCCTAACCACGATCAGCCGTCAGCCCGAACCACAAACAGCCATCAACCACCAGTCATCAGCCCTTACCATGATCAGCCGTCAGCCCGTATCACGAACAGCCATCAACCATCAGCCATCAGCCCTTACCACGAATAGCCATCAACCATCAGCCAACCATAAGCCATCAGCTCTTACCACGATCAGCCATCGATCTGGCCAATTCCACATCGATCTCGTCCGCTCCTTTAAGAACCCGAGACGTCCCATGTGTCCACGTGCTGAAATCGTTTCCACAATCTATGTGCGGATAGGTGATTCCACTCGATTTGCCCATTCTTCCAATTCATTTCACCATGGGATTTATGCGGACTTTAAAAAACACACACACACTAAAGCCCAGGTATGACATGAATAAAACATGTATATGAAATATGTGTGCAAGAACCTACATAACTGCTTCCTCCGCCCGGGGACAAGATAATCTAGTAAGGCAAATGCCACTGTTATTGACCGTACGATTTTAATTACGGTAATAACGAACACAACTGTGAAGAAAATTAGCGACATTGAAGAGAAGCCAGGTTTGACTATCAGGTAGAGCAGCACTATTCATTTCGGGGTTCTGAGCATCTACCTGTGACATTCTACCATCCACTCATCTCCCCCCATCTTCGGTTCGTCTTTGGTCCGTCGTATCGTAAGGCCCATCTCTGGCCGCCCCTGTCGACCTGCACCAGCTGCGGCGGCGAGCGGTCGGTATTGGACCGTCGGCCAGCGGCGGCCTGTTTGGACAGGGTGTCCTGCAGTGCGGGTGGCGGCAGCGCGGCTAGTGACACCGCCCGGCCGACCGTCAACTCGTGATGGATCGTGTCGGCCGGCGGCAGCCTGTTTGGACAGGGTGTCCTGCAGTGCGGGTGGCGGCAGCGCGGCTAGTAACGCCGCCCGGCCGACCGTCAACTCGTGATGGATCGTGTCGGCCGGCGGCGGCCTGTTTGGACAGGGTGTCCTGCAGTGCGGGTGGGGCAGTAGGACGCCGCCCGGCCGACCGTCAACTCGTGATGGTCGTGTCGGCCGGGGGGGGCCTTTTTTGAACGGGGGGTCTTCCTGGGGGGGGGGGGGCGGCTAGTAACGCCGCCCGGCCGACCGTCAACTCGTGATGGATCGTGTCGGCCGGCGGCGGCCTGTTTGGACAGGGTGTCCTGCAGTGCGGGTGGCGGCAGCGCGGCTAGTGACGCCGCCCGGCCGACCGTCTCGAGGACTCGTGATGCCGGCGGCGGCCTGTTTGGACAGGGTTTCCCTGCGGGGGGGGGGGGGCGGCGCAGCTTACTCGTGATGGATCGTGTCGGCCGGCGGCGTGTTTAGTGACGCCGCCCGGATTGCCTGTTTGGACAGGGTGTCCTGCAGTGCGGGTGGCGGCAGGGCGGCCATGAACTCCGGCGTGTGGATCGTGTCGGCCGGCGGCAGCCTTTTTTGGAAGGGGGTTTCTGCAGTGGGGTGGCGCAGGCGACGCCGCCCGGGCGGCCGTCAACTCGTGATGGATCGTGTCGGCCGGCGGCGGCCTGTTTGGACAGGGTGTCCTGCAGTGCGGGTGGCGGCAGCGAGGCTAGTGACGCCCCCCCGGCCGCCCATAACCTGTGGAATGTTTTTTTGGGCGGGGGGGGGTCTTTTTGGGGGGGGTAGGCTAGTGACGCCGCCCGGCCGACCGTCAACTCGTGATGGATCGTGTCGGCCGGCAGCGGCCTGTTTGAACGAGGTGTCCTGCAGTGCGGGTGGCACCCGGCCGACCGTCAACTCGTGATAGATCGTGTCGGTCGGCAGCCGCTCGGCGCTCCCGGTTAAACTCGCGGCACGCCATCGGCCGCCGGCGCAAAAAGCGCGCCCGCAGCGCGCGAACGGACGCTCCGAGCGCGGCACGGTGGCCGGGTCAACAGCTGGCCCGCCGGCGCACCAGTTCGCTCCGCTGCCGGGGGACCGAGTAATCTTGAGTCGATACTTCGCGGTCGTCCATTATCCAGCCGGCCGGCGACGCGGCCCGGGCGACGGTACAGCTGTGCTTAGTCACGCCATCGCGCAGTGTGACAACTCGAGGGAAAACTGGCCAGACATCACCGCGGACACAGTACTCTAGTTGCAGGAGCGATTTTTGTCTTAATCGAAAAAGCTTCAGATTTAGAACATATCGAGTGGCTCAATTTCCATAATGATTACTTATCCCACGAATGTCAGAGGTCATACCTGCTAGCGGGAATGGGGCATTCCGCTCCTTTCATTTTGCTTCTACGAATTGTCTCGGGAACCAATTGAGGTAGACAGCTTAAAAGTGCACACACCCACATGAGCACCTAGTGTACCCTGTTGTAAAAGATTGATGGACCCGACATGCATGGTGGCATCATGATGACGTTATCACCGAAGTTAATTTGCGCTCATATATCGGATAATTGCTAGTTAACGTTTGCTATGCGAGCATTCTGCACTATAAATATGATCTAATAATTGCTACGCAGAGTAGATCCTAGATCTCCTTGTCCTAAGTGGCTGAAATTATGCCAAGATGTATACATAACATATGACACACAGATAAAGTATATGTTTCTGAGGAGTGAAGGCACGTTGAGCCGTGTTCCCGTCGTCCCGAACAACTCTCACGTTGCTGATCTATGACAAGAGACAAGACCCAGTCTCTCCTAGAACTGCCGCTGTAATTTATTCTTCATCTCTATTACACACATCCTGTTTTTTTTTCTCGCCAGACGCTGCCCACGCCTTGATCTCAAGACGGTAAGATATGTGGAGAAGGCACCCAAAACATCGAATCCAGGCATGCATAGTTGAGAACGAGCTGGCATGTACCATCGCGTCAGGTCGAGCAACGGCATCGGACAGGTCATTTTTTACGAGGTGTGCACCCACAGATGGTGCATGTCATGCTGCTGCCGGTGTTGGTCATGACGTTCGCCACCTTGCCGTCAATCAAGGTGAGTTGAAGATTGTACACCACGCTGATACTGGTATCGTTTGTTGCAGTGTCGCAAGTCAACCTCAGTAGACGAATCTCGGATTTAACACTGTCTCGTTCTGTCCAGGGGGTCTCCGCTGTCTCGCACTTGTACTGTATCAGCAACGACCGGCAGAAGCTGGTTGAAGACGGCGTTGGGTTGGTCCAGAAGCAAGTGCCATCGACCGTCAGTGTCAAAAGCACCATAGCGGCACAAAACAGATTTTGTTCTGCAGTTTCTTGGCCGTCTCACATCTGTTTGTATTCATATTGCCCTGTGGCCACGTCAAATCCCCATTTGACGTGAAGCACGGCCGAAGTGTAGGTGCTGGATGACGTCGACGGCTGGTCGGCGGATGAAGCTGAGTCGGTACGGGCGACAGACGGCAGACATGCCACCAGCCACTGTGTCGTATGACCCAGGAGAGCATGCAGAATCACCTCAGCTGACGTTTCAGTTAATTCCATACTGATGACTGCCAGATAGCACTCTACCTTGACCTCTTCCACCTTTCCATAGGCGGGCAGGATGTCTGTCTTCGCTGCATCATTCGTCCCTCGGTGAACCATACAGTAGCCGTGCACAGACTAGCTGTACACGTACACAGACCAGTTGACATACACATTGCCAGCGCCCGGTCTCCCGACAAGCACTCGGGTTGGCTCACTTTAAAGCTTCTGAGAGCCCGGCGAATCTTGCTGGACCGATTCGGTAATGCTCCCACCTGTAGCAGCACGAAAGTCACGTCCACCATGCCCTCGGCACGATCACTTTGCCTGGCAGGGCAGCCTCCACGAACTTCAGAGAACTGTGCTGTTGAGCAACACTTGAGGACGCCCGACGCGCTGAGTTGATCATAGATTCTAGCTGGTCGCCCTCGCGCTCCGTCCACGGCCTCGTCATCAAAGCGGTTCTTGGCTTCATCATCACTCACGACGTGGTCATCACGCTTCAGGGACAAAGAGAACACTTCGTCTCCCGAAAGATATGTGGCAAACTGACTTCTGAATGTATCCGGGGCTCGCTTACACTTAACCGACTTTCCTCCAAATTCTTGACGATCAAGTCAGTTACATTTTTCATGTCCACGATCGATGACTCACTCGCGAGATAGTGCTGAGGGATTTTTTTCATATCCAACTGCAAATTATAATTAAGCACATGAGCATAATAGTTCCGACGTCCAAACATTTTAGCACTGGTTAACAAGTCTGCTAATTCCCCTCTGCTGACGCGCACCTTCATGCTTCGGCCGACACGAGACTCGCCGCCGCTCTGTGTTGCCGAAGATCAGCGCCACGATTGAAGCTTGTGGCTTTCCTTCCGCCGTCCATCGGACAGAGGCGCCGTCGGTGGTGTCTATCAGGTGTCGTCTGTCAAGTCAGGTAGCGTCTGTCAGGTAATGTTCCGTCTGTCAGGTTAGGTGGCGTCTGTCAAGTAAGGTGGCGTCTGTCAGGTGCCGTCTGTCAAATCATGTGCCTCTCTCATATCAGGTGTCATCTGTCAGACCAGGTTGCGTCTGTCAGGTAAGGTTCCGTCTGTCAGGTTAGGTGGCGTCTGTCAAGTAAGGTGGCGTCTGTCAGGTGCCGTCTGTCAAATCATGTGCCTCTCTCAGATCAGGTGGCATCTGTCAGACCAAGTTGCGTCTGTCAGGTGCTATCTGTCAGGTCAAGTGGCGTCTGTCAAGTAAGGTTACGTCTGTCAGGTAAGGTGACGTCTGTTAGGTGCCGTCTGTCAGGTAAGGTGACGTCTGTCTGGTAAGGTGATGTCTGTCAGGTAAGGTGGTATATGTCAGGTGCCGTCTGTCTGGTCAGGTGCCGTCCGTCAGGTTAGGTGATGCCTGTCAGGTACCTCTGCCAGGTCACGTGGCGTCTGTCAGGTAAGGTGACGTCTGTCAGGTGCCGTCTTTCAAGCCAGATGCTGTCTTTCAAGCGTCTATCAGGTGGCGGGTGACCGAGTGTGGCTCGCTGCGGCGAGCCACACGCTGTCGGACAGAGCCGGCGTCGCCAGACAGCTGTCGGACAGAGCCGGCGTCGTCACATGCTGTCAGACAGAGCCGGCGTCGCCAGACAGCTGTCGGACAGAGCCGGCGTTGCCACACGCTGTTAGACAGAGCCGGCGTCGCCACACGCTGTCGGACAGAGCCGGCGTCGCCAGGCAGCTGTCGGACAGAGCCGGCGTCGTCAGACAGCTGTCGGACAGATCCGGCGTCGCCACACGCTGTCGGACAGAGCCGGCGTCGCCAGACAGCTGTCGGACAGAGCCGGAGTCGCCACACGGTGTCGGACAGAGCCGGCGTCGCCACACGCTGCCGGACAGAGCCGGCGTCGCCACACGCTGTCGGACAGAGCCGGCGTCGCCACACGCTGTCGGACAGAGCCGGCGTCGCCACACGCTGCCGGACAGAGCCGGCGTCGCCACACGCTGTCGGACAGAGCCGGCGTCGCCACACGCTGTCGGACAGAGCCGGCGTCGCCACACGCTGTCGGACAGAGCCGGCGTCGCCACACGCTGTCGGACAGAGCCGGCGTCGCCACACGCTGCCGGACAGAGCCGGCGTCGCCAGACAGCTGTCGGACAGAGCCGGCGTCGCCAGACAGCTGTCGCCTGGTCGTCATCCAGCTGATTTGATCGCCGGCCGGGGACTGGTGCGGTGAACTAGCCAATCACCCGATCAAAGTGGTGATCTGTCGAAGTGGTAGTTCGCCGAAGTGGTAGTTCGCCGAAGTGGTAGTTTGCCGTGATGGACGAGCCGCGCGGCTGTCTAATATCCACACCACTTGATGGGTAGAGTGTTAGTGCTGACCAGTGCTGTTTGGACACCGCGTACGAATGGCTTAGCACGAAGAATGGCAAAAATGGCTTAGCTTTTATAAATGAAGCATTGGTACTAATGGGGATACTTAGACAAACAAGACATAGAAACCACGAGGGAATACAAAAGTACAACCAGAAGCTTTCGGAAGACTTCGGAAAACTTCACTGGTACACCACGGTGCGGTACACCGGTAGTGTGTGTTTGGATGCTGACGCACCATGGCATGGTACACCGGTAGTGTGTGTTTGGATGCTGATGCACCACAGCATGGTACACTGGTAGTGGTGTTTGGATGCTGACGCATTGGATACGCATGGTACACTGGTAGTGTGTGTTTGGATGCTGACGCACCATGACATGGTACACCGGTAGTGTGTGTTTGGATGCTGACGCACCACGGCATGGTACACCGGTAGTGTGTGTTTGGATGCTGATGCACCACAGCATGGTACACTGGTAGTGGTGTTTGGATGCTGACGCATTGGATGCTGACGCATGGTACACTGGTAGTGTGTGTTTGGATGCTGACGCACCATGACATGGTACACTGGTAGTGTGTGTTTCGATGCTGACGCACCACGCCATGGTACACCGGTAGTGTGTGTTTGGATGCTGACGCACCACGGCATGGTACACCGGTAGTGTGTGTTTGGATGCTGACGCACCACGGCATGGTACACTGGTAGTGGTGTTTGGATGCTGACGCACCACAGCATGATACACCGGTAGTGTGTGTTTGGATGCTGACGCACCACGGCATGGTACACCGGTAGTGGTGTTTGGATGCTGACGCACCACGGCATGGTACACCGGTACTGTGTGTTTGGATGCTGACGCACCACGGCATGGTACACCGGTAGTGTGTGTTTGGATGCTGACGCACCACGGCATGGTACACCGGTAGTGTGTGTTTGGATGCTGACGCACCACAGCATGGTACACCGGTAGTGTGTGTTTGGATGCTGACGCACCACAGCATGGTACACCGGTAGTGGTGTTTGGATGCTGACGCACCATGGCATGGTACACCGGTAGTGTGTGTTTGGATGCTGATGCACCACAGCATGGTACACTGGTAGTGGTGTTTGGATGCTGACGCATTGGATACGCATGGTACACTGGTAGTGTGTGTTTGGATGCTGACGCACCACAGCATGGTACACCGGTAGTGTGTGTTTGGATGCTGACGCACCACGGCATGGTACACCGGTAGTGTGTGTTTGGATGCTGACGCACCACAGCATGGTACACCGGTACTGTGTGTTTCGATGCTGACGCACCATGACATGGTACACTGGTAGTGTGTGTTGGGATGTTGTCGCACCACGGCATGGTACACTGGTAGTGTGTGTTTGGATGCTGACGCACCACGGAATGGTACACCGGTAGTGTGTGTTTGGATGCTGATGCACCACAGGATGGTACGCTGGTAGTGGTGTTTGGATGCTGACGCATTGGATGCTGACGCATGGTACACTGGTAGTGTGTGTTTGGATGCTGACGCACCACAGCATGGTACACCGGTAGTGTGCGTTTGGATGCTGACGCACCATGGCATGGTACACCGGTAGTGTGTGTTTGGATGCTGACGCACCACAGCATGGTACACCGGTAGTGTGTGTTTCGATGCTGACGCACCATGGCATGGTACACCGGTAGTGTGTGTTTGGATGCTGACGCACCATGGCATGGTACACCGGTAGTGTGTGTTTGGATGTTGACGCACCACGGCATAGTACACCGGTACTGTGTGTTTAGATGGTGACGCACCACGGCATGGTACACTGGTAGTGGTGTTTGGATGCTGACGCACCACAGCATGATACACCGGTAGTGTGTGTTTGGATGCTGACGCACCACGGCATGGTACACCGGTAGTGTGTGTTTGGATGCTGACGCACCACAGCATGGTACACCGGTACTGTGTGTTTGGATGTTGACGCACCACGGCATGGTACACCGGTACCGTGTGCTTGGATGTTGACGCACCACGGCATGGTACACCGGTACTGTGTGTTTGGATGCTGACGCACCACGGCATGGTACACTGGTAGTGGTGTTTGGATGCTGACGCACCACAGCATGATACACCGGTAGTGTGTGTTTGGATGCAGTTCATATGTGATGCGGACTTCAGATGGGCTGCGGGAAGTGGGATGCTTCAGACGGCAGTGCTACCAGTCGGTGTCCTGGTGAACACAGGGTCTTGGTGAGCATGGCGTCCCGGAGAACGCGGCGTCCTGATCACATGAATTGGCAACCCTGATCATCTTTCTTTATTGCATTCATAATGTTCCAGGTCAATACGCCGACGGCGGAATTCTGCCCTGCCCATATCTTCATACATGTCCTCTGCAACTTTTTGCTATCCTTACTTATGTTGAAATCCCTTGGATCATTTTTCAATGCTCAATGACCAGAACATAGTACAAAAGCATATTGTTTCTTGCCACTCGTTTGAAATCCTAGCCTGCTTGATTGCCACTTGCTCTGCTTCAGTGGTACCTAGTGGTAAGTAGTAAGTAGTTAAAATCAAATGGTTTCAAACAGTATTGCATTACGTATGCTTACTTCGTGTCAAATACACCGACACACTGACATGCAATGTCAGTAGGAAATGGATATGCATTAACGGAAGTTACGGATTATCAAAGAAAACAGCGTCCAAAATTAGCATGTGTTCAAAAATAATCGGTTAGTTTTCGGCTGCAAATCGCACGACAGCAATCGGTGAAGCCCCTTTCCTGCAAAAAGAAACAATTCCGATGGCTCCACTGAGCACCACTGAGTTGTGTTCGGTGCAGCCGCCGTCGGGATGGGCGAGGATCTCCGCCGGAACACCGCCAACACGCACAAGCACTACCTTGCAACGTCCAGACCACCACAATCTGAGTGGAGACTCGGATCCCGGGGTGCCTGGCCGCTCAGGTGGTGGTGTCCTTCGTCGGAGCTTCGGACACCGTCTAGCGGATGGATCTGAATCGGTGTGCGACAAACTTCTTTGAATACGGCAAGTACTCAGCAGAAATCGGAAAGTTTTCGCTGCGAACAGCTGCGAAATATTCACCTTGTTCTGGTGAGTTAAGCGTACTTCATATACTTGTTCAAACTATGTCACGAGAAATCGGGCCCGGGTACCGGTAATAATAGACGTTGCACGGCGCGTTATTTTTCACGTTGGAAGAACGTGGGCGGAGTCTACATCTATGTTTTGGAACCACCACTATTTCGATTACGGCTAATGCTCAGTCAATCCACTCCAATTAACACCCACCTTAACTTGGGCCGTCTCGGGGGGGGGGGTCTTCAACTGCTCACTCTTGTTTTCCGCGGATAGTGGGAAAATTGCGCACGGCAGAGCGCCGAAATTTGGCATACCTCTTCCCACATCAATGTGGTATGTTGTATGAAACTTTTTAAGTCAGGTCATCTAGGGTCAACGAGTCAAGTGAGTCAAGTCTATGTCATATGTCAAGTCTTAGCCGCTCCGGTAGCTCAGTTGGTTAGAGCGCTGGCCTGCACTGGTCTCCCCTGTACTGGCAACACAGGGTTAGAGTCGCTTCGCGCGCTCGCATTTAGCCCCCGGCCGGGAATGTCAGTTGGCAACCGGCCCGATAAGGCCGGGGACGAGCTACCGGGCGGCCGTGTCGGTGCATTGGCGGCACGTTAAACTTTCGGACTAAATTCTGCCGTTGAACTGGAGTTCATGGATCGGGTGGTGGGGCCAGAGTTCACGCAACAAGCTCTGCTTAGCAATAGAACCCTGGTTCCTCAAGCCACCCCAACAACGACTCGGATTAAATTTATTTAATTTATAAAAAAAAAATGTTAAGTGAGGTCACCTCCAAAAAAGTTCAACCAGTCGTTACGCTTTAACGGATAGAGATATTTTAATGAAGCTTTCAGTGTTTACTTATTTTTATGGATGCAACAAAACGTACGAGAGAAAATGTTCTCATTTTTTTAGTGTTTGACTGCTTATAAATTTTGCATATTTGCCTCTTAGAATTCAACTCGATATTGTGGCTAAAGTAAGCATTTTTATGGAAGCAAGTTGACTTCGAACAACGTTTTTGTCAACTCTACCCATTAGAAAAGGAAAATGAAGAAAACTGGAAAACTTAAAATTTTGAAATTTCCACACAAAAAATTGGATGGCTAAAAAATTGCATGGTCCTGATCGATTTTGCCGTCCTTTTCTGATTCCAAATAAGTTTTATTTTTTCAATGGTCCACGAAAATGAACTTCCCCAGAGCTAAAAACATGATGTAAGTCGTGAAAATCTAGCCCCCCCAGTGACGCCATTTTTGTGGGACAATTTTTGGGGGTGATGTCGGGCCCCACTCGTCGAGGGCTTTCCGATGAAACCTCTTTCGTTTTCGTGCGACGCTTAGTTTGGATATTAGAGAGGGTTCCTCTCACCCCCTATCAAATCCTCACACCACGAGATTAGAGGGATATAAGGACCTGACCGGAGAGACATAGAACATATAACATAGGGGGTTAACATAAAAGCCCAGGACGAGCCCTCCAATAGGCTGGTCTGTGTTTCATCATGCTTAGCCCTGTTGGGTTCTTACAATAATAGCTTCACGGATGGGGAAGTGGCTAGGTGGTAAGCAGTTATTCTGTAGAACATCCGCAAAGGTGTGTTTGTGGAGAGCGGAAAGACGCCAGCGTATGCCGCTGGGGAATGCAAGACGTGGCTAGTGGTCGGCCACGCGGTACGTGTTGTTGCACTGAGAGAAGCGCGCGGTGCCCGGTCACCGCAGTTGATCGCTGGCCATTCAGTGCCCGGCGGCACATCTAAGCCCCGCCGGCGTCTTGTGGCGGCCGCGCCCGCTGAGTGAGCCGCCGCCACCACCCCATCTGCCGTCCGATCTGGCCCGGCTCGGCCCGGTACCGAGAAGCCAATTAGGGCGCGGGAGTCGCGTTCAGCGGTGTTATCGGAGCGGCGTACTGCGGCGTCCGTCGGCCGGTGACCGATTCCCGCGTGCGTGTTTGGGACGAGGTGCTCCGGATCGCACCGATGTTCGCCGACGGTGCCGACGATTAACCCTCCCCGTCTTTCCAGTCATATCCTCACCCGGTCTCGGGGTGTAGGTCGATAAAGACCCCCTCTAATCTCCAAACTAAGCGTCGCACGAAGACGAAATAGGTTTCATCGGAAAGCGCTCGACGAGCAGGGCCAGACAACACCCCCCCCAAAAAAAAATCCCAAAAAGTAACGTCACTAGGGGGCCTAGGTTTTCACGACTTACATCATTTTTGTGGCCCTGGTGAGTTCATTTTGAGGGAGATCTGAACCACAAAAATTATTTGGATTCAGAAAAGGAAAGCGAAATCGGCCAGAACCATACAATTTTTGGCCACCTAAAAATTAACGTTTTCGGAGTTTTCAAGTTTTCTTAACTCTCCTTTTCTAATGGATAGAGCGGACAGAAAAATGTTCGAATTCATCAACTTTATCCAATAAAAATTCTTACTTTAGCTACAATCTTTGATTTCAACTCTAATGGGAAATATGCAAAACTAATAAATAATCAGAAACTGAAGAAAAAATTAAAGATTCCTCTGCTGTGTTTTGTTGCATCCCTAAAGATAAATAAACGCTGAAAGTGCCAAGTCTCAAATATCTTTATCCGTTAAAGCGTGACGGCTGGTTAAACTTTGGAGGTGATCTCACTTGACCTTGACTAACTCGTTGACCATAGATGAACTGACTTCAAAATTTTGACACCACATGCCAAATTGATGTGGGAAAAGGTAAGCAAAATCGCCGTTCTTTCCCTGCCCGCTGAAAACCTTAGGGGGGGGTTCGTCAGCGACCCGCCCCCGAGATTGCGCAGGTTAAGCGTGCCCAGTCGTGACGTTTGGGATTAGTGACAGTATGATGTGCGCATATTCATGGTGAGTTTCATCAGTGGATAATCATGTGCCTTAATTTGAACTCTCTAATATGATCTATCGACTCTGACTTTCATTCACAGCAATTATTTTACATACATATATATATACATATATATACATATATATACATATATATACCTATATATATATATATATATATATATGCGTGAGCGTGTGTGTGTGTATGTGTACCTTCTTTTTAGTCTTCTTTGAGATTTCGGAACTTTGGCTGCATCACAATGACTTTCTTTTGTTAAAGGGATGCCTCTTTTTGTTCGTTTAGTTTGAAGCAAGAATTCTGGAGGTGGTGAGAGCAAAAAAGTAAGTTAATGGAATGAATATTGACAATCATCGACTAAATAAAAACTATAAAATTATAGATATAGTTTACATGTTTGCTGGACATATTTATCTTAAATTGATACCTTTTAGCGTATATTACAGTACTTGGTCCTGGTATCGAGCAGCGAGTTGCTATTTTGAGCGCGACCTCTCTTTCGAAGTGAGACGAACACTTTGCATATATTACACAAGTTTAAGTTAACCACTTATATATTATCCTAACTTGACCTATCCCTCGCCGGCGGATTGCCGGTGCAAACTGCGCTGTTCATGAGATGAGTGGGTAAGTGAGACGAGCAAAGCCACCACGTGAAAAGAGCTCCATTATACGAGAAATAAATTCGCGAGTAAGGCGTTAGGTCTTTCGCATTCATGTTGCATTTTCTGACGTGAAGGAATCGAAAAAAAATAACAAAATTACATGACATGAACATCGGAAGGACTATCTTTTTGAACAGTCCAGGCGCGAGTTAACTTTGATCAAGAAACCCATGACATCTGCAGAAAATCTGTCAAATTTCTGATTCAAACTTCCCTTAGCGGAACTCTTCAACTAGGGTGTCATATTGTACACTTCATACTTCAATAATCCCATCCATACTCACCACATTCATTTCTCAGCCCACCACAATATTCCCAGACTTTTCAATACATCTGAGTTGAGTTCAAACTGGAAACATGAAGCTAACCAAACAAATGAATCAAACCTAAGAAATACTCCTCGGCGCAGCCAACAGCTGGATGGGTTGCACTTCGGATTTTGGAAACACCTCGGTATGTGTTTTTTAATGCTTAGCGTAAAGCAGGATAAACAAAACAGGTTTGCGGTTGCAATGTTTTGTTTTTGTGAAGTTAATCCACATCCACAGAGAGATATGAAGCCAATAAACCTTCCTATCTATTTCTTTGTGCGGGTGAACTTAAAAAATGAAACGTATGTAACCACAAGCTTGCTTTGCGCATACTCAATGCTCCAAAACCGATTGCTTTATGCTGATACTATTGTCATCTGTTAAGTTATGATAAGTAATGCAAACAAAATAAACAGTCGAGAGGTTCTCTGCAAAATTGGCAAATTTAGCATGCTAGATTGAACACTGGCCGCCGCGATATGCTACATAGATTGCACTACTGGGATGTTTTTTTTCTTGATTGGGCAATCCAACCACCCCCCTTCTCATTTTCTCCCTCTCCCCCTTTCTCTCTCTCTCTCTATCTCTCTATCTCTCTATCTCTCTATCTCTCTATCTCTCTATCTCTCTATCTCTCTATCTCTCTATCTCTCTATCTCTCTATCTCTCTATCTCTCTATCTCTCTATCTCTCTATCTCTCTATCTCTCTATCTCTCTATCTCTCTATCTCTCTATCTCTCTATCTCTCTATCTCTCTATCTCTCTATCTCTCTATCTCTCTATCTCTCTATCTCTCTATCTCTCTATCTCTCTATCTCTCTATCTCTCTATCTCTCTATCTCTCTATCTCTCTATCTCTCTATCTCTCTATCTCTATCTCTCTATCTCTCTATCTCACTATCTCACTATCTCTCTATCTCTCTATCTCTCTATCTCTCTATCTCTCTATCTCTCTATCTCTCTATCTCTCTATCTCTCTATCTCTCTATCTCTCTATCTCTCTATCTCTATCTCTATCTCTCTATCTCTCTATCTCTCTATCTCTCTATCTCTCTATCTCTCTATCTCTCTATCTCTCTATCTCTCTATCTCTCTATCTCTCTATCTCTCTATCTCTCTATCTCTCTATCTCTCTATCTCTCTATCTCTATCTCTATCTCTCTATCTCTCTATCTCTCTATCTCTCTATCTCTCTATCTCTCTATCTCTCTATCTCTCTATCTCTCTATCTCTCTATCTCTCTATCTCTCTATCTCTCTATCTCTATCTCTCTCTCTCTAGCTCTCTATCTCTCTATCTCTCTCTATCTCTCTATCTCTCTATCTCTCTATCTCTCTATCTCTCTATCTCTCTATCTCTCTATCTCTCTATCTCTCTATCTCTCTATCTCTCTATCTCTCTATCTCTCTATCTCTCTATCTCTCTATCTCTCTATCTCTCTATCTCTCTATCTCTCTATCTCTCTATCTCTCTATCTCTATCTCTCTATCTCTATCTCTCTATCTCTATCTCTCTATCTCTATCTCTCTATCTCTATCTCTCTATCTCTCTATCTCTCTCTATCTCTATCTCTCTATCTCTCTATCTCTCTATCTCTCTATCTCTCTATCTCTCTATCTCTATCTCTATCTCTCTATCTCTATCTCTATCTCTCTATCTCTCTATCTCTATCTCTCTATCTCTAGCTCTCTATCTCTATCTCTCTATCTCTATCTCTCTATCTCTCTATCTCTCTATCTCTCTATCTCTCTATCTCTCTATCTCTCTATCTCTCTATCTCTCTATCTCTCTATCTCTCTATCTCTCTATCTCTCTATCTCTCTATCTCTCTCTATCTCTCTATCTCTCTATCTCTCTATCTCTCTATCTCTCTATCTCTCTATCTCTCTATCTCTCTATCTCTCTATCTCTCTATCTCTCTATCTCTCTATTCTCTATCTCTATCTCTCTATCTCTCTCTATCTCTCTATCTCTCTATCTCTCTATCTCTCTCTATCTCTATCTCTCTCTCTCTCTATCTCTCTATCTCTCTATCTCTCTATCTCTCTATCTCTATC